>CAMZMU010000045.1:22288761-22888761 GCA_947311845.1 Poa pratensis
GGGCACCCCATCAAGGTGGTCACCTCATACCCCGAGAGCAGGTTCCGCGCAACCCAAACGCAACAGATCGCGTCGCAGCTGGGGCCATCGAGCTGCAACCTTCGAGCTGCAATTTGACACCACAAGGTCATCAGGAAGGGCGCTGGCAGACTTTACGGCAGAATGGACGGACCCGCGTCAGGAAGAGCCTCAGGAGGAAGAAGCCACACCTTCACGAGGGACAGTGCCAAACTACTGGACCATGCACTTCGATGGAGCGTTCGCGAGCCAGAGCGCGGGGGCTGCTGCCGTCCTGACTTCACCGACAGGCGACAAGCTCTTCTACGCCGTCCAGCTGTGCTTCGCGCAAAGCGAGAAGGTCTCCAACAACATCGCCGATTACGAAGGACTCCTCGCCGGGCTCAGAGCTGCTATCGCCCTCGGCGTCAAGCGCATACTCATCAAGGGCGACTCCTAGTCCTCGTCAACTTCTCCAACAAGAGCTACAATACCAAGGACGGCTACATGACCGCCTATCTCGAGGAAGTCCACAGGCTCGAGAAGCACTTCAGGGGAATGGAGCTCAAGCACATCCCGCGCGGACAGAATCAGGAGGCAGACGACATCGCCAAGCGAGCATCAAGAAGGGAGGCGCAGCAAGCTGGCGTGTTTGAGGAGAGACTCCTCAAGCATCAGTCAAGCAGCCAAAAGAAGCAGTTGACATGGACATTGATGAGGAACCTCCCCAGGCACCAGCAACTGGAGCACCAGACTGCGGTCCGCCTCAGGAGCGCGCTGCGGTTGACTCTAGTATGCCGAATGGTGGATTGGATCGTTGAGCTCAAAGAGTACTTGCAAGATGGGATCCTCCCCGAGGAAGATGCAGAAGCAGAAAGAATTGCTCGCCAGGCCAAATCATACTGCCTGCACGAGGGAGACGTGTATCGCAAGCGCCCCAATGGGATCGCATTGCGTTGCGTCCCCTCAGAAGAAGGCCGCCAGCTGATCAGAGACATACACAATGGAGAATGTGGCCACCACTCGTGCGCACGCACCCTCACGGGGAAAGTCTTCAGGAGCGGCTTCTACTGGCCTACAGTGCTTCAAGACGCCACTGCAATTGTCCAGTCTTGCGAGGCATGTCAGTTCCACGCGAAGCAAATTCACCAGCCCGCGCAAGGACTTCAAACCATCCCGCTCTCCTGGCCGTTCACGGTCTGGGGGCTGGACATCTTGGGACCTTTCCCACGAGCGCTCGGGGGCTACCGCTACCTCTACGTCGCCATCGACAAGTTCACCAAGTGGGCAGAGGTTGAACCAGTGTGCACTGTCTAGCGAGGTTAGCGGTGAAGTTCATCAGGAGTCTGGTGTGCCGCTTCGGCGTGCCCAACCACGTCATCACCGACGTAGAGCACAAAGGACATGGAAAAGAGACAAAAGGCCTCCAGAGGGATACTGCATAATGACACATGGCGTGATCAAACAAGTTCCTTACAAACAAGATTACATAAACTTAAGGGTAAATTGTGCCTAGGCACATCTCGCCGCAGGAGCAACTCAAGCAGAAGGAGCATCATCATCGTCCTCCTCGACATCCTCGTCGCCCTCCTTCTCAGCGTTGCCTTCATCTTCATCTTCCTGGGTCTCAACCCTCTGGAAGCGCTGGACGTAGGCCTCCACATCCTCCCACACCTTGGCGTTCAGCGCCGCGGAGTACCGTTGCTCGAGGGGCTCCGTCACAGTTTTGAAGTCGAAGGTGGGCTCGGAGTGCGCCAGGTTGGCGAAGACGTGGCCAACTGCAACGCTGAGAAGCTTGCGGCTCTCCGCGTCGACAAGGTCGTCGATGTTCGCCAGGGCTCCGTAGAGGCTGCTGAGGAACTGGTCGAAGAAGCCGAGGTACGCGGCGGCGTTGTCGTTCCCCCCGGCAGGGAGCGTGGGAGCCTCGATCTCCAGCCGGCTCGCAAGGGCGCGCGAGCGGGTCACCAGGTCCTGGAACATCCGCACGCGCGCATGCGACAAGACCTGCTGCGCCACCGCGTTGTGCCGGGCCTGCTCGACGAGCGCCATGGTGGGCTCAACCTGCTCCTGGAGCGAAGTCAAGTCCTCCGTCAACAAAGCGAGGTCCTGCTCCGCGCGAATCTGGGCATCTCTGGCTGCCCGGGCACGGCCAACCAGTCGCTTGTTCTCCTGCTCGAGCTCCTTGACGCGGGCCTCCAGCTCGTTGCGCCTCTTCGTGAAGCGATCCTCCTGGACCTTGGCCTTCTCCTTAAACTCCTTGGAGCAGCCATCGCGGAAGAGCTTCATCTTGGTGGCGCTCTCCTCCTCCAGCTTCTTCTCCTTCTGGAGAAACAGGTTGTTGGCCTTCTCAAGGCGGTCCTTGTAGCTGGCCTCGTTCTGGGCCACGCTGCTCTCGCGGGCCTCCAAGCTCTCCCGCTGTGCAGCCTGGTCCTTCTCGATCTGCTCGACCTGGTCCTCGTGCTTGCACAGCTCAACCTCGCGAAGGGCGAGGTCCTCGCTGTGCTGCTCCAGCTGCTTCTCGCGGGCTTCCAGATCCTTGCGGAGCTTCTCCAAGCCGGTCCTCACAACCTTGGAGTTCGTGATAATCTGCCTCTCGCGATCATCGAACTCCTGGTGCTTCGCGGCGTGCTCTGCCCCAAGCGACTCGCGCTCAGCCTCAAAGGCCTCGCGCTACGCCTAGCTCAGCGAGGGTCTCCTCCGCTCGTGAACCACGCTGGCGCGGGTCTCCTCAGCAAAGCGCCTGGCTTCTTCGCGCCGTGCGTGCGCCGCCTCGTCCTCGCGGCGACAGCGCTCCACAACCTCGTGGAGCTGAGCCCAGCCCCTCGCGAGATCGGCGTGCTCCTCCGCGTTGGCAAGCTCCTCCTCAGCGAGGTGATTCTCGAGCTCGCCCATGGCCTGCCTCGCCAGGCTGAAGATAGCTCCGCGGCGAGTAGAGCCCTGGCGGAGGCCCCGCAGGACCATGGCCCACGTGTCACTGTTGGACCCCG
The DNA here is from genome assembly GCA_947311845.1 of Poa pratensis. NCBI lineage: Eukaryota > Viridiplantae > Streptophyta > Magnoliopsida > Poales > Poaceae > Poa > Poa pratensis. The sequence continues at coordinate 22,291,746 of CAMZMU010000045.1, forward strand.
AGGCCTCGAGGCTTGCAGAGGGCCCTGAGCTTCGCGCTGAGGGCTGGAGCGGTCTCCAACTGCCGCTGGGGGCTCCGCTATGCTTGGGGGCTCCGTCGAGGGGAGGCCTCCCCTTCTTCCACAACAGGGGCCTCCTGAGGGTCAGGTGCGCCCTCAGCGTGGGCCTCGGTGTCTTTCTACACCAAGGGAGCCTCCTGCTGCTCCCCAGCGTTGGGAGTAGCCTGGTCTGCTGTAGCTGCCCGCACTGCAGCCTCAGCATCCCCTGTCGCCGCCTCGGGAGCGGCCTCTTCAGGGACAGGGCTTGATGGAGGCGGCTGTGCGCTGGCCTCCTCCATCTCCACGTCGACGCGCTGTTCCGTCGACGGCGTGGTCTTCACCGTTCTTCCTTAGTTACCTCCTCCTGCCTCGCAGGGGAGGTCTCAAGCCTCGCTGGCAACGTCGCCATCGCCTCAGGCTCCCACTCCTCACGGTGCCCATCCACGAAAGGAAGAGGCTGTAGCCTCTTGGTGAGGCTCTGCAGCCTCAGGCGTCCTTGACGCTGCGACAGAGCTGGAGCTTTCGCCGATCTTCCTAGGCCTGCGTCGCTTTGGCGCCGCGGCAGCCCTGGCAAGAAGCAAACAAAATCCTCAAGAGGGTTTCTCAAAGAGCGCAATACCAGAAAGCAAAAGATGCAAGACTTACTATGTGACATCAACCATCTCTTCACAGGACGCCGCGGCTGCGACGCGCTCGCCTCCGCCCTCTTAGGGGGCGCATGCGCTTCCTCCTCGTGAGGAGCGCCCTCCTGGACCCCGGCAGGCTTGTCGTGGGCCGCCTTTGTCCGCAGCTCATGGCGGCCCACCAAGGCTTCACCGTCGCTCTCCTCCTCGTCGTCCTCCTCAATGCGCCGCGAGGGAACGACCTGGTACGGGTCCTCGCTGTCTGAGGAGACCTCTTGGATCTCCACTTCAGGCGGCGCGTCTCTCGAGGAATTTGAGGCCCCCAGCAAGGGATTGGGGCCTCCCGAGGAGCCTTCAGCCTCTGCGTCCGAGGCGGTGGACTCCGTCGCCTCCTCGTCACCCTCAGCAGGCATCACCTGCTCTGCTGCCTCTAGAGCATCATGGGGCTCCGCTTGCCCTCAACCAACAAGCCTCGCGGACCGAACGTCGGCATCTTCTCCACCAACTCAAGCCGCGCCTCGAGCTCAAATCTGTAGAGCGGCTCTAAGCGGTGGTCTGCCGGCTTGGGGATGTCCGGAGAGGTGAAAAGGGTCTCGATGATGCCTTTCGCCTCCTCCTTCAGGATGCGGTCCGAATGAAGGCGCATCTTGTCCCTCACGCCAGAGTACATCCAAGTCGGCTCTGAGTGAGCCTGGAGCGGGGCGATGCGGCGCCTCACGAACTCCATGGCCACCATCTGGCCCGTGAGGCCAGCCTCGCGAAGCTACGTCAAGCGCTCCGCCACGTTGCTGACCCCTGGCCCCGCGAGGGTCTTGCTCGACCAGCACCTCCTCTTCATCGGGGGCGCGTCGGGGATCTCGAAGAAGTGGCTCGCTTGCCCGGTCCTCACGAAGAACCACCGCTTGCGGAACTCCTCCACCTTCTTCTGCATGCTGGTGATGATATTCTCACCAGCCCAGGCGATGGGGATGTAGACGCCGCCCATGCCATCTGTGATGCGGAAGGAGACGCATCCAGTCCGCTCGTTGGGCGTCGTGACGCGCAGCGCGTAGAAGCTGCGGAAGAAGGCGATCGAGGGTCGGATGCCCATGTACGCCTCGCAGAGGAAGGCGAAGATGGAAACAATGAGGATGGAGTTGGGGTGGAGATGGAGAAGTTGGATCTGGTAGAACTCCAGAACCTCCAGGAAGAACTCAGAGAAGGGGGGGATAAGCCGCGCGAAGAGAGAATGGAGGAAGATGGGGTAGTAGGTGTTGCGAGGCTGGAGGTCGAGGACGTTCGCCGGCTTGAGCTTCGTGGTGCCCTTCTCGTTGGTCGCAGAGGCCGCAACGGAAGCTGCGCATCCGTGCCGATGCGGTACCCCACCAGTGCGGGCTTGAGGCTCCTGCTCTGCTTGAAGGAAGAAGGCTCCTCCGCCTCGAGTATCGCCTTGCCTTTCGCCGAGTCAATTGCCTTCTTGGGCGCCATTGCAGTGAAGATGCAAGAAAATGGGAGCTCGGAGAGGAGATGTGCTCTAGGAGGAAGGGGACGAGAGCAAAGATTCGCGCAGAGTAATGAGCGCCTGCGCCGGACTCTTCGCCTTTATGGTCTCGGCGAGCCGTTGCCAAGGCGTGGTGGGTCCCACCACTACGCCAGTAACTGCAGAGGGGAACGTGGGTTCGTGGGCGGCCGCGGGAGCTCGCCACGTGTCGCAGGCCTAGCAGGCTCCTTTGGGCCCACGCCGCTTCGCCTTCGTCTTCAAGCCTCCTGCGTGCCCGTCGTGGGCCCGGGGGCTACTGTCGGCCCAGTGGAAACCAGGGTACCACGGGCCGGCCTGCTCAGCCCCACGACATTCTACTGAAGATTTCACCAAGTGCGCCTGGCGCGCCTCGCGAGAGGTTTCCCCTCGCGAGGGCCTTCTCCAACGAAGGAAATTCTGCTAAGGACCAGACGATAGCCTCGAGAGGACCTTTTCCCTCGAGAGGCCCCTTCTACGACAGAAATATCACTAAGTCCGTGCGCCGAGGCGCGCCCCCTCGCGAGGCCCCCTCGCGAGGTTCCTTCCAGAGGAAGAAAGCTCTGTCTCCCTGACAGAGCGCACATGGCCTCTGCGACCGCCGCAGAGTGACGCACGCGTCTGCGCGTAGTGACGCCCGCGCCACAGTTGCCTCTTTCGTGCTAAAGGTGGTCAACAAAGCAGCAACAAGCAAAGCGGACTACAAGAATTGCCATTCCGGTGCTAAGGGGACCGTGGTCCGCTACGTACCAAGCCAACGTCACCGTGGGGCCTGGCACAGAGCTGTGCAGCGCAGGCTTATCGTCCTTGGACGGTGGCTTTGCAGCCACGAAGGACAAGCTTTTTGCCATGGACCAAGTCCATGGACAGCCTCCCCGCCGTGCACTGTCCTCCTACTCTGTCGCCATGTGGCTACCCTTCCCGCCAAATAGAATTGAGGGAAGAGGTCCGGGGCTCGTATATAAGGAGGCAGTGTACGACCAAGGAGGAAGAGGAGACAATTACCACTCACAATCACCTAGCTAGCAAGGGAAGAGAGCAAGTCTTCTTCCACAACAGTTCCTCCATAGCTACAGCTTGACCCTTGGCAAGCACCATTGTACTGTAAACTCTCCAAGCAGTGCAATACAGACAAGCAGGACGTAGGGCTCTTACACCTCACGGTGGGCCTGAACCTAGGTAAAAGCTCGTGTGTTATCTCTGTCGTGATGTCCCTCAGCGAGCTCGCCGAGAATCGTCACCGAGGTAGCTGAGGGTTGCTTGTTCGTGTGTTCAGCCCTTACTCGTTCCTGGCAACATCGATACACACCCCTATTTCCTGGGATAAGTCTCCGACAGACACCGGGAGTAGAGGATACCCCTTTAGGTTTGGCACGGGGCGCGAAGGAGGCTGAGAATTGTCTTCGTGGGCGGGGTCTAGATCAAGCTCTCCTCTCCACGATCAAAGCATGCAACCAAAGGGACACAAGGAGCTACCCAGTTTCAGGCCGCCCCGAGGCTAAAAGCCCTACTCCTGCATGTCTGGATTGATGGGTTCTTCATAGTGTTGCTTACAATGGAGCCTTCCGGACAGGGTACCCGGAAGGGTTTTTGCTGGAGGTAGAAGAAGGACAGATCCTGACCCGGAGGAGATCACCTTCCCCTCTACCTTCGCAGCCCTAGTCTAGTCTTGGTCTGTTTCGACTTGTTCCTTCTTCTCTCTCCTCCGTGCCTTGGTCCTCCTTTTATAAGCTAAGGGGTTGCCACAGGGTCACGTGAGGGGCACGAGGGACCTTCGGCGTGAAGGACCCTCCTTGGCTAGTTTATGGGGAGACGTGGCTTCTCCTCAGCCAAGCTTCTCCTTTGGGTTAGGTGGGAGCGTCCGCCTTGGGGTCGACAGGGGCTAACACCACCACGGGTTGTGCTTCCTGCCCGCGCCACCTTCGCCTTGCTTCCCAAGTCTTCTGAGGTCTTCTAGCATAAGGTGGAGAGCTTATCCACAGTGATGCAGAGAAGGACCCGAGATGGAGCCCGGCCTCCTGCCGGGAACTCGGGCTCTCGGGGGCTTCTGTAACACCCCGATTTTCACTAACGGTTTTCCTGAAAAAGGGGTGAAATAAAATTTTGCGAAAACCTTTTAACTTGGATTTCTCTGAATTTTTATCAAAGCTCATTTAAACTTTTGGTGGTTGATGTTGAGATCATGTACCTCCCTATGTCCCAACCCTGGAAATATTCTCTGAATATTTCCGATCACCTTTGATTCCGTTCCTCAAGGTTTTCCCTATAAAACCCTAAGGCCTTTTCTATAGAAAACAAAAACCGATATCTCGCCTCTCCAAAGAAAATCTCCTTCATCTTGCTTAGAAAATTCCGCCAAAAATCCCAGAGACACCTATCATCTGTGGATATGTTTCATATCCCATTATAAGCCTTCCCCAGAAATTTGGGATCATTTGGACCAACTTTTTCTTGTAGGACACCCATCGAACACCTTCTGCCCTTTTCGAAACCCAAAAATGTTAACACATGAAACTTTCTCCAAATTGAGTGAAACTGGACCACATTGCTCACATACCAGTAGACCATCACCAGTAAAAATCCTAGCTCCAATGGGATAGAGGAAGTCCATTTTCATTTCATCGAACACCTTGAGGGCATTTGAGTTTTTCAAAACTTTACTCTGGAATTTTGTCCCAATTTGGTGTTTTGCTTGCTGTGTGTTGTTTGTGGCAGTAGTGGAACCAAGTGACGCGACCCGTTTTCTTTTTAGTGCCCTAAATCGTCGGGAACGCGAACCACGCCGCTCGGGTCGCGCTCTGGCCATGCCGATGTCGGCATGGCACTGTCCAAACCCTAGCTCCTGCCCTTATCCTCTGCACCAATGCACCCACGTGCTCCACTGTGCCTCCAGCATGGCTGCCTCATCCCCTCCCCCTCCTTATCCCTTCCCTGTGGCCGGAGCAACGTGAGCCGTGACCTCACGGGCCATCAATGGCCGCCACGGCCACCACCTACCTCTCACCCTCTCCTGCGTATTTAAGAGCACCCCGACCCTCCTGGGAAATTCACACCTCACTCTCCTCTCTTCCCCTGCACTCCCAGCAGGTTTGCTCGAGGGACGAGCTTCGGCCGTGGCCACCCGAATCATGTCGAGCTCGTTGGCGAGCCGTCCGCACCTCCCAGCCCGAGCCAAACCACCTGCACACCTCCCCCATCTCCACCGCTCCCGACCCCCTGCTCTACATCGTCCAACCGCGCGCTGCCGCGAGCTGCCCGTGGTCGGCCACCATGGCCGACGCACGCGAGCTTGCGTGCTCGAGCAACCCAGCCCTCCCCCGCGCCTTCCTTGGCCGCGGTGCACCACCACCTCCCGTCCCCGCCGCTGGCCGCGGCCCTGCTCTTCCCAGCTGCCGGCGACCGCCCGAGTCGTCGTGCTCTCCCCGTGCGGGAGGGAGAAGAAGGCTGTGAAGAAAAGAAAGAAAAAAAAAGAAAAGAAAAGAAAAAGAAAAAGGGAGAAGGGACAGAGAGGCCGACAGGTGGGTCCCGGCCCCACCTGTCAGGATAAGTGGAGGCGCCTTCCGGTGGATGCAGTTTCCCGAGCAGAAGACAACTTTTCGCTGGAGTACGCAACCAGCGCAGCCCAAATCGAAAGCAGCCCGTTCTGTTTTTTTCTCTGGTGAGCGGCAGATAGCTAACCGTCGCACGTCAATATCTTTTGAACCGTAGCTCCGTTTGGAGTGATTCAAATTTGTAAATTCTTAGTTTGAAAAGCTGTGTCCAGTGGTACAGGTTTTACTTTTTTTGTAAAATACTTGTATGCTCAGCACCCTTGTGTGCATGCGTAGGTATTCCGCGGTACCGGCAAACCGAGACCCTAACCCATGACGTGTCCATGACCCTCCAAGCCAAACGGTGTCGATCTTCGGAGTTAAGCTAACCACTTGCTATGAGCTCCCGTCTAGTTTATCTTATTGTGTTTTGCCTGCTAGTCAATGTTGTTGATCGTCGATATAATTTCATGTGTATGCTTAGATGCCATGTTTATTTTTTCCGAGCATAGATAGCGATGCCTTGTTCCTTTTAAAATTGTCGCATTACTATATAATTGCTTATCTGTGAATCACCCCCCATTCCCGAGGCGATGGGCTAGAGGAACCGCCACAGTCAAAGGAACGGGGAACAATACAACTGTGCGCCTCGCACTTGCGTGGCTTTGTTTGCTTCTTCTTCGCCGAGGTGAGGAGCAGACGAATGTCGTCTTATGATCCTCGGAGTTGGGGGCATTTGCCAAAAGAGTTATTTGCTTCTTCTCCCTCCGTCAAACGTGGTTGGCGTAAGCCCGCCTGGAATGCGACGCTTGGGACATTTGCTTTCCATTAGGTTCTTTTTGCCAAGATTGCTGACACCACGTCGGGTTAATCCTTGAGTGGAATGGATGCTTTCTTTCTTATGAGTGCTTTTCGGTTCATTGTTTGGAGGCTACATGCCTCACCAACTTTGTATTAATCTGCGAGGGCGCTGGCTAGAGGAACCGCCACAGTCGTCTGATTGACCCACTGTGCTATTTTCTGTGAACACTGATTCATGGTGGCGCCGGCTGGAGGAACCGCCATAGTCACCCAGTCAATACAAACAAACTATTGCTTGAAATATTATGTTGCTAGTGTCTTGTTGTTTGATGATATATTATTATGATATTGTGATTGTTGTGTTGGACTAATCCTCTGTTGTGTGGACTTGTTATGATGAAACTTGATTAAATGAAACACCCCTCCAAACATCGATAGGGTCAATCCATAGTGCCACTAATCTGAACATCGAAAGCACTGCCACTGTCGCTCATATGGGCGGGCCTTGGCCTACGTAACCTATTGAGCCTCCTTTGATGCTACCATTTTGGCAAGATTAGTCGGTTACCTTTGTGGTCGGGGCTAGTCTTGCGAAGGTTCCGGAGCTAGGCGTCGCTCATCTGTTGGGGGCGTGCCGGATTCACTTCGTCATAAGACATAGAGTTGTGTCGGTAGCTATACAGGGAGTGTCTTGGTAGCGTGAACGGTCGGGTGAGTGTATCTTGCTGAGTTCGCCTTAAGGATGAAATCCTAAAGTACCGGCTGAGTGTGGTGCACTTAGATGGGTGGTATCTCCAACCTCTCGAGAGTGTCAAATCTGGATGTCTAGCCTCGTTCCAAGGTTATGGAACAACATTTCAGTGTCGGTCACACTATTGTCTTTGTCGAGTCCGGAGGTTAAACATAAGTTCGGTTTGAGATGAACAACCTGATTTCACTAAATGAACAATAAGTTGATGCAGGGAATGTTACTTGAGCTGTGGATGGTTACCGTGTTTCGGGGTGACGGTGTGATCGTTGGGAGCCTAGAGTTAGGCCTGAGCCAACGTCAACCGTGCATGCCCAACGTGGAAAAATAAGGCCAGAAGGTCTAGGAGAGTTGAGAAAAGAGATAAGGCCAGTGGGCCTAGCAGAGATGATAAATATTGTCATGTTACTTGGTACCAAATGGTACACCCGTTTACTCGTCACAGGTAAGCCCTTGTATGATTGCCGGTGCACGATCCAACCCCACCTGGCTTGGATTCTGTACTGGTGATACCCCATTGCTTCCTTATGACATGTTTGGTTGTCAATGCCATGCTACTTTTATGTCATGTATTTAGTGTACCCCTTGACATGTTGTAGGAGTTTATTTCCAATATATAACTTGCCGCATGATTGTTGGATTGTTTGTAATGAGTGGCGATTCTTGCTGAGTGCATACAAATGTACTCACGGGCCTTGTGTTTGTGGCCAGATGTTGGCGAGGATTCATCTTCTACGTTAGCCAGAAGTGGAGCAAGAGCGTGCTAGGATCAGTAGCCCAGCCAGATACCTGTGGAGTGGAGCCGCTCCAAGCCGTTGCCTTAGCCGTCTTCCGCCGCCAGTTAAACTCTGTCCTGAGCCATGATTGGCAAGATATTTTGTAATGCCTCGATGGCCTTGTAAACCTTGTGTAGCACTTTGTGGCTGATTGTGTAATGATTTCCGCTATGTTGCATTGTCGTAACGTGCGACCAGATATCTTGGGCTGGCGCACGGGGCGACCGCCTCTCTGGAAATATGTGCCAGAGCGGGGTGCCACAGAGCATGGTATCAGAGCACCAGGCTGGCTGTAGACTACCCTAGCAAGGAAAGCCTAACCATACTTGCGCCCGACAAAGAGCCCGATGGATTTAACCCATCTTTGTCTAACCAGCATGGCTATTGTCAGACAACGGTATGGTGCAGTAGATTTTTGTCCCAGTCTTCCACCATAAGGCTCGCCGGTTTCTTCCATGAGAAGTAATCGACATCACCTAGTAGATAAGACCCAAATCCCAGCTGCATAGATATCCTCACCTTTCTTGCTAACCATGGTACATCTTTCCTCTCTATAGTCGGTTTCCAAGTGAAACTTTTATGAAGTTCCCTCTTGCCCCATAACCTGAGGTTAGTATGAGTGGCGATTTTGTACCTATGTTACTTAAGCCGAGAAATTTTGCGATTTTATTTTCTTCTTCATGGTTCGATTCTTTTTGGTTTTCCAAAAATTTGCCGAGTTTTGTTTTCCGCCTTGTGTTAATTCCGCAGGAGTCCTACCAAAAGAGTGTGTCAGCTCTCAGTAATCCAAACCCGGCAGGAGGAAGAACAGCTCAACAGTCTGCCAGAAATAAGGACCCCAGCACCTAGTCGATCAGCACAAAGCAAAGTCAGTATCGATGAGCCCGAGTCTTTCCCAAAATATAATCAACGACAGTCTATCAACGTCAATCTGTTTACTTTGAGGACACCAACAACAACCTGGAGATCTGGTATGGTATATGTGAAATTTACATTATGTCTTTTCACTTAATGGGTGCACACACGTATTTGCTGGACGCCAGGAATGAGGTTTACAAATATGGAAATATTCTTGGTTGCCTGGATTACGATGACACTCATATGCATCAAACTAGTGGAAATATATAAGGTCCAATCCAGCTCGTTCTGTTCAAACAAAGCAAGCGTCTGTCAGGTCAAAGATTTTACAACGAGTACAGAATATTTCTTCCCCAACAAGCAGCCCTCATGTTGGAAGAAATACTACACCCGTGTATGAGATTTATCATAAGGCACCGTTCTTTTGAAAGTGATATGCTCAAGAACCAGCCATATCCGTGCCACGAGAAGTGAAGCTCAAGTATTTTCCAAGATGGACTCAAATATAATGTGAGGTACGTCTCGACGACAGTCTGACATCAACTCGCACCACCGGTTGGATATGCCAGAATTTCAGCGATGCATTTTTTGAATCACCAATATTCCCGCAACCGTCAGGACTATGGAAAATAGTTGTGCTCTAATATTTGGATCAGCGTGGAGTGCCATCATGGTTATCATGCCCACATGCTCCCGATGAAGCAAGTAATCACTCCTTCCACTCGGCTGTGCAAAGGAAGCCACGCCACCATCAAAATTTCAGCAAGTACCACCCGTACAAGTATGTCAGTATGGGGCAGAATATTTTCAAGACACTACTAATCCGGAAATAAAGCTACGCGACCGTCGAAATTTCAGCAGTGTACCACATGTACAACAGCCTCAGTCTATACACGAACACTACCGGTACCTACATCAGAAGCTTTCTAAAGAGCAAGCTACAGTGATTTAACCACCATCATGGGATGAAAAGATTCAGCATGTACCTACATGAACGCGACACCTCGAGCGCCCCAGAAAAGTCACTCAGTCTTCTCGGAAGAATTTCAGAAGTTTGGTCCAGTATGGATACATCAACTTTTGGCACACCTTGGAGCTAGACCAGCACTACAAAATTCAAATGATGTGGATATAAGTTGAGCCCGAGCGTCAAAGAAATACAAGGAAGGGCACGGTTATGCAACCAGAAAATTTCTCGGATGATCATGTTACACGTTGGAACAACTACTCAGCTTGCGTAACAGTTAGAATCAACAAAAGGAAATAGATTGCCTATACGTATGCGAGTCAAGAAATTCTCTCGCTACCAGCGTGGTTACAGGCATACTGTCACCGACTATTCAGATTTCGCCAGTTATGTCGAGTAGAAGCTAGCAGGAATAAACGGATAGGAAGACTTCATCTCCATCCACCGTCCTGGTGAAGATATTGAAGTCTATGGATCTGTTCGATCACTACAAACCTCTCACAGATGCAAGGGGAATAAGGCAATATGGAAATAAGAGTCCAAAATTTCAGCTCTGAAGTCAGAAATAAAAGTTCACATACTTGAGGATTTTCAACAGCCATTGATGGAAGCGGCGCCATCAGTACGTCACTCCTGGCTCAAGAAATCTTTATTTCTCTCACCCCGAGGAAACACAAATGTGCCAAGATGGCAGTACGCAATTTGTGGTGGCACCAAAACAAGGTCAGCTTGCCATCATGAAAATTGTCAGCCGGGACAAACAAAGCTCCAAGCATCCGTGAGATTTATTCAACTTTCTCAGAGTTCCTAATATGGATATCAAGTGGCTAAAGTCAGATCTGTGGAAAGGCTATCAACGTCAGAAGATGCCTAGGTGATGAGAAAACCATATGATAAGATTGGTACCTTTCAGACCGGACAAGACCCACGTTCCATAAAGATTGAATCCCTAAATCTTTCATGCAAATGATGGTAAGATGGACCAGTACAGCCAAGGATCAAAGTACATACATGGTACGGTTGGCGCGTGAATCCAAAAATGACCCCAATGGTCAACCGGGAGTTATGGGATGGATGAAGAACAACAAAGAATTTCAACTTGACCCCAGCTTGAGAACCGCACTGTTGTCAGTACAAATGGAGACGATAGACAAGAGCCAGTCAGATGATGATTTCAGTTATCCAAGCCCAATAAAAAGCCCGCTTATGGCATTGAAGTCAAGATCAAAGACCCTGTCAAGACAGATGAGAGGATCAAGAGAAAACGGACAAGGAATAAGGTTGACCAACAGGTCAATCTAAAGGTATGTCACTAACCATGGAAATCGCGAGGACGCGATTCTTTTAAGGGGGTAGGTCTGTAACACCCCGATTTTCACTAACCGGTTTTCTTGAAAAAGGGGTGAAATAAAATTTTGCGAAAACCTTTTAACTTGGATTTCTCTGAATTTTTATCAAAGCTCATTTAAACTTTTGGTGGTTGATGTTGAGATCATGTACCTCCCTATGTCCCAACTCTGGAAATATTCTCTGAATATTTCCGATCACCTTTGATTCCATTCCTCAAGGTTTTCCCTATAAAACCCTAAGGCCTTTTCTATAGAAAACAAAAACCGATATCTCGCCTCTCCAAAGAAACTCTCCTTCATCTTGCTTAGAAAATTCCGCCAAAAATCCCAGAGACACCTATCATCATGTATCTCCCATATATGCGTGAACATAGCCATGACCTATGCAACTTTTTAGATTGAGGAAATTACCAAATTTGCCACTACCGGGCCATTTAATCCAAAACCCTACTTCCACTCCACCATAAATCTTGACCACCTGTGGATATGTTTCATATCCCATTATAAGCCATCCCCAGAAATTTGGGATCATTTGGACAAACTTTTTCTTGTAGGACACCCATCGAACACCTTCTGCCCTTTTCGAAACCCAAAAATGTTAACACATGAAACTTTCTCCAAATTGAGTGAAACTGGACCACATTGCTCACATACCAGTAGAACATCACCAGTAAAAATCCTAGCTCCATTGGGATAGAGGAAGTCCATTTTCATTTCATCGAACACCTTGAGGGCATTTGAGTTTTTCAAAACTTTACTCTGGAATTTTGTCCCAATTTTGTGTTTTGCTTGCTGTGTGTTGTTTGTGGTAGTAGTGGAACCAAGTGACGTGACCCGTTTTCTTTTTAGTGCCCTAAATCGTCGGGAACGCGAACCACGCCGCTCGCATCGCGCTCTGGCCATGCCGATGTCGGCATGGCACTGTCCAAACCCTAGCTCCTGCCCTTATCCTCTGCACTAGTGCACCCACGTGCTCCACTGTGCCTCCAGCACGGCTGCCTCATCCCCTCCCCCTCCTTATCCCTTCCCTGTGGCCGGAGCAACGTGAGCCGTGACCTCACGCGCCATCAACGGCCACCACCTACCTCTCCCCCTCTCCTACGTATTTAAGAGCACCCCGACCCTCCTGGGAAACTCACACCTCACTCTCCTCTCTTCCCCTAGACTCCTAGCAGGTTTGCTAGAGGGACGAGCTCGTCTCCTTCGAGCTTCGGCTGTGGCCACCCGAACCATGTCGAGCTCGTTGGCGAGCCGTCCGCACCTCCCAGCCCGAGCCAAACCACCTGCACACCTCCCCCATCTCCACCGCTCCCGACCCCCTGCTCTACATCGTCCAACCACGCGCTGCCGCGAGCTGCCCGTGGTCGGCCGCCATGGCCGACGCACGCGAGCTTGCGTGCTCGAGCAACCCAGCCCTCCCCCGCGCCCCTAGCCCTCCCCTGGCCGCGGTGCACCACCACCGCCCGTCCCCGCCGCTGGCCACGGCCCTGCTCTTCCCAGCTGCCGGCGACCGCCCGAGCCGCCGTGCACTCCCCGTGCGGGAGGGAGAAGAAGGCTGTGAAGAAAAGAAAGAAAAAAAAAGAAAAGAAAAGAAAAAGAAAAAGGGAGAAGGGAGAGAGGCCGATAGGTGGGTCCCGGCCCCACCTGTCAGGATAAGTGGAGGCACCTTCCGGTGGATGCAGTTTCCTGAGCAGAAGACGACTTTTCGCTGGAGTACGCAACCAGCGCAGCCCAAATCGAAAGCAGGCCGTTCTGTTTTTTTTCTGGTGAGCAGCAGATAGCTAACCGTCGCACGTCAATATCTTTTGAACCGTAGCTCCGTTTGGAGTGATTCAAATTTGTAAATTCTTAGTTTGAAAAGCTCTGTCCAGTGGTGCAGGTTTTAATTTTTTGTAAAATACTTGTATGCTCAGCACCATTGTGTGCATGCGTAGGTATTCCGCGGTACCGGCAAACCGAGACCCTAACCCTTGACGTGTTCGTGACCCTCCAAGCCAAACGGTGTCGATCTTCGGAGGCAAGCTAACCACTTGCTATGAGCTCCCGTCTAGTTTATCTTATTGTGTTTTGCCTGCTGGTCAATGTTGTTGATCGTCGATGTAATTTCATGTGTATGCTTACATGCCATGTTTATTTTTTTCCGAGCATAGATAGCGATGCCTTGTTGCTTTTTCCGGCCACAAGGCGTCGCTCATGCTCAGCACCCTTGTGTGCATGCGTAGGTAAAATTGTCGCATTACTATATAATTGCTTATCTGTGCATCACCCCCCATTCCCGAGGCGATGGGCTGGAGGAACCGCCACAGTCAAAGGAACGGGGAACAATACAACTGTGCGCCTCGCACTTGCGTGGCTTTGTTTGCTTCTTCTTCTTCGCCGAGGTGAGGAGCAGACGAATGTCGTCTTATGATCCTCGGAGTTGTGGGCATTTGCCAAAAGTGTTATTTGCTTCTTCTCCCTCCGTCAAACGTGGTGGGCATAAGCCCGCCTGGACTGCGACGCTTGGGACATTTGCTTTCCATTTGGTTCTTTTTGCCAAGATTGCTGACACCACATCGGGTTAATCCTTGAGTGGAATGGATGCTTTCTTTCTTATGAGTGCTTTTCGGTTCATTGTTTGGAGGCTACATGCCTCACCAACTTTGTATTAATCTGCGAGGGCGCTGGCTGGAGGAACCGCCACAGTCGTCTGATTGACCCACTGTACTATTTTCTGTGAACACTGATTCATGGTGGCACCGGCTGGAGGAACCGCCATAGTCACCCAGTCAATACAAACAAACTATTGCTTGAAATATTATGTTGCTAGTGTCTTGTTGTTTGATGATATATTATTATGATATTGTGATTGTTGTGTTGGACTAATCCTCTGTTGTGTGGAGTTGTTATGATGAAACTTGATTAAATGAAACACCCCTCCAAACATCGATAGGGTCAATCCATAGTGCCACTAATCTGAACATCGAAAGCACTGCCACTGTCGCTCATATGGGCGGGCCTTGGCCTACGTAACCTATTGAGCCTCCTTTGATGCTACCATTTTGGCAAGATTAGTCGGTTACCTTTGTGGTCGGGGCTAGTCTTGCGAAGGTTCCGGAGCTAGGCGTCGCTCATCTGTTGGGGGCGTGCCGGATTCACTTCGTCATAAGACATAGAGTTGTGTCGGTAGCTATACAGGGAGTGTCTTGGTAGCGTGAACGGTCGGGTGAGTGTATCTTGCTGAGTTCGCCTTAAGGATGATATCCTAAAGTACCGGCTGAGTGTGGTGCACTTAGATGGGTGGTATCTGCAACCTCTCGAGAGTGTCAAATCTGGATGTCTAGCCTCGTTCCGAGGTTATGGAACAACAGTTCAGTGTCGGTCACACTATTGTCTTTGTCGAGTCCGGAGGTTAAACATAAGTTCGGTTTGAAAGAAAGATGGATGGTTACCGTGTTTCGGGGTGACGGTGTGATCGTTGGGAGCCTAGAGTTAGGCCTGAGCCAACGTCAACCGTGCATGCCCAACGTGGAAAAATAAGGCCAGAAGGTCTAGGAGAGTTGAGAAAAGAGATAAGACCAGTGGGCCTAGCAGAGATGATAAATATTGTCATGTTACTTGGTACCAAATGGTACACCCGTTTACTCGTCACAGGTAAGCCCTTTGTATGATTGCCGGTGCACGATCCAACCCCACCTGGCTTGGATTCTGTACTGGTGATACCCCATTGCTTCCTTATGACATGTTTGGTTGTCAATGCCATGCTACTTTTATGTCATGTATTTAGTGTACCCTTGACATGTTGTAGAGTTTATTTCCAATATATAACTTGCCGCATGATTGTTGGATTGTTTGTAATGAGTGGCGATTCTTGCTGAGTGCATACAAATGTACTCACGGGCCTTGTGTTTGTGGCCAGATGTTGGCGAGGATTCATCTTCTACGTTAGCCAGAAGTGGAGCAAGAGCGTGCTAGGATCAGTAGCCCAGCCAGATACCTGTGGAGTGGAGCCGCTCCAAGCCGTTGCCTTAGCCGTCTTCCGCTGCCAGTTAAACTCTGTCCTGAGCCATGATTGGCAAGATATTTTGTAATGCCTCGATGGCCTTGTAAACCTTGTGTAGCACTTTGTGCCTGATTGTGTAATGATTTCCGCTATGTTGCATTGTCGTAACGTGCGACCAGATATCTTGGACTGGCGCACGGGGCGACCGCCTCTCTGGAAATATGTGCCAGAGCGGGGTGTCACAGCTTCCTTGCCTTCTTGCTTGGTTCGGGGACCCGGCAGGCCCCCAGGGCCAGAGCCCTTTGTCGGTGCAGGTCTTGCTTGGCCTTCGCGGGGTTCACGGTGAACCCGCCAGCTTGACTTGAGTCTTGGCCTTGTCCATCATCATCTTGGGCCCACATAGGGTGGACCCACTTTGGCAGCACTAGGGGAACCCCGTGTTCCACTGCTGCGACAGTTTCCCTTCAACTTATGAGATGGTACCAATCCCATGTGAGAATGAGAGCCACTTAGCCCACTTGAGTGAGAGTGAGTTGAGTGCCTCCACCATATGTGAGTTTGAGTGCTTTCACTTTGAGGGAATGAGTGATACACCACTTTAGTTGCGAGAGGTAGTTGATAGGTCTTGTGAGGCCATTTCGATTTCTAACAACTTACCACCATCCTCTAGTGTGTTCTCTCATTGTGTGCTAGGTTCCATGGATGATGAGACGCCAATCCTCGACATGACGATGCCTCAAATGGAGATGATGTACTTGGAAGATGAGGATGATGCCACCCCATGTCTACTTCAAGATGAACAAGTCGGCTACAAGGAAGCCCCTACTATTTCAACACCTACTTCACATGAGCGGGAATACCAAGGTATGGGTGTTAATGTGACCATGATCCCACTAGTGGACATGATGACCTATGATTGTTTGCATGCTATGGATGATTTTCTTGCCCCATCATATGATTCGTTCTTATTCCCTTGTGACACTTTGTTTGAAACCAATGTTGATCATGTAGAATTACCTATTTGTGATGATTTCGCCATGAGCATACCTTGTTACAAATGTTTCCATTTTTCTCCCATTGTGGCATGCAACATGTTGAACAATTTCTCTTTCACATGTGTTGCTTGCAATAATGTTGAAATGCTTGACAATGCGATTGCCCCCATAGCTTTCTCACTTGTTGAAGATTTTTTGTTTGCTCTTATGGGCCTTGTTCGATCCTTCACTTTGCATAGTGACCATCCAAATATGTCATATTTTCCAATTGACTTTGGTGTGTTTGGTGATGAGCAAATGAAGAGACGCATCATGATGGATGATGTGTTCATTTACCGTTCACATAATTTCTTCATATGGTGTCTTGTGTGTGCTGGTAACCGCATGATAATGTCAACCTCAATTGAACAAGAGCTCTTGAGAGCATACACGTGAGTTGTGGATCGAATCCAACTCTCAAATCTTTCTCATGTTTTGCATCAAACAAGTTGAACAATTTCTCTTGCTTTTGGTTTGTTTGCAAACATGTTTGTGATATTGGTTTTTTCTATGGCAAGAATGTTTCCTTGATCTTTCACTTGAAAGATTTATGTGTTGCAACAAAATTTATGAACTATTTTTCTTTCGGATGGCTTGTTTGCGACCATAATGACAATTTGAGCATGCCTTGCCATGATTTTATTGGTTTCTACCAATTTGTTGTTGCAACAAATATGTTAAAAACTTGCTCTTTCATGTGCTTTGTTTGCCACCATGATGATATGTTGGACATTCTTCATTGGGTGATTTTCATGGAGTTTTTGTATTCCCACATTTTGAAGGTGTTCCATTGGATTGCTTACACATTGACCTTGCACTTGCACTACCTTTTCATATTCTTGTGTTGTGCTAACGGTGCTATGAAAAAGAATGGACATGTCATTGTTGATATGCTCCTCTTTCTTGCACACACATGGTTTGCTTGGTCTTTGGTGTTTGTAGACATGGTCAATTTCAATTCTTCGACAACACATCTACCTCCTTTGCATGGTGATGAAGAGCAAGAGTCGAGGATGACTCTTTTCGAAGCGGGGGGAGATGATGTAGTGCAACCCACGACCATCACCATGTCAAGACCCTCAACACATCCCAACTCGTCATCGAACTCAAAGGTGAATTCCTTCCAATATATGACCCACAATATGTCACCTTTGAACGGTATGCAACTTGACGATCATCCCCTTTGCTTGGCTAGGTTTGTCACGATGAGTACATGTACACGGGAGGATGACCAAGATGCACGAGGAGCGAAGGCCGACAAGACGATGGCATGGAAGAGAAGAAGGAAGAAAAGCCTGAAGATTCGGCCACCGGTACTACCGGAGCTCGCCCACCGGTACTACCGCCGAAGCTCGGAAGCTACTGATGTCGTGACCACCATAAGCGGTACTACCGGAAATAATTCCGGTACTACCAGACCTTCGCGGATCGGAGCCGTCCGGCACTACCGGCCCCTTCAGCCCGGTACTACCGGCCCTGTGTGTGCATGTGTGCAAATCTGGGCATTTGACCCTTGTACCCCTTCCCACCTACCCTTTGGGTCTAGGCTATAAATAGGAGTTCCCCTCCACCTCTTGAGAGATAGGTTAGATGATGAGAGAGAGTTGAGCATAGACTCCTTACCCACCCCTTGTGGTGTTGCCTCCCCTTGTGGAGAAGATCCCCTTGTGGATTCAGGGCCTCCTCTTGTGGAGAAGATCCCTCTTGTGGATTCAAGACCTCTTCTTGTAGTGTGACTACTAGCCAATCTTTCATCATTGGGTGATTCTATTGGATCGGTTGGGTTGAACGTTTGGAGAAACAATCCCCCAAGATCTCTCCTTGTAATTGCTACTTGCCAATCTCTCCCTTTGGGATTCTATTGGACCGGCTTGGACCTACCGGTGAGGGAAACGTGTCCTTGTATCATGTTTGTGTTCTTGGCGTTCTTCGTGTTCTTCATGTGTTCTTGCGTGAGTTCGCCCAAATCCGCTGTCAATCCGTGAAGATCGGGACCTACCCGCATCACGCGACATCTAGCGCGCCAGGTAGGGGGCGCCCGTGCTTCGCATCGGAACCCCGCATCGTCGGCTACTTCGGACCTGTCGAGCACCGGGCGTCGATGGCAGCGAGACCAAGTCCAACTAGGGATCCCCGCCCTCACGCCGACAGGAACCTTCACGTCATCGTCCAAGAACCAAGGGAGATGCTCCGGCACTACACGCACCGATTCTGCCATGCTTTGAGTTTCTGCCCAAGCGTGCCGGAAGCCGTTGCCATTCAGGCGTACCGTCGGAATGTGCGTGGCGTCCGCTATCACGTGTCGGAACGCGGACACCGGGGATGTTAGACACCCCCTATTTGTTTGGTAGGAGGGCGTGAGGTGCGCCGGAATCAGTCCCCGAGCTCAGGCACAAGCACACAAGATTTTACCCAGGTTCGGGCCGTGTTGCCGCGTAACACCCTACGTCCTGCTTGTCTGGTTTGATTGTGGAGATGATGGATTACAGTGGAAAGGCTACCAGTGCTCTCTACACTCGTTAGCTATTAGGTTCCACTCCGGGAGGTTCCCGAGGTGTTTCCCGTCTAGCACCCGAGTACAAGTCTGTAACTAAGAGCAGCTGCTAGCAATGGTGAGTTGTCCTCTACATTTGACCATGGGCCTCCTTTTATATGCCAAAGGGACACCACAACTGGTCGAGCTAGGGGCGTGCCACTGAGGCGGGGCACGCATCGCGTCTTGGTCCAGGTGGCAGCCGCCGGCCTTCTTCGTGGCGCTACCTCGCCGCGCTGTCCTCCATGCCGCGTGCCCCGCTGGAGTCGACGGCAGGTCAGGTCGTGTCTGAGGCCCGGGCATCGAGCTGAGCGCTGCGCCTGCACGGACGGGACATCGTGCCAGGTCTTGTCGGTGTCACGCTTGTGCCCTGCAGCAGGCGTGAGTGGTCTTGTCCGTGATGTCTGCGGTATCTTCCTTCCCTGCAAAGCTACCCTTCCCGGGTAGGGCTGCAGGAATCTCGTGCCACGTTGATGGTCCCTGCCTTCACGGGGCGGTCGCAGCTTCCCGAAATGAACCCCGCAAGGGGTGTGGTCGCAGGCGTTCCGAGGGCACCTCCCTGGGGTCTCCTTTGGCTTCTGATCTCTGGTCGTGGGGATGTCGACGACGCTTCTCCGGGTGCGCGCGGCCGGAGTATGGCGGACCCCCTCTTCCCGTAAACCGACAGTAGCCCCCAGGCATCCTTGGGCGGCCGGTGGCTAGGGGCTGCCCGGGGACGTCCTACACTACGCGCTCCATGATTGACCCACCGTGCTCGCCGCCATGACGTCATCCTCGGTTGCGAGCACTTGATTATGGGGCACCTCAATTCCAGCGAAAGCTGTAACTGCAGCGCGGTGATACGTGCATTTTATATCATCATTTATATAACTTTTAGTATCATACTAGAATGTTATTTGCATGATTATATGATTGTTTCTACATGTTTTAGATGATTTTGGGGACTTTCATACAAAGTCCCTATTTTTGGTATTTAATTTCTGGGAGGCAGAAAACCCCTTTTTCTTGTCTTTAATGTTTCAGGAGCTACAGGACCCAAATAATAAAAGGAAAAATACTGCGTCAGTTTTTCATCGGGAGAAAGGCAGAGGGAAGAAGACCGAAGAGAGGAGAGCCACGAGGGCCAAATGGGGGTGGCCCACGCGGCCCATGTACCTGGCCGCGTGGGACCACCCAAAGGCCTCGGGCACCTCCTCGCCTGGGGCTTTTTATCGACGCCTTCGTCTCGCCCGAAAAGTAACGCCCTAATTTTTCCAAGTCCATCCGAGGTCGCGGCGGCGGCGAAACTCCTGATCCCTTCCGAGGGGGTCAGATCCTGCTGCTCCGGAACTCCGGAGAAGGGGGAAATCATCGTCATCACCTCTCCTCCTTGGCGTGGGAGGAGGCCTCTACATCATCACCCCCATCAAGACCAGCACCATCACCATCATCATCACCGTGATCCACTCCGTTCCCCTCGCAGTTTGAGAGTTGCTATACCCTAGATACTTGTCTTGTGCTACTATTCATGTTTGTGATTGAGTACTTGTCATTATTTGGTGGTGAAGTTATAATTTCAGATTGTGTTGTACCACTTATGCCACTGATATGATCATGTTCGCACGTTGTGAGTAGTTCCCGTATGTTCCTGAGGGCATAGGATGAATTGGCATGATTTATATATGACATGTGTTGGTATTTTGTCAAGAGTTTATCTTTTATGTGATTCTATGATGGTGTTGTGCGAACGTCGACTGCACAACACTTCACCTTTATGGGCTCATAGGAGAACACCGTAGTGTAATGAATTGATGGAGACTTGGGAGGACACGTAAACCTGAGACCGAGTCATGAAGTTATATTATGAGGGTATTAGTATCGGGGACCTTAGAGTGTAATGCTATGGTGGGACTTTAGGTCTTAATAATTCTTGTGCAGTCATTTGCTTGGCCACATGATCCATCATAAGGGGTTGTAGTTTATTTATTTAGCTATACCTAATTATGGCTCCGTCCAAAGAGGATTAAAACTTGACAAGATATTCAACGTGTTGTTTAATAAATCTCTATGCCTAGCATCATCCATGCCGCCCTCGGGAACGTTTGCCACATATAAGTTACACATCACTTGAGCTTGTCCTCTTGCCACATAAGAGGATTGGGCTTTCTCTCTTTGAGAGCTTTCACTTGCTACTATCTGTTATCTGCTTGCAATATACAACCAAAATACCAAAAACATTGCATCTTTTATTGTTTTATTTATCAATCTTACTAACCAATACCTTCAGCTCCTCGTGGGTTCGACAACCTTTTCTAATTGAAAGGTACTACAATTGATCTCCTGCACTTGGGAGCCATCAAGATACTTTTCTGGCGCCGTTGCCGGGGAGCGTAGCGCTATTGGTAAGAAGTTTGGTAAGGAAACTTGAAAGCTGTTTATCTCATTGTTACTATGGCATTTATGAATCGTGCCTCGCTGCATCTTGCTCTATATGAAAGTGCTTATGCCACTACTGCAAAGGTGGTTGAAACTGCTGTGCTGAGATACCTAAAGTGGGATATAAAATTCCCATGGGTCATGTTAAAAGAGTTATGAAAAATCCATTTACAGGAGATGGAACTAAGTCGGCACGCGAGCACATGGAAATAATTGAGGACATATGTGGCTTATTCAGACTACCTGGTATTTCAGAGGATCAGGTAAAAAGGAAGCTATTGTATTTGTCTTTATCTGGTAATGCTCGTGATTGGTACAGGTCTTTGGATGAAGAGGTCCAGAATGAATGGAGTATCTTGAGGAAGGTTTTCTTTCTTAAATATTTTACTCCTAAAGAAGCTTATGATAACCGCTGCTATATATTCAATTTCTGGCCACATCTGGGAGAGAGTATTACTCAAGCTTGGGGGAGGTTAAAGGAACTCCTTCGCAAGAATCCATGTCATGATCTTACAAGGAAACTTATATTGATAAACTTTTATGTGAGACTACCTATGAAGCACAAGGAGATTCTGGATAATTCATCTGGTGGAAGTTTTACTAATAACACTGAAGAAGAAGCATGGAATTTATTGGAGACTATTTCTGAAAATACTAGCCACTGGGATCTTGATAAAGGTAATGAGCCATATTTTGATTATGAATATTCATGTGTAGAGAATTTCTCTACTTCTATTTGTTTAAAAATCTGAGTGATACTTTTGGTCTTGATCCTTATGTTATAATTGAAATAGCTAAAGGTTTTGCTGATCATATCTGTGTTCCAAAAAGTGGATTTGAAGTTTATGTTGAACCTGTTAAACAATCTATTGTTGTTCCTAAAGTTATTAAACAGGTTGAACCAATGTCATCTGTGACAATTGAGGAGTATGTTGAACCACCTCCATTTCCAAACCAAGTTAAGGAGAATTTACTTAAAGCTGTTACTAACAAGAGTAACAAAAGATGTTCTCAGCCTTATGAACAGGTGGAAGTCAACACTCAAATTTCTGTTATCAAGCAACTAAATGAAGAAGACCCAGTGGATGTTTATCTATGTGAAGATGCTACCAAAGTCATCAAAGGTAATTCGGCCAAAGTTGGGAAACCTGTTATATCATGCTCTATTGGGACTTCAAGTTATCATGGTCTATGTGATATTGGAGCAAGTATTAGTGTCATTCCATATTCTCTTTATCTTGAGATCAAGCCTGATATTGATCCCATTGTTATGGAAGAGACAGGTATGACAATTCAACTTGCTAATAAAGATTATATTAGTCCATTTGGAATTGTTAGAGATGTTGAAGTATTGATTGGCAAAATAAAATACCCTGCTGATTTTATTGTGCTTGGTTGTCCTCAAGATTCATTTTGTCCTATCATTTTTGGTAGACCTTTCTTACATACTGTTGGTGCTGAAATTAATTTGCCTAAAGAGAAAGTGTTTATTAAATGTGCTGGTGAGAAACTTGAATTTAACTTTTCCAAATTTGCTGATAAACATGTTGAGAAAGAGCCAATTCCTAATAATTTAATTGAAACTCTTGCTCATATAGCTGTAGCTTCAACTGATGTTGTAGAACGTTATATGCTTAATCAAGATGAACCATTTAATGATGAGGAAAAAGAGGCTTTGGAACAAATATTATGGCAACAACCACCACAATTACAATTGCATATCCCACCTGATAATTTAGGAGTGCTACCACCAAAAGGGGATCCTAGTTTTGAATTGAAACCTTTGCCTGCAAATCTGAAATATGCATATTTGGATGAGAAGAGCATATATCCTGTCATTATTAGTGCTAACCTTTCAGCTGAAGAGGAAGAGAAATTACTTGATGTGCTAAAAGCTCACCGACCAGCCATTGGATACTCTCTTGATGATCTTAAAGGTATAAGCCCCGCTCTATGTATGCATAAAATTAATCTGGAGGAAGATGCAAAACCTGTTGTTGATTTTCAACGCCGCCTCCATCCAAAAATGAAAGAAGTGGTAAGAAAGAGGTAATAAGACTTATTGAAGCTGGTATCATTTATCCTATAGCTGACAGTAAGTGGGTTAGTCCTGTTCATTGTGTTCCTAAAAAGGGTGGAATGACTGTTGTTCCAAATGAAAAGGATGAACTTGTGGCTCAACGTACTGTAGTTGGTTATAGGATGGTTATTGATTTCAGAAAATTGAATAAAGCAACTCGAAAAGATCATTATCCATTGCCATTTATTGATCAAATGCTAGAAAGGTTGTCTAAACACTCTCACTTTTGCTATCTAGATGGTTATTCAGGTTTCTCGCAAATTCCTGTCCATAAGGATGATCAAGAAAAGACCACTTTTACTTGCCCATATGGTACTTTTGCTTACAGGAGAATGCCATTCGGTTTATGTAATGCTCCTGCTACTTTTCAAAGATGCATGAATGCTATATTTGCTGATTATATTGAAAAGATAATGGAGGTTTTTATGGATGATTTTTCTGTGTATGGTACTTCCTTCGATAATTGCTTGTTCAACCTTAACAAAGTTTTACAGCGTTGTGAAGACCAACACTTGGTTCTTAATTGGGAGAAGTGTCACTTCATGGTTACTGAGGGTATAGTTCTTGGGCATAAGATTTCTGGAGAAGGAATAGAAGTTGATCCAGCAAAGATTGAAGCTATTGAAAAACTACCATATCCAAGGGACCTCAAAGGTATAAGAAGTTTTCTTGGGCATGCAGGTTTTTACCGTAGGTTCATTAAGGATTTCTCCAAAATATCAAAACCTCTAACCAATCTTCTGCAAAAGGATGTTCCTTTCTCTTTTAATGATGATTGCATTGAGTCCTTTAATATTTTGAAGAATGCTTTAATCACTGCTCCCATTATTCAACCTCCTGATTGGAACTTGCCTTTTGAAATTATGTGTGATGCTAGTGATTATGCAGTTGGGGCTGTTTTGGGCCAACGTGTTGATAAGAAACTGAATGTTATTTATTATGCTAGTAGAACACTTGATGCTGCTCAAAAGAATTATGCTACAACTGAGAAAGAATTTTTAGCAGTACTGTTTGCTTGTGACAAGTTTAGACCTTATATTACTGATTCAAAAGTCACAATACATACTGATCATTCTGCTATTAAATACTTGATGAATAAGAAAGATGCTAAGCCTAGACTAATAAGATGGGTACTTCTATTGCAAGAATTTGATTTACATATTGTTGATAGGAAAGGGGAGGATAATCAAGTTGCTGATCATCTCTCTAGGATGGAAAGCATACCTGATGATCCTATTCCTATTAATGATAGCTTTGTTAATGAACAACTTGCAATTGTTAATGTTTCTAGTGCTAAAGTTGCATCTCCTTGGTTTGCCAACTATGCAAATTTTATTGTTGGTAAAGTTTTGCCTCCACACTTCACTTCTCAACAAAGAAAGAAATTCTTTTATGATCTTAGACATTATTTTTGGGATGATCCTTTCCTCTATAAGAAAAGTGTGGATGGTATTATTAGACGTTGTGTACCTGAGCATGAACAACAGGCTATTATAAGAGATTGTCATGACAGTCCCTATGGAGGGCATCATGCAGGAGATCGCACAGGAGCAAAGGTATTACAATCTGGTTTCTATTGGCCTACTTATTTAAGGACTGTGCTGAATATGTTAAATCTTGTGATAAATGTCAAAGAGTAGGAAACATTGGTAGGAGGAATGAAATGCCTATGAATTATTCATTGCCACTTGAACCATTTGATGTGTGGGGTTTTGACTTTATGGGTCCTTTCCCAGAATCAAAGACAAAGCATACTCACATTTTGGTTGCAGTTGACTATGTTACAAAGTGGGTGGAAGCAATTCCAACCAAAAGTGCAGATCATGCCACAGCAATGAAGATGCTCAAGGACATCATTTTCCCCAGGTTTGGTGTTCCTAGGTTCTTAATTACTGATGGTGGTTCTCATTTCTTGCATGGTGTTCTTAGAAAAACTTTGGCAAAATATGATGTTAACCATAGAATTGCATCTCCTTATCATCCTCAAACAAGTGGGCAAGTTGAATTAAGCAATAGGGAAATTAAACTCATTTTGGAAAAGACAGTGAATAAGTCTAGATCTGATTGGCCAATTAAGATTAATGATGCTTTGTGGGCTTATAGAACTGCTTTTAAAAATCCTATGGGAATGTCTCCTTATAAAATGGTTTATGGAAAAGCTTGTCACTTACCTGTTGAACTAGAACATAAAGCTAGATGGGCTATTAAACAACTGAACTTTGATTTTAAAACTGCGGGAGAAAAGAGAATTCTTGACCTAAACCTACTTGACGAATGGAGAAATGAAGCTTATGAAAGTGCCAGGATGTTTAAAGAAAAAGTTAAGATTTGGCATGACAAGAAAATTAAGAAAAAGGAATTCAAAGTAGGTGATCAAGTTTTATTGTACAACTCTCGTTTCAAGTTTTCTGCAGGGAAGCTAGCTTCAAAGTGGCAGGGACCATTAGTGATACAGGAGGTGTACCGTTCAGGAGCTATCCGTCTTCACGGTGACATGAAAGGTAAACCTCATGTAGTCAATGGACAACGCCTTAAACCTTATATTGCAGGAAAGAGCTTCATCGGAAGGGTGGAGGAGTTGAATTTACAAACACCGGAGAGGTAATTGAGAGAAACCGTGCAGTTTCAGAAACCCAAATCAATAGAAGGTAACTTACTGTTGGAAAGTTTCTCGGAATTGCATAAATTTTACGGAGGTCATTTTTATGGAAATCATCGTATGGGACAAGAAAACTGGACGAAACGGAGACCCGAGGGAGGAAAGAGAGGGGCCCACGCGGCCCATGTACCTGGCCGCGTGGGGCTGTCCCTTTTCCACCTCGGAGTCCTTTTTCGTCTCGTTTTCGATCCCGACGCTTCGCCTTGACCCAAAAACTCTCAATATATACCCCTCTCTGTCGATCTAATCTCGCACCGAGCGTTCTCGAGCGATTCTTTCTTTTGCTGTTTCTGCCTGTCAGGTTTTTAGCCATGTCTTCGGGAGACTCCTACCAATGCTCCTCCATGGACGACGATGATGATGAACTCGATGGGTACAGCCCCACGTCCATATGGAGGAGGAATAGGAAGAGGAAGGACTACTCCGACGATGAAGACTACAAGCTTGATGAAGAGGAGATGGACAAGCAAGAAGCTGAAGAAGAAGAGCACAAGCCCTCCGTCGACATCGCGCCCTTGGCGACAGCACCTCCATCACCCATTGCTGTTGCCGGCGTGAGGGTGAACCACTCTCTTGGAAACAAGAGGCGGGGCGCGCGCATGCAGACCGGAGGGAAGGTTCCCAGGCGCTTCCTTGCGAGCAAAAACGTAGCTTCTACTCTTATTGACAGGGAATTTCAGCGCACCACTCAAGAGAACTATCCTGGTGAATGGGATCGCAAGATCCCCAACAAGAAGGTGCCAAGCCCGAGTGGAAGCCTTGCAAAGAGTCGGTGGAGAAGAATCTCATGCAAAAACTGGGAGAAGCCGCAAAAGAGTTCGAAAAAGCTTACAACCTCATGATGAAGATCATTGGGGATCTTGAAGATAATTATTATGAAGGCAATGTGAAAGAAGAGAGGGAGTTCTAGCAAGACACCAAGCTTGGGGGAGTTCCATCTAGTCTTTCTCTTTATCAATCTATCATATCTATCTAGTCATGGTGTGCTTTGCTTTTATCGATTAGTTATCAATATCTCTTAGGCGTGTGTGAGCTCATGGAGCATTATCATGTATCCCTATCTTATGGTTTATCAATGAATATTAAAGTATGGTGTCATCCATGATTCTCTTGTTTGGGGATTTATGGGTAACACTCATGCAAATGAGCGTGGCATATTTAGAATTTCAATCACATCTTGCCTTGAAATTAATTAACTTGAGTATGTTGGACAATTATAGAATTATCTCAATATAGAAGAAGTAAAAAGACTTGTGAAAATAGTTTGAGGTTAAGATATAGTCTTGTAGGATAAGAAGTTGAGAAGACTTAATGAAAAGGATATAAAACACTCTTGTTACAACCTAGTATCTTTTGAGCAAATTAATGATCATGGATATTTCAATACTTATGCTCTTGAATGTGAATGAAAGGAAGGCACCTGAAATTTCAGCTAGCCATGGAAAGTGTAAGAAAAGGGTTGTGTAGAGCATGGGAACTTGATTGAGATATCCATGACTAAAGTTTGCACTAGTTACTAGTCAAGCAAGAGTGATAACAATTTTTATATCTATCTGTCTTTTCATTTGTCTTCTTTTGAACTTGTTATCCAATGAGAGTTTATCTTGTCTTTGAATTTCAGCAAAGTATAAAAGATTATAATGCTTGCCATGAAGAGCAAAAGCATGTGAAAAACAATATGATTCGATTGTCCAACATACAATGGTTATTTGCTTTCAAAAGTAAGGGGTGATTGCTAGAGTTCTACTTATGTTGCCCTCATATGTATGAGTTTTAGATCATTAATCTTATCTTGCAATTGAATATGATGATGATACAATGCCCGTATTTATTTATCAACCATAAGTCCATTGATGCATGTAATGATCTATGTCCTTACTTACTCGAGGACGAGTAAAGGTTTAAGCTTGGGGGAGTTGATACGTGCATTTTATATCATCATTTATATAACTTTTAGTATCATACTAGAATGTTATTTGCATGATTATATGATTGTTTCTACATGTTTTAGATGATTTTGGGGACTTTCATACAAAGTCCCTATTTTTGGTATTTAATTTCTGGGAGGCAGAAAACCCCTTTTTCTTGTCTTTAATGTTTCAGGAGCTACAGGACCTCAAATAATAAAAGGAAAAATACTGCGTCAGTTTTTCATCGGGAGAAAGGCAGAGGGAAGAAGACCGAAGAGAGGAGAGCCACGAGGGCCAAATGGGGGTGGCCCACGCGGCCCATGTACCTGGCCGCGTGGGACCAGCCCAAAGGCCTCGGGCACCTCCTCGCCTGGGGCTTTTTATACGCCTTCGTCTCGCCCGAAAAGTAACGCCCTAATTTTTCCAAGTCCATCCGAGGTCGCGGCGGCGGCGAAACTCCTGATCCCTTCCGAGGGGGGTCAGATCCTGCTGCTCCGGAACTCCGGAGAAGGGGGAAATCATCGTCATCGTCATCACCTCTCCTCCTTGGCGTGGGAGGAGGCCTCTACATCATCACCCCCATCAAGACCAGCACCATCACCATCATCATCACCGTGATCCACTCCGTTCCCCTCGCAGTTTGAGAGTTGCTATACCCTAGATACTTGTCTTGTGCTACTATTCATGTTTGTGATTGAGTACTTGTCATTATTTGGTGGTGAAGTTATAATTTCAGATTGTGTTGTACCACTTATGCCACTGATATGATCATGTTCGCACGTTGTGAGTAGTTCCCGTATGTTCCTGAGGGCATAGGATGAATTGGCAATGATTTATATATGACATGTGTTGGTATTTTGTCAAGAGTTTATCTTTTATGTGATTCTATGATGGTGTTGTGCGAACGTCGACTGCACAACACTTCACCTTTATGGGCTCATAGGAGAACACCGTAGTGTAATGAATTGATGGAGACTTGGGAGGACACGTAAACCTGAGACCGAGTCATGAAGTTATATTATGAGGGTATTAGTATCGGGGACCTTAGAGTGTAATGCTATGGTGGGACTTTAGGTCTTAATAATTCTTGTGCAGTCATTTGCTTGGCCACATGATCCATCATAAGGGGTTGTAGTTTATTTATTTAGCTATACCTAATTATGGCTCCGTCCAAAGAGGATTAAAACTTGACAAGATATTCAACGTGTTGTTTAATAAATCTCTATGCCTAGCATCATCCATGCCGCCCTCGGGAACGTTTGCCACATATAAGTTACACATCACTTGAGCTTGTCCTCTTGCCACATAAGAGGATTGGGCTTTCTCTCTTTGAGAGCTTTCACTTGCTACTATCTGTTATCTGCTTGCAACTATACAACCAAAAATACCAAAAACATTGCATCTTTTATTGTTTTATTTATCAATCTTACTAACCAATACCTTCAGCTCCTCGTGGGTTCGACAACCTTTTCTAATTGAAAGGTACTACAATTGATCTCCTGCACTTGGGAGCCATCACGCGGTCATCGATTGCGGCCCCACCACGTGCCCGGGGGAGGCGCGAGACGTTTTAATGAGGGGGTGGGGGGGAATAGGAACCGCCCACACATCGCGTTCCCATGCGCTCTCCTCGCTATTTAGGGCCGGCGCGGCCTTGGCTCCATCTCCATTTCTCCATTCGCCTCCTGCCTTCTCCTTCCTTCGCCCCCCAACTCTGAATTCGCGCCGGAGCCCCGTCCTGACGGTGCCCAAGGGGAGGACGACCAAGAAGGGTAGAGCCAAGAAGGCGGATAGTATGTCTCGGGCCTTCTTCCTGCCGGGTTACGCGATGGAGCATCTACCCGGCCTGGAGGACGCCGTCGCCAGGCAGAGCAATGAGAATGGCCGCACCATGATCTTCCATGCGTCCTCGCCACCGGATCGGCTGACGCCTCTCGACGTCCGCATCTTCGCTTGCTTCCTGTTGGCGGGGTTGGCCCCGCCGATCTCGCTCTTCCTCCACGCGGTGCTGGAGCCGTACGGGTTGGCCTTGGCACATCTCCATCCCAACGCCTTGCTGCTGCTGGCCATCTTCCAGCACTTGTGCGAGACCTTCTGTCGTGTCTCGAAGCACGGACACCGGGAGTAAAGGATACCCCCTTTTTAGGTTTGGTATGGGGCATGAAGAAGGCTGAGAATTATCTCTCGAGGGTGGTCTAGATGAATCTCTCCTCTCCACGATCAAAGCAAGTAAGCAAAGGGACACAAGGAGCTACCCAGGTCCAGGCTGCCCGGAGGCTAAAAGCCTTACTCCTGCATGTCTGGATTGATGAGTTCTTCATTGTGTAGCTTACAATGGAGGCTTCCGGATGAGGTATCCGGAAGGGTTTTGGCTCGAGGTAGATGAAGGACAAATCCTGACCCAGAGGAGATCACCTTCCTTCTCTACCCTTGCAGCCCTAGTCTAGTCTTGCTCGGGTTCGACTTGTTCCTCCCCTCCTCCGTGCCTTGGTCCTCCTTTTATAGGCCAAGGGGATACCACAGGGTCACGCGAGGAGCGTGGGGGTTTTAGGCGGAAAGAACCCCCCTCAGCTGGTTTAGGGGGGACGTGGCCTCTCCACCTCCAAGTATCTCCTCTGGGTTAGTTGGGATCGTACACCTTTGGGGAAAGCGCGGCGGATAGAGGCTGACAACACCACGGGCCATGTTCCCGACCCGCGCCTCCATCGCCTTGCTTCCCAAGTCTTGTGGGGTCTTCTAGCGTGCGCTGGAGTGCTTATCCGTAGCCGTATGGTGAGGTATCCGAGATTGAGCCCGGCCTCCTGCCGGGCACTCGGGCTCTCAGGGGCTTCGTCGTCTTCTCGTGTGGTTAGGGGACCCGGCAGGCCCCCAGGACCGGAGTCCTTAGTCGATGTAGCTCTTGCATGGTCTTCGTGAGGTTGGGGGGCGGACCCGCCAACCTGTCTTGAGTTTTGGCCTTGTCCATCTTCATCCTGGGCCCACGTGCGGTGGACCCAGTTTGGCAGCACTAGGGGAACCCCATGTTCCACTGTTGCGAAAGTAGCCCCTGGGCATGGTCCCGGCGGCTCTTGCTCCAGCTGCCGGGGCTATGACCTAAAAATAGGTCGAAGTGGGTCCCTAGCATCTGGTCTTCCTTGTTTCGTCCCATCAGTCAGCGCGATGGTGTTTGAGTTATTCTGCT
Source organism: Poa pratensis (assembly GCA_947311845.1). Lineage (NCBI taxonomy): Eukaryota > Viridiplantae > Streptophyta > Magnoliopsida > Poales > Poaceae > Poa > Poa pratensis. The sequence goes on from CAMZMU010000045.1 coordinate 22,322,723, forward strand.
TGGGGGAATAACTGAGCTGGCCTCCTCGATTCTCGGTAACAGAGAAAATGAGAAGACCTCCGGTGCAGGCGCCGCCGAGGCTATAAAAGTGGGGTGCGCCCCTTGCATCTTCATTCATCTCTTCCTTCATCCCAACTACAAATCCCACCGCGACCATTGGCGTCAATGGCGAGGGCGAAATGGGGAGTTGGGCGTCCTCGTTCTTCATCAGCTGCAGCGGAGGATGGCCCTTCCAACCGAGGTCAGGCCGTCCCACGAGGTCGTGGGAAACGCGGCCGCGACGGTCGAGGAGGCCGCGGCTCTGTTGCTCCTCCTCCGAGGACCATGACCCACACCGGCTTCGCATCGTTGGACTTCGTCGTAGATCTGAACCGCAGGATTCACAGCCGGCTTCAGCTGCCAGACTCTTTTGCGCCGGCGATGGAGGATGACAAGCCCACCGGCTTCTGGCTGCAGGTGGACGACTGTCCCAATGGCACCTCCTGGGCCTACGGGGAGTACACCGCTGACGGTGCCATGCTCCTGGGTCAAGGATGGAAGTCGTATTCTCGCTCCCGCCACCTGACCCGGGGGAAGTGCTTGGTGTTCCAGTACGACGGAGACGCGACGCTCTCCGTGAAGATCTTCGACGTTGCCGGAGGGCGCGTGGAGTGCTGCATGGAGAGCGAAAGTAGCAGCAGCAGCTCTAGCTCCTATGACGAGGATGAAGATGAAGAAAGTTCATCTAGCATCAAGGTCGAGGGGAGCTTGTCTTCCTGAGGGCGAGGAGCTTCGAGATGACGGCCCCGAAGATCTCTTTGACCTCCTTCTTGGCCGCCTCGTCGACGTACTTCTGGAAGTAGCATCTTCCGTTGTGCGGCGGTGCTCCTTGTTCGCGGGGATCCAACCTTTTTGTTGTAAAAAGTAGGTCCCCAATGTAGTCCTTGTAAGGGAAGAAGAACTTCTCTCCACCTTGTCTCTTGGTCTTCAGGTTGTACTCGTGTGAACAAGAACAAGTTTTTTGCAAAAAATGCTCCCATTATTGCGGTAGTCACACCGTCGAGGGGTAGGTGGAGAGTGAGAGGCCTATAAAAGCCCCTCAGCCCCCAGTTCTCTAGACACATCTTCTCGTCTCGCTCCCATCTACTTCTTTCTCTGCCCTCCACAGATCGCAGAACGATGTCTGGTGAGGCAGAGATGTCTTTCTCCAACATGTCGACGGCGGAGTCGGCCTTCCGTGGCGCGGTGGAGGCACCCAGAGAAGCTGGGGCTCGAGCTGCTGAGGAGGAAGGAGAGGTCGCGCCTCGACCTCGAGCTTCTCTGGTTTTTCCCGCGGTGGGGAACATGGTTAGCTCCGCTGCCATGGAGGCGGCGGTGGCGTTGGCGACCCGGAAGGACGTCATCAAGGAGAACTTGTGGAGAGAGGCTGCGGGCAATCGAAGATTGATCCGCCTCCTCAATGATCTTGATGATGTCTTCAAGGCAAGGCTTCTTTGGTCCTTGGCAAGTAGATCTTGGCGAGAACTGGCATCCTGACTCGTTCTCTCCTTCTCATGCAGGAAGAAGAGGACACCATGGAGAAGTTTGTGGACCACGTGTACTTTGTTTGCAATCAGCATGTTCCGGGGTTCGCCAGGAAGTTCCCTGGCCCGTGGGGTACCTGAAGATCCTGCGCGAGTGCCCTCCTTCTCCCCAGGCGTCCCCGGGAATCGAGAGTTTACCCGGCAGGCAAAATAAAAGACAGGTCTGCGCAGCCAGGAATCCTGAGCTAGCCTTAGTAGCACAGGCTAGATATGTACTCAGGGAGTTGCATAACTGAATGTAATTCAGAATTGTAATTCAGAATTGTAATTCAGAATTTAAATTCAGATGAATGCAATCTATGGCTCAACTCCCGGGATCATTTCCCAAATCTTCCTTTGCACTAACGCGCTGCCAAGTTTTCTGAGGAGGTCTCTTAGGTGCCAAGTACTCTACTGACCGCGGGTACTAGGCCAGACGGAAACCGACCGTTCGCCGAGGTGGACGCATTACCCGCCGCAAAGGCTCTCATCGACTGTCAAGCATGCGCAGGTTGATGGTATATTGACTCCGAGCGAGATATTATGCCTAAGTGCAGGATGTAGATGCAAGGACTTAGCTGATTTTTGCCGCATCCTCGATCTACCACGTTCTTCCCGGGTTTCCAGCTCCTTAGCCGTTTTCCACCGTCCGCTCCAGTCCTGGGGAGACGCTGCACAAAGCAAACTTTCAGTAGGAAAAGAATGGAGCCTCCCTTCATGTCGTGAAAGTGTTTCATCCGAAGCCACCCGCAAGCAAAGTTGAATGTGCATTCTGTGTTTATGTTCTTTAAAACACAGCACTGCCCGTGCCCTTCTTTCCGCGGTAGTACGGCACGCTCGGGTGGCAGTGCCTACTGATAGGCTACTCCCGCTCGACCCGTCAGCCACACGCACCATGTCAGCTACCTGCTTGGGGGTTGTTACGGATAACACACTTCATGACAAGAACTGAGGCTCACGGAATTGAAACACTTATCTTTTATTCCTTGGCGACGATTCTTACACCGTATTACAGAACACTAGCCCCTTGGGCGTGCTTAGTGGATTTCGTGACACCCCTCCCTGGCACATATTACCAGAGAGGCGGTCGTCCCGTGCGCCAGCCCAAGATATTTGGCCGCACGTCACGACAGTGCAACATAATGGAAATCATTACACAAGAAGTGCTACAAATGGTTTACAAGGCCATCAAGGCATGACCGAAATATCAAGCCAAGCATGGCTCTGGACAGAGTTTAACTGGCCGCGGAAGACGACTAAGGCAATGGCTTGGAGCGGCTCCACTCCACAGGCATCTGGCTGGGCTACTGATCCTAGCACGCTCTTGCTCCATCTCCTCGCTAAGGTGAAAGATGAATCGCTGCCAATATCTGGCCACAATCACAAGACCCGTGAGTACATTTGTATACACTCAGCAAGAATCGCCACTCACTACAAACAATCCAACAATCATGCAACAAGATATACATTGGAAACAAAATCGTACAACATGGCAAGGTGAACACTAGATACATGACATAAAAGTAGCATGGCATTGACAACCAAACATGTCATAAGCAAGGAACGGGGGTATCACCAGTACAGAGTCCAAGCCAGGTGGGGTTGGACCGTGCATCGGCAATCATACAAAGAGATTACCTGTGACGAGTAAACGAGTGTACCAGTTGGTACCAAATAATACACAACAGCACCTGTGATCACTGCTAGGCCCACTGACCTCATCTTTCCACTCTGAGCATGCGCGGTTGATGTTGGGTCAGGCCTAACTCTAGGCTCCCAATGATCACACCGTCATACGCAACACGGTGACCATCCACAGCTCAAGTAACATTTCCTGCATCATCTTATTGTCCATTTAGTGAAATCAGGTTGTTCATCTTTCTTTCAAACAATACTTAAGTTTAACCTCCGGACTCGACAAAGAAACACAGTGTGACCGACAATGAACTGTTGTTCCATAACCCAGGAACAAGGCTAGCTGCTAGTTTTACACTCCCGAGAGGTTGCAGTTACCACTCATCTAAATGCACCATATAGCCGGTACTTTAGGAAAACTTCCTTAAGACGACCTGATACACTTACATGACCGTTCACGCTACCAAGACACTCCCTGTATAGCTACCGACATAACTCTATGTCTTATGACGAAGTGAATCCGGGACGTCCCCAGCCATGAGCGACGCCTAGCTCCGGAACCTTTGCAAGACTAGCCCCGACCACAAAGGTAACCGACTAGACTTGCCAAAAATGGTAGCATTAAAGGAGGCTCAATAGGTTACGTAGGTCAAGGCCCGCCCATATGAGCGACAGTGGTAGTGCTTCGTTGTTCAGATTAGTGGCACCATGAACTGACCCTATCGATGTTTGGAGGGGTGTTTCATTTAATCAAGTTTCATCATAACAAGTCCAAACAACAGGGGATTAGTCCAACACAACAATCACAATATCAAAATATTATATCATCAAACAACAAGACATTAGCAACACATAATTCAAGCAATACAACAACCACAATAATATAATAATATATCATCAAACGATAAAACATTAGCAACACAATATTTCAAGAATAGTTTGTTTGTATTGACCGGGTGACTGTGGCAGAGCTACCTCCGACCAGCGCCATCACAGATCAATACAAAAGGTAGCACAAGTGGTTTGCGTCGACCGGGTGACTACGGCGGCGATACCACCGACCAGCGCCACCACAGATCAACTACAAAATATAACGCAGTTGGGTTGCGTCGACCGGGTGACTATGGCGGCGATACCACCGACCAGCGCCACCACAGATCAACTACAAAATATAACACAGGTTGTTGGCGTCGATCGGGTGACTACGGCGGCGATACCGCCGACCAGCGCCACCACATATCAACTACCAAATTTAGTAGGGCATGTAGTCTCCAAAATGAACCGAAAAGCAATCATAAGAAAGAAAGCATCCATTCCACTCGAGGATTAACTCGACGTGGTGTCAGCAATCTTGGCAAAAAGATCCAAATGGAAAGCAAATGTCCCAAGCGTCGCAGTCAAAGCGGGCATACGCCAACCAAGTTTGATGGAGGGAGAAGAAGCAAATAACTCTTTTGGCAAATGCCCCCAACTCCGAGGATCATAAGACGACATTCGTCCGCTCCTCACCTCGGTGAAGGAGAAGAAGCAAACAATCATGGGAACGCATGTTTTATAGTTGTTTAGTTAGAGGGTTCGACAAAGCCACGCAAGTGCGAGGCACACAAATAATTCATACATCATTCTAATGCACACATGGATGATGAGTGAAACATGGCATCACTATCTGTACTTGAAATTAAACATAGCATGCTAGTATTCCAATGAAATCACAGGAACCAACGTCAACATCGACTAGCAAGCAAAACATAGCGAGATAAAATAGGCTGGGCTCATAGCAAGTGGCTAGCTTGCCTCCGAAGATCGACACCATTTGGCTCAAGGATCACGGACACGCCACGAGTCAGGGTCTCGGTTTGCCGGTACCGCGGAACACCCTATGCATGCATACAAGGGTGCTGCGCATACAAACATTTTACAAAAATGTAAAACATATACTACTGGATAGTGCTGGTCAAAATGCGAATTTACAAATTTGATTCACCTCAAACGGAGCTACGGATCAAAAGATCTAGCCGTGCGACGGATAGCTATTTGCTGCTCACTGGGGGAAAAAACAGCACGGGCTGATTTCTGAACTGGGCCAGGCTGGTCGCGTACTTCTCCAAAAGGCGTCTTCCAGAAGGGAAGACGGAAACCACGGATTGCGCCTTCACTTGGCTGACGTGGCGGCTGGGCCACGCCGGGCCCGCCTGTCGGCGTCACCGGCGAGCCACGCTGGCGCCCTTCTCCTTCCCGCATTGAAGAGGCTCGGGAGAGCCGTGCGCGGCTCGGGCTGGCTCGGCCGCCGTCTGCCGCCGCCACCCTGGTGCGTGCCGCCGGCCGCCGGGATGCGGGGAGGGCCGCCCCGTTGCGCCGCCTCCGACGGGGTCGGCCACGGACACGGGGGAGCTCCGGAGGCGCCGCCACGGGAGCGTGCTCTGCGAGCTCGCCGCCGGCGGTTCGCGGACGGAAACGAGGCCTCGGGCCACCCCACCTCGATTTATCTCGTCTGGGAGGGGAGGAGACCTAGGGGAACTACTCCACAGCTTTAATCGGAGAGTGGCTCGGTTTGGAGCTCGTCGTGGTCAGCGGACCGACGACGACGTCCATGGCCGGAAAGGAGCAGGGCACTGCCGCTTTGCAACTAAAGAAGCAAGGAGGGGGTTTCCGGGGAGAGTGAGGTGCTGGAGGCGCGAGAAGGCTCGAGCTGCTCTCTAAGTAGGCAGGGACATGGGGGACGGCCAACCACGTGTCACCGTGGTCGGGCTGTCGTTCTCTGTCCACAGTGGGGAGATAAGGAGGGGGAGCTGGATGTACAGGGGAGGCACGAGGTGCACTGGAGCAGAGGGTTAGGCACCGACCATGGCAATAAGCAGAGGTTAGGGTCTAAGCAGATTTTGGGTCACGCCAAAGCGTGCATCTAGAGCACGACACGACCGGCATTGTCGCGTTCCAGGTGACTCGGGGGTCCAGATGGAAAAAGGTTTCCACTACTGAGTTCGTAACGACGAGAACAACACAACAAAACAAGAAACACTCAGGGGCTCGAACCTTCCCTGTACAAAATTTTCAGAAAACCGAGGGAACGCCAGGTGTTCGATGAAATGATCAAGGTCTTGCCCATCTCAGAAAAATCCCCAAAATTCATAGTAGGTTAGAAATGATGTATATAGTAGGTCTGTGGAGTTTGAGATCAATTGGGAACTTGGAAGTTGGTCAAAGAAATGAGTGTCCAAAAATGCCCTAATGGCATGGGTATGCCAAGTGCACTTAATCAAATAATCTTGACATGATCTTCTGGATATGTTGTTGTATATGGGAGGTTGTCTACATGGCAAAGTGTCAATGCCATATGATAGTTTTTAGCTAGGGTTGCTTTGGGATTTGCAAATAGGCATAAAAAGGCATTACAAAGGAAGTACCTCAAATATTGCTCAAATGAGGTTGGGACAGTGGAGTGAAATGTTCAGGAGGCGGATTCATGCATCTCCCCAAAATATTAGAATTTCTGGATGTGTGGAAGGTGTCTAGATAATTTCCGGATCGAAAACGACATAACAAGGAATATGGTTTAACTTTGGAATATTGCATGGGACTATGAAATATTTTTCCGTGGAAGTGATCTCTATGTATGAGGGAACCATATGGTAGCTTGGTGGAATTTATTTCAAGCAGAAATTGCGGTGGAGACTTTAATGGGATAGATCGAAAGGATTTTGGAATCACCAAATGGAACCAATGTTTGACAGATAAAACAATGTCATGGAATTATGGTGGAGGTCGACAAAGATCGAGGATTGTTGGGAATTTTCTAAGAGGGCGAAACCAAAGTCAAGTCAAAGACCAACAGGTTCGAAGAAAACATTTTTGAAACCCGAAAAAGATTTTCAGGTGTGAGGAAACACCACTAAAATTAGGGACAAATTTTTTGGGTGTTACAGATTTGACTATCGCCGATTCATGTTCTTAATTAGGGGTAGAATTTGCGAAAATTCTCGATGTTCCAGTCCCGTATGGCCTGCCTTTCTCGTCCTCCAGATAGACTGCTCCGGGTTATCAGGGTATGCGTCACTCGATAAGGTCCTTCCCACTTGGATGACATCTTGTTCATGCCATCAAGTTTTTGCTTCTTGCGGAGTACCAGGTCTCCGGGTTCCAGTGCCCGTGTCACATCCCAAATTTTGGATCTAAGAAAAACCTCGTTTTAAGGGACCCGAAATTCAGAGCCAAAAAAACTTTTTGAAATGTTTTCTCTAGTGGTTGTGTTTACCTTCCTGTAGCTCTGTTTGACCTTGTGTGACTTGTTGTTTAACTTGTTGACCAATAAAAATTAACCCAAGAACCCAACCTACGTAAAAATATATTAAACCTTGGTGATCATGTCATGACAAGAAAAATAATCCATATATCATTTCCAATATTATTTTGGCCAAATTCCATTTCAAAGATGCTTTGGTTTTAGCAACAACCAAAAATACCTATTATTTTGGAAAGCAAAAGTATTTCCAAATGTAAGTCCTTCTAAAACTATGGAAATCTATATACTATCTCCAACCTTGATAATTCCCTTGTATTTGTAGCTCTTATTTTAAACTCATATTTTCACTCTTTTTGGAAATAATAAGAATGGGAAATATACTACCCAAATATTTTCTCAACCCTTTTGAGAAGTATAAAATTATTGAGTTAAGCTTGTTTCAACACTATTTTTGTCATGATGATGCTTGATCACCATCTCACCATCTATCTAAGTGTTTGAAATTTGGTTGAAAACTTATATTGCTTACTTGTTTAACTTATGCTTGTCTTGCCTTGTGATTGGTTGTTTCCTTGTAGATATTGTTGCATGTTTGAATTAATTAAAACTTTGAACACAAAAAAAATTTGGGAACAATGGCACTACTTTGTCATGTTACCTAAATTCCTACAAATTGTCAAACCAATATTTTTCTTTTACCAAAAAAATCTAGAGGAGAGATGATATGAACTCCCACATCTTATTCTTATATCTTCTCTCTCAAAAACATAGATTCAAGAACTTATATTTAAAATTCTTAATCTTTCTTTACTTCTTTGAATTATCAAAAATCCAAATTTACACCTACTCAATAATTTAATAAATGAACCACAAACATTGTTAAACATATTTAGATCAAGTAATGGACAGAATTCATCCAAAATTGAATTTAATTTTCACTCAGACGTTCTGTCGAACACATGGTGGGCAGAAACCCTAACTAGCTAAACTAACTAAATTTTTTAGCTAAACTAACCTGCACTCGACCCTCTCTCTCTCTCCCTAAGCCTAACGGAACTAAAACCACTCGAGTGGCCGAGCCATTTTGGCAGCTAGCCGCTGGCGCCACTCCCTCTCTCCCCTCCGGTCGGCTCAACCTGCAAAACGAAGGAAGACCAGCACGGCACGGGCCAGCACTGCGCCGTCCCTCTGCCCTGTCCCTCTGCACCCGTTGGGCAATGGTCCCCTGCACCATATCTCTCTCGCCCAACTGGAGGTCCCCGAGCACGTGGACGCCGACGATGACCCCAGCCACCTCTGTACCCCTGCCGGCGCCGCGCCGCCCAGCTATGGTTGCAGGTGGGATGGGATCAGGACTCCCGCTTCCCACCTGGGCAAATACCCCACTTATCCCATTGCCCCACTACCCACTACCCCACTAACTGGAATTTTATTGGGTTTTAAGGGGATGTCCCACTTGTCCCAGAATAACCCAACCTAAATCAACTACGCTTGCTCTCTCTCTGCCTCTCTCCGGGAAAGCGTCATCGGAGCTCCGCCGTGCCACCTTTGCAGGACGCCGCCGACGAATCGGAGATGACCACGAGCTTCCCCCAGGCCTCCGCTCCCTCCACCCGAAGTAACGCGAGCCGGGGCGCTCGTTTTCGACCGGGGATCAGTCTTCTTCCTCGTCATCGGTGGCTGGCCGCCATGGTCAATTCGCTCCCCACAGCGAGCAAAACGAAAAGAGAGAGCTGTGTCTGAGCAACTCACAGGGTGAGGCTGGTACAGAAGGTGTATTAGATGAGACTAAAGTAGCCAGTCTTGATAACGACCGTCGGTGCCAGCGCGGCGCGCTCCTCCTGCTCCAGCGACTCGAGCTTGACGACGGACTCGCTGGGCCGCAGCCCCTGCCCCAGTCCGTCCACTCCTCCAGCGCTAGCGGAGGGTGCCGGTGTGGAGCCTTGCGGTCCAGATCCGGGGACACGACCTCCACCGCCGCGGCGGCCAGGGCGTCGACGCCGGCGTTCGCTGGTCAGTTGTGGTTTAGGGGGGTTTATGTCGTTCTCTCCACAGGGATCAAGCTATTACAGTTCTTTGTTTCCAGAAGCTAGGCCAAATCGAAGGGTTTGATGTTTACTGAAAAAGGAAGGGTTTTCGCAGGTTTAGGCGGAGCAAAATTTTCAGAACATAAAAGTTATAGCTTTCTTGTTTGTCAGGCAAGATCAGAAGCAAAGGGGGGCTAAGGAAGATGTTGCAACACACAAGCATGAAGAGATCAACTCCACAATGCACAGATCAAGCAAATCATGCACATATCAAGCAAAATTCTGAAATAACAGAGAACTGTGTCACCCAACTCACTGTCAAAGCCAAATCATACAAGCTCTACACACAAATGGATGATCTACTAGTTTCTACTCAGTTTACACAGAGGATTGAAGAAAGAAAACTTTTCTGTTGCTCACTCAAGCTTGTCGAAGCAGAGGAAGCAAAGGTGAAGAGGGTCAGACACAGAAGCAGGGGAAGCAGAGGAGTAGACAGGGGTGGATGCAGATCATGTGCTTCAGATCACCATGGCCTTGAGCTTCTTCTCCTGGTCTCCATGTTCATCTTGTTCTTGCCTTTCTTGCTACTCTTGGAGTTCTTGTGTTCTTGGTGGTTGGTGGAAAGGTGAGGTGTGGTGGCTGAGGAAGGATGGAGAGAATGGATCTACGGATGGATGATGGATGTGTCATGTGGTGGCCTTGGTGGTGGCTTTATACACCTTTTTCCCTTTGTGGTGGAGTGGTGATGCGAGTTGGTGGAGAGGGAAGCTTCCCCTCTTAAGTGCACATGGGGTGTTCCCCCCTTTTTCACCTTTTTGCCTTTTTAGGCTTTCTTCATCCCCAAGTTGATCTCTTCCCCTTTGCTGGTTCAAACTCATTCAAACTTGTTCTTATCTCCTCTAGGGTCACCTTCTGATAGCACTCACTAGTACAGAATGACACATCGGAAACGGGCCAAAAACCCCATCGGAAACGGAAAAAGGGTCCGTGTCCCCGACCCCGTGACTGATGTGAAGGCCCTCATCGGTAACGGAGGCGAAAAACCGTCGCTGATGAGGCATCGGTTTGGCAATGGTTGTGCACATACCTCCGTTTCTAATGTGTCGGAACATCGGAAATGGAGATTCTGTTTCTGCTCGTTTGCATTGAGGTTTCTTCATAAGCCTAAAGCAGGAATAGATTTCGCACTGGACATTTAAAATTTCACAGCAGAAGCAAAAAAATGCTAGCAAAATTCATTCATAAGGTATAACAAATGTCACTGATACATTGCATCACAAGACAACCAATTACTTATTTTCATTGTCATGCCTCTCTAAATCTATCATTGACATGTCTAGCTAAATATATCTATGTCATGCCTCTCTAAACTTATCCTTGTCATTTCTAACTTAATTTATCTTCATGACATGCTGTTAGAGTTCATGAATTCAATCTTCTTCTTGGACGGTGTCGCCAAAATATAATCAACTCTCCGCTTTGTCCCCGACCTTGTATTTAGCTCATTTAAATGAGCTAAACGGATCAGCACCATGCTCTGCACATAGTGCAATAAGCGAGTGCTGATGTACTGAAGGTGCCTCTTTTGTAAAGTGGTCACTGAAATGCAAAGAGAGAATATATGACTCCATGTTAGCTCACTATACATCTAGCATAAAGGACATACAACACAAAAGGATGCATAAGACAGAATAACAAACTTACAAATCCATTGCATAGTTGTTGTGTACCCATAAATTATGCCGGACGACAAGCGCACCTTGGCTAAGGACCCGGCTTTTTATAAAGTGTCACCAAAATGTACATCTGTTTTGCAAAGGAGATAAGTCAGCCATGAGTTTCATACACTACCGATTTGTGCTAGTTATGTTCTTTTCGAGTGACACTACATAGTCGTCCTCATCGTCCTCGGATGTATTACAACCCTAGTTCTAGTTCTGTTCATGAGTGTCCTATGGAAGAAAACCTAAACAGAACAATGACAACAACCCTAGTTCGTCGGCACGATGGCCGGTCACAAATAGATGTATTACCTTTGGATTTGGCGGCGGGAGTACGTAGTCGTCCTCGTCGTCCTCGGATCGACATGCCATGCGCCCTCCAGCTATAGATCAGGCGACAAGATCTGCCCGGGTGGATCAAAGAACGGGTACGCACTGCCACGGTCGGAGGAGAGGAAGATGCGCGCCGACACGGTCGGAGGAGAGGAAGATGCGCGCCGCCACGGTCGGAGGGAGGGAGATGCGTGCCGCCACGGTCGGAGGGAGGGAGATGCGCGCCGCCACGGTCAGAGGAGAGGAAGATGCGCGCCACCACGGTCGGAGGGAGGGAGATGCGCCCCGCCATGGTCAGAGGGAGGGAGATGCGCGCCGCCACGGTGGAGCTAAGATCTGGTGCTGCGTGGAGGCGCCGCCACACTTTGAGAATGAGGCTGAGAGTGAGAGCGATTGAGTTTAGGGCTGTGTGAAGGGCGCATTTATAGCAAAGTAGAACATCGGAAACAGAGGGTATAAACAACCGTTTCCTTTGATTTTTTCACTGACACACTGGGCTTATACTGATCTCTACTAGTATTGAAGTTGAAGAACATAAAAATAAATAACTACTCCTCGGCCTCCGCCTTCTCCTGCTCGTATGCGCGGAGAGCCGCATAGTCGTCCGTGTCGTCGTGCGGCTCCTCGCCGACGATGTCATCGCCGCCCGTGCGCCCCTCCCACATCTCGTCGTCGTCGTAGGCAGGATCGTCGCGCAGCTCCGGTGGGAGGAGGAGCCGGCGGCTCTGAAGCAGCTCAACTCTTTTCGGTAGCATAGGCACCGACGCGCGGTTGAGGTGCCATCCACCGGGTGGCCTCCTATATTGCCAGTGCTGCTCCGCGACGACCTGCCCGACGATGACGCGGTTCCATCCAGGCGACCGCGGACGAGCGGCTGCGGTCGCAGGAGCCCGAGGATCCCGCGTCCTCTTCCGGTGGCATAGGCACCCTCCTGTGGTTGACGCGCCAGCCACCGGGGAGGCTAACATTTGACCAGGGCACTGGCCTCCTATATTGCCAGTGCCTCTGCGCGACGGCCTCCGGCACGACGACGCGGTTCCAATTCAGCGAAAGCGGCAAACTGCTGCGGCGAACGCCCGAGGAGTTGCTAGGAGTATCCATGGCTGCGGCGAAGTGGCGTACTGAGATAGCAGAGAGATCATGGGTTTTTAAGGAGTAGTGGGCGGTGCCGCGGCGCCACTACGCCATAGCATAGCAGTTACTCCACTCGCATCGAATTTGACGAAGATGGAACGTGTCCACATTGCACACGGACACACAAAAGTCTCCGTTGCTATAGAGGCACATATCGAAAATGGAGGCAGAATTAAGACCGTTGCCAATACTATGGGTAACGGAGTTAATACTTTCTCCGTTACCTATGTTGACGGGCCAGCCGCGGCCCAGGTCAGGTTTGTACGCACTGGCCGCGCGGAAAGCGCGATTCTCCGTCGCCTAACGCCTGCCGTTTCCATAGATGGGTATCCGATGTGTCGTTCTGTACTAGTGACTTGTGCTGCTCTTCACTTGTGCCTGGATAACTTTACTGACAGAGAATTGGGGAGCTCTTTTCTGGCGCATGGGTAACTTTCTCTATTTTGCCTGGGTCACTTCTTCACTGGAGCAGGGGTAACTTCTGTGCTGCTGCTTGGATAACTTCTTTTCTGAATCTTCTGAAGAATGTGTGCCTTTGCGCACTGTCTGCAAAATACAGTGAAATGCTGTAAAATGCAGCTAAAATCCTTTACTGTAATCTGAATGTAAGCAAGGTTTTAGGGTTTTAGGGTTCAAAATAGTGCATATAAATTAGAGTGATCAAACCCCCAGACCCAAACCTTTGCTTGTCCCCAAGTAAAGCAAATGAGATGTAAGTGACAACAGTCTGATAGTGAATAATGCCCAGTTCTGAAAATACAACAGTTCATAGATATTGGATTCAATGCAGTTTCTGCATACAGGTAATGCAATTTCTAGTTCTGAAATAAGTTTCAAATAGCAGAATTTAATCATTTCTAGGTTCAAATACTTTGGATTAACATGATAAGACAATTGGCAAGGAAATTGAATGTAAATGATCCAGGAAATAGCCAATATGCATAAATGAGTGTTAACTGAATGCAAACTCAGTGCTTCACATGCTACAGTCCCAGGAACAAGTAGGCTAATGCATTGGTCAAAAATAAGTTAGTTTGGCAGTTTCTTATCAAGTTAACTCAGTTAGTGCATCACAAGCTACAATCCTAGGATCATAGCTGCCAATGCCAAAATTGCTTCAGATTTCAGTTAGAAACTTCAGGTCAGTGCTTCACAAGTCACAATCCCAAGATCATGATTGCTAATGCAAAAATTGTTTATAGTCTCAAGATTCTTAGTTAGTTTCACTGTTAGTGCTTCATATACCACAATCCCAAGATCATGTTTGCTAATGCAAAAAATGTAGAAATGCAGTAAAGACATGGCTCTAAAATGGATCATCACATTCAGTTTCTAAGCCACTTGCATTATACAGATATTCCAAAAGTTTTTGAACAGAGACATAAATGAATTCTGTTTTGATAAATGATTCTGAACATAAGCATTTGCAAGAACTATAAGCAGATATAATGCAACAGCATGAAAGATTGTTTAAACAAAACAAAGCACTCAATGAATTCTTTATTGTAACAGCAATTTCACATATAGCCAACAATGGATAAAATATTCAGAATCATGGCATAAAAAATGATATTCATAACGGGATTTGGTTTTGGGAATTGGAATGCCTTCACCTGGTGTTTGCTTCTGCTCCTTGCTTCATGAGATCAATGCCAGCCTTCTCCATTCCTCCTTTAGTCTTTAACTAAAAAACTAAAACAAAATAAACACACAAAACAAAAATAGCAAATAAAGAAAAGAAATATGAAAATAACATTAAAAGGTATCAGGCTGCCTCCTGATGAGCGCTTGTTTAAGGTCATGAGTGTGAACCATAGCACATCTTCACTGGTTCTCCACTCCAGAAGATGCATTGGGAGTATCCTCTAACTCATCATCCTCTGTTTCTTCAATTTCTTCAGTCTCAATTTTCTCTCCAACCACATAATGCTTCAGCCTCTGTCCATTCACCTCGAAAGTACCTTCAGATGGACTCTGTACCTCAAAAGCACCATGTCCTAGGTCCTTCTTGATGACACAGGGACCAAACCATCTTGACTTGAATTTTCCAGAGAACAAATGCAGTTTGGAGTCATACACCAAGACTGTCTGTCCAATACTGAATTGTTTTCTGAGAATGTGTTTGTCATGCCACTTCTTTGCCTTTTCCTTGTAAATCTTGGAACTCTCATAAGAATCATGTCTCAGCTCTTCCAATTCACACATCTGCAACTTTCTCGCATTTTCAGCTTTTACCAAGTCCATGTTCAACTTCTTGATTGCCCACTGAGCTCTGTGCTCCAACTCAACAGGCAGATGACATGCTTTTCCATAGACAAGCCTGAATGGTGACATTCCAATAGGTGTTTTGTATCCTGTTCTGTATGCGCACAAAGCATCAGGCAATTTCATTGACCAATCACCTCTGGACTTGGACACCCCTTTCTCCAATATCTGTTTTACTTCTCTGTTTGACAATTCAACTTGTCCATTAGCTTGAGGATGGTAGGATGTAGTCACTCTGTGGTTCTTCACACCATACTTGCTCAGGAGCTTCTCTAGCTGTTCATTGTTGAAATGAGCTCCACCATCACTGACTACTACTCTAGGAACTCCAAATCTGGGGAAAATGACAGTTTTGAACAGTTTGCACACAGACTTTGAATCAGCACTGACAGTGGGTATTGTTTCAACCCATTTGGACACATAGTCCACTGCAACCAAGATATGCTTGTAGCCTTTTGAGGTTGGTAGAGGTCCAATAAAATCTACTCCCCACACATCAAACAATTCAACCTCAAGAATTCCCTTCTGAGGCCTTTCATTTCTCCTTGAAATATTTTCGGCTCTCTGACATGGATCACACTATTTAATGAAATCATGGACATCTCTGAACAAACTAGGCCAATAGAATGCAGCTTGCAGAATTTTTTCTTGAGTTTTCATCACTCAGCATGGCCTCCATACATGCCTGCATGGCATTGGAACACAACATCACTGATCTCTTCAGATGGTACACATCTCCTCACTACTCCATCAGCACAGTGCTTGTACAAGAATGGCTCATCCCAGTAATAACTTTTGGAGTCATGCAGAAATTTCTTTCTCTGTTGATATGACATATCAGCTGGCACTATATCACAAACAAGGTAATTGACAATATCAGCATACCAGGGAGTACTAGTACTCACTCCCATCAGTTGCTCACCAGGCATACCATCTTGTATTTCTCTCTTTTCAGAACAGCTTATTCTGGACAGGTGGTCTGCTACTGAATTTTCTGAACCTTTCTTGTCTTTGATATCAATGTCAAATTCTTGAAGCAAGAGAATCCATCAGATGAGCCTTGGTTTTGCATCCTTTTTACTGACCAAATACCTTATTGCTTCATGGTCTGTGAACATTGTGCATTTGTGTCCAACAAGGTAGGGTCTGAACTTGTCAAATGCAAACACTACTGCCAACAATTCCTTTTCAGTAGTGGTGTAGTTGATCTGAGCATCATCTAGTGTTTTACCTGAGATGCCTTTTCCTTCTTCTGACCAAGAACTGCTCCCACTGCATAGTCACTAGCATTACATATCAGCTCAAATGGCAGAGTCCAATCTAGGGGTTGCACTATTGGAGCCGAAATGAGAGCTTCTTTCAACTTGTTGATTGCTTACATACATGCTTCATCAAACATAAACTTGACATCTTGATTCAGCAGATTTGTGAGAGGTTTTGCAATGAGAGAAAAATTCTTGATGAACCTTCTGTAAATATTCCCTTGACATTTTTAGGAGGAGGTAACTTAGCAATAACATCAACTTTTGCTTTCCACTTCTATTCCTCTGGCAGACACAAGATGTCCAAGCACAATTCCCTCAGTTACCAGAAAATGGCATTTCTCCCAATTCAGGATCAAATTCTGCTGAGAACACCTATGCAATACTGCTGTCAAATTTTTCAGACAAGTGATGAAATCCTTTCCATACACTGTGAAGTCATCCATGAACACTTCCACAATTCTTTCAATATGATCAGAGAATATGGACATCATACACCTCTGAAAGGTGCCAGGTGCATTGCACAAACCAAGTGGTAATCTCTTGTAAGCAAATGTTCCATATGGACATGTGAAAGTTGTTTTATCTTGATCAGATGGATGAATGGGAATTTGAAGAAATCCAGAGTATCCATCCAGGTAACAATAGTACTTCTGTCTAGCAAGCCTTTCCAACATTTGATCCATAAATGGCAAAGGAAAATGATCTTTCCTAGTTGCCTTGTTCAGCTTTCTGAAGTCATTAACCATTCTCCATCCAGTGACAGGCCTTGTGGTCTGTCTACCTTCTTCATTTTCAACCACTGTGTAACCTCCTTTCTTGGATAATATGTGGATTGGACTCACCCACTCACTATCAGAGATGGGGTAAATCATTCCTGCCTTAAGCAGTTTCAGGACTTCCTTTTTTACAACTTCTTGCATGGCAGGGTTTAATATTCTCTGTCCCTCTCTGGGTATGCTATCTTCCTCTAAATGTATTCTGTGAGAACAAAGCTTTTCATCTATTCCCTTGATGTCATCACTTGAATATCCAATCACATTCTTGTACAGCCTCAGTACTGACAACGGACTTTCTTCCTGTTCATCATCCAAAGCAGAGCTAATTATCACTGGGTGAATTCTTTCTTTCTCCAAAAAGGAGTACTTCAGATGGGATGGCAATTCTTTCAACTCAACAATAGAATGATGAGATGTCTGACGATCTTCACTTGAATTTTTCTCTTCAACATTTTCACAGTGAGAAATTCCAAATAGTTCCTGTGGCTTTTGTATTGTCAGCTGTCACAAACACTTGCACTTCAGGTTCATCTGACTACATTTCTTGCAAAGTATCCAGCACACTCTTGTCAACCACATCAATAGAATGACATTGCTCAAGTATATTGGGTAAGTAAGAGGCATGCTTCATGCTGAACTCAGCTTGCTCAGACCCAAATTGCAATTTCAGAATTCCTCCTTTTACATCTATTATTGCTCCAGCTGTGGCCAAGAAGGGTCTGCCTATAATCATGTATTCAGAGTTATCTTCCATCTCCAAAACCACAAAATCAACAGGGTAAGCAAAGTTTCCAACTTGAACTGGCACATCTTCAAGAATTCCAGTTGGTTTTCTCAGAGTTCTGTATGCAAGTTGCAGTGTCATAGAGGTAGGTTTCAGAGCTCCTAACTGCAAAATCTGACTGACAGCCAAGGGTAACACACTGACTGAAGAACCTAAATCACAAAGAGCTGTGAAAGTTCTTTTTCCAACAACACAGGGGATGCTAAAACTGCCTGGATCACCCAATTTGTTTGGCATGTAATTCAGAATGACAACACTACAGTCATCTGTCAGAGCAACAATTTCTGGATCTTCTAGACTTCTTTTCTTGGTTATCAGATCTTTGAAATTTTTTGCATACAGAGGGATGTGTAGGACTGCATCAAGAATAGGAATTGTAATATGAACTTCCTTCATAGTCTCCAAGAACTTGCATATTTCTTTTCTTCCCTTGTTTTTTCCAATCTCTCAGGGAAAGGAACTTTCTGTGCAACAGGCTTCTGAACTAAAGGTGCTGGTTTTGCTACAGTATTCTCTGGTTTTTCAGGATCTGCTACAGTCTCCACTGGTTTTTCTGATTCTGCAACAGTGTTTTCAGCGGTAACTTGTTGTTTAGTTATTGTTCTTCTTGGTGGAGCTACATAAGGGACCATAGGAGGTGCTTTTAACACCGGTTCAGTATTCACTCCACTCCTAGTTGTGACTGCCTCAGAGTGAAAAATAGCACCACATTGCTTAGGATTTTTCTCAGCTTGAGCTGGTAACTTGCTTTCAGGCTGATTTTCTTGGGCATTGGAAATCCCAGCTGTAAGCTGCCGCCTTGTCTTGAAAAACAATTTTGACTGCATTTTCACAGTTTCCTGCATTCCGCTGAACATTTCTTTCTGCAAACTCATCATTTCACTTATTTCTGACTGACTGCTTGAAGTAGCATTTTGCTGGGTTGCTTGCTGCTGCTGTTGGTATTGCATATTGCCTTTAGGTCTGAAATTCTGCTGAGCTGCTGGTGCATAATTCTGCTGGGCTGCTTGAGGAAAATTTTGCGGATTTGCATTTTTGTATGACAGATTGGGATGATTCCTCCAAGAAGGGTTGTAACTCTGAGAGAAAGTCCCTTGATTCTGAGCATATTTCACTTCTGCCACTTGGGTTTCAGTAGGAACAAACAAGGTGCATTCTTGAGGTGAATGACCTTCTATTCCGCAGATCAAGCAAGAAACAGAAACTTTGTTGACAGGCACTATTTGCCTTACTATTCTTCTCCTACATGAGCTGAGATATCTGGTTTGTCAGGCTATCAAGCTTTGCTTCCAGAGCATTCTGACCACTTAACTAAATCATGGACTGATAGGTTGGATGAACTGTTCTTTCATTGGTCCAGGAGAAATTGTGAGCTGCCATACTCTCAATCAGCTCTGTGGCTTCATCAAGTGTCTTGATTCAGCTGCTGGTGGAGGTATTATGAACAAAACACTGGATGAAGCTACTGAGTTGATAAAGAGTATGGCAGCTCATAACTTCTCCTGGACCAATGAAAGAACAGTTCATCCTAACCATCAGTCAATGATTCAGTCAAGTGGCCAGAATGCTCTAGAAGCAAAGCTTGATAGTCTGACAAACTAGTTATCCTAGCTCATGCAGGAGAAGAACAGTAAGGCAATAGTGCCTGTTAACCAAGTCTCAGCTACTTGCTTGATTTGTGGAAATGAGGGTCATTCACCCCAAGAGTGTACTCTGTTTGTACCCACTAGAAATCAATTGGCAGAAGTGAAGTATGCTCAAAATCAAGGGCCTTTCTGTCAAAGATACAACCCTTCTTGGAGGAACCATCCCAATTGGTCATACAAAAATGCAGCTCAACAAAGTTATCCTCAAGCAGCTCAGCAGAATTTCAGACCTCAAGACAATGTGCAATACCAGCAGCAGCTGGAGCAAGCAACCCAGTAAAATGCTACTTCAAGCAGTCAGTCAGAAATAAGTGAGATGATGAGGTTGCAGAAAGAAATGTTCAGTGGAATGCAGGAAACTATGAAGATGCAGTCAGAATTGTTTTTCAAAACTATGCAGCAACTCACAGCTAGGATCTCCAATGCCCAAATAATCCAGCCTGAAAACAAGTTGCCAGCACAAGCAGAGAAAAATCCCAAACAGTGTGGAGCTATTTCAACTACTGAATCTGTAGAGGCAGTTACAACTACGAGTGGAGTGAACACTGAACTAGTGCTGAAGACACCTCCTAAGGTGCCTTATGTTGCTCCATAGAGAAGAACACTAATCAGCAACCAGTTGTCTCTGAAAACACTGTAGTAGAACCTGAAAAACCAGTAGAAACTGTTCCTGTAACTGAAAAACCAGAGATTACTGTAGCAAATCCTGCAACATTGAAGCCTGTTGCACAGAAAATCCCATTTCCTGAAAGATTGGAGAAAACCAAGGAAGAAAAGCAATATGCCAAGTTCTTGGAGACTATGAAAGAAGTTCAGATAACAATTCCTATTCTGGATGCAGTGCTACACATCCCTCTGTATGCAAATTTTTTCAAAGATCTGATAACCAAGAAAAGAAGTCTAGAAGATCCAGAAATTGTTGCTCTGACAGAGGACTGCAGTGCTGTCATTCTAAATTACATGCCAAAGAAATTGGGTGATCCAGACAGCTTTAGCATCCCCTGTGTTGTTGGAAAAAGAATTTTCACAGCTCTTTGTGATTTAGGTTTTTCAGTCAGTGTTTTGCCCTTGGCTGTCATTCAGATTTTGCAGCTAGGAGCTCTGAAGCCTACTTCCATGACACTGCAACTTCCAGACCGAACTCTGAGAAAACCAGCTGGAATTCTTGAAGATGTGCCTGTGAAAGTTGGAAACTTTGCTTACCCTGTTGATTTTGTGGTTTTGGAGATGGAAGATAATTCTGAATCCACGATTCTAGGCAGACCTTTCTTGGCCACAGCTGGAGCAATAATTGATGTGATAGGTGGAACTCTGAAGTTGCAATTTGGGTCTGAGCAAGCTGAGTTCAGCATGAAGCATGCTTCTCATTTACCCAATATACTTGAGCAATGTCATTCTATTGATGTGGTTGACAAGAGTGTGCTAGATACTTTGCAAGAAATGCAGTCAGATGAACCTGAAGTGCAAGTGTTTGTGACAGCTGACAATACAAAGACACAGGAACTATTTGGAATTTCTCACTGTGAAAATGTTGAAGAGAAAAATTCAAGTGAAGATCCTCAGACATCTCATCATTCCATTGTTGAGTTGAAAGAACTGCCTTCTCATCTGAAGTACTCTTTTCTAGAGAAGGAGAGAATTCATCCAATGATAATTAGCTCTGCTTTGGATGATGAGCAGGAAGAAAGTCTGTTGTCAGTACTGAGGTTGTACAAGAATGTGATTGGTTATACAGATTGTGGAACTTGATGAACACAATGAAGCAGAGATCATGCCGGTTGCACCTGCCAGCAAGAAAAGAAAGTTTCTCACTCCGGACTGTACCACCCAGGTGCGGAGGAGCACAAGATCCACTAGATACCCGGGCTTTAAGCCCAGCTCTGTCTCGGATGCCAAGAAGACCAGGTCCAAGGTAAAGCCCAGAATGATGCCAAAAGTAAAAACTGCCTTGGTCACAGCAAGCAAGGAGCCTGAACCTGTGCCTCTACCCACCCCTGTGCAAATCCTATATAACATCGGAGTAGTGCTCTATGGTGTTCCTCGAGAACACATCTCCCCCAAGAAGTTGCTAGCCAACCTTCAGGAGGAGGAGATCACTCAAGAATAAATTTTATTCCCCTATGAATTTCCTTAAGAAGTGGCTTATTTTGTGCTGGAATATTAGGGGTCTTAATGCTAAGGCAAAACAATTAGCTTTACTTAATGCAGTGGAAACTTCTGGTTGTTCTGTTATTTGCTTGCAACAAACAAAAATGGGTGTTATTGATCTCGCTCTTATTCAGAAATGTTGCCCAAGGAGATTTGATGATTTTGTGTATGTCTCCTCTAAGGGTGCTTCTGGTGGCTTGCTTATTATTTGGGACAGTTCTCTATTCTCGGGGATGGTAATGCATTGTGAACCATTTGGTCTCTCTGTCCACTTCACTTCTACACAGTCGGCACAGTCTTGGACACTTATAAATATTTATGGTCCTTGTGTGGGAGATATGAGGGAACAATTCGTGCAATGGTTATTCCAACTAAACATACCTGATGATGAGGATTGGTTGCTGCTTGGAGACTTTAATTTCATAAGAGGACCTGAAAACAGGAATAAACCTGGTGGTAATGTGAATGATATGTTAACCTTTAATGACTTTATCAGAGCACAACACCTCACGGAGCTAAGGATAAAAGGGAGATCATATACTTGGAGCAACATGCAGGACAATCCTTTGCTTGAACAACTTGATTGGTTCTTTACCTCATTACACTGGACTCTATCATATCCTACCACCTCTGTAAGTCCACAATCCAAGCCGACATCTGATCACACACCCCTGCTTGTGACCATTCAAACCTCAATTCCGGGCAGTAATTTTTGTTGATTTGAGAACTATTGGACAGCTCACCAGGGTTTTCTTGAAATGGTGGCAAATAGTTGGAATAAACCCACTCACAAGTCCAACAGTGCAGCAAATTTAAATGCCAAATTCAAGCGGCTAAGATATGACATCAAACACTGGAGTAAGTCCATTTCCAAGTTAAAAATTTGCATTCAGAATTGCAACAGGGCCATCTTGGAGCTAGATAATTTAGAGGATCGCAGACCTCTAACCATACCCGAGAAGAATTTCAGAAAGATCATTAAAAAGCACCTCATTACCCTCCTGGAATATCAGCAACAATATTGGAAAAAAGGTGCACAATTCGCTGGACTAAACTAGGTGATGAAAACACAAAAAAAATTCAAGCAATTGCCACTGAAAGACATCGAAGAAATAATATCTCTTGTCTGAAAGTAGAAGGAGGGGTCAAAATAAGGGATCATGCGGGCAAAGCAGAGGCTATATATAATTCTTTCAAATAGAAACTTGGTGTTGCCATTCACCCTGAGATGCTATTTGACCTCCGGTCCTTAATTACCCCAATAGAAGGTTTAGAAGCTCTCTCATCGCCTTTTACTACTTAAGAAATTGACGCAGTAATTGAACACATGCCTTCAGATAAAGCACCTGGCCCAGATGGTTTCAATGGGCATTTCCTTAAAGTTTCATGGCAAATAATAAAGCAGGATATCTACAAACTGTGTATGGACTTCCATGCTGGAAATTTTGTAGCGGACCTGCACTTGGAAAATGGCAAGTCCCTGTGCATAGCGCAAATCCCTGGATCAAATCCCTGGATCGATTCATTTGCACACACAGTCTAGGATGAAATATCACAACATTGTATCAATTATTACACGAAGATCCAGAACTTAGGAAAATATTCGTTACAACTTGCATAGCATATAGCTAGCTTTGAAAAAGTAAGCAGCGGAAAATTTTATTCTTCATGGAGTCCCCATCATCATCATGTGCCACAGGCGAGACATGTTGGTTGAAGACTCAAAACCCTTAACGAAACTTCACTCGTCGTCTGAACAACCTGCAAGACATAAAATATTGCGGCAACGTGGGTCAGAACCATATAAAATGGATCTGGCAAGTGACACTCTGTGAACACTTAGTGGAAAAACTCTAATAACCTATATGCATATTTAGGCTGGTGGAGTTCAAAGGCTATTTGCAGAAAGCCAATTTTTCCTAACTCTTTGAAAACTCTTTACCTAGTTGAGACAAGTATGGTATGAAAACCATAGTCTCATCTACCCTTGTTCAACCATCAAAATTTTATTAGAGAAGTTGGAGTGTTGGGATTCTTCGTTGACGTCCTTGATCAGCTGCTCAGAATTGTCCGTAATCGGGGACACGGCTAAGTACTTAGTTTGACACTCTCGAGAGGTTGTGCACGTTTACCATTAGACCCATTCAGCCCAAACTATCCTCCACACTCCATCAGTGATAAGGAAAAGGAGAAGAATGAGACGAGATTTTTCGAAAGCATTTTCCCACCCCATACCGGCCTGACCCGTTCCACCTACTTCCTCTACATCTGCTTGTCAAGCCGGGATGAGCCCATGCTACTTAATCCATCAAGACAGAGCCCATATGACCAATGGCTGCACTGGAAGCAATCTTCACTTGGAGTAACTAAAATCCCTTTGTTCCTGGGTGGCCGTCCACAAGTGTAATTCCTCAGGTAAAACCCCTGGGAAACCACTCAACATAAACCAAGCAAGCCCAAATTCCACCCAGGTGTTTCATTATAACTTAGTAGAAATTAGCTTTTCCATAAAACAACTTTTGCATAGCACTTCAACAATATTCTAAGTTAAAAGTAGGATTCTAGACCATCTAGTAAAGGAGTACTATTCTAAACAGTTTTAGCATAGAAATTCTACTAACTCCTACACATGCTTAAGAAAAATATACTAATCATGCATAGACAAAATACTTAGGAAATTTTATGAGTGTGCCACTTGCCTTGGCAGCAAGGAGAGCAGGAGTAGCAGTTGCAAAAGTCCTCGGGTCCTTCCAAAAATTCTAACACATGAAACAAGCCACAAATCAACATACAACAATAGTAACAATACAATAAAAACATGATATGCACGAAATGCAATTTAAAACACAAAATAAAATTATACTAACTTTTCTCGTTTTATAAATCATGCATGAAGTCAAAATGCAATTAAGACAATTTTTTAATAAAACAACTAAATGAAAACAATTTACAAAAAGGAAATACACACAAAATTTAATACTACGTTTAAATAAACTATTACAAAAATATGGGGAAGGTCTCTCTGGACATAGGGCATCTAAATAAAACTAATACAATTGGATTCACTCAAAAAGCTATTTTTAAACTAAAGTTATGTCAAAAATACTCAAACTTCCCATTTGAAATTTGAATACATCTAAGTTTGACAAAACAGAAAACTAATACAGCCAAAAGATTCTACTGGTTCTAAGGATTCCAAATATATAAAAATATTTGAATTTGGATAAACAGAGAAAAAGTTGTGATAAATCTAAGGTACAGGGGGTTTTCTGCAAATCTGCGAAATAAAACTAAATCAGGAAAATCTTCAGAAATCCTTGTCCACGCGGCGGCTCCTGATTGGCTGGATCTGCTGACTGTGTGTTGATGAAGCGCTGACTGGACGCTGACATGGCCTCTTCTGATTCGCCGGTACCGATTCGGAGAAGGAATAAAACGAAGTCGTCAGATCTAGATCTGACGGTCCAGATCTACGCTGTCAACGCGAGCGGCGCTAGGTCGCCAGAAAACTAGCCGGAGCGCGCGAACGCGGCAGCGATGTGCACGGCAACTCGCGCTCCCAAGGATCTACAGCCTACTGGGACCAAAGGATCATACCACGAGGTTCAGGAGGTCAGGGAGAAGACGGTGGCGAAGTTGATGACGGCGGAGTGCTCCGGTGCTCCCCTAATTCCTCGCCGGAGTTGGATCCCACGGCGGTGGTCGTCGGTCAAGGACGGACGCATCGTTCCACTGCGAAAAGGAATACCGCGCCAAGTCAAAACGATGCGTAACAAAGAAATAAGAAGAATGGAGGAGGTAGGAGGGCTCGGGGTTGCCGAGGTTCACCGGAATCGAAGAAAATGGCCGGCGGCCGTGGCGGAGTGTCGAGCTCGAAAACGAGCAGCCTGGGGCTCTCGGGTTGTGTGGTTTGGGCAAAAGAGAGAGGAGGAGTAGGGGGTCTTATAGGAGGAAACGGCGAGCGTAATGGGTGAGTGAATCACCGGCAATCAATTGGATTGATTCGACCGTTTCTTGCAGCGGTCGTGAGCGTGATTTGGGGAAGGAGACGACCCTGATAGGTGGGTCCCACCTGTCAGCGAGAGAAGAAAAGAGAGAGGCCGGGTTGACTGCTTGCTGGGCTGGGCCGTGCTGCGCTGCGCGCGAGGGAAAAGTTGGGCTGGGCTGGGCTGGCTCGGGCAGGGAGGCCTTCTCCTCCTTTTTTATTTGTCCTATTTCCTTTTTCTTTTCTGAAAACTTTTATAACTTTTGTTTTAAAACACCAAATTGACTCAAACCAATTTGTAATTTTTTGTAAAATCAAACCTTATCAAAATAAACTATTTGGTAACACTTTCACACAGAAATCAAATACAAAAGAAAACTTGGGCAATAAATTTATTATAACCCATTGTTTTATAGAAAATAATTTTATTTCTTCTTGCAATTTTTGAAATTAAGGTGCAAAAGTAGTAATGCAATGAAATGATGCATGCCATGCTTGAAATTTTTATTTTGTGAAAATTCGGATGTTACAAACCTACCCCCCTTAAGATGAATCTCGCCCTCGAGATTCATATTGGCTAGCAAATAGGTGAGGGTGGTCTTCCTTAAGATCAATCCCTTTCCCAAGTTGCTTCTTCTTCTGTGTGATGATTCCACTGAACTTTGCAAAATTTGATGGTCTTGGTTCTGGTGACATGTTCGGCTATCTCCAGAATCTTTATGGGCTTCTCTTCATAAGTGAGATCACTTTCCAGCTGTACTTCCTCTGGTGGCACTGTATCTCTCAATGGTGTTTCTGCCATTTCTGGTGACACTTCTTCAACTGACTGACATGGAACACATTGTGAACTGCGGAAAGAGCTTCCGGAAGTTCCAACTCGAATGCCACTTCTCCTTTGCGGGACAGGACCTTATAGGGTCCAATGAATCGTGGTGCCAATTTTCCTTCAATTCCAAATCTCTTCACTCCACGTAAAGGTGAGACTCTAAGATAGGCTCTATCGCCCACCTCGTAGGTGAGTTCCCTTCCTTTGGAGTCAGCATAACTCTTCTGCCTGGATTGTGCTATCTTTAACCTGTCCTTGATGAGTCTAACCTTTTCTTCAGCCTCCTTGATTATGTCAGGTCCAAACAAGCTACGTTCTCCTACGCCACTCCACAGTAATGGTGTATGCACTTCCTTCCATACAGAGCTTCAAATGGAGACATCTCTATGCTTGCCTGATAGCTGTTGTTGTAAGAGAACTCAACATATGGACGATTTTCATCCCAGCTGGACTTATAGTCTAGAGCACATGCTCTCAGCATATCCTCTAGGATTTGATTTACTCTTTCAGTCTGTCCATCCGTCTGTGGGTGAAATGCTGTGCTAAACTCTAATCTGGTTCCCAGTGATTCATGCAACTGCTTCCAGAAATGAGAAGTAAATTGGGTTCCCCTATCCGACACAATCTTCTTGGGAACTCCATGTAGACACACAATTCTCTTCATGTAGATGTCAGCTAGCTTGGCACTGGTATAGGTAGTCTTCACAGGCACAAAGTGAGCTACCTTCGTTAGGCGGTCAACAATAACCTAAATAGAATCTTACCCTGATTTCGTTCTGGGCAGACCCGTGATGAAATCCATCCCAATCTGTTCCCATTTCCAATCCGATACTGGTAAGGGTTGTAGCAATCCTGCTGGCTTTTGGTGTTCTGCCTTCACACGACTACACACATCACACTTGGCAATGTATTCAGCAATATCCCTCTTTAGATTGTTCCACCAGAATCTTTCCTTCACATCCATATACATCTTGGTGTTACCCGGATGTATGGAATAAGGTGAGTCATGAGCTTCTTGAAGCATCAACTTCCTGAGATCATTATTTTCAGGAACACAAATACGTTCCTTATACCACACTGTACTGTCGCAACAGTGGGACATGGGGTTCCCCTAGTACTGCCAAAGTGGGTCCACCCCATGTGGGACCAAGATGAAGATGGACAAGACCAAGACTCAAGTCAAGCTGGCGGGTTCACCGTCAAGACACGCATGGCCTACGTCGACTAAGGGCTCCGGTCCTGGGGACCTTCTGGGTCCCCGAATCAAGCAAGAAGGCCAAGAAGGACCCGAGAGCCCGAGTTCCCGGCAGGAGGCCAGGCTCCCTCTCAGGTACTACTCTACGTCCCTGTGGATAAGCACTCCACCTCACCACGAAGACTTGGGCAGCAAGATGAAGGCAGCGCGGGCGGGAAGCACGTCCCGTGGTGGTGTCAGCGCCTGTCCACCCCAAGGCGGACGCTCCCACCTAACCCAAAGGAGACGCTAGGCTGAGGAGAGGCCACGTCTCCCCCTAAACTAGATGAGGAGGGTCCTTCACCCCGAAGGTCCCTCATGCCCCTCACGTGACCCTGTGGCAACCCCTTAGCCTATAAAAGGAGGACCAAGGCACGGAGGAGGGGAGAAAGAGAGAACAAGGTGAAACCAAGGCTGAGCACCAGTTAGAGCCAGAGCAAGACTAGACTAGGGCTGCGAAGGTAGAGAGGAAGGTGATCTCCTCCGGGTCAGGATCTGTCCTTCTTCTACCTCGAGCCAAAACCCTTCCGGGTACCCTGTCCGGGAGGTTCCATTGTAAGCCACACTATGAAGAACTCATCAATCCAGACATGCAGGAGTAGGGCTTTTAGCCTCCGGGCGGCCTGAACCTGGGTAGCTCCTTGTGTCCCTTTGGTTGCATGCTTTGATCGTGGAGAGGAGAGCTTGATCTAGACTCCGCCCAAGAAGACGATTCTCAGCCTCCTTCGCGCCCCGTGCCGAACCTAAAAGGGGGTATCCTATACTCCCGGTGTCCGTGCAACGAGACACGACATCTGGCGCGCCAGGTAGGGGGCGCAAGCGCTGGATTCGCCTACATCAGCCGCGACGGCAAGCTCTCCGTCGACAACTCGGAGTCTACGTCAGGCTCCTCTTCTTCGGAAGCAAGCTCGTCGTCAAGTTCTTCTTCTGGTTCGCGATCTACGGCAAGATCGTCAAGAGCTGCCTCGAGCTCCTCGTCCGCGACCGGATCCGCTCCAGGAACAGCCGTCTCCTCGGGGCAAGGCAAGCAGCTGCCTCAGTCACAAGCAAGAGTCATGTCGGGAGCTCGGGAGGTCTTTGGAGAGCAAGCGTGCCAGGCATCGCGGAAAGGCTGGGGGCTAGAGGAAGCTCTGGGCGTGGCCCGGGCGCTTCTCTCCTTCCCCCCAGATCAGTGCAAGAGTGATCCCCGTGCGAAGGCATGGATCAACAGCTTGGAAAACCTGCTGGACTACGCTCTCCAATGCCACGCTCCCACGAGTCCTGCCCCGACCATCGACCACGGCGCTGCCGTCCCCGAGCCACTACCTCCGGCGGAGGAACAGCCTGAGGACCCCCATGGCAAGCGGCCCATGGAACTTCCTGAAGAAGGTGCTGGCCAGAGCTCCAACCCCAGGCGTCGCTCGCGGGAGGACATGGAAGGCCAGGCCAGCCAGCACCTCAAGACCTGCTGCACGCCGTACCCTGCAACCGTCTCCGACCTCTATCACCTAGAGCAAGAAGCTGAGGAGACGCTGCGTCACTACATCTGGAGGTTCCGGGGCGTCGTCGACCGCATTATCCCGAAGTACCTCTGCGAGGCTTCCGTCATCGCCGCATTCCACGTCAACGTCCGCAACCCCAAGATGCGTGAAAAGATGAGTATCCGCGTTGTGGATACCCTGGAGAACTTGTGGGACATAGCTGACCGATGCGCCAGGATGGAAGAAGCTGCTAACCTTCCTCCCCGCAAGGTCGTTGAAGCAATCCGTGTTGTGTACCCGGAAGAACCGTGTTGCCACAAGATGTACCCTGAAGTGGCCAGTTGTCGTTCAAGAACTTCCATGATGAATAAAAGATAAGTTACCCTCAAACCTGTTTCTGCAGTACGTGCTATCTACTTCTCGGGTAACAGAACATGTGCGGAACTAGAAAGGCAAGGCTCGACCGTCGTGCGAGCACTCATGGGGTATCGACTCTCCCGGGGGTAAAAAGCGGTGCAGACCTGATACACCCCGGGGACGTGCGTGCCAACAGAGTGAGCGGCTTTTTGGGTATCGGTAGGGCTCGCGAGCGCATGCCTGACCTGTCAGGGCCTCGCGGGTAAGCTTACATCCCAGAAGTTCCTCAAGGACGTGGAGAAAAGTAAAAACATGCTAAAGACAATAAAAAAACCCGAGAACTAGAGTAGCATAGCAAGTTCTAGCCTATTACAAGCAAGTTTTAATAAGCTGGTACATGAGATCTGACGCAAAGTTTATTGGGGGCACGAAGTGCCCAAACATGATGCAGGACAACTAGTGGGGGAACTTCCTCATGGCAAGTGCAGTCGCGGGGGCCGACACCGCCTGGAGAGAAGTCCTGGAAGGAGACGAGGTCGAAAATCTGGCAAGGCAACGCCAGGATTGGCCTCCTGAAGGACGCCATCACCAAGGCCGCCGTCACCTTGCTCGTCTCGTGCTTGTCACTCACAAGCTGGGTGACCATCTTGTTCTTGAAAGACCGGAGATCAGCGGCCACTTCTCTGATGAATCTCGCGACGAGGGGCAGACTCTGGCGCTGTGGTTCCAGCACCGGAGCTTCGGTGGGCAGACTCAGCCGCTTCACTCGCGTCGTCGCCAATGCAGGCGGCCTCAACCTCGGCGAAACCTTCCTGGTTAAGACGGCGAAGCTCGGACAGCTCAGTGGATGCCTGGGAGTTGGCCTGGATCAGCTTTTGATGGCCTTCCTTCAGTGCTGCAAGCTCTTTACACTGCGCCTCCAAGGATTCCTTCAGCTCGGACATCTTCTGGCCGTCACTCTTGGCCTGCTGCTGCAAAGCTTGGACGGACTCCTGCTCCTGATGGAGGACATTCTTGACATCTTCGATGGTTTGGACGGCCTCTTGCTCTTGGACTTCCAGAGTTGGATGTCCTTATCCTTGGCCTCGAGCTCTTCACGGTGGCGGTCCTCTGCCTCCCTTAGGCGTTTCTCGGTCTGCTGCTCCTGCTGGAGTTTCTGGAGCTCCAAGGTTTCTCCTTCTCAGCCAGTTCTGCCTCCCGGGAGGCTAGCTGTCGCTCTTTCGCCAAGAGGACCTTGCCTTGGCGCTCACTTTCGGCCTTCCGGTCTGCATCTTTCTTCTCGAGAGCCGGGAGCAAGGTGGTGATCTGGGTTGCCAAGCGGTTCAGCTTGTCCATCCCCTTCTGGATCAGGTCCTCGACACTCTCGATGGTCCCCACGACGGCGGCCTCACGGTCGCACAATCTTTGCCCAGCTGAGCTATCCCGCGGATGATGGCATCCATCGCGTCGTCACCACTGATGGTGAACCCTGGAGTAGCTGCCGGGGGACCTCCCGGGGCAGGCACACTTTTCATGCGGTTGGCGGCCAGGCTCTCCTTGATCTTCATCAGCGCCGCCATCTCCTTACTGGCGCCGAATCAGTGGAAAAAGCGGCAAAAGTCGTTAACACTGTCCCAGTCATCAAGGAGCTTTCTATCAAATCAGGCTTGGACCCGGAACAGGGTTCGCGGTCTGCGTTCCCATAGCCCGCGAACTCGGGGCGCCCTTGGTCACCTCTTGACCCTCTGAAGGCGAGAGGGAAGGTGGTTTCTCCTGGCTAGTCCCAAAAAGGCCACCGGGAGAAAAGACGTTGGCCACTGAAGCATCTGGGAACAAAAAAATGTCAGGAAAAGCATTGGTGCGTCAAGAAAACGAAGTTACCCGCAAGCTCTGGGTTACCTGCTTGCTCGGGCGTCAGGGCGTCGAGCGTTTTCCCGGGTGAGCTAGGGAGGTCGCCGTCACGCTCCCCACTCCGCTCCCCCGACGGCCTTCAAGTTCTGCTATGGGAGGAGGAAGCATCCCCCTCCACCGGCTCCAAGGCTAGTGGCGGTGTCGTCCTCCGCCGTATCACGTCTCTTGCCAGTACCCAAGGAAGGAGTACCCCTGCACCAACATTCGGTCATTTTCCTTGGGGAAGGCAGGAAATGCAAAGTGCAAGAAAGAGGAAGAAGAGGCTTACTCCCGGGTGCGCTTGTTGCCCATTGCGGGGGAACGTCACCGACGCAGCAGAAGAAGCCTGGGGGCTCGCCGGCGGCTCTCCCAAGGCAGCAGGCGGCTCCATCACGGGTGACAGGCGGCCGTGGAAGCTCTCCGGTGGGGGGCTCGGACGAAGCCGCGGCGCTCGCTTCTTCGTCCACATGGTCTTCATCGTTCCCCATCACCACGACTGGCGGGGAACGGCTGCGGACACTCGGGTCTGGGGCAGCATCGACCCCGAGGGCAGACTGCGGGGGCGGAGCAGCCCCCTCCTCATCGTCATCTTCATCATCGTCATCGCTGGCAACCGGGTCGTCGCCAGCATCTTCGTCTCTGTCGGAGGCGTCGGTCTCGCGCCCGTCGCCTCCGTCGTCGTCGTCAGAGCCGGAGAATTCCTCTTCGGATTCCTCCTCGCTCTCCTCGTTGGACTCCCAGTATTCTCCTTCTTCAGGGCTGGAAGGTGCCCTGGCCTTGCGGGTCTTCACCACAGGAGGTCTGGGCCCGTGATCAGCCCGGCCTACAATACCAAAGGCGTTGCAGACCGGCATCTGCGCCAGGATCTTGTCCTTCTCCGGGTCGTCGCACAGGGGCAGAAACCCTTTGGGCAGCTGGTACTTGACCCCTGGAGTGAAGGTCCCTCTCACGTTATCCCGGACAAGGTTTTCCTCCATGTCGGGACACCTCAGGCGAGATGGATCCCCGGGGCCCTGGAAGTTCCAGGCCGGGTGTGGGCGTTTCTGCAGCGGCGCGAGGCGGTTGCGGAGGAAATGAGCGACGATGGCGGCTCCGGAAACTTCTTTCTCGCGAAGAAGTCTGAAGCGCGCCACGACCGCCGAGAACTGTTCATCTTGCAAGCTGACGCTTCTCCAAGTGTCCAGATCCACTGGACGCTCCGTCGGCTCCTCCAACTGAGCATCGGCTTCTGGCACCCCGACCAGGAACCAGTGATCCCTCCACTCTTCCCATCTGGATTTGGTTTCCATGAGGGGAAGGCCCACTTGATGTTCGGACGGAAGCAGAACGTGACACTGCCTCCCATCCAGCCTTGGCCCCCAATGCGAGGGTAGAAGAAGTGGCGGAACAGCGCCACGGATGGCATCACCCCGACGAACGCCTCGCAGGCATAGGCGAAGACCGCCAAGTCAAGGATGGCGCCTGGCGTCAGATGCAAGAGCTTCAGCTGTACGCGCGCAAGATCTCCATGAAGAAATCAGAGAAAGGGGGGACGAGCCCCATCAACATGAAGCTGTCGAAAATGGGGATCTGCTTGGGTGTCCTGGTCGCCGACGGCGGAAAGACCTCCGACGCTTTCCTGGGGGACACCATCGGCGCCAGCAGACTCCATCACCCCGAAGTGCCCCGCCTTCCGCATCATCTCCGCGTCACCGGCGAAGCAGCTGGGAAACAAGGCCTTCTGTTTCTTGAGCTCGGCCCGCTCGGCGTTGCGCCGATCTCCGCCGCGATCTCTTGGTTTTTGGGGATAGCGGCTTCTCGGTGGGCGAGGCCTCCGCGCTCTTCTTCCTCCGGGCGAGAACTTTCATTCGAGCCATTGGAGCAGAAGGGAAATTGGTGCAATGGCAGCAAGGGAGGCGGCGGAGCAGAGTCAGGAAGACGAAGGTGGAGGCGGCGATTTGGGGATTTCGGCGAATCTGGAGAGGTAACGGCTACAGTGGAAGCCAGTCGTGGCTTATAAGGCATCCCACACGTCACGTCGTGGCCCCATTACTCCGACGGACGTGGGGATCGAGGGGGCGTGCCGATTTCTGCGCGTTTCGCCCGTTGGATTCCAGGATAAGCAAGGGGTCCGTATGAATCGCAACGTTCGCCGTGATTCAGTCAACAGGACCCGGGGCTCGTCTCTACCTCGCCTCGGCGGGTCCCCAACGGAGCTGAGAAGACCAGGTGCCCGGGACCCACTTTGACCTATCTTTAGGCCATGGCCCCGGCAGCTGGAGCAAGAGCCGCCGGGACCATGCCCGGGGGCTACTGTCGCAACAGTGGAACATGGGGTTCCCCTAGTACTGCCAAAGTGGGTCCACCCCATGTGGGCCCAAGATGAAGATGGACAAGACCAAGACTCAAGTCAAGCTGGCGGGTTCACCGTCAAGACACGCATGGCCTACGTCGACTAAGGGCTCCGGTCCTGGGGACCTTCCAGGTCCCCGAATCAAGCAAGAAGGCCAGGAAGGACCCGAGAGCCCGAGTTCCCGGCAGGAGGCCAGGCTCCCTCTCGGGTACTACTCTACGTCCCTGTGGATAAGCACTCCACCTCACCACGAAGACTTGGGCAGCAAGATGAAGGCAGCGCGGGCGGGAATCACGTCCCGTGGTGGTGTCAGCGCCTGTCCACCCCAAGGCGGACGCTCCCACCTAACCCAAAGGAGACGCTAGGCTAAGGAGAGGCCACGTCTCCCCCTAAACTAGATGAGGAGGGTCCTTCACCCCGAAGGTCCCTCATGCCCCTCACGTGACCCTGTGGCAAGCCCTTAGCCTATAAAAGGAGGACCAAGGCACGGGAGGAGAGGAGAAAGAGAGAACAAGGTGAAACCAAGGCTGAGCACCACACTACAAGAAATATGTCAACTAGTGACTCACAAATTTGGTCACTAAAAGGTCATAATTTTTCATCTATGACCTTTTTATGACCAAAATCTGAAGGTCACATACGGAGCGTCTCAAACGGTCATATGTGACCTTTTTTTTGAATTGGTCATAACCATCTATGACCAAATTTGATGGTCATAACTCTTATGACCAATTTATTTTGGTCACGCACTGTCTGGCGTAGCCACGTCAGATCCTACGTGGCCAATCCTACGTGGCAAGATTGTGACCAAATTAGAAGGTCATAGAACAGATTCAGCCCAGTCCACGGTGGTCATCCAGATGGGCCAAGCCCAACAATCCAGCCCATTTATTTTTTTTCTCCAATTTCTGTTCGAATAAACTGCATCTCTATATGGGCCAGCCCAACTTTGTTCGGTCCATTTACTTTTTTCTCCCTAATATGTGGTCGGAATAATTCGGTTCCAACCATTTCTTTATGGGCCTTGGCCTTTTTACGTTGTATAGATTTCCTTGGTCGTGGCCTTTAAAAGTCCAAAGATTTTGGGCCCAGGAGCTCTTTGGCCCAGTTACTCAGTACAAACCGAAATTCAAATATGTATTAACAAGAATCCAAATTTTATTTGAATTCGAGGAAATCTGAATACAGCAATGACCCCAGGTATTAAAATAAACACACCATCACATAACTCAATCACAAATTCTTCCAGATTCAAATCACATAGTGATGCGGGTAGGTCCCGATTTTCACTGATTTGTGCGGAGGGAAGGATGAACACGAAGAACACGTGAAGAACGATGAACACAAAGAGGGGAAATCAAACACACAAAGGTAAATAGCAAGTAGCAACTCGGCAAGAATCGACTGGTAACAAATCCCCGAGGGCAGCCCCCAATCCTCCTCTCCCAAGCACACCTTACTCTTAGGATTGTTTGTCCAATTGGTCAATCCAACCAACCCGATAGAATCACCGTAAGATGAAAGATCGGCAAGTAATCACAACTACAAGCGGAGCCTTGGTATCCACGCAGGGATCTTCTCCTCAAGAGGAGGCCTTGGTTCATCTCCACATGTGGAGGTCTTGATTCATCTCCATAGGAGGAAGGAGACACTTTGAGAAGAAGGAGCAAGGCTCTACTTTAGTTCCCAAATCATAGTCTAACCCTAGATCTAGATGGGGAGGTTCTATATATAGTCTAGGTGAGATAGGGGTGGATAAGTGAGGTGACAAGGGTCCTCAGCCCGACAGGTTTCCGACGCGACGGTAGTACCGCCGGAGCCAGCGGTAGTACCGCTGGCCAGGCCTTTAGCAGCTTCTGAAGTCAACTCGGGCGGTAGTACCGCCAGGCCCAGCGGTAGTACCGCTGGCCGGCGGTAGTACCGCTGCGGTACCGCTGGCGCTACCGGTAGATCGAATAGAGGGCAGTTTCCGGCGGTGGCCGCGGTGGTAGTACCGCTGGCTGGCGGTAGTACCGCTGCCTCCGGCGGTAGTACCGCCGCCTGGGACTTGTTCCCATTCTTCTCTCCTTCTCCTTCGTCTTGACGCTTCCTCCTCCTCTTCCATGCGTACGCCTTTGATGGTCTTGAGGCTTGGACTCCCTCGGCATCTTCCCGAATGTTCGTACTCGCCAAGTGGTACCTAGCATGGCAAAGTGGTAGACGCTCACGTAGTATACGATCCAAAGGGGCACGGAATGGGTTCTCATAGAGGAAGGAGTTCACCTTTAAGCTAAATGTCGCCTTGTGATATGTTGGAGTGCTTGACATGGTGATGGACGTGACTCGGGCTACATCACATAGCCAGAATTACAATATTCAGATCAGGTTCATCATCACATCAGGTTTACATCCAGGATCATAACTTACATCATCAACATCCAAACCAGGTTCACATCACCATCAGACCATAACTTACCATCGTCAGCCGCTGCACTGATGTCCACTACAATTGAAAGCACGCGTCCACAATCCACAACGTTCATGCCTGGTAATTTCAACATGCACTCCCGCTACCATTACATGAAGAAGCTCAGCCCATGGATCATCTGCACGCAAACAAACCAAGCAGATTAACCTATCTTAGCCTACTGAAATAAAGCCATCCATCAAAATCTTGTTTCTGGACATCGGCATCAGTACGCAAACAAGAAGTTTTTTCATCAGTACATCTACACTTGCAAGTAGTACAGCATTCAATTAAAACATCTATAAGTGATAATAGATAAATGACATGAAACAAGAGGCACATGTTGCGAGACAGAGGCAACTGTAGTACTTGCATGCAAGCATCAGGTCATCAAGCACATGGAGCACATGCTACATGCATCAGGCATCAAGCATTAGGAACATATCTCTTCGAGAAGATGAGCAGTAGATACCTGACTTCGTGTCGATGTCGTGGATGGGGCTTTAGTTGAAGAAGATCTGGTCCACATCGTCTATCATGCAACCAAAGGGGATAGCTGTAAGATAATCAAACCACAGCAAGTATTAATAACTTAATTAATTTGTCACATCTCTTACTCCATTAATGTTCATAATTCTAATCTAGCAATCAAGAGATGTTGCCGGAATTATACTAGTCCTAATAAACATAGGAATTTCAGAATTACAGAACCCAGACATCTCACAGAGAAATTAATATGAGGTACGTTATCTGCAATGAAAGTTGGTTATAAGACAGTTTAAATGAAAGCATGCCCATTTGCTAGACTAGTCCTACACACAGATATTAGATTTACTTGCATGCAAACAGTTAACTAAATGAAGTAACAGCAACAGTTTATACACTTTGAGTCTAACGAGTAAGGCATGTATGTAACATAGCAAGATAGAGGACTTTTATGACTACTAATCTAGTTTACACTTTCGAAGTTAATAGGGCATAACTATGACGTGACTTGCATGTACCAACATGAGATCAATGAAACAGAGATACTTTTGGGCCCTTAAACAATAGAAAAATGGAACATCCCTGGCTCTGAACTTGCAAGGATCAACATACTACTCGATGTCTAAACCTAGAAGCAGGATCTGGGGACGGGAATCAATCAGCACCTAGATGAGATCACCAGGACCAGACCACCACAGAGACGCGCAGGCTCCACCCTTGCGTCCGGTGGCTCCTGCAGGGAGGGAGAGACACTGAGAAGCAAGCAAATAGCAACTAAACTTCACGGTAACCAAGCTCATGCTAGGGATCAACAACACTAACCCATAGGGTACATAAGCAAGCAAATGGCACAATGAAAATGAAAAACTAAGACCAAGCCGTGTGAAGAGCTTGATGATAGCAAACCTGGGAGAGATGCAGGAAGAAGTCATCTTCAGGTGAGACCTTGATAGACTGTCCAGGCTTAACCTCAAGGCCTACAGACGTTACACGGGATGGCCAGTTACATGTACAGATTTCAGCTTTTCTATCAAAGTACAAATAGAAGAAATAGAACATAGGCAGGTTGATTATATTTGACAAAGGTAACTGAACAAAAAAGAAAACATAGGGCTGCCACTTGTTGAGGACAGAAATAATAATGTTTGATACAGAAATTTGTACTATGGGGATTAGTAAGGTCCTCTTTAGAGCTATAGGGATTAAGAGCATAGACACAGAAAGCTAATTGGCAACCAAAAAAACTTACTGTTCATAGTTCTTACCAGACAGAGCAAACTGGCAAAAGATAATGTTTGTTACATCAATTTTAACATGCAAACTGCGTGATTAACATTTAGGGTTGCACAAAGAAATGGACACATTACTTTTGAAGCATCAGGCCAATACACATCATAGTTTTTAAGATGCACACAATGTCGATTCACACCAGCAGTACTTACTTCTCCACAACCTCTAATAATCAAGCACACACACAAGATACAATATACGCTACCACAGTCTACACAGCCTACTCGTGTCAGTTAAGGGACAATTGCAAGCATACACCAACTACTGAACTAATTGAGATGGACCTGACAAGACCATGAACCACCAAAGCATGGGGGAGATATGAGCTTACAAGGTCAACATGTGAAGAAGACGGGGCACCACTGGTGGGGCGTCAATGGAAGGCGAGGCTGCAATGTGCCGAAGGCGACGTTTGTACTGCATCCGTCCCGGTACTCAAGCGGCTTGCGGTTCTCCGTCAAAGGCAGGCCGACGGTGACAGGAGAAGCGGTGGGGCGTCAGGACACAACCCACCACAATAGTGACCGTCATCCACTGTAGAAACAAATCAACAAAGAAAACTAAATTAGAACACCACGAAAACGGTAGAAATGAATCATGAACCAACGGATCTGGGGCTTACATGAACAAAAAAAGAACGTGCTCGGTGGCGCTTGGGCTTGTTAGGTTCTAAGGCTCTCATATCCTCTCCACCGCCGATGGAAGCTGAGGCTTCCAAGTGGCCAGATCTGCGGTCAACGAACAAACGCAGAGGAGGACGTGTCCTCATTAGGAGGGAGCACCGGCCGCGGCTCCTCCTATGCTTCCGGCCGCGCCGCCTTGGGAGGGAGAGAGAGGCGAGGAAGGGGATCCCGGCGCTGCTGCGGCAAAGTAGGGAGATGGTGTGGCGCCAGATCCCGGAGGCACCCGCGGCAGGAAGATGGCGGCGGTGAAGTACGCGGATTGTGGGGGCGCCGCCTTCGACATGGTCTCCCCTTCGGTGGTTGGACGTAGCGGATCGTGGGGGCGCCGACATCGCCGTGGTCTGTGGACGAGAGCGGAGAGGATATTTTCGAGCGAGAGGAAGAAGTGGCGGCGGGGTTTCTGGGGAGAGGAGCAACGGGCTGGATTTGGGCACTTAGGGTTAGGGTTTCGGCGGGAAGAGCAGAGGCTGTCGCGCGCTGCTGTCTTTTCGGTAGAGAAATGAACCAGAAACGTTGGATCGGTAAGGCGTGGATGGCTCAGATCGGCTACCGTAGGGTGATACGTGGGGAGAGTGGTTCTCTGTTCTGATTGGTTCAGGACAAGTG
This sequence comes from Poa pratensis, assembly GCA_947311845.1. Classification (NCBI taxonomy): domain Eukaryota; kingdom Viridiplantae; phylum Streptophyta; class Magnoliopsida; order Poales; family Poaceae; genus Poa; species Poa pratensis. The sequence goes on from CAMZMU010000045.1 coordinate 22,361,812, forward strand.
ACATTTAAAATGGTTTCTAAGTGATAAAAACATGGGTTTTGTGAACCACTTACAAAAAAAATTACAAATTTGGACCACACCTCAAAACTATTATATCATATTTTATCTATAAATAACCAAATGGTTGTGTGTTAAAAGTTTTCCATCCATTTCTACTTGAAAATACAAATTTCTGCCGATTCAGTTGGAAGCGGATCAATTTTGAACTATAGGTGTTTGATATTATTTTATTTTATTTCTGAGAAAAACATTTTTAGATACACTGTCATTTATTTAGGGATCCAACAAAATCCGTGCAAGATTCCACCCATAGATACGAACGGTCGTGTCCGCCGTTTTGAACATTTTTTGAAATCGGTATAAGAAATTCAAAAAATATATATGAACAATGGAAAACCTTCGCATTGTGTCATTACATGTGACCAAGTTACCATAAAATATAACAATCTTAAAAGAAGACAATTACTTTAAAAAGTGTTCACAGAAATAAGCTATGATGTACGAAGATTCATGACTTTTAGGCCAAATGACGAATGTTATTGCCACTTTCATGGCATAGTTTGTTCAAATAATCTCATACAATGCACAAGCGTGCATCTTAGCACGGCGAACAATGTTACCGAATAAAGTTTTCATTTTTTAACCAAAAAATTAATATTTCATTTTTCGAGTGCAAAAAATGGGGTTTTTTGTGAAGGACCTACCAAATTTTGTTGCAAAATTGGATCACAACATTTAAAACACATATTAGACCACATGATATGTACAAATATCCAAATGGTTGGGTGTATAAAGGTTTCCATCCACCTCTCGTGAAAAAGACAAATTTCTGCCGATTCAACTGGAAGCGGGTCAAATTTGAACTACAAGTGCTTTGTAGTTTGCTCATAATTTTCTTAAAAAATCATTTTTAGATACAAAAGTACCTATTTCATCAAAGATATACCATGATTCTTGCAGGATTCGACACCTAGGTATGAACGGTCATGTCCACCGTTTTGACCGTATTTTGAAATCGGCATCAGAAATTCAAAAAAAAATCAAAAATTTGGAAATCCTTCACGACGTGTCATTGTATGTGACCTAGTTTCGAGAAAAAAAAAACTTGGAATACATCAATTATTTTTAAAAAGTGTTCACATAAATGACCTATCATGTGTGAAGATTCACACCTTTCAGGGCAAATGACAGATGTTATGGCCACTTTCATGGCATAGTTTGTTTAAATGATCTCATCTTTTGCACAAACGTGCACCTTGGAGTGGCAAACAATGTTGCCGAAGAAAGTTTTTATTTTCTTTGCACGAAAAAGTCATTTTTTATTTTCAGAGTGCAAAAAATGGGGTTTTTTGTGAAGGACCTACCAAATATTCGTTGCAAAATTGGATCACAACATTTAAAAAACATATTAAACCACATGATATGTACAAATAACCAAATGGTTGGGTGTATAAAGGTTTCCATCCACCTCTCGTGAAAAAGACAAATTTCTGCCGATTCAACTGGAAACGGGTCAAATTTGAACTACAAGTGCTTCGTAGTTTGCTCATAATTTTCTTAAAAAATCATTTTTAGATACAAAAGTACCTATTTCATCAGAGATATACCAAGATTCTTGTAGGATTTGACACCTAGGTATGAACGGTCATGTCCATCGTTTTGACCGTATTTTGAAATCAGCATCAGAAATTCAAAAAAAAATAAAAAAATTTGGAAATCCTTCACGACGTGTCATTTTATGTGACCTAGTTTCGAGAAAAATTATAATCTTGGAATACATCAAATATTTTTAAAAAGTGTTCACATAAATGACCTATCATGTATGAAGATTCACACCTTTCACGGCAAATGACAGATGTTATGGCCACTTTCATGGCATAGTTTTTTTAAATGATCTCATCTTTTGCACAAACGTGCACCTTGGAGTGGCGAACAATGTTGCCGAAGAAAGTTTTTATTTTCTTTGCACGAAAAAGTCATTTTTTATTTTCATAGTACAAAAAATGGGGTTTTTTGTGAAGGACCTACCAAATATTTGTTGCAAAATTGGATCACAACATTTAAAAAACATATTAAACCACATGATCTCCACTACTTATAAACAAGCAAACTGTTGTTCGGCTAAAACCACACCAAAACATGCACCAAATATTGTCTCAACCCCACCAAACAGTCCCACAAAACAGAAATCCGGGTGCACCTACCAATTTCCAATGACGGACTCAAACTTCACCCCGATACTTCACCCCACGGAAATCACCCGACGGAAAACTGGGAAAAACAAAACCCCGCGATCGTGCCTCCATTCACGCAGAAACCGTCGCTGCCTGGGATCGCCGCGTTTTCTCCCCAGATCGAGATCCAATCCCCTCACGAGCTCCTCCCCCAATCCCCTCGCTATCTCGCTCCAACTCCGTCGAGATGCCACCGTCGCCGGATACTCCTCTTCCCCGAGCTCTTTGTCGGGTCGCCGGAACAACCACCACAAGCCGAGCCCGCTGCTGGGCTAGGCTCTCCACGCCCCTGCCGATTCATCGCCGGGAAGGGCGACTGGAGGCTAGCGGGAGCGGCACAGCGCTTGCACGCACCACCGTCCGCTGATTTACGCAGGTGAGTTCGTCTCCCCTATGGTCCCTATATTATTTCCTTATTTTGCTTCTTCTCGCTCTCTTTTTTTAGCAGCGGGGGATTGCGAGGCGTCGATCCAGCTAGAGGAGCGGGTGATGGAGCTTCGTCCGTCCTGCACGGCTTCGATGCGGCGAGTTCTTCCTCCTCATCATCAAAAAGTTACCTCCCCAAATCCTAATCCATGCTCTCTCTCTCTCTAGATCCACACATTTTTTCAGCTCAGCGTGGACTCAATAGCCGCGGTAGGAAGAGGCGGCTGGCTGGGCTCTCCACGCCCCTGCCGATTTGTCCCCGGGAAGATCGGCTGGAGGACAGCGGAAGCGGCACAGCGCCGTCACGAAGTACCACGAAAAGGTGGTCGACCTAGGTTTCCCTGATGAGGGACTGCTGGCTGGATCGGAGGGTGAGGTGAGGGCTAACTTTGATCTGGGTTTTGCCATGATTCTCCCGTGTGTTGTTTTTCCCGATTCACCTATTTCTTCTTTGCAGGTTTGTATCTGTTATGCAGAATTAGTTCGCCTTGGTCATTCTTCTGTCCCTCCTTCTTCGTCTCAATGAATTAATACAGTGTCCGATCTGGCAATTTCTTTCATAGGTATGCAGCTCCCAATAAAATTTGGCACCTCAACTAGAAATAAGTAATTTATCCAGCTCCAATTTTTTTTCTGAACTGATGTTTATCTCTCTAAATTTGTCTGGCGAGGCTAGAATATAACCGTCGTATATATGCTAGATCTGAATCATATGTTTATCATGCTGCAGGTTATATATTTCTTTGGAAAAGATGACCATGATCAAAGTGTATGAAGCTGCTTCTAATTTTGCATCGTTTCTGCAGATTATTATTTTTTGATGCCTAGGAGGTGTTCGATGAAAGTTCTGGGCTACAGCGGAAATTAACTTGTTTTTGTGCTCCGTCTGCTACTCGGTAATTTCTTCTCCGTCATCTATGCAGTAATTTCATTCTGAAATATCTCCGTATACTGATTACTACAAGGTTATATTTGTTTCAGATTTAATACAAGATACTGCATCATTTCTTCCCATAAATGTGTGCTAAATATTTTTTATCAACGTGTATAATGGAGTCGACAGGAGTATACAAGGTTATATTTGTTTCGTTATGTTTTACACGGTTTAGTCATGAGAAATATGGCTCTGGTAACAAAAAAACTCACTACATTTTAAAGAGATTTAAATTTTATAGACGTGCGTTGCACGTGCAAAGCTACTTGTATGTACAAATAACCAAATGGTTGGGTGTATAAAGGTTTCCATCCACCTCTCGTGAAAAAGACAAATTTCTGCCGATTCAAATGGAAGCGGGTCAAATTTGAACTACAAGTGCTTCGTAGTTTGCTCCTAATTTTTTTGAAAATCATTTTTAGATACAAAAGTACCTATTTCATCAGAGATATACCATGATTTTTGCAGGATTCGATACCTAGGTATGAACGGTCATGTCCACCGTTTTGACAACATTTTGAAACCGCATAAGAAATTCAAAAAAAATCAAATAATTAGAAATCTTTCGCGATGTGTCATTGTATGTGACCTAGTTTTGAGAAAAAATTATAATCTTGGAATACATCAAATATTTTTTTAAAGTGTTCTCAGAAATGAGCTATCATGTACGAAGATTCACACCTTTCAGGCCAAATGACGGATGTTATGACCACTTTCATGGTATAGTTTGTTTAAATGATCTCATATTGTGCACAAGTGTGCATCTTGGAATGGAGAACAATGTTGCCGAAGAAATTTTTCATCTTCTTTGCACGAAAATTTCTTTTTTCATTTTCGAAGTGGAAAAAATAAATATTAGATCACATGTTATGTAAAAAACCAAATAGTTGGGTGTAGAAAGGTTTCCATCCACCTCTCTTGAAAAAGATAAATTTATGCTGATTCAGTAGGAAGCGGTTCAAATTTGAACTACAGGGGCTTCGTAGTTTGATCATGATGTTTTGAGATAAATAATTTTAGATACACAAGTAGTCATTTATTTAGAGATACAACAAAATATTTGCATTATTCCACCTCCACCTCCATCTATTTCAAAGAATATTCCCAAAAGTTTATTTCAAATTTCACAAAACCCTATACAAAACAATAAATAATTTTAGGGATATTTTCTATTTTATTTTGACTAAAAACATTCCCTAATAGTGTATAATTACAGAGGACATATCTATGAAATTTTCAAATATTATTTGGTTGGAAATGGAGTTCAAAATCAAAAGATATTAAAGAAAACAGAAAAAAAAATCAAATGGGCCGAATAGATATGGGTGTAGAATATAAGGGAATCCTGTGTTTATTCCGGCATGGGCCAAGACCCATTGTGTGCACGAAAAAAAAGAGGCCTCATCTCACCAAAGCCCATATCCAGTCGGGTTAAAAGAATAAGAGGCCCTGAAGTTGTATTGTATCACATGAGTAGCGATGGCCTAGTGGTTAGCACCGACAATAGAGTGAGAGGTCTGGGGTTCGACTCCTGGAGTCTGTTTTTGCGTAGAATTATTTCCAGATTTGTTTGTGTTGGTGCTGGACCCAGGTGGGGCGCGGTGGGTCCCCCATGCGGGTGTGGGTGGGTCCCACTAGTCAGTTGGGGTGGGGTGGGTTCCACTTTTCATGGCGGTATGGGACCCACATGTCATGCAGGTGGGGGGCGGGTCCCACTTGTGATGACTGGGTGAGGTCTGGACCCACATGTCAGATGTGATGGGGCGGGTCCCACATGTCATGCAGCTTATTTTCGGGTCCCATCTGTCAGGTTTGTCAACAGTCAACACCTCTGTCAACAGCTCCCACATGTGAGTGTGGTGACAGGTAAGCACAAATGACACATAGACAGTGACATGTAGGCGCGAGGCAGTGACATGTAGGCGAGATCGCTGAGGTGTCAGTACAGTCATACCAATACAATACTGTGACCCATAAAATTGGTCGTAATAGTCTACAATTAAGGCCATGGATTAGTGTTATCAATTTTATGACCAATTGGTGTTAATTAATTATGACCTTTCAAGTTTAAAAAGTCATAATTTTTCAGGGTTTGCTCCCTCCCAAGTGGATTATGACCAATGAGTTTAAAATGGTCATACATCTATGACCAAAACAATCATGGTCGTTAAGAAAAGGTCATTAGTTGACATATTTCTTGTAGTGCCAGTTAGAGCCAGAGCAAGACTAGACTAGGGCTGCGAAGGTAGAGAGGAAGGTGATCTCCTCCGGGTCAGGATCTATCCTTCTTCTACCTCGAGCCAAAACCCTTCCGGGTACCCTGTCCGGGAGGTTCCATTGTAAGCCACACTATGAAGAACTCATCAATCCAGACATGCAGGAGTAGGGCTTTTAGCCTCCGGGCGGCCTGAACCTGGGTAGCTCCTTGTGTCCCTTTGGTTGCATGCCTTGATCGTGGAGAGGAGAGCTTGATCTAGACTCCGCCCAAGAAGACGATTCTCAGCCTCCTTCGCTCCCCGTGCCGAACCTAAAAGGGGGTATCCTATACTCCCGGTGTTCGTGCAACGAGACACGACATGTACCGTCTTCATCTTCCCGAAAACCTTTGGCTTTGCCTTCACTCAGAGTCTTCTTGATTTATTCCATCACTTTATCACCTTTCTGGGTTTCCTTGATTCTGTCCATCAAAAGAGGTTGTACTTCTAATGATGCCAGGAATCCCTCAGGCACCACTTCCAACCGGAGGTCCTTAAATGCCTTGCATAGGTCTTCAGGCAATTCACCTGCCGTGAGTCCATTTACATAGGGCTTGCGGCTCAAAGCATCAGCCACTACATTGGCTTTTCCTGGATGATACTGCAGACTTAAATCATAGTCTTTGATCAATTCCAGCCATCTTCTTTGACACATGTTCATTTCCTTCTGAGTAAAGAAGTAGTTGAGACTTTTATGGTCTGTGAATACTTCACAACGTTTCCCCCATAAATAGGGTCTCCATATCTTCAGGGCATGAACTACAGAAGCTAACTCTAGATCGTGAGTGGGGGTAATTAACTTCATGTTTCTTGAGCTGCCTTGAGGCATAAGATACTACTTTGCCTCCTTGCCTCAACACACTGGCGAGACCTTGATGTGAAGTGTCACAATATACTTGTAAGTCTTTCTCCAGGTCTGGCAGACACAGGACTGGTGCTGATACTAAGCGCTTCTTCAGTTCCTGAAAACTGGCCACGCAAGCTTCTGTCCACTCATACTTCTTCCCCTTTTTCAGCAATTCAGTCGTAGGCTTGGCAATCTTGGAGAAATTTTCAATGAATCTCCGGTAGTATCCTGCTAGTCCCAGAAAGCTGCGGATTTCACCAACATTATTTGGTGGTTTCCAATCGGTCACAGCAGAAACTTTCTCGGGGTCCACTGATATTCCTTCTTTAGACACCACGTGTCCTAGAAAACCAACTTGTTCTAACCAAAACTCACAGTTACTGAACTTGGCATACAACTTATGTTCTCGGAGTCTTTGCAATACCAAGCGTAAATGTTTTTCATGCTCTTTGTGGCTTTTGGAGTAGATTAAGATGTCATCAATGAAAACAACGACAAACTTATCTAGAAAATCCATGAACACTTTGTTCATCATGTTCATGAAATAAGCCGGAGCATTGGTCAACCCAAAAGGCATTACTGTGTACTCATACGAGCCATATCTAGTGACAAATGTGGTCTTGGGTATGTCCATCTCTCTAACTTAATATCTGAAAGTATTCTGATCGAAGATCGATTTTTGAAAACACAATAGGTCCTTCTAATTGATCGAAGAGCTCATTGATTTTGGGCAGTGGGTACTTATTCTTGATTGTTTGCTCATTTATAGCTCGATAGTCTGTGACTAGCCTCTGCGTTCTATCTCTCTTCTCGACGAAAAGAACTGGTGCTCCCCATGGTGATGAACTTGGGCGGATAAATCCTTTCTACAAATGCTCTTCAAGCTGCTTCTTGAGTTCTTTCAATTCATCAGTGGCCATTGGGTATGGTCTCTTGGCAATTGGTCCTGTACCCGGTTTCAGTTCAATGAGGAACTCTACATCTCTATCGGGTGGCATTCCTGGTAGTTCTTCTGGGAATACATCTGGATACTCCCTTACTATAAGGACATCACCTAGGCTAACCCCCTTAAGATAATTAAGCCTAACTTTCCTCAGTTCAAACTTTGATCGGAACTTGATCTTCTTTTTCTCCGGGGTGGTGAGAGTGATGGCTCGATTTGCACAGTCTATGATTCCTTCAAAATGAGTCATCCAATCCATCCCTAAAATAACATATAAGCCTTGGGTTTCTAGGATGATTAAGTCCACAGGGAACTGATGTTTTCCAATCTTCATGTTCAACTGCCTACACCCGGAATTTACTATCATTTCTCCGCCAGAAGAACTTACTCTAATAGGTTTTCCTATGCTTTCCTCAACTAGCCCATGTTTGTTTACAAATTCTCTTGAAATGAATGAATGCGATGCTCCAGTATCGAATAAAACTAATGCTGGATATGAATTGAGCAGGAACGTACCAATCACAGCATCGGGTTCATCAAACACTTCTTCCATGTTGATGTGGTTCACGTGTCCCTTCTGAAAAGGGTTGGGCTTGGCAGGTCCTTCAGTCTTCTTTTCTGGGCAATCATTGGCATAATGGCCCTTGTTGTTGCACTTGAAGCAAAGCACTTGGCTGATATCCTTCTTGTGTTCAGGATTTGGGCGGAGCTGTCCATTGTTATGGTTATGGCCAGCATGTCCAAATCCCATGTGGCCTCCATTGTTTCCCTTGAATCCACCATTATGGTTATGACCATGATGTTTGTGGCTGCTTCCTCCACTATGGTGGTTCCCATGTTTATGACCATGGCTTACATCATGAGAGAAGTGTTTCTTGAATGAAGGCTCAGAATGATGTTTGTTGAGCAGCTTCCTCTTCCTGTTTTCAGCCTTCCTGATGCTATCCTCCAGTGTGATTGCTTGGTCCAGGAGGGCCTGATAGTTCGGGGCGTAAGCGACAGTCAGAGGAATCTTCAGCTCGTCACACATCACTCTGAGGAATTTTGCCTTCCTCTTGCCATCAGTGTCAACGTCTTTAGGAGCATAGCGAGAGAAAGCATGAAAGTCATCCATATACTCCTTAAGCGACTTGTTCCCCTGCCTTAGGTTTCGGAACTCTTCTTGCTTCAAGTTCATAATGCCCGTGGAGATATGAGCATTACGAAAGCCTTCCTTGAAGGTTTCCCAGGTCAAAGTGTCCATAGGGTGGGTGATTTGATAAGTTTCCTACCATTGGGCTGCTGGTCCCTCCAACAGGTGGGCGGTAAACCTCACCCTTTCAGGGTCAGTGCACTCACAAGTCACCAGATCATTGTCTACTGAGCGCAACCAGTCATCTGCCACAATTGGCTCAGCTGCAGTGGAGAACTTTTTAGGCCCAAGCCTCAGAAATCTTGCCAGCCTGTCCACTTGGGGAGGTGGTGGTGGTGGCGGCGGCCCATTCTGATTGACCATGAATTGAGCCATCATAGTCATCAGTTGAGTCTGTGCTGCCATCATCTGTTGGAGCACTGCATCGGTGTTGTTGCTATTGTTGTTGTTGTTTCCAGGATCACGACGGGGAGGCATCTGTGGTTTAAGCTTAGATGACTATAGATGGAAAGAACCAAAGAATTATTCTACCCAACAAACAATCAGCACAAATAACAACAATCAACAAATCAACAAAACTTTTTGGACAAAAACGATCTAGTCGATTGGAGAGCAAAACACACGAGGTTCTGAAAACAAAAGTATCGGTACTGCCATACCACAAGTTGGTAGGTCAATACGAAAACGATAGATAGCGTTTAAGTGAAGGAATTGTAGTCTCACTAACTATCCTATCACTCAACCATGGCATCCTCGTCTTCTTCCACTATCTCTATCTCGATTCCCTCCTTATCAAGCGCCATCTTGAGCTCTTTCAATTCCTTTTCTAAAGCAGAGTTCTTCTCCTGCAGTTCTCTCTTCTCTGCACGAAGTAGCTTGATCAAATCACGGTCAGCCTCAAACTCTACGTCATTGCTCTCAAGCTCCTTCTTCATCTTCCTTATCTCCTTGTTCTTTGCTTGGTTTCTCTTCTCTTGGTTCTTGTACTTCTTGTCCTGTGCCTTGAACTTCTCCTCTTGAGCCTTGATCTCCTCTTCTTGTGGCTTGACCTTCTCTTCATTCTCCTTGAGTTGGGCGCACAGTTCATCATTCTTCAGAAGTTCGGAGCGTCTATCTTCATGAAGTTCCTTGATGAGATTCTCCAAGTCCTGGAAATACCGGCATAGGGGCTTAGCCTTGGCCTTATCCTCGACGTCGAAGACATAAGGCTCTCCATCCTCGTCCCGTCTCCCGAAGAGGATAGAGTAGTGACCCTTCAGCTCCTTGCTATAGCGTCCACAAAGGCGTCCAATCGAATCTTGCATGATGATGTTGAGTCCCTTCTCCATGGAGTCACTAACCAGCTTGATCTCTATGTTGGGCTCATTCTCACGTCCTGGTTGGATCACCTTGATTCCCCAACAACCTTCCTTGTGGAACTTCTTCAAGATAAAGCCCTTGATCTTGGGTAGTGTTAACTCGAACAACACAACTATGTCGAGGAGATAGCTGCCAAAGCGAGTGCCCTCGAAGTCCTCGGCGGTGGTGTAGTTGAAGCTCGTCATCCTTAAGTTAGAAGCAAAACATGGTGTGAGACAAAAATGCACAAGTCTAGATATTACGAGGTAAACAAAAAGAAAAAGACAAACAGAAAGTTTTGTTATACTTTAATACTTAGGAAAATAAATTTTGGCCAACCTATTTCTATCCAATCCTAGGGTTTTGAACCTACAGGCAACACAGTGCTCTGATACCATCTGTAGCGGACCTGCACTTAGAAAATGGCAAGTCCCTGTGTATAGCGCAAATCCCTGGATCGATTCATTTGCACACATAGTCTAAGATGAAATATCACAACATTGTATCAATTATTACACGAAGATCCAGAACTTAGGAAAATATTCGTTACAACTTGCATAGCATATAGCTAGCTTTGAAAAAGTAAGCAGCGGAAAATTTTATTCTTCATGGAGTCCCCATCATCATCATGTGCCACAGGCGAAACATGTTGGTTGAAGACTCGAAACCCTTAACGAAACTTCACTCGTCGTCTGAACAACCCGCAAGATGTAAAATATTGCAGCAACGTGGGTCAGAACCATATAAAATGGATCTGGCAAGTGACACTCTGTGGACACTTAGTGGAAAAACTCTAATAACCTATATGCATCTTTAGGCTGGTGGAGTTCAAAGGCTATTTGCAGAAAGCCAATTTTTCCTAACTCTTTGAAAACTCTTTTACCTAGTTGAGACAAGTATGGTATGAAAACCATAGTCTCATCTACCCTTGTTCACCCACCAAAATTTTATTTGAGAAGTTGGAGTGTTGGGATTCTTCGTTGACGTCCTTGATCAGCTGCTCAAAATTGTCCGTAACCAGGGACACGGCTAAGTACTTAGTTTGACACTCTCGAGAGGTTGGGCACATTCACCATTAGACCCATTCAGCCCAAACTATCCTCCACACTCCATCAGTGATAAGGAAAAGGAGAAGAATGAGACGAGATTTTTCAGAAGCATGTTCCCACCCCATATCGGCCTGACCCGTTCCACCTACTTCCTCTACATCTGCTTGTCAAGCCGGGATGAGTCCATGCCACTTAATCCATCAAGACAGAGCCCATATGACCAATGGCTGCACTAGAAGCAATTTTCACTTGGAGTAACTAAAATCCCTTTGTTCCTGGGTGGCCGTCCACAAGTGTAATTCCTCAGGTAAAACCCCTGGGAAACCACTCAACATAAACCAAGCAAGCCCAAATTCCACCCAGGTGTTTCATTATAACTTAGTAGAAATTAGCTTTTCCATAAAACAACTTTTGCATAGCACTTCAACAATATTCTAAGTTAAAAGTAGGATTCTAGACCATCTAGTAAAGGAGTACTATTCTAAACAGTTTTAGCACAGCAATTCTACTAACTCCTACACATGCTTAAGAAAAATATACTAATCATGCATAGACAAAATACTTAGAAAATTTTATGTGTGTGCCACTTGCCTTGGCAGCAAGGAGAGAAGGAGTAGCAGTTGCAAAAGTGCTCGGGTCCCTCCGAAAATTCTAACACATGAAAGAAGCCACAAATCAACATACAATAATAGTAACAATTCAATAAAAACATGATATGCATGAAATGCAATTTAAAACACAAAATAAAATTATACTAACTTTTCTTGTTTATAAATCAGGCATGAAGTCAAAATGCAATTAAAACAATTTTAATAAAACAACTAAACGAAAACAATTTCCAAAAAGGAAATACACACAAAATTTAATACTACGGTTAAACAAACTATTACAAAAATATGGGGAAGGTCTCTCTGGACAGAGGGCATCTAAATAAACTAATGCAATTGGATTCACTCAAAAAGCTATTTTTAAACTAAAGTTATGTCAAAAATACTCAAACTTCCCATTTGAAATTTGAATACATCTAAGTTTGATAAAACAGAAAACTAATACAGCCAGAAGATTCTACAGGTTCTAAGGATTCCAAATATATAAAAATATTTGAATTTGGATAAACAGAGAAAAAGTGGTGATAAAAGTGGTGACAAAACTGCTAAATAAAACTAAATCAGGAAAATCTTCAGAAATCCTTGTCCACGCGGCGGCTCCTGATTGGCTGGATCTTCTGACTGTGCTGCTGACGAAGCGCTGACTGGACGCTGACATGGCATCTTCTGATTCGCCGGTACCGATTCGGAGAAGAAATAAAACGAAGCCGTCAGATCTAGATCTGACGGTCCAGATCTACGCTGTCAACACGAGCGGCGCTAGGTGGCCGGAAAACTAGCCGGAGCGCGCGAACACGGCGGTGACGCGCACGGCAACTCGCGTTCCCGAGGATCTACAGCCTACTGGGAAAAAATGATCATACCACGAGGTTCAGGAGGTCGGGGAGAAGACGGTGGCGAACTTGACGACGGCGGAGTGCTCCGGTGCTCCCCCAATACCTCGTCGGAGTTGGCTCCCACGGCGGTGGTCGTTGGTCGAGGACGGACGCGTCATTCCGCTACGAAAAGGAATACCGCGCCATGTCAAAACGATGCGCAACAAAGCAATAAGAAGAATGGAGGAGGTAGGAGGGCTCGGGGTTGCCGAGGTTCATCGGAATCGAAGAAAATGGTCGGCGGCCGTGGCGGAGTGTCGAGCTCAAAAACGAGCAGCCTGGGGGCTCTCGGGTTGTGTGGTTTGGGCAAAAGAGAGAGGAGGAGTAGGAGTCATATAGGAGTAAACGGCGAGCGTAATGGGTGAGTGAATCACCGGTAATCAATTGGATTGATTCGGCCGTTTCTTGCAGCGGTCGTGGGCGTCATTTGGGGAAGGAAACGACCCTGACAGGTGGGTCCCACCTGTCAGCGAGAGAAGAAAAGAGAGAGGCCGGGTGGACTGCTTGCTGGGCTGGGCCATGTTGCGCTGCGCGCGAGGGAAAAGTTGGGCTGGGCTGGCTCGGGCAGGGTGGCCTTCTCCTCCTTTTTTTTGTCCTATTTCCTTTTTCCTTTCTGAAAACTTTTATAACTTTTGTTTTGAAACACCAAATTGACTCAAACCAATTTGTAATTTTTTGTAAAATCAAACCTTATCAAAATAACTATTTGGTAACACTTTCACACAGAAATCAAATTCAAAAGAAAACTTGGGCAATAAAATTTATTATAACCCATTGTTTTTATAGAAAATAGTTTTATTTCTTTTTGAAATTTTTGAAATTAAGGTGCAAAAGTAGTAATGCAATGAAATGATGCATGCCATGCTTGAAATTTTTATTTTGTGAAAATTGGGATGTTACAAATTTAGACCTGGAAAGCTTAAACATGGGGTTTATTACTCTGATTCCAAAGGTCCCAACACTAGAAAAAGTTAATGATTTCAGGCCTATTACTTTGCCGAATTGTTGTCTCAAGATCATTACAAAACTATTGGCAAACAGGCTGCAGAAAGTGGTTTTGAAAATTGTTCATAAAAATCAATATGGTTTCTTGAAAGTAGAACCATACAGGATTGCTTGGCCTAGGCATTTGAGTTCCTTCATCAATGTGAAACTTCTAAGAGAGAGATCATTCTGTTAAAATTGGATTTTGCTAATGCTTTTCGATACAATTTACCATGAGGCTATGATTAAAATCATGAGGCAAATGGGATTCGATGAAAAATGGATAAAATGGATATCAATTATCTTCGGATCTGGGAAATCTTCTGTCCTACTCAATGGTGTGCCTGGTAAACAGTTCTGGTGTAGAAGAGGGGTAAGGCAGGGAGACCCTCTCTCACCCCTCATTTTTGTGCTTGCTGCTGACCTTCTCCAAGCTGCAATAAACAAAGCATACAGGCAAAACATTCTTCAAGCACCTTTCCCAGTGAATTTCCAAATGGATTATCCTGTTGTTCAATACGCATGTCGCAGCAGTGGAACATGGGGTTCCCCTAGTGCTGCCAAAGTGGGTCCACCCCATGTGGACCCCAGATGAAGATGGACAAGGCCAAGACCCAAGTCAGGTTGGCGGGTTCACCGTCCAACTCCTCGGAGACCAAACAAGACATACATCGACAAAGGGCTCCGGTCCTGGGGGCCTGCTGATACCCACAAGTATAGGGGATCGTTGAAATCTTCAATGTGTAAGTATTAGTATCGATCCCATGAGGAGTATAAGGTATAAGTATTTATCCTCTCAAATAAGAGTGTCACTTCTCTTATTATCTATGCACTAGACAAACTAAAATGATTAAATGATGCAAGTGTTTTTGGGTTTTTGGTGTAGAGTTTGCAATAAAGTAGAAAGCTGAAAATAAAATATGATGAGTGAAAGCTCTCAAAGAGAGAAAGCCCAATCATCTATGCAGCAAGAGGACAAGCTTAAGTATGTGTTTCTTATGCGTGGAAAACGTTCCCAAGGGCTACATGGATTTCATGGCATAGATATTTCTAGAACAACAAGGTAAACATTTTGTCAAGTTTTAATCTTCTTTGGACGGAGCCATAATTAGGTGTAGCTAAATAAATAAACTAAACCCCTTATGATGGTTCTTATGGCCAAGTAAATAACTGCACAAGAGTTATTAAGACATAGAGTCCCACCATAGCCTTAAACTCTAAGGTCCCCGATATAAATCCCCTCCTAATGGTACTTCATGTATTAGACCACAGGTTTATGTGTCCTCCCGGGTCCTACCTATTCCATCACATTAGTGTGATCACCTTCATGCATTACTCAACATATGTGTGCACACATACATTGTACAACAAGATAACCATAAAAGATAAAAACTTGACCAAATACTCAATACATGTTAAGTGGAAATCATTGCCAATCCATCCTATGCCCCCAGGAACATGAGAGAACTACTCACAACGCGAAGACATGATATGATTCAATGGTATAAGTGATACAACACAATCTGAAAATATAATCTCCCCACAAAACAATGACAAGTAGCAATTCACAAACATGTAGAATAGTACTTAGACAATAGCTAGGGTTCGAACAATCTCAAACTATGAGGGGGGTGAAATGGATCACGAAGATGGCGATGGAGATGGTGCTGGTCTTGACAGTGGTGATGATGGA
This sequence comes from Poa pratensis, assembly GCA_947311845.1. Lineage (NCBI taxonomy): Eukaryota > Viridiplantae > Streptophyta > Magnoliopsida > Poales > Poaceae > Poa > Poa pratensis. The sequence goes on from CAMZMU010000045.1 coordinate 22,377,130, forward strand.
GACTCCGGAGGAGGGATGGAGGAGCCTTCCGGAGGTGATTCCGGCGACGTTTCCCCCCTCGATTTTCTCTGGCGGCAGCCTTCTGTCTCCTATTTCGTGGTTTTGTGTTTCTCCGCCCCTCCTTTCCGAAAGCCATCGGGGGACTATTTTTATAGTCGGTTTTAGGTCAAGACGAAGGTTCTGGAGAAAAGATCGACGACAATGAAGCCTCGAGGCCCCAGATGGTGGGTCCCATGCGGCCAAGGAATCTGGCCGCGTGGGCCACCCTAACTTGGCCCTCGGGTCTCCGTTTGTTCGCTTCCTTCGCTCCCAACTCTTTGTTCCTTCCAAAAAACTGATGCTCGTAAATTTCCAGGTCATTTGGATGTCGTTTGGGTCCCTGAAACATCAAAATATAGAAAATAGGGTTTTCTGCCAGTGCAGGGTTAATTCCAGAAAAATAGGAAAACTGTGAAATATTCCCAAAATCAATATAAAACAATGATATAACCCTTATATGATCCAAATATGATTGAAATATAAGTAATATAATGCAAAGTTCATGTATGCATTTTACATGCATCAACATCCCCAAGCTTAACCTATACTCGTCCTCGAGTATGAAGGTGATAAAACTAACATGGACTTTGCTTTTTAATACTGTCAATGGATATCAAAGATGATTACTATTGCTACATAGAGTCAAATGATTCATTCTTCAAGGAGTAGCAATATACAAGATAGATTATGAAGTGATATCAAATATTCAATGTAAGGATGTTCAATGATAATTCACAAAGTGTAACATAGAAGAAAGTACTATGGACCAAATGTATGCAAGGTAAAAACATCCTATAATGGTCATAGAGTACTCTTATGAAATCTGAATATAAAAGATGGATGATACGTCTCAAACGTATCTATAATTTTTGATGTTCCATGCTTGTTTTATACCAATTGCTACATGTTTTGCATCTACTTTATGGCACTTTTATACATTTTTGGGACTAACCTATTAACAAGACGCCGAAGTGCCAGTTCCTGTTTTCTGCTGTTTTTGTATTCCAGAAAAACTAGTCTGGAAATATTCTCGGAATTGGACGAAACTTCACGGGGATCACTATTTTACCAGAGGACACCAGATGGAGCAAAGGAGCAACAGAGGAGGGCCACCAGGAGGCCACACGCACCCAGGGCGCGGGTCACCCCCTGGCGCGCCCTGGTGTGGTGTGGGCCCCTCGGGTGTCCAGCCGCCATTTCGCCTATTTATCCCCCCGAGAAAATAACCCTAAGGGCCTGAGCCAAAATCCACGAAAAGTTCCAGAGACGCCGCCGTCGTCAACCCTAGCTTGGGAGGGTCCAGAACCTCTTCCCGGCACCCTGCCGGAGAGGGGAATCGTCACCGGAGGCTTCTACATCGCCATGCCTGCCTCCGGAGTGATGCGTGAGTAGTTCATCCTTGGACTACGGGTCCATAGCAGTAGCTAGATGGTTGTCTCTCCTATTTGTGCCATCATGTTTAGATCTTGTGAGCTGCCCTACATGATCAAGATCATATTATTGTAATGCTACATGTTGTGTTTGCTGGGATCCGATGAATATTGAATACTATGTCAAGTTGATTATCAATCTATGCCCTATGTTATTTATGATCTTGCATGCTTTCCGTTACTAGTAGATGCTTTGGCCAAGTAGATGCTTGTAACTCCAAGAGAGAGTATTTATGCTAGATAGTGGGTTCATGCCTCCATTTAATCTGGGACAGTGACAGAAAGTTCTAAGGTTGTGGATGTGCTGTTGCCACTAGGGTAACCTAACGATGCTATGTCCACGGGCATATGTGTTTGTTTACATTACGCGCTTTACTTAATGCGATTATCCGTTGCTTGCAACTTAATACCAACGGGGGACTCGGATGACAACCCGGCGGTGGATTATTAGTCATAGACGCTGTTGGATGTCACTATTTGTCGTAATGCCCAATTAAATACCATAGTAATCATCATGTCATGTTTATGCATTGTCATGCGCTCACTATTTGTCAATTGCCCAGCTGTAATTTGTTCACCCAACATGTTAGTTATCTTTTATGGAGAGACACCACTAGTGAACTGTGGACCCCGGTCCATTCTTTTACACTGATTAAACAACCACAAACTGCAAACTGTTCCTTTTTCATTCTCTGCAATTTAATACTCATTTTCCACACGAGACGTTTAATCCTTTGTTTTCAGCAAGCCGGTGAGATTGACAACCTCACTGTTTCGTTGGGGCAAAGTATTGTGATTGTGTTGTGTGCAGGTCCACGTCAGCGCCGGAATCCCGTGTTGCGCCGCATCATATTTCGCCGTTGACAACCTTCAGAAGAGTTGTTGCTCCTACTGGTTCGATAACCTTGGTTTCATACTGAGGGAAAACTTGCTGCTGACTGCATCATACCTTCCTCTTGGGGTCTCCCAACGAACGTGTGATTCACGCCATCAAGCATCTTTTTCTGGCGCCGTTGCCGGGGAGACAGCAGTCTTCTGCAAGGGGAGTTTCACGCTTCCAATCTCTTTACTTTGTTTTTGTCTTGCTTAGTTTATTTTATTTTATCTTGTTTGCTTTCAATTATCAAAAACACAAAAAAATTAGTTACTTGCATCTTGTTATTTTCTGTCCTGTTTTTAATTTGCTAAAATGAGTACTCCTGAGAACACTAAGTTGTGTGATTTCACTAGCACAAACAACAATGATTTCATATGCACACCTATTGCTCCACCTGCTGCTTCAGCAGAGTTTTATGAAATTAAACCTGCACTTTTAAATCTTGTTATGAAAGAGCAATTTTCTGGTGTTAGTACTGATGATGCTGCTGTTCACCTTAATAACTTTGTTGAACTTTGTGAAATGCAAAAGCTCAAGGAAGTAGATGGTGATATTATTAAACTGAAACTTTTTCCTTTCTCCTTGAGAGGACGTGCTAAAGAATGGTTGCTATCTTTGCCTAGAAATAGTATTGATTCATGGACTAAATGCAAAGATGCTTTTATTGGAAAATATTATCCTCCTGCTAAGATTATTTCCTTGAGAAGTAGCATAATGAATTTTAAGCAATTTGATAATGAACATGTTGCTCAAGCATGGGAGAGAATGAAATCATTGGTTAAAAATTGTCCCACTCACGGACTGACTACTTGGATGATCATCCAAACCTTCTATGCAGGATTAAATTTTTCTTCAAGGAATTTATTGGATTCGGCCGCTGGAGGTACCTTTATGTCCATCACTTTGGGTGCTGCAACAAAGCTTCTTGATGATATGATGATTAATTATTCTGAGTGGCACACCGAGAGAGCTCCAACAGGTAAGAAGGTAAATTCTGTTGAAGAAACCTCTTCCTTGAGTGCAAAATTGATACTATTATGTCTATGCTTGCAAATGGTCAAACACATGTTGATCCAAATAATGTTCCTTTAGCTTCTTTGGTTGCTCAAGAAGAGCATGTTGATGTGAACTTCATTAAAAATAATAACTTCAACAACAATGCTTATAGGAATAATTTTGGTAATAGCAATTATAGGCCCTATCCTTCTAATAGTGGCAATGGTTATGGAAATTCCTAGTAGCTCCTACAACAATAATAAGAGTGTACCCTCTGATCTTGAAGTCATGCTTAAGGATTTTATTAGTACACAAACTGCTTTCAATAAATCTGTTGAGGAGAAATTTGGGAAAATTGATGTTCTTGCCTCTAAAGTTGATAGTCTTGCTCTTGATGTTGACTTGTTGAAACTAAAGAACATGCCTCATGATGTTAAAGAGAGCAAAACTCTCAATGCTATACAAGTTAAAATTGATAACAATGTGAGGATGTTAGCCGAATTGCATGCTAGATGGGAAAGAGAGGATGAAATTGCTAGAAAGAATAATATTGCTAGAGTTTATACTATTACTACTTCTGAAAATGCTTCAAACACAAGTGTTAGCAAACCTCCTACCATTAATGGCAAGATAATTGGTGTTGGTAATGTTTCCACTTCTATTGCAAAATGTCCTAAATTGCCTGATAACTCTAAAACTGTCCTTGATAAAGATGCTGAAATTTCTAGCAATAAGGAAGAGAATAACTCCATTACTTTGATGATAATGATTTTGATTTTGATGGTGTAATCTTTCTGAAGTAATTACATTCTTGCAAAAGCTTGCTAGAACTCCTAAGGCAAGTGAGATAAACATGGCTTTCACTAAACATATTACTAATGCTCTCATACAAGTGAGGGAGGAAAAATTGAAACGTGAAGTATCTATCCCTAGGAAGTTAGAAGATGGTTGGGAGCCATATTAAAATGAAATTGAATGACTTTGATTGCAATGCTTTGTGTGACCTTGGTGCTAGTATTTCTGTTATGCCTAAAAGATTTTATGATATGCTTGATTTAGCACCTTTGGAAAATTGTTACTTGGATGTTCACCTTGCTGATTCTACTATTAAGAAACCTTTGGGAAGAATTGATGATGTTCTTATCATGGTTAACAACAATTATGTCCCGTTGATTTTATTGTCTTGGATATTGAATGCAATCCATCATGCCCTATTGTGCTTGGAAGACCTTTTCTTAGAACTGTAGGTGCTATTATTGATATGAAAGAAGGGAATATAAAATATCAATTTCCTCTCAAGAAAGGTATGGAACACTTTCCTAGGAAGAAGATTAAGCCACCTTATGATTCTATTGTTCGAACAAATTACAATGTTGATGCTTCTTCACTTGGTAATACTTGATGCATGCTTTGTGCCTAGCTAAAAGGCGTTAAAGAAAAGCGCTTATGGGAGGCAACCCATTATTTTTATTTCTGCAATTTTTCTTTTATTGAGTCAAGGAGATTGTTTACTTCTGTAGCAACTCCTTTGTATCTTTATTTTCTCGCATTGTTGTGCCTCTAGTGTTAAGACGATGCTTAATTTTGATTGCTGCGCAGAAACAGATTTTTGCTGTCCACTGTACGAAAATCCTAAATTCACCAGATTGTTGAAAAAATCTGAAATTTTTGTGCGTAATCTTTATGAATGTCTGAATCTTTCATTAGTTCAAAGTTTTTTGATCTGAGCGTTGTAAGTGCCTCGAAAAAATTCATCTTTACTGGCTGTTCTGTTTTGACAGATTTGTCTCTGTTTTTTGCATTGTCTCTTGTGGGCTTTAGGCAAGGCTTTCTAATGGAGGGCTGTAGCTAATGTTTTATTGAGTTCTTGCAATGTGTCACAACAGAACCAGTGGATTAAAATTTTTGAGTACTAACCCCTCTAATGAGATTTACTTTGAGTTTGGTGTGACGGAAGTTTTCAAGGGTCAAGAGAGAAGGATGATAATAGGATCAAGAAGAGTGAAGAGCTTAAGCTTGGGGAGGCTCCCATGGATCTCCCCAGCATATTTCAAGAAGACTCAAGCGTCTAAGCTTGGGGATGCCCAAGGCATCCCCTTCTTCATCGTCAAATTATCAGGTCATCTCTAGTGAAACTATATTTTAATTCTTTCACATCATATGTGCTTTTCTTGGAGCGTCTGTGTGCTTTTATTTTCAGTATTGTCTTTTATTTTCAATAAGCTTGACTGGACCCTAGCATTCTTGATTGGGAGAGAGACACGCTCCGCTTTTTCATGAGAATACTCCTATTCTTCACTTATATTTGTTGAGTATTCATATCTAGCGCTGTTCAGCTTTTAGCTCTTGTTTTCATGTATCTCTTTCAGAGCTATTAGCTTTCTTTTGTAGAAAGTACTCTCTTGCTTCACTTATATTATTTGGAGAGTGTTGAAATAAATTGATTGGTGTTTGGTTGGTTCGAAAATGTTGCATGTGGTAATTGGTATAAGGAAAAACTTGCTTAATCTTGTAGATCACTAATATGGATAACTTGATGCTTGTCAATTGTTTTGAGTTAACAAGTAGATCATGATTAAATTTGTGCATCACATGAGTTAAGCCTATTAGTGAAGAACTACCGTAAAGCTTGTTGAAAATTTGGTTTGCATCGGTGGTATCTCTAAGGTCTAGATATTTTCTAATAAACGGGTTTGGTTAACAAGGAAGACGGTATGAAGTCTTATAACGTTTGCAATATGTTTGTCATATAAAACTTGGTGTACGGGTTGATATTCTTGTTTGCTTACATAAACCTTGCTAGCCTAAACTCTGTACTGAGAGGGAATGCTTCTCGTGCATCCAAATCCTTGAGCCAAAATCCATGCCATTTGTGTCCACCATAACTACCTATATGTGGTATTTCCTTGCCACTCCAAGTAAATTTTTCATGTGCTACCTTTAAATTATTCAAAATGTTATTATTCCCTTTTTGTGTCAATGTTTACTAGCTCATGAGGAATTAGTGTGGTTATTCTTTATTCTGGTTGTCAAATGGACTTTTACACCTGGACTAGTGGCATATACATCCGCTTATCCTAATTTTGCAAAAAGAGCTGGCAACGGGGTGCCCAGTCCCAATTAATTACAACTTTAACCATTAATTCTCTTCACACTTTTGCCCTGATTCATCAGTAAGCAATGACAAACAGTGAAATATCTGCATGTGTGTAAACCAAAGAGAAAAGGGATGATCTGCCTTGCTGGTAGAAATAACGTCCTTCATGGGAGCCGCTCTTAAAAGTCCGTTTGACAGGTAGAATACTGTTCTCACCCGCTACCATTCGTTGACAATTAACAAACACCTCTCAAAAATAGATACTCCTCCATGGTATGTGATTGATGGAAGGCACCCGAGGATTCGGTTAGCCATGGCTTGTGTTAGCAAGGTTGGGAGGAGTATCAAATATTTTATGCAATCTCTATATGCTTTCAAAAACCTAAAAGCTCTAGCACATGACTTAATCCCTGCTTCCCTCTGCGAAGGGCCTTTCTTTTACTTTTATGTTGAGTCAGTTTTCCTATTCTTTCTGTCTTCCACAAGCAAACACTAGTGTCAACTTTGTTACAACATGGTTATATGCAACGTATTGGACTTGTTATACTACTTTGTGTTGACGATATCCATGAGATAAATATGTTGAAAGTTGAAGCAAATGCTGAAACTTAATTCTTCCTTTGTGTTGATTGAATACCTTTTATTAGAAACTATTGCTTTATGAGTTAACACTTATGCAAAACAGTTTGATGCTTGTCTTGAAAGTACTATTCATGAAAACGTTTAGCTTGTGTGATTCATTGTTTACTCATTATCTATTTGTAGCAAATTATAGACCATTGACTTGGATCACTTCATTCATTTACATGTGCCTTGCAATATTATATGATCAAGATTATGATGGTAGCATGTCACCTCAAAAATTATTTTGTTTTTATCGTTTACCTACTCGAGGACGAGCAGGAACTAAGCTTGGGGATGCTGATACGTCTCAAACGTATCTATAATTTTTGATGTTCCATGCTTGTTTTATACCAATTGCTACATGTTTTGCATCTACTTTATCACTTTTATACATTTTTTGGGACTAACCTATTAACAAGATGCCGAAGTGCCAGTTCCTGTTTTCTGCTGTTTTTGTATTCCAGAAAAGCTAGTCTGGAAATATTCTCGGAATTGGACGAAACTTCACGGGGTCCCTATTTTCCAGAACACCGATGGAGCAAAGGAGCAACAGAGGAGGGCCACCAGGAGGCCACACGCACCAGGGGCGGGCCCCCCTGCGCGCCCTAGGGTGGTGTGGGCCCCTCGGGGGTCTCCAGCCGCCGCCCTTTCGCCTACTTATTCCCCCCGAGAAAATAACCCTAAGCCTGAGCAAAATCCACGAAAAGTTCCAGAGACGCCGCCCGTCAACCCTAGCTCGGGAGGGTCAGAACCTCTTCCCGGCACCCTGCCGGAGAGGGGAATCGTCACCGGAGGCTTCTACATCGCCATGCCTGCCTCCGGAGTGATGCGTGAGTAGTTCATCCTTGGACTACGGGTCCATAGCAGTAGCTAGATGGTTGTCTCTCCTTTGTGCCATCATGTTTAGATCTTGTGAGCTGCCCTACATGATCAAGATCATATTATTGTAATGCTACATGTTGTGTTTGCTGGGATCCGATGAATATTGAATACTATGTCAAGTTGATTATCAATCTATGCCCTATGTTATTTATGATCTTGCATGCTTTCCGTTACTCGTAGATGCTTTGGCCAAGTAGATGCTTGTAACTCCAAGAGAGAGTATTTATGCTAGATAGTGGGTTCATGCCTCCGTTTAATCTGGGACAGTGACAGAAAGTTCTAAGGTTGTGGATGTGCTGTTGCCACTAGGGATAACCTAACGATGCTATGTCCACGGGCATATGTGTTTGTTTACATTACGCGCTTTACTTAATGCGATTATCCGTTGCTTGCAACTTAATACCAACGGGGGACTCGGATGACAACCCGGCGGTGGATTATTAGTCATAGACGCTGTTGGATAACGGTCTATGTATTATGTCGTAATGCCCAATTAAATACCATAGTAATCATCATGTCATGTTATGCATTGTCATGCGCTCACTATTTGTCAATTGCCCAGCTGTAATTTGTTCACCCAACATGTTAGTTATCTTTTATGGAGAGACACCACTAGTGAACTGTGGACCCCGGTCCATTCTTTTAACTGATTAAACAACCACAAACTGCAAACTGTTCCTTTTTCATTCTCTGCAATTTAATACTCATTTTCCACACAGACGTTTAATCCTTTGTTTTCAGCAAGCCGGTGAGATTGACAACCTCACTGTTTCGTTGGGGCAAAGTATTGTGATTGTGTTGTGTGCAGTCCACGTCAGCGCCATCCCTGCGCCGCATCATATTTCGCCGTTGACAACCTTCGAAGAGTTGTTGCTCCTACTGGTTCGATAACCTTGGTTTCATACTGAGGGAAACTTGCTGCTAGATTGCATCATACCTTCCTCTTGGGGTCTCCCAGCGAACGTGTGATTCACGCCATCAATGGACACTTTGGAAAGATATATAAATGAGTAGAGGTAAAACTTGAATAAGTTTCATCTAACTTCCAAATGCTTCTACTTAAGTTAATGATTGCAATGTGGTATTCATTGGTGTCAAGCTCTCATTACCCCCTATCATAGCATATTGAACGGTTAAAGTTTAAAGTGAAAGCAAGTATGAGTAATGTGCTTGACAAAGTATGGGTTGAATGCCTCATGCCCCGTGAATACGAGTACCTACACCAACTGGCTACTCAACTCGGGTCACAAAGCAAATTCGAGTTTTAAGTCATTGCAAGTAATAAAAGCGTCATCAAGAACGTCAACTGGGGTACCTCTTGTCTCAGGACATGGAACAAGCCCATGTCAAAATGACAAGACAAACAAACAAAATGAACAATCTCAACACCATTTTTATTTACGATTGGTATAGCTTTTTATTGTGAGGTGCATCACTGAAGGTTCACCATAGCATGTAAGTAAATTTCCACCATGAATGATGCATGGCTTAGATTAGCGGCCCAGGTGTCTCTCTAGCCATTTATACTTACTCCTCAAACTTACCAAGTTTCCACACTTATTTCGCTCAATGTTAGGCATCCATAGACAAAAGTACATGATATCAACTAAATATATAATTAAGAGCACGTTGAAAGCATGCCATGTGACAGCACATATGAGCTAACTCCCAACCAAGACTCTTGTCAAGCCCACAACTTCATAATTTTAATCACATTGGTTCATGTTCATTAAGTGCAATAAATGTAAAGCGTGCATCAAGTTCGTGAGAGCTTTTTAACCAACTTTTCCCATGACAATCAATAACATAAGCATTTTAATTCAGAGGTATAGATAATACAAAATAACATGATAAACATACTCGGAATAGCATAAAGCTAATAGGTAGATATGGTGGACTCACTGGAAAAACTTTGGTTGAAGGTGTTGGACAACAAGTTTTTGCTTGTTGGAATTTTTGGGCTAGCAAGAGGGAGAAAGTTGACTGTCTAAATGCATGCATAAGTGTCCATAGAACTAACCAATCCATGTTAAACAAAGTAAAGTAACATTCAGCATCAAAACATGAATAAAAGATAGCTCTTGATAAAACACTTGCAAACTAATACTCATTAAAAACACATGAAGCATGCAACTATATGTATCTTTTTGAATCAACTCAAACATCCTTTTTCCCATATTTTTAATATCATCCAACTTAATTCAACCCAAAATTCCAGTACCTCTCCCATATAAAATAAATGATAGTGATGGTCTTACAAAAATAAAAAGAATAATAAAAGGACGCTCCAAGTTTATGCGATAGTAATGCGTTGATAGAAAAACAGAAAATAGACGTGTGCAAACCGAGAGTGTTTGGTCCAGTGGGGTGCCTTGACATCCCCAAGCTTATGGTCTTCACCATCCATAGATAGATCTTGGTGCATCTCCTCTAATCCCTGTGAAAAAACTTCAACACAAAATTTTCTCCCATCTCTTTTCTGTGGGGTGACATTAGTAGGTACAAAAGATAGAATGCTTGCTGCAAGAAATTCATGAACATAAATTCATATTAAGTGTCCAGCAAGTGTATAATGTTGTATGATTCCTCATAAACTCAAGTCAATCAAGAAGATTAAACTTAAAAGTTCAAAGAATGCATCAAACAAAATAGGACAGAATCTGTCCAGAAAATAAGCAGCAGAAAAACGTATTTATTTACCGACATGTCCAAATAATCAGCAAAAGTTCATGCATACAGAGGATGAAAAGTTGCAACTACAGTTCAAATTTGAGCTTAATCGGAGTTACAGAATAGGAATTAAAAATCATACCGTGCACAGATTCGTGCTGGAATAAAATCTCCGAATATAAAGAGCAACTTTTTCAATCCGAAATAGGTAAAACTTAGCACTTTATTGAAAATTCCAGAAACTAAACTAAAAACTAAGTTTCTCGTTACAGCAAGAGGACACAAAGAAAATAAAAAAAATAAATAGAAACAACCGGGTTGCCTCCCGTAAAACGCTTTCTTTACAGCCATGTAGCTAGGCATGATAGTTTTAATGATGCTCACATAGGAATAAGAATTGAAATGCAAAAGAGAGCATCAATAGAAAAATATGAAACGCATTTAAGTCTAACCCACTTCCTATGCATTGGCATTTTATATATGAATAAATAGCAGCAATTTTGTGGTAACCAATGCATGTAATGATCAGTAGGTTGCATTAACATAGAAACATAAATATAGTCTTTCTTCCTCTCTCATAATAGTTACAAGTAGTGGAACCAAATTTGATAAAACAACTATTAGATTGGTGCAACTTTGCAAACTTAGGAACATATAAAGGATTATTAAAACTATCACGTAAGATATTAGCATGTTTTCCTCTCTCAAAATAATTGCAAGAAACATCATAAACATGATGGTTGTGGGTGGAATGCTGTAACATCCCTAGTTTTCGAAAAGTTGAAAAATCAGAAAAATTTAAAACTTTTGAAAACTATTATGTATTTTGCTTTGAAAAGAAAATTCATGCATGCATTCATCATCATATAGCTTTGTTTGCATTTTGATATTTCAAAAGTGGGAAATAAATTTCCACTTGAAAACATATTTAAGAAAATATATTAGTAGAGCATTTGTGCTCCAAATTCTTTTGACTTTTGAACTTATTGTTCCTTTAATGTTTGCTTGTGAATTGATTGTATTTGTTGAGATATTTATATTTGTAAAATGTTTATCTGGTGGTATTTAAGTTTTATTCAAGCCACATTTGATTTGTTTTAAACCTATTTTATTTTTGACATCAAGTGTCATATTGTTTATTAAACCAGTTTGAAAATCAAAATGATTTTCTATTTTAAGAAGTGTGTTTGGTTGTGAGTTGTTTGTTTGTATTGAGAATTATCTATTTCTTACCTATTCTCTATTTTCAAGTTTTATAGTTTTGCTTTTGAAAGAAAATAATTATTTGGTTTCTAAAATGAGTTTTGAATTCATTTTGATTTATTTAACCCTTTTTAAATAAAATGAGTTTTATGCAAATTATCTTTTGAGTGATAAGTAATATTATTACTCATATTTTGCTTTGGTTTAAATTATATTTCAAAAGGAATTTATAAAACCCTATAGTTTCAAATGACATTAATATGTCCAAAATTCATTTAAACACATTTCAAAAATTTAGTTTACAAAATGTGTTGGAAAATGTGTTTTGAAAGTTTCAAAATAAAGAGTTTGATTTTACAAAATTTTAGAAACTGGTTTGAGTCCATTTGGGCATTTATTTTAAAAGATATTAAAGTTTCCTTTTTGAAAAAGACATTTTTGAACAAAAAAAAAACAGGATCCCTATCTATCGCACGGCGCAGCTCGTAGAAGCCCAACAGCAGCCCAGGCCCGCCTCGTCCTTTCCTCTGACTGACATGTGGGCCCCACCAATGACGTCAGCGATGACGTCATCATCGTCTCCACCGTGTTCATCACGGATTCTTCCCGAACCCTAACCGAATCCGCCCGATTTCGTCGCGATTTGTTGCGTGCTTCGCACGAACCCTTTCCCCCATATAAACCTCAGCCCCCGCCGCATCTTTTCCCCCAGAAACCCTAGCCTCTACGAGCCGCCAGGCTGCCCACACTCGAGCTCGCCGTCCCGCCATGGCCACCGTTGTTCGAGCTTAATTCCGGCGACACCACGGGTCCTCTACTCCTCCCTCTGACCCCTAAGCCTTTCCCTCTCTCTTGCGCACCCGCTGATGTGTTTTGTTTGGATTTCTTTCACAACAGATCGACGAGCTCAAGCTCGACCCGATCTCGTCGGCGTAGTCACCCCTCCGTCCGTGTTCCGCCACCTTCCGGGAAGAGCACGACCGCGTCGTCGCCTCCATCCCCTTCCCCGCGACGCGCTGCACCCCGTGGCGGTATTCCCCGAGCCCCAGCACCGCCGGAGCGACCGCCCCATCCACGCCCGAGCCGCCGGCCGCCGCATCTCCATTCTCCGGCGACCAACAGCGCCGGCGAGGTAAACCCTAGCCCAGATCCGTTCAATCCAAAATCGACGGCCACGATTAGACTGACCCCGAAGGGGTATCAACAGATCTGGTGCGTCCATGTTAGTTTAGATCCACGGCTCCTATTGATCCTAGATCTGGCAAACCACAGCGCGCCACGTCGACGCCGCGTCAGCAGCCTCGTCATCGTTCCGTCAGCACCAGCCAGCCAATCCAGAGCCGCCGCGTGGACGTCAACGCCAACTCAGCAGCTAGTCAGCGCCTGCGCAGTTTGACTTTTATTTTTAGATCTATTTGGCAGTTTACAGATAGGTCCCTGCAACTAAAACAATCATTAATTTTTATTGGCTCGGCCAAATTTAGTAAACTTTATATTTTTGGAAAGCTTATAACTAGTAGAAACTTTTAGTATAGTTTATTTTAGGTTTTGACAGATTTAAATAGATTCAAAAATTTGAATTGCTAGTTTAAGTAAATTTGAGTTATAAAAATTATTTTTGAGTGAATCTTTTTGCATTGGCTTTGTATGTTTAATAATTGTCCATAGGAACCATCAAAATATTTTTGTAGATTATTTTCCTACGAATTTCTATTTATTAGTATTTATCCTCCTTTTTGGAGTACTTTAATGTTATTTTAATAATAATAAAAAATTATCCTTGCACCAAATTTCGAGCAAAATGACTTAGAATTATTTTGGGAGTATTGAGAAGTGCTACAAAGTACTTAGAAAAATTATCACCACAAAAATTATTTATCTTGCCATAGGAAAATTTGGCTAAGTCTTTTTCCTCTCCTTTTTCCTTAGAAAAATTTGTGACTTCCCCAATTTGAAAATCATCAAGTTAGAAATTAGTGAAGACAAGTAAGGACCAGAAGAGTTGGCTCTCCAGAAGCAACTCCAAGGAGAAAAGTACTTAGAAGAAAATCAAGAGGAGCTTCAAGAAGATCAACCCCCTACTATTCTCTAAGTCTTATTTCTTTCTTCTCTCCTCATCTTTTCTCTCTATTTAACTTAGTGGTGGTACCAAATGATGAAGTCTACAAATCCTCAAGTCTGCAAGAAGAAATGGAGTCATCACACCAAGAAAAGAATGACAAGGAAGACTGAAGATGATTCTTGAAGACCAACTATATCTTTTCTATCTTCTATCTTTTTCTCCTCATGATTATGTCTTACACTTTGGACATATACCAAGTCCTTTGTGTTTATGGCTAAGTCCTTATAGTACTAGTTGAAGATTTTTCTAAGTTAATACTATCAAGTTTATTTTGCTTGACGTTGACCTTGACCTAGCCAACTGGATTATTTAAGTTGTCCATGTTTCCCTAAGTTGTTTGCACATCATACATGTCATAATTCCTTAGAGTGTTTTGCATATCATGCATGGCATATTTTTTTTCCTTAAGAAGTTTTGTAGGATTGCATGTTTATTGTGACTTGTTTGATTGTGTTAGAAATTTCGGAGAGAAACGAAGGCTTTTGCAACTGCTACTCCTGCTCTCCCTATTGCCAAGGCAAGTGGCACACCCTCATGAATTTCCTAAGTATTTTTACTATGCATGACTTAGAATATTTCTTTATATGCATGTGTTGGATAGTATTGCTATGCTAAACCTACTATCTCCTTTATACTAGTTGTGTCTAGCACCCATGATAACTTAGTAGAAATTGATGCTATGCAAAAGTGCTTTATTGAAATGTTAAATTCTACTAAGTTAAAATGAATCACCTGGGTGGATTTGGTATTGACTGGATGACGAGAGTTGAGTGTTGTCCCAAAGGGATATTCACTTGTGGTTGCCACCCAGGGTATTAAAGGGACCAATGTTTCTCTAAGTGAAGTTGCTTACCGTGCAGCCATTGGTCATATGGGCTCTGTCTTGATCGAATAAGTTGTGTGGACTCACCCCGGCTTGACAGGTGGTGGTAGAGGATTGTAGGTTGGAGCGCGTCAGGCCAGTATGGGGTGGGAAAATGCTCCTGAAGGCTCTCGTCTTAACCTTCTTCTTTTCCCCTATCACTATTGGAGTGTGGGGATAGTTTGGGTTGGTTAAGTCTAATGGTGAAAGTGCACAACCTCTGCAGAGTTTAAAACTAAGTACTTAGCCGTGTCCCCGGTTACGGACAATTGAAGCAGCTGATCAAGGATGGCAACGGAGGCTCCCAACATCTTATTTCTTTAAGTAAAATTTTGATGGGTGAACAAGGGTAGATGAGACTATGGATTTCATGCAAAATTTGTCTCAAACATTTGAAGAAAATGTTTTACAAAGTGTTAGGAAAAATTGGCTTTTATGCAAAATAGCCTTGAACTCCACCAGCCAAATATGCATATAGGCTATAGAGTTATTCCATTAAGTGTCCACAAAGTGTCACTTGCCAGATCCATTTTTAATGGTATCTGACCCACTCTGTTGCAAATTTTTATTTGTTGCAGATTGTTCTGACGACGAGTGAGTTTCGTTAAGGGTATCGAGTCTGCAACCAACATGTTTTCGCCTGTGGCACATGAAGATGATGGAGACTCCATGAAGAATAAATTTCCGCTGCTTTACTCTTTCGAAGCTAGCCTTGAGCTATGCAATTTGTAATGAATATTTTTAAGTCTGGATCTCGTGTAATAAATGATACTTTGTTGTGATATTTCATCTTAGACTGTGTGTGCAAACGATTCGGTCCAGGGATTTGCACTATACAAGGTACCTTGCCATTTTTCTAAGTGCAGGTACGCTACAAATGCTTATTAGTGCAAGATAATTTCAGCCCACATATGTACTTTTCAACATATAAAAGCTTCTCCTCCATGGTGTGAATGGGAGAATTCAAAAATAAAGTAGGACTCTCATAAGTGAGAGTGTTGTCACAAGCAGCAAATATATCATTTTTATCCTCACATAAAGTAATAACAGCTAAACATGGAAGATTATCAATAAGCATAGGTCCATCATCTAGAGTACTATCATAAAACATGTCTAAACCATACTCCTCATCATCATCAAAATTATTATCAATAATGTTATCATTAGGCATAGGTTGATATTCCTCCTCATTATCAGAATCATAAGAACAAAGTTTATCATCAACAAAAGTTTGAGTTTGATTTTCAACCTCATATGTGGATGATGGAGGTGGCGCCTCATTTGCTTCCTCCTCTAGTTCATCATTTCCTTCATCCTTTTGCTCTTCATTGTCCTCCTCTTGGGGCTGCCTAGGCATCCCCAAGCTTAGGCTTTTGTCATCTTCTTCCTGCAAAATATTAGAGCTTTCTTGGGTAGCTCTCTTCCTTGTGTCAACAACATAGATATTTTCATTAAATTCAACGATGCAGAGATCAAGGATAGTGGCAATCAAAACTTTAAATTGAGAAGCTATAGGGCAGGTTTCATGTTCATCAATGAAGGTGTATAATTCATAGGCTGCCATAAAAATAACAAATTGCTCTACTTCTTCCATCCCTAAGTGAGCATAATTCCATGTATGATAAGTTGTAATAACAGGTTCTTTATTGGAAGGGCATTGGAATTCAAAGTGTCTAAAGTATTCAGAGCAACAAATTTCTTCCTCATGATAATTAAGCAGCCCACTAGCAATTTTATTTAGAAGCTCTATGTAGCCTCCTAATCTTTTCGCTTCATTTGATTTTCTAAATTCAGCAGCTATCATGGCGTTTTCATAATAGTTTTCCATTTTCTAAATTTTATGGGTTTTTGATATATGGATAAAGTGAATGCAAAGCTGAAAGTAAATCAAAGAAAAACTCACAACCAAACAAGTTAAAGAGGAAAACCTCCCCAAGCTTAGATGATTGCAAGATGTAAAACAAACAAAAAGAAATGCAGAACTGAAAATAAATATCTAGTGCAAACAAGAATGAAAACTTAAGCGCTACACTCCCCGGCAACGGAGCCAGAAAATGTCTTGATACCCACAAGTATAGGGGATCATTGAAATCTTCAATGTGTAAGTATTAGTATCGATCCCACGAGGAGTAGAAGGTATAAGTATTTATCCTCTCAAATAAGAGTGTCACTTCTCTTATTATCTATGCACTAGACAAACTAAAATGATTAAATGATGCAAGTGTTTTTGGGTTTTTGGTGTAGAGTTTGCAATAAAGTAAAAAGCTGAAAATAAAATATGATGAGTGAAAGCTCTCAAAGAGAGAAAGCCCAATCCTCTATGCAGCAAGAGGACAAGCTTAAGTATGTGTTTCTTATGCGTGGAAAACATTCCCAAGGGCTACATGGATTTCATGGCATAGATATTTCTAGAACAACAAGGTAAACATTTTGTCAAGTTTTAATCCTCTTTGGACGGAACCATAATTAGGTGTATCTAAATAAATAAACTAAACCCCTTATGATGGTTATTATGGCCAAGTAAATGACCGCACAAGAGTTATTAAGACATAGAGTCCCACCATAGCCTTAAACTCTAAGGTCCTGTAACAGCCCGAAGTTAATAACCCGGAAAACCTGTGTAATTTTTCCGCTTTTTGTGTTCAGTTGCATCATGGCATCCATATTAGATTGCTAAACAAATAAAACAATTGGTTTGGCACTAATTAAAAAACAAAACGCCAAACTTGCTTTAACAACTTTCAAAACAATGGAGGCAATTAAACTTGCAAAACAAAAATACTTGACATCTTATAATTGTCAAGGAAGTTTCAAGAGTTCAAAATTAATCCTTTGAGTTGCTTCAAATTTCCAAATGACTATGAATTTGTATTTTAGCAAAATGCTCTTTTTTCTAACCTATGAACAAAGTGGTACCAAAATATTTTATTTTGAGATACCAATTTTTGTGGAGCTTCTACATGTTAGGGAGAGGCTACACGAATTATTTCATATTTTCCTAAAAAGTCTAAGTGCCTCTTTTAAATCCCCAAAGTGCTGCGTGTTAAAAGGTTTTCAAAAGAAAACTGGGCAGGGACCTATCCGTGATTGCAACCAGTTTTCCAGGGGGGTTTTCTGAATTTTGCCGTCGTCTCTCTCTCTCTCCGTGCTGCACTGGCACCATTGCCGCCGTGGCACTCGCACGCCGCACCGGCCCCCCTGCTCTCCTCTCCTCTGCCTGCAAGGAGGACAGCACCACCACGACGCCCACCTGCTCCCACTTCACTCCCCCCAGATATTTCTCCTCCTCCCGTTCTCCTCTCTCTCTCCCCACGGTCCCGCACCCGAGCTCTCCGTCGCCGACGCATCGCCACCGCTGCGGGCTCCCCTGCGACGAGCCGAGACAGCCGGAAGGTCCGCCGTGAGCTCCTCTACCTCCACGCCGAGAGAATCGAGCCGGGGCGTCACGAATCGCCGGCGCCGCCCCGTTCCTCTCCGACCACCGCCGCGGCGCCGCCGGGCGATTCCCGCCACTCCCCTCCATCTCCGGCCCTGCTGGGCACAGCTACGCGTTCAGGGTGAGCTCTACGTCCTTATGGACCCCTTCTCCCTCTCCATTCCCCGTAGTTCGCCGTCCCGCTGTGGTCGTTCGTCTACCGCCGCATGCCGCCATTGCCGAGCTCGAGCACGAGCCAGAGCAGCAGTGGCTGCTCGTGCACTCGCTCCCCTTGCAAACACACGCCTTCAGGCACCCGTGCACGCACACTTCACGCGCCCAGAGCGTGGTCGCCGCCGTAGCTCGACTACGGGTCTCCAATTCGGATATTCCGGGTGGAGTACATCCGGATTATCCGGGTAGTTACAGTGCAGATGGACTTTGGTCCTTAGAAGTTTTTCAGCTGTTGAGCCGATCGGATTTTCCGATTGTGACATTTCCGGATTTTCCGAAAATTCTCAGTACCTCCCAAACCTCAGTCCTTAGCCAAATATTTGAGTGTACAGTGCACTCGGATAATCCGAGCTAAGTGTAAACCGAAATTTCCGAATTTATGCAGTACCAAAACTTCTACTGTTTCAAATTCTTTGTCTCCCTATTTTGGGTAAAGAAATGTGCTGAGTATAATTAAGTTATAACCCGGACATAATTTAAAAGGAGGAAATTATAAAAGTGATAACTTCTTATCGGGACCTCAGAAAATTGTGTTCCTTATACCGAAATGTTCAGAAAAGCATGAACCATCCAGAATCATCATCATCATGCATAATTGAACATACTTACAATAATGTGCTCTAGTAGTAATTAGAATCATTAAGTTAAATATGAGGTTGCTTCCAAATAATTGCACTAATTATCTGGCCCTCCATTTAAATTGTTAGCTAACTTTTATGGTGATACATTGCATAAACTTGTCATACCATCATGTGCTTGTGCATTGCATTGTGACCAATGTGTGGTGATTGATTGTTGTTTCCATGTTTATGCTCCGCTAGATCAAGCAGCCGGGGTTACTCCACAATACCCCGAGGATCCGTATTACTACCCGTATCCCGAACAAGGCAAGCGTAATCCCCCCTCTGAGCATGTCTCCTCCTATATTTCGCAATTATTTTCCCCACTATAATATTGCATTCGGTTCCAAATGTCTTTTGCTTGGATTAGAGTATCCTACTAGTTGCATTAGAAATCTATTGCCATTACCTGTATCCTTCCTAATATCCATAGGATTGAAGTGTTGGCCCAAGATAAGTATATTTGCTATGTATATGCTTAGCCATGCTTAGTTTAAAGGCTTGCAGGTCCGGTGGATGTTTCAATTGTTGGAACAGGTTTGGAATAACCGGATGTGATGGAAAGTGATGGTGGTGGTTAATAAAATGCTTAAAGGTGGGGATGAGAGGCCACATGGGATGTGGTGGGTTGTCTCGTTCTCACCGCCTAGGTGCGAGTTCTGGACCTCTTGAACCAAGTTGAGCGTGCAACCATGCGTGGGCTATATGGAACCTCCATCGACCGACTAACTTGTGGCGGACTAGCCGAGGGTCCTCTAGTTTGGCTTTCCATTTGCGCGTGCGTTGAGATGGTGGTCAAGACTGGGATGAGGATGGTGGTGTTAGGAAAATAAGTGGCCGCGGGACAGGGTGACTGGAGGAGACACCAAACCCGTCCTACCGCCACTGATGATCCTTGGATAGTCTTAAGCAAGGTAAAGGTTGTAGCCGTTTCACACTCAGCCGGCTTTCCCCGGAAGAGAGCTAATGTCTGGCAATGAGTCTGGAGGTACGCGTGGCGAAGGAGCTGGGCCCCTCGGGACCCCGGGGACTTCCACTTTGTACACCCCTGCAGGGATAAATCTTTTCGAAAAGCCGTGTCCGCGGTTATGGACGACTTGGGAATGGACGCTGATCATAGAATAACTTTAACGGAATGATTAAAAACTGAGTACTAGAGGTACCACTCACAAATGCAAGGTGAGCTTCCTCGAGGGTGATTCGGGGAGGTGCCTTTGATGAACAGGTACAATGGTTGATGATGAGTAAGTTGATCAAGAAAAGAGTTACTTCTTACCCCTTTTCAAAATAATCTGATTAGTCGATGCCATGGAGTTATGTCTTTTTAAAATAAAATCAGCTTTATGCAAAACAGCCATAAAACTCTGAAAGCCAATCATCGAGCATATATTAGCTCTTAATCTTGCGAGTTCGTCGAACTCAACGTCGTTTGCTTATTTTCAGGAGAGGACTTCACCGACCTCGAAGGTGGGTTCTTTGTGGACGTCGACGAGTAGTCTGGGGTTCCCAGGTGGCAGCTTGGGACATCCCGGAACAGCTGGCGCTGGATGTTTATTTGCAGGCCTCTTAGGCCATAATTTGGTTCTTGTTGTTTAGAACAACACACTTCGCTTCCGCATGTTGTAATGTTGGGTCTGTGACCTCTGTTTGTCTTTTGCTATCTTTCTCTATTATAAGAGTTGAACTATATGATTTGTGTCGTAGAGTCTGTGATGTGCCAGTTGTTCCACAAGTCTTGATCTCGCTATTATGCTTTGATAGTGTGTCTGCTGGTATCGGATAACTGGAGACACAGTATCACTGCATAGCAGTCGGGTCAGGGCGCCACAAGTTGGTATCAGAGCAGTACTGCCTGTAGGAAACCCTTCTACTGGTCGATGTTGAGTCTAGTGTTTGTGAAAATATTTTTAACCTAAAAATGAGTTGTGAAAACCATCTTAGGATTCTTTTTACTCCTTATCTGGTTACCCTCTAATCTCGGAGCAAACTTACCTCGATTTGGTTTAAAGGTTTTACTTCTCATCTGTTGATTCAAAATTATTAGGATCACGAGGGTGGGTTCGACCTTTAGTGTTATGTGCCCAGTTGCTTCCGCCGCGCTACAATCCGAAGCTTCATGTGCCGAGAAACCATCTGGAGTACGACGAAAATTCCTATCAACTCAGTTGTTTACGGACCCTTGTATTCCTATCAAGTTAATCTCTTAATCCTTTCCCTTGGGTTTTAACCCATGGACTTGAACAGAAGGTCCCGGATTGTGCCAACTAGCTTGTGTTGAGTCACGTGGTTTCTTAACCATTTGCATCTCGCTAGTAGTACATGAAGCTGATCTTTAACCCAAGTCCTTTTTGTGGTCTGTGTGGTAAATGGTTGAACCTTAATTTCCCACCTCGGATGGCTATGTAACTTTAACTTTGCCATAGCTGGAGATTCTGTCTTGGAATCATCTGGGTTATGACCAGAATTCGCTTAGCGAGTCCCCCCCTCTATGTCATGACTCTGCTGCATCTCTCCTTTTGGGCATGGTTATCACAATTGAGTAATAACCGGTGCATCTTCAACATCTTAGGATTTCTCCTGAGCATGTTTCGTACTCTGATCTGCTTTCCGACCTTAGTCTGTCTGTTGACAGTGAAGTTCTATCGTGCGTTGGTATGTTCCGATGTAAGTCACTCTCCTGATCCGTCAAGATTTTCCCCTTCGTCTGGTTAGGAGAAACAAACTCCAGTACCTTGTCCATCTCTCGGGCCAGGTCAAAGTATTGTAATCTGTAGAATAAGGGGCTTGTCTAGCTTCTGTTCTGCTCCACCTTAGAGTGTCACACTCTTTTATATCAAAGTATCGTGCTTAACATCATGATCCTCTTGATGAAGTGATGCTCTCACACTTGTTACTCTTCGTTCTCCGAGTGACTTGTTACTTGGGAATGATAATTCGTGAGCAATGATGTGGCTATCGGATATTCTCCGCAGTGCTTACTGCGTTGCAATCCAAAGACCTTCTTTATCCTCCTTAGCATGATTGGTTATCCGATCAATAAGCTGAGTTTGACTGTGTTGCCAAGTTCGTTTTCTCCGGTGCCTTCCCTCGGTCAAAGAGCTAGGTTCATGCCGAAGCTCCCGAACCCATCTCCTTGTGCACTGAACGGCATGATCCTCTCTCGAACTCAAGATCCACCGGTATATCGTGATATCCTATATGTGGATCGTGGTATTCTGGAGGTCTTTCCCGAAGTATCGCCAGGTTGTCACCTGATCATGATGTTGAGCTTATGAGTAAGCTGGTTCTCCGAACAATTCCCTTCTCCAAGAAAATCTTGCTGGATGTCCAGAATTATTCGGTGGAGCTTAAACAACTTGGAGAGTTAAAAGATAAAAGCTCTATCCGATATAGTTCCTTCTCAATGGGACGTCTAGTCTGTCCGTGTTGGAGCGAGGTGGTAACTCCTTTGTGGGTATACTATCCTACAAATCTTTTGATTTGAATTGGGCTATCGTCAAATCAAACTCAGACTAACACATTCAGTAGGTTAAACTCAGGTTAGCAAGGTGTTAGTCTGACCAATACTCCTGCCCCGTTCTGGTGAGATATGAGTCTACCGTCTTGGAGTATCTGGATAAGTCTGTTGTTGAGCCCATCAACTACCTTCCTATCTTCTCCATGGTTGAGGAGATTTATATTGGATATTGGGCGTTAGCATTGGAAAATTGTTGAAGCTAACTTTGTATCTTCACAACGTATGCATTCTGGAGTGAGAAGTGACTTTTCCCAGTTCACGTGCAATTGCTGAAAGATGTCGCCGTGGATCTGAGTAAAATTGTCTGGTTCCTCGAATTCATCTCAACTCGATCGTGCATGTGTAGAATATTCTCGGAGTGGTATGTTGTCACCTCCATTCGTTGAGAATTCCATTTCGGCATCCAAGTCACTGATTGAATGCTTCCAGAAAGAGAGGAAGTCTGAGAACTTCTTCGTCCTCTATGGTGTTTCCCATCAAGAACTCAATCGTGTCTCGCTACAAGATTTTTCCCTTGGGGCAGCTGTCTCCTGACAAGTTGCTAATCCGTGGGTTCCACAAACTCGTTCCTCCTTTGGAGTTTGACCTTGTGGTCCAACTCTTGGGGTTCCTAGCAATTGTAATCTGTTGATATGCTTTGCAAAGACTCCCTATTCATCCATGTTGAATCTGGAGTATCTCTACACCCGATTAGATCTAAATCTCAAACAGAAACGACAGTTGGTGATCCTCAAGAAGTTTGTCCTGATGGCTGGAAAATCAAGAAGTGTTCCCAATACTAACGTTTGCGGAGTTTCTGAAGTTCTCTCGGTCCATCTTCCCGGTCCTTCTCTTGTGATCTGAAATGCTCCTCCGTGAGGAAAGTTCTACTCAAGCCGACTAGTACAAGTTATCTCTTCATCTGTTGGAAGCTTGTTTCGACACTCTCCCTCAGAAATTTTAGGCCTTGTGCAAAGTTCATATCCCGAGCCTTTTTAGAAACAGTTGTCTGCCAACTGGAAACTTCTTGTCAATCTCCCGTAGCCCGCATGTGTCTCCTAACCGTCAATTCCAGGGTTGGTGGAAATCTCATCCCAAGTTCTACTAGGAGGTACTCGGTCGTGTATCTTCACAAGGATCCGTCACTCCAGAATTGTTCCTCCTTTCCAATAGTGTAGTGGAGCGATGACCGTGAAGTGTAGCCGATGAAGATCTTCAGGATGCGCCGAATCGTTCTACGCCGGGAAGATCGTTGAAGACCGTCGTACCTTTTTCCCTCTTTCCTACTCTAAGAATCTCGGGGCGAGATTCCTGTAAGGAGGGTAGAGTTGTAACAGCCCGAAGTTAATAACCCGGAAAACCTGTGTAATTTTTCCGCTTTTTGTGTTCAGTTGCATCATGGCATCCATATTAGATTGCTAAACAAATAAAACAATTGGTTTGGCACTAATTAAAAAACAAAACGCCAAACTTGCTTTAACAACTTTCAAAACAATGGAGGCAATTAAACTTGCAAAACAAAAATACTTGACATCTTATAATTGTCAAGGAAGTTTCAAGAGTTCAAAATTAATCCTTTGAGTTGCTTCAAATTTCCAAATGACTATGAATTTGTATTTTAGCAAAATGCTCTTTTTTCTAACCTATGAACAAAGTGGTACCAAAATATTTTATTTTGAGATACCAATTTTTGTGGAGCTTCTACATGTTAGGGAGAGGCTACACGAATTATTTCATATTTTCCTAAAAAGTCTAAGTGCCTCTTTTAAATCCCCAAAGTGCTGCTGTGTTAAAAGGTTTTCAAAAGAAAACTGGGCAGGGACCTATCCGTGATTGCAACCAGTTTTCCAGGGGGGTTTTCTGAATTTTGCCGTCGTCTCTCTCCTCTCTCCGTGCTGCACTGGCACCATTGCCGCCGTGGCACTCGCACGCCGCACCGGCCCCCCCCCCCCGCTCTCCTCTCCTCTGCCTGCAAGGAGGACAGCACCACCACGACGCCCACCTGCTCCCACTTCACTCCCCCCAGATATTTCTCCTCCTCCCGTTCTCCTCTCTCTCTCCCCACGGTCCCGCACCCGAGCTCTCCGTCGCCGACGCATCGCCACCGCTGCGGGCTCCCCTGCGACGAGCCGAGACAGCCGGAAGGTCCGCCGTGAGCTCCTCTACCTCCACGCCGAGAGAATCGAGCCGGGGCGTCACGAATCGCCGGCGCCGCCCCGTTCCTCTCCGACCACCGCCGCGGCGCCGCCGGACGATTCCCGCCACTCCCCTCCATCTCCGGCCCTGCTGGGCACAGCTACGCGTTCAGGGTGAGCTCTACGTCCTTATGGACCCCTTCTCCCTCCTCCATTCCCCGTAGTTCGCCGTCCCGCTGTGGTCGTTCGTCTACCGCCGCATGCCGCCATTGCCGAGCTCGAGCACGAGCCAGAGCAGCAGTGGCTGCTCGTGCACTCGCTCCCCTTGCAAACACACGCCTTCAGGCACCCGTGCACGCACACTTCACGCGCCCAGAGCGTGGTCGCCGCCGTAGCTCGACTACGGGTCTCCAATTCGGATATTCCGGGTGGAGTACATCCGGATTATCCGGGTAGTTACAGTGCAGATGGACTTTGGTCCTTAGAAGTTTTTCAGCTGTTGAGCCGATCGGATTTTCCGATTGTGACATTTCCGGATTTCCGAAAATTCTCAGTACCTCCCAAACCTCAGTCCTTAGCCAAATATTTGAGTGTACAGTGCACTCGGATAATCCAAGCTAAGTGTAAACCGAAATTTCCGAATTTATGCAGTACCAAAACTTCTACTGTTTCAAATTCTTTGTCTCCCTATTTTGGGTAAAGAAATGTGCTGAGTATAATTAAGTTATAACCCGGACATAATTTAAAAGGAGGAAATTATAAAAGTGATAACTTCTTATCGGGACCTCAGAAAATTGTGTTCCTTATACCGAAATGTTCAGAAAAGCATGAACCATCCAGAATCATCATCATCATGCATAATTGAACATACTTACAATAATGTGCTCTAGTAGTAATTAGAATCATTAAGTTAAATATGGGGTTGCTTCCAAATAATTGCACTAATTATCTGGCCCTCCATTTAAATTGTTAGCTAACTTTTATGGTGATACATTGCATAAACTTGTCATACCATCATGTGCTTGTGCATTGCATTGTGACCAATGTGTGGTGATTGATTGTTGTTTCCATGTTTATGCTCCGCTAGATCAAGCAGCCGGGGTTACTCCACAATACCCCGAGGATCCGTATTACTACCCGTATCCCGAACAAGGCAAGCGTAATCCCCCCTCTGAGCATGTCTCCTCCTATATTTCGCAATTATTTTCCCCACTATAATATTGCATTCGGTTCCAAATGTCTTTTGCTTGGATTAGAGTATCCTACTAGTTGCATTAGAAATCTATTGCCATTACCTGTATCCTTCCTAATATCCATAGGATTGAAGTGTTGGCCCAAGATAAGTATATTTGCTATGTATATGCTTAGCCATGCTTAGTTTAAAGGCTTGCAGGTCCGGTGGATGTTTCAATTGTTGGAACAGGTTTGGAATAACCGGATGTGATGGAAAGTGATGGTGGTGGTTAATAAAATGCTTAAAGGTGGGGATGAGAGGCCACATGGGATGTGGTGGGTTGTCTCGTTCTCACCGCCTAGGTGCGAGTTCTGGACCTCTTGAACCAAGTTGAGCGTGCAACCATGCGTGGGCTATATGGAACCCCATCGACCGACTAACTTGTGGCGG
Source organism: Poa pratensis (assembly GCA_947311845.1). NCBI lineage: Eukaryota > Viridiplantae > Streptophyta > Magnoliopsida > Poales > Poaceae > Poa > Poa pratensis. The sequence goes on from CAMZMU010000045.1 coordinate 22,403,456, forward strand.
ACTAGCCGAGGGTCCTCTAGTTTGGCTTTCCATTTACGCGTGCGTTGAGATGGTGGTCAAGACTGGGATGAGGATGGTGGTGTTAGGAAAATAAGTGGCCGCGGGACAGGGTGACTGGAGGAGACACCAAACCCCTCCTACCGCCACTGATGCTCCTTGGATACTCTTAAGCAAGGTAAAGGTTGTAGCCGTTTCACACTCAGCCGGCTTTCCCCGGAAGAGAGCTAATGTCTGGCAATGAGTCTGGCGGTACGCGTGGCGAAGGAGCTGGGGCCCCTCGGGACCCCGGGGACTTCCACTTTGTACACCCCTGCAGGGATAAATCTTTTCGAAAAGCCGTGTCCGCGGTTATGGACGACTTGGGAATGGACGCTGATCATAGAATAACTTTAACGGAATGATTAAAAACTGAGTACTAGAGGTACCACTCACAAATGCATGGTGAGCTTCCTCGAGGGTGATTCGGGGAGGTGCCTTTGATGAACAGGTACAATGGTTGATGATGAGTAAGTTGATCAAGAAAAGAGTTACTTCTTACCCCTTTTCAAAATAATCTGATTAGTCGATGCCATGGAGTTATGTCTTTTTAAAATAAAATCAGCTTTATGCAAAACAGCCATAAAACTCTGAAAGCCAATCATCGAGCATATATTAGCTCTTAATCTTGCGAGTTCGTCGAACTCAACGTCGTTTGCTTATTTTCAGGAGAGGACTTCACCGACCTCGAAGGTGGGTTCTTTGTGGACGTCGACGAGTAGTCTGGGGTTCCCAGGTGGCAGCTTGGGACATCCCGGAACAGCTGGCGCTGGATGTTTATTTGCAGGCCTCTTAGGCCATAATTTGGTTCTTGTTGTTTAGAACAACACACTTCGCTTCCGCATGTTGTAATGTTGGGTCTGTGACCTCTGTTTGTCTTTTGCTATCTTTTTCTATTATAAGAGTTGAACTATATGATTTGTGTCGTAGAGTCTGTGATGTGCCAGTTGTTCCACAAGTCTTGATCTCGCTATTATGCTTTGATAGTGTGTCTGCTGGTATCGGATAACTGGAGACACAGTATCACTGCATAGCAGTCGGGTCAGGGCGCCACAGGTCCCCGATATAAATCCCCTCCTAATGGTACTTCATGTATTAGACCACAGGTTTACGTGTCCTCCCGGGTCCTACCCATTCCATCACATTAGTGTGATCACCTTCATGCATTACTCAACATATGTGTGCACCCATACGTTGTACAATAAGATAACCATAAAAGATAAAAACTTGACCAAATACTCAATACATGTTAAGTGGAAATCATTGCCAATCCATCCTATGCCCCCAGGAACATGAGAGAACTACTCACAACGCGAAGACATGATATGATTCAATGGTATAAGTGATACAACACAATCTGAAAATATAATCTCCCCACAAAACAATGACAAGTATCAATTCACAAACATGTAGAATAGTACTTAGACAATAGCTAGGGTTCGAACAATCTCAAACTATTAGGGGGGTGAAATGGATCACGAAGATGGCGATGGAGATGGTGCTGGTCTTGACGGTGGTGATGATGGAGACTCCGGAGGGGGGATGTAGGAGCCTTCCGAAGGTGATTCCGGCGACGTTTCCCCCCTCCGATCTTCTCCGGCGGCAGCCTTTTGTCTCCTGTTTCGTGGTTTTGTGTTTCTCCGCCCCCTCCTTTCCGAAAGTCGTCGGGGGACTATTTTTATAGTCGGTTTTAGGTCAAGAGGAAGGTTCTGGAGAAAAGATCGACGGCAACGGAGCCTCGAGGCCCCAGATGGTGGGTCCCACTCGGCCAAGGAATCTAGCCGCGTGGGCCACCCTATCTTGGCCCTCGGGTCTCCGTTTGTTCGCTTCCTTCGCTCCCACGCTTTGTTCCTTCCAAAAACCGATGCTCGTAAATTTCCAGGTCATTTGGACGTCGTTTGGGTCCCTGAAACATCAAAATATAGAAAATAGGGTTTTCTGCCAGTGCAGGGTTAATTCCAGAAAAATAGGAAAACTGTGAAATATTCCCAAAATCAATATAAAACAATGATATAACCCTTATATGATGCAAATATGATTGAAATATAAGTAATATAATGCAAAGTTCATGTACGGGTCCCCGAACCATGCGGGAAGACAAGGAGGTCTCCGAGAGCCCGAGTTCCCGGCAAGAGGCCAGGCTTCCTCTCGGGTACCTCTCCGTACCACTGTGGATAAGCTCTCCACCTCATGCTAGAAGACCTCAGAAGACTTGGGAAGCAAGGAGATGGTGGCGCAGGTCGGAGACACAGCCCGTGGTGGTGTCAGCCACTGTCCACCCCAAGGCGGACGCTCCCACCTAATCCAAAGGAGACGCTAGGCTGAGAAGAGGCCACGTCTCCCCAAAACCCAGCTGTGGAGGGTCCTTCCCGCCGAAGGCCCCTTATGCCCCTCACGTGACCCTGTGGTATCCCCTTAGCCTATAAAAGGAGGACCAAGGCACGGAGGAATGGAGGAACAGGTCAAACCAGAGCAAGACTATACTAGGGCTGCAAGGGTAGAGGGGAAGGTGATCTCCTCTGGGTCAGGATCTATCCTTCTTCTACCTCCAGCCAAAACCCTTCCAGGTACCCTGTCCGGAAGCCTCCATTGTAAGCCACACTATGAAGAACCCATCAATCCAGACATGCAGGAGTAGGGCTTTTAGCCTCCGGGCGGCCTGAACCTGGGTAGCTCCTTGTGTCCCTTTGGTTGCATGCTTTGATCGTGGAGAGGAGAGCTTGCTCTTGGCCTTACCCGAGAGACGATTCTCAGCCTCCTTCGCGCCCCGTGCCGAACCTAAAAGGGGGTATCCTCTACTCCCGGTGTCCGTGATTCGAGACACGACATCTGGCGCGCTAGGTAGGGTGCGCAAGCGCTGGTATCATTTTCATCAAGATCATCGGCAAGTTCTTCGTCAAGCATGCCTCCGAGAAGAAGGGAGATCCTGCGGCGTCCAAGCCTGTCTCTCCCTCACGCACTCAACCTTCAGCTGATCGCCGTGCTGCTGGCACGCGGCGAGGCGTCTCTCCGTCCCCGCCTCCCGCGGAGAGGGTGGTGCCGGACGAAGCGGATGGCCACAACAAGGACAACGGCCCTGACGGAGTGGCGGCTCCGAAAGGCCCCGTCATGCCTCCTCCTCGCTCGGGGGAGAAGAGCGTCGGCCACGGCGTCAGCAAGGAACCAACCGCTGGAGGGGGGAACCACGGCGCTCGCGCCAGCAGAGGCCCACGAGCGTCCAAGAGCAGGTCCTCCATGCACTCGCCCTCGGACGCACAAGCTCGCCATGACGCTTTGGTCGTTGCCAAGGCCCAGATGCAGTTCCCTCCAAGCATCGGCGATCCCAAGGTCTACCAAGAATGGAGGACTCGCGTCGAGAGGCTCCTTGACTTCGCCGATGGCGGACCGTGGCTTGAGCCTACCCACGCTCCCACCGTCGACGATCCCGGAGCAGCACAAGACAAGGAACGTGATCCGCGAGGCCAGCCTCGTGGTGACCGTCAAGCTGAGATGGCGCCTCCTCGCACTGCTCCACCGATGGCTGATCGGCTGAACCGCGATCGCGGCAAGGCCATCTCTAGCGGGTCATCTACCTCGCGCAACCCAGATCTTCGTGACGAGCTTAACAGCCGTTAGAACGAGGCTATGCGCACTCGCATTGAGCGTCGCCGTGAACGCCATCGCCGTGAAGATCGGGACATCGACCTCGCCGAGGGCTGCCTCGCCCTCGCCCCTGACTTCCGTCACTTCAACTGGCCCAAGAAGTTCAAGATCGATGCTCTCCGCTACGACGGCACCACGAACCCCCGGGACTTTCTGCAGATCTACTCTCTTGCTGCGCTAGTCGCCGGGGCTGACGAGGTCATGATGGCCAACTGGTTCCCATTGGCCCTGAAGGGAGATGCCCAGACATGGCTTCTCAACCTTCCCAAGTGCTCCATCTGTTCCTGGCGGGCACTGAAGGAACAGTTCCTGGGGGCTTTCCAAGGCGGGTACGAGCGCCCGGGGGCTCCCAGCGACCTCCACGACTTCAAGCAACTTCCGGGTGAAACTCTTCGCAAGTTCATCCAGCGCTTCACCCAGAAGATGAACACCATACCGTGCATCGAAGAGGAGTTGGTGATCTAGTCTTTCCACGCCAACGTCCGCAACCCCAAGATGCATGAGAAGCTGAGCATCCATCGCGGCGAGTCTGCTCGTAAGCTCTGGGAGCTTGCAGATCGGTGCGCTCGAGCTGAAGAAGGAGTCAAGTTCCCCGGGGAGGATGAACCCGAGGACAAGGTCACTCTCGCCAAGAACATGAAGTGGGACTCTGGACCCGACAAGCGGATCTTCGTCACCGAGCCTCTTCCGAAGAAGGCCAAGCCTGCATCGACTTCCGAGGAAGAAGGTGAAGGTGACCCCTGGTGTCACATTCATCCAGAAGGCAACCACCTGCTCAAGGACTGCCGCATGCTCAAGAATCTCGCCATCCGGGAGCTGCGTCGGGCTGACGGGGTCAGTCCGGACGGCTGCTACAACTACGGCATTGCCGGGCACATCGCTCGTGACTGTCCCACGGGTCGCCAAGGCAGAGGTGGCCATGGGTGGGGTCACGGTGGTGGCCGCGGAGGCCGAGGAGGAGGACGTGGCGGCCAAGGCGGCCGCGGGCACAACAATCCAGAGGCCGCCCACGACGGCAACAGAGAAGTTCCGGCTCCCCAAGGAGGCAATGGCGGGAAATATCAGGAAGTCACCGGAGTTGTCGGATGCATCCATGGAGGGTCTTCTCTACCTCCCTCCAATGGTGCCTGCAAGAGACTTGTCCGGGAGCTGAATGCGGTTGCTTCTGTTCCGCCTAAACCCCTAGACTGGTCCAATCATGTCATCACCTTCGACCCAGAAGACCATCCCGCCAGCACTGCCGGGGTTGGGACTTTGCCATTGATCGTGTCGCCCATCATCCACAACTACAAGGTCACCAAGATGCTGGTCGACGGGGGCTCGAGCCTGATGAGGACATCCCTAGTCCTTTACCATTTTCTTCCATTGATGATAATGCTGTTCAAGACAAGCCCGATGAAGTGAGGATTGGACCGATGACAAGAGCTCGTGCCAAGCTACTTGGACAACAGGTGAACTCACTCTTAATTGAATACGATGTTTGTGATAATGCGAATTTTATACTACCTAAGTCTATGCACTTGTGTATGATCAGGGTTGTTGATAACACGAACGTTGACGGAGGGCTAGAGGAGCAGCAAGGAATGGAGCATGACGTCCCCAATGGCGCGAGGGAGGAGCGGGAGGCATGCGCAAGAGGGGAAGACGAAGAAGGAACTGCGAGGAAGGAGACAGGCCAACCGGCCTCCAGCCCGGTTTGGTCCGGTTTCCAGGCCGGACATACCACAGAGAAGACCAGCCTTTAGCCCGGTTTGGACCGGTCTCACGACCGGCCAAGTACCCGAGAGATCCGGCCTTCAGCCCGGTTTAGGCCGGCCTCATGACCGGCCATGCACCCGACCAACCGGCCCCCAGCCCGGTTTTGGCCGGTTTCACAACCGGACGGGTCTGCGCGCCCAGTTTTGGACCGAACCACTTTTGGTCGGTTTGTATCCGTTTTAGGTCGAACCAAACCCTGTTTTGAGTCGGATTAAGTCCTAGGTCGGCTGGCCTCCTTGAATAGCCAAGGCCGGCGCCCCAATTAGGTTAGACCACGTTTTGATTAAACCCTAGATTGGATTTGCTAAGGCATTCATCTATTCAATTTCCCTTTGTTGCGATCGGAAGTTCAACCCCTCCACTTTGTTGCGATCTAGAGGTTCTTGTTACCGAAGTTTGAGTGTGATCTGTTGTTCCACTGGGAATTAGTAGATTGCAGAAACCGCTTCGTGGTCGGCGGCTACGTTGCACCGGTGTGAGGCGTCGGGAATATCCATTGGGTTGAAGAGCTGTTGCATTGGCAACAGGGGAGCAGCCGAAGAGTTCGTCGGATTCTTACAAGTTATCTTCCACCATCATCCATCTACCGCAGCTCACTGAGAAGATCGGGCCACCCCTTATCATCTTGGTATCCACAAATGCATCGCCGTAGATTTGCTGTTTTTCGTCCTATCCAGAAAAAGCGCAAAAAAATATTTAGGTTTAGATTTCGCCTTAGCCCTAGATTGCATCGGTTTACAAGTTTTAGTTGCTGGTCGTTTTCGAGTCGTAGAAGTCTAGGTTTTGTTTCTGAGTCGTTTACGAGTTTCTGCCGTGGCACAGTTTTCTGCCGCGGTTACGGGTTTCAGTGTTCTGTCGAGTTTCGTCAGGTTTTTGCTTACGCGCGACACAGTTTTCGTCAGTTTTTCCTACCGTGAGTCGGTATCGGAGACAGTTTCCGACAGTTTTCCGACAGTAACTTTGACCGGCCATAACTTTTGCATACGAACTCCGTTTTCGATGTTCGACCACTCAAAATCGTCGTGAGAAAAAAGCACATCCAGCCATCTTCGTTTGTTTACGGCTTTTCGTTCGCTCAGAATTCCCAAAAGAGTTCGGGAAGGTCAAGTTTTTGCCACTTGTTTGAAAAACATAGACACAGCCTTTCTACAGCCCGTGTTAGGAGCTTACCCAATAAGACTAGCTAACGTTTTATGCTCACAGGCTGCTCATTGTCTTGTGTCTTGGTGTATTTCAAGTTGTTGGCCATAGAAAATTGAAAATTAAAAAAAAAAAGAAAGTATTTAAGAAAAAAAAGAGAGAAAAAAGAGGCCGAAGTGCAAAATTTTCCCTATCAATTGTGACACTGCTAGTACTTGAGCAATCGTGTGCGTGTTAATTTGAGCAACTTGCTAGTGTCTTTCTAGTGCTTTGTGACATTCTTGTTCATAGTTGCTTTGCCCCGTTTATCTCCACCGTGTGCGTTTCCAAGTGTGTCATACGATCAGCACTAGGATTTGTAAATTGGTGTAGTTAGGTATCCCTACCAAGCTCCACTAAAATACCCTGGTTTTGTTGTGTGACGCTTTGAGACCCATAATATTCGCTTCACCCCAGTCGTGCACATTTCAGTCCCTACGTGTGGTAAGCTTTACTATTCACTTTGGAACGGTAAGATCCACAATTTCTTTCGGTTTTTGAGTGAGTTGAGAGTTTTCCACATACATATTATTATATATACTTGTGTGCACTAATCATGTCTTCAGACGAAGAGAGGGATAGCGTGGTGAGACAAAGGAAGGAAGGCACTGCAGCTGTTTCTTGGAGAGAGTATGAGGCTCTTCGTGATCACTTGTCCCGGCAGTTCAACAATCAGTGTGACAAGATACAAACAGATTTGGCGGCCACAGATGTCAAGCTTGAGAATGTCCTTCAAATAGCTAATGATTTTGCGGCTACACTACATACTATCCAAGCAAATCTTGACACTTTGACTCGTGTTGTGCGTACATTGACGCAGCTTTAGAACCAGCCTGCAGATGATGCAAGTATTCATGGTAATCACGGAGATCAGTTTGATGCTGACAATATCGAGGCCGAGGATGCTCGTGCTCGCCATGGTCCCCAACCACATGCCAATGTTGGGCGTGGTGGAGGCAGAGTTGGTCCAATTCCTGGACGCGGCTTTGCGCCGGTTGGTGCACGCCGTAATTTGGGTCATGCAGCCGATGTTGATGATGATGTTCTGGGAAAGCCCAAATTCAGCATTCCTAAATTTGAAGGTTCTATTGACGTGGATGAATACATCAATTGGGAGCTGAAGATGGAAAAATTGTGGCGATTGCATGACTATACTGAAGATAGAAAGGTCAAGCTCGCATCTTCTGAATTTGATGGGTATGCATTGCTATGGTGGGACGGTCTTGTAACCGCGAGGCATGATGCTAATGAGTTGCCAATTCTTTCTTGGCGAGAGATGAAGGACGAGATGCGTCATCGTTTTGTGCCTCGTAATTACATCCGTTCTTTGTATGATAAGTTGTAGAATTTAAAGCAAGGCAACCAGTCTGTTGATGAGTATTACAAGGAGATGGAGGTGATCATGCAGGGTGCTAAAGTGCGAGAAGAACCTGAGCAAACTATGCAGTGTTTTCTTTCAGGTTTGAGTTTTAATGTCAAGAGAATTGTGCGTCACCATCAATATGGCGATGTGCAAGATTTGTTGCATCAAGCACGTGAAGCTGAACTACAGTTGGCCGAAGATGCCAAGTATGCGCCTCGTTCATCCTTTGGGCGAGGAAGTTTTACACCACGGACTACACCTAGTGCGGTATCGCCCAGTCCTGCTTCTAGTTTCCGTGGTCCTACTACAGCCTCCAAATCAGTTTCGGTTGCCCCTCCAGCTAAACCGGCACCGCAGCCAGCAGCTAGTGGTGCGGGTTCTTCTAGTTCTACAGCCCGCACACGTGATATGAACTGCCATACGTGTGGAGGTAAAGGTCACTTCAAGCGTGAATGTCCAAACAAGAAGGTGATGTTGATCAATGAGGAGACAGGAGAATATGGGAGTGGTGATGAGGCTGATCCGAATTCTGAACTTGTGGAGGAAGATGAGACTCGTGTGCATTATGCGGATGCTACACGTTTGCCATCTATTGTTTGCACACCTCGAGCATTGAGTGTTACACCTAGTCCTGCGGAGCGGCGCTGCAATTTGTTCCAAACAAGAGCTGCTGTTGGTAATGGTAGGTCGTGCAAAGTGATCATTGATGGTGGCAGTTGCCACAATTTGGCTAGTAAAGAGCTTTGTCAGAAACTGAATCTGAAATATTTGCCACACCCCAATCCATATTATATTCAGTGGTTGACGGATAGTGGGGAGATGAAGATTAGTCACATTGTGCGCATTGATTTTCAGATTGGACCGTATAAGGACACCGTGGAGTGTGATGTCGTTCCTATGACGGTGTGCCATTTGTTGTTGGGACGTCCTTGGCAATATGATCGTGAAATACGTCACAATGGGCGAGCCAACACATACCAGCTCAATTGGCAAGGCAAGGAGATAGTTTTGCGACCTTTGACACCGCAAGATATTGTAAATGATTCCCGTCAAAAGGTTGAGGTTCACCATGAGAATGAGAGTGAGAGACTAGCTAGTCGAGAGACTCCACCTTCGGTGAGTGAGAGCCACCAGCCAAATTTGAGTGGTAAAAAGAAAAGTGAGGGAGAGAAGAAATATGCTATGTTAGCCACCAAATCTGATTTGAGAGAGTTTCGTTTGGATCCCACTCTAGTACCCATTGTGCTTATGTGCAAGGGGGAAATTCTTGTTTCTAACGACATGACCCCTCTCTCTATTGGTGTTGCTGATGTTTTGCAGGACTTTGATGACGTTTTTCCGGAGGAAGTGCCCACAGGTTTGCCACCACTGCGGGGTATTGAGCATCAAATTGACTTGATTCCAGGAGCTACACTTCCCAACCGAGCTCCCTATAGGACCAACCCCGATGAGACGAAGGAAATACAGCGACAAGTACAAGAACTTCTTGACAAAGGGTATCACTAGTACAGAACGACACATCCGATACCCCTCTATGGAAACGGCACGAGTTAGGCGACGGAGAATCGCGCTTTCCGCGTGAGAAAACCCGCCCCGCCAGGCAAGCTGGCCCGCGTCCCGCCTTCATAGGCAACGGTCGCGAATTATTAACCGTTGCCGATATGTTGGTAACGGAGTTTCTTTCGACTCCGTGTGCGATATGTTTTTCAATGGCATCGGACATTTGTATACAACCGTTGGCGAGGTTGCGTATATAAAATTCCTTTTTTAGCACTATCTTGGATATTATAAAAGACTGTCGATTCGCCCTTGTTCCTCCGCTCCAGCTTGTTTTTACTCCGCACTCGTGTCCTCCATGGCCAAGAGCATGAGCTCGTCAGGGAGATCGAATGCGTCCTCCTCCTGCGCCGCCGGGGCCGGGTCAGATCTGCCGCTTGTGAAGTGCGTTTGCTGCCGCTGTCGGAACGCGATTCGTCGAGTGTCGCCTTCGGATCTGAACCCAGGCCGGATCTACTTCAAGTGTCCAAATCACAGGGTTAGTTCGACGCTTCGACCAGTTTTGATTGATTCTATTCTATGTGTGATGCTGATTTGCCTCTGGATTCGATTTACCATTTGGCAGGGGAGGGGCGAAGAGTATTCTGGGAGCTGTGATTATTTTTTTTGGATTGAAGATTATGTTGAGATGCTGCTTGCTAATGGCGTCGAAGTGGAAGCTGCAGAGCTGGAAAATGTAGCCTTGATAGTCAAGAAGGCGAACATGGAGATGAAGCCGCACACTACAGCAGCTCTAGCTGGTTTGGCATGGAGCCCAACAAACACTTCGACTAAATCTGACCATGTTGTTGCTGTGCGCAAGGAGCGGCATAAAGGAACATAAATAGCTCAGTTAAATGTTCTTGTGAGCATTGCTAGAATGATTTTGTGTGTTTGTGTGCTGCTGTTAGGTGTGAACTTGTATGCAGCAATGAAAATCAGTAGAATGTATTAGGTTCGTATGCAGCTATGCAAATCAGTACAATGTATTAGGTTCGTATGCACTTTGAAAATCAGTAGAATGTATTATGTTCGTATGCAGCTACGGAAATCAGTAGCACATAGTAGTTGTGAACTTGTATCCAATGGAAACGGTTATATAAAATGTCCGTTGCCATTGGGTGCTTATAAATGTACTGGCGAAGCAAGCCCCATCAGTTTCATTCTCAGTCCCTCACTGTCCATCTTTCAACCCTAGCCGCCGCACATTGTAGCTTTTTACTCTCCTCACTCTCTCATGGCTTCCTCTGCCGGCGCTTCTAGATCTCGCCATCGCAGCCGCGGCTCTAGCGGCCGCACCGATCTAGCTGCATCTGTTCGTGATAGGGCAGATCTAGATGCGGCTGTGATGCGGCAGGTGTGGGAGCGCGTCAGGCTAATCACCTCCGGTGATGCCCCGCGTCCTCTGGGCCACGCGGAGCTGGATCAGATCATTCATCGGGTGGTGATGCAGCAGTTGTGGCGGATCCGCCGTCAACGGAGGCCGATCTGGAGGCCGCCGTCGACGGAGGAGGAGGTGGCCGATCTGGAGGCGCCGTCCACGGTGGAGGAGGTGGCCGATCTGGAGGCGCCGTCCACGGAGGAGGAGGTGGCCGATCTGGAGGCGCCATCCACGGTGGAGGAGGTGGCTGATCTGGAGGCGCCGTCCACGGAGGAGGAGGTGGCCGATCTGGAGGCGCCGTCCACGGTGGAGGAGGTGGCCGATCTCGAGGCGCCGTCCACGGAGAAGAAAATTCGAGGTCTAAATCGCTCAGCTCATGAACTAGTTCATCAATTGGTTTTATATAGAACTTGTCTAGTATATAGAACTTGTCTAGTATATAGAAAACTCGTCTAGTATGTTGCACTTTATTGTTTCTGTCTAGTTTTCTAGTCTAGCATAGAAAACTTGTCTAGTATATAGAAAACTTGTCTAGTATCTTGCACTATTTTAAAGTCTAGTAGGGTGAATTAATTTCAACTCTTTGTAGTACTACCGATGATGAATAGATCCAGTCACAACATTTTGTCAATGTGCTAATCCTCGTTATTGTTTTGTGTAGCTAGTGTATGAAGTAATAGTATTTCGGCGACACTGTATAAAAAATGGTGAGGCTCTTGAAGGAAACATCACCTTCAAGTTATGCCTCCAAATCGTTTGATCGGACTGCAAGCACACGGATATAGGTGCTTAAAGGTGTGAACTGTTTTCACATTAAATTATATCTATGTCATGTAGCATCATATTTTGGCTCTTCTCTAACTATCAATCCATGTATTTTTATCCAGAAGCACCAAGCTGATCCGAACAAACTTTAAATGTGCTACTTATAAAGTGGGATCATTTCCGTGAACCGTCGCTGTTGTGACGTTATTATATTTCGGCGACACCGTCCAAGATGGAGCAAGCCTCAGTACGAAGAATTTGCAATTTGGCTTGGTGTAGTTTCTGTTTTTTCAGTTTCTCCGGCTATTTTGTGGATGTGTGTTTAGGGAGCAAGCTTAGCTGCAGTTTAGGGAGGCATGAGAATGATAGGATTAGCGAAGCATGTGTAACTCATCTTTTGATGCTATGTAATGGTGACAATTGTTATATAAGTTATAAACGGTTTTGCTAGCAACTTTGTGCTTCTGCTGTGATATTTTGAATGTCAATTGGCAACTGTATTGCTGCTGTAGGCTTATGAAAAAACCTCAATGCAAACGAGCAAAACAGAATCTCCATTTCTGATGTCCAGATACATCGCAACGGAAACTGGATGGCAACCGTAGCCAAAATCAAGCCTCATCGGTGACGGTTTTTCGTGTCCGTTGCCGATGAGAGCCTTCACATCAGTGACAGGGTCGTGGACACGGACCGTTTCTCCATTGCCGAATGGGTTTTTTGCCCGTTTCCGATGTGTCGTTATGTACTAGTGTATGTTCGGGTGAGCTTAAGTCCTTGTGCTGTTCCTGTTATTTTGGTCCCTAAGAAAGATGGTACATGGCGCATGTGCGTGGATTGTAGAGCGATTAATAACATCACTATTCGTTATCGACACCCTATTCCACGTTTGGATGATATGTTAGATGAACTTAGTGGTGATGTTATCTTCTCTAAAATTGATTTGCGTAGTGGTTACCATCAAATCTATTATATAATTAAAACAATAAATAATTAACGGTGAAGATTTATCGCTCTAAAGTTAAAATGTCTCAATGGCTTAGATTCACCCTCATACCACGTCACGTTATGGCTTAGAATCACCCTCATCCACGGCATGTACGCCTGATTGATCGTTGGCAATCTTTGGAAAGACACGTATACAAATAGGAGTCCAAGAAACGAAACTGTTGCCTGATGGATTTCCATAACACACGGACAAGCATCCATAGCACGCACGTCTGCACGTTTAAGATCCCAAAACTCCACGTCCAACCAACACGTTCGCAGCCACAATCCGAGCATCGATTGAGAGAGCTTGAACAAATGCGACGACGCCATTACGATCCCATAAAGAAGCCCGGCGCCCTGGACCGGCGGGCGGCTGATCAACGGCATGACAGCGATGCATGCAGCAGGGCGGCGCCTTGGCGGATCGACGGCCCCATGACATCTTGATCGCAACACAGACAATACGGGCTATGACGATCCCATCAGCAGCCTGGCGGGCGGCGGTTCGACGGACGGCAGCGATGCATACGCATCAGGGCGGCGGATCGACGTCACGGCATCTCGATCACAGCGCAGCCAATACGGGCTATGACGATCTCATCAAGCAGCCCCGCGGCCGGCGGATGGACGGCACGGCAGCGATGCATGCAGCTCGGCGGATCGACCACGCGGCATCACTGCATGCAGCTCGCGCTCACGCCGCATGAACCCTGACTAACCCATGATTCGATCTCAACGCAGACAGCCAGCGACATTAGCACGTCCAGCGGATCGAAAGAAGATAACAGCAACACCGTCAACTATAGGTAATATCCTGTCGATCACCAACTTCATGTATATTTTAGACGTAGAGATACAGATATAACTTTCTTACTTCTTAGGAACAACCTATAAAGAACTACTTCATATTTGTTAGAAAATACTATTGATTTCTCTTCGGCAGAAACTTGCTCTACCGCGTCCGCTTAATTGCTGCAGCCGCCGGCCGCCGATTTTAACGAATGATCAAACCCAGATACTGCTCTCAAATTAATTTGTCCGTCGTAATCCATGGAGTCAGCACTCAGCACGCATCATTGAGCATTCTGTCCGGCCGTCCTGGAGTTGATCCAACAATAGAAAGGTATATGATCCCATCTACTAGCATGTCCAGATTTCTTGATCAGTCTAGCATGTATATTCTGAGTTCTGCCACATATTTTATCTCACCATTGTTGATTTAGAAGAGGAGGATGTGCAACGGATCTTTGAGAATATTTGGTGGCCGACGCCTTATGTGTGAGGCTGCTGCGATGAAGACAGGCGGACTGGTGATGCAGCTGTTCAGTTCCTCGAAACCTTAGAAACTTCCGACGCCCAATCACCACGCAAGAATCTATGTACGATCAAGTTCTTTGCTCTAGATATAACTTCACCTCCACAAGCTATAGTGGTGCTGGATTGGTTTCATGCGTTTCACTTGCTATCTAAGATGGAGCATGGATGTCAGCAGCATATTAATTTTGTTTTTCACTCTCCGGTTAAGTCTGCACAGAGGTTTTGTTGTGATTGCTTCAGTTTTTCTATTGGTCGGTGTATTAGGAACAACTATCTAACACAACGAGGTAATATTTGTTGACGAGACTTGCTTATTGCTAGCTTTCTATGTTAGCATTAATGGCTTATTTAAATTTCTCAATGACATGCATCTGAGAAGCCTCAAAATAGTACTCAATATTTCTTTATGTTTTTTGTTTAAATCTAGAGTTTACTTGGGATTTGTTTAGTTGTGACGTCTCAATCTGGAATGCAGATTTCTGCATGCAGGTTAAAGGATCGGACGAATATAATTGTAGTCTCAACCATGAAATATTACCAAATAATATGTCTTCAATTATATAACACCCAACTAGCTGGGTGGCCCGCGCATTTGCGCGGCTAGATCTAGCATGACATTAGAATAATATTGATATCTAATGTATCATTTTTACCTCGATTCTATATTTTCAATAAGTTTTATTATATAACGATGATTTTTAGGATTGTTAGTTTGTTGAGCTTCCAACTGCTTCCTCGTTTCAATCTACATGATAAAACATATGTAAGTCCTAAAAATGTAAGAGCTATATACCTTCATTGTTCAGGCCAGTTCTCTTATGTAGCAGTGGACTGTACAGTCAGTTTTCTTATCCATTCAAACTCCAACAATCAATTGCGTCTCGGCGCTCGTGGAGTGACTTTGGCATGTCATGTAGCATAAGCAAATATCGGTCATGTACCTAACCTGGATACATGATGAATAACACCTACGAATTATATATGGTCGTTGATCAGTCATCTAAATTATAATATCTCTAAATGTATTTTCCAATTTCATTTATTATTATGATAGAAATACAGAAATCAATATATTGAAATTTCCTTTCACATAAAGGATAAATTATTCAAGTTTATAAACCACTATAGACGGATGAAGAGTTTCACGGACCGATCTATAAAAGCTTTTTAGCTCCTATCATTGTGTCTTCTGCATTAATAAAGTTCTACCATCAGGAACAGAAAGTAAAGCATAGCATATAGTATATACTATTAGTCCGGCTCATTACCTGGCATCATATGTCTGAAACTGTTTTCCACAATCAATTTTTTTTCATCTGACAAAGAATTACGAAAACCCTTAGCTCCTTTATTTGAATATAATCCCAAATCTCAAAAAAGAACCTTCTTGAAAATATCTGAAATGAGTATGTACAGACTTTAGGAAAAAATGGTACCCTACTATAGTATGTCCTGCACCTCTTTTGTTTAAATATAAGCTTTATAGAATGTTACCATTTCCTGTATAATAGTGCACTTCTTCTGATTAATTTAGTATGAAATTTTTTCAATACTAAAGATTGGTAGTATATTTCACTGGGCCTGCTACAAATATATATGATTTTTCTCTGCAGCAAACCAAGAAAATATACGATATTTATGAAACTAAATGGCATCATCAGTGCAGCTATTATTTTAAAATAATAACATGTTATATAGCAAATAAACGATATTTACGAAATTAAATGGCATCATCAGTGCAGTTATTATTTAAAAATAACAAACATGTTATATATAAGTACACTGAAAACTGTGTTACTGTACCCTAAGACCCGTTCAAAATTAGCTTACAAAGAAATTAACAGTACATTATATTTACACATCTAGTGTCTGCAACTGCGCATCCACGTTTCAGACACCATTTATTTAATTACGATGCACCTAGGCTTCGCTCTACCATCTGATCCAAGTGTTGAACTTCAGTATACTGAGAGAACTTCATGGTGAAAAATATATTACCTTCGACACATCTTTTACCTTGATTGTTGTCCGACTCACCATTACACCTTGCAGTAAGAAAGTTTATTTGAGTTTCGTGCTCTCCATCTGGTCCTTGCATGGACGCACAGACCTTACCAGCTCATCTTGAATCCATCTTTGCAAGAGATGTCACTATATTTGCAGTGCTGCAGGCTAACATCGATGGTGGTGCCTGCTGGCTTATGGATCTGAACAAATCTTATTTGGTGCCCCTTACTCAACATCATACACGGCTGAAGGTTGTATATTCCAATTCAGCTAGCACACTAAAAACTTGACAGACAGGTACAGTCCTCACACTAAAAGCACCCTAATGCCGCCTCTTCCTAGCATGCCTCGCAGACAGGTATATCGACGACCAACACGATTCTGCTCCTTGTGAGTAATTGTAGTGCCCTACAATCAAAGAATTTCATGGCTACCTATTAATACTCAAAAAACTCTCTTGTCAGGATAACAATTAAGAATATCATAGCAATAAAGAGATTCCAATAACAATTAAGTTATTTTCTGGATACACGACACACTTTTTAAAAAAAATCAGACCTTGACCATTGCAATACTACATGGCTTGATTAATCTGCTTATGGTTTTCGCCTCCAGGACACTCTCAACTCACTGGACGCCTCTGGTCCCTCTGCCCTGCCCATCGATGGTGAAAAACTGAAACCATGCACCCTCAGCTCTCCCTCAGTCGAGGGCCTAATTTCTAACCGTATCGCCTCCAAATTATGTTTTAGCCTTCGAAGTGCAGGAGGGCATTCACTTCTGATAGTCGAGAGTCTCCGCGGACTCACCTCTGGAGACGTACTTGCATTTGGGTAACAATAGCTTGGACTGCTTTGGCTTGACGGCGCACAGGGCATGCGTGTGCCGACGTGATTACAATTGTTGAGCTTTGTTATGGTGATCCCCATACCTTGCGTTGACCCGTTTCAAAAAAAAATAGACCTTGCGATGTTCCAAGAGGCCAACATACGTAATGAGACTGCAAAAGGAAAAACTGAATAAATATGATAGAGGGAAAGACGTGTGTGCAAGCCTGCAAGGTCTATGAATAATTATTCAACGTACCTATCAAATCAGAATCAGTCGTGGATGATCCTTTAGATAAGCTGCCTGTCATGGTTGTTGGAGTACGTCCCCCTGTGCCGGCCGGCCGGGCGAAAAATCCACACCTTATCAAGAATCTCTCCTTCGTCATCTTGATTTGCCTGCACGCTCTAGCACGTCGGCGATGGACATACGGGCTTCACCCGTCTCGTGTCTAGCGTCGACCGGCGGCGCAACGTTGTCTTGTGCTTCTCAACTTACTCGTGGCCGCCTGGAATCTGTATGATCGATCCGTCATCTCTTGATTGCCATGTTGATCCTTCCACGCGATTCCATTGTAGATGTCTTTGTGTAACGTCGGATCTATCGGCAACTGCTTGTTTGCAAGATCGTGTCAGTCATGCTCGCCGTCCGCGCGGCTCCTTCAGGCGACCTCATTGCGCTAGGCATATGCACTTCTTTGCCCTAAACGCCGGCGTGATCGCTGATCAAAACCCCTTTACGCGATAACGGAGCCCTTGGTATAGTTAATTCCTAGATGCTGAAGCCAATCGTGTGCAAGCTGGACAGAATCGCGAGGGTTCTTTTATCCTTTCCAACTCTGCGCATGTCTTTCCAAAGCGTTTTTAATTGAAATAAATCTGAGACGTTCCTCATGGTGTTGCTTATCTTTGGTTAATCTGAGCCATCCATTGTCTTGTGTTTTAATTATATAATAGATTGGTGAGAGCTGAAGGGAGGTTAAATAATTAATATTCACGTGCTGGATCAGATATATTGGGCGAATAGCTCAGATGCGACTTTTTTTCGGGTAATTGGACAGGCAGCGACGTCGTTGCACGTAATAGCTCACATGCGGCATCTATTCGAGCCATAATTGCTCTGAGGCGACATGGCCGTCAAGTCATGTTCCCCACGCTGTAAACCAGGTTTGACTGGTACATGGAGTAGTTTTTCTTGAGTGGGACCCATGCATCAGCGAAACCGGCCTCTGTTCGTGGGGGAACCCTCTCTGCCACGCGCCGGCGTCCCGCGGAGCTCACTCTGTCCCGTCGTCTCGGTTTCTCCGGGCTGGGGAAAAAATTTCCTGGCGACGACGAGTCGGCGGCAATGGAGCGGGCGACTCGAGCTGTGGCAAAGAAGTGGGCGATTCGAGCTGCGGGAATGGAGCGGGCGAGTAAAGCTGCGGCGAGGGGGCGGGCGACTGGAGCACCGGCAATGGAGTCGAGCAAGCTGGCGGCGAGTCCTGCGGCGGAGGGAAGAGCGGCCGCGCGAGTCCAGCAGCGGCACCCGGAGTCGAGCAAGCTGGCGGCGACGCAAAGCTTGGGGTGCTGCGTCGAGGGAGCGGCGAGGGAGGATGGAGGATGGGGGGGCGGTGCGGGTACACGGTCGCAGAGGCGACCGGCGGCCCGATTTGTGTCTCGTGCAGCGGCGAGGGGCTCCATCTATCTCGACGGCAAGCGACCCTACCGGATTTCAGTCCAGCAGGTACTGAAGAAGGCGTGGAAGCGTCACGGCTACTACAGCTCCAAGGGTTTTCCGCTCGGCGGTGATTCGCCGCCGATGACGAGCCAGAGGTTTGCCGCGATGCGCAAAATTGCTGCGTTCGACGACAGCAGCTCGGGCGGTGCTGCGGGCGACGAGAGCAGCTCGGGCGGTGCTGCGGGCGACGAGAGCAGCAGTTCAGCAAGCTCATCCCCGAGCGTGGACTTCGATGCCACGTTGAGCCTAGAGGCTTTCAGCCTAGTTGCCGGGATGGCGGCGGATAGATTGTTCTGCTCCGATATCCTCTGCGAGATGAAATCGAGCTAGAAGATTGTGCTGCAGAGCCATGGCGGAGGGAAGATCGTGCTGCATTCTGTAGATAACTAGTGTAGTGAATTTTGTTAGGTGCCTGAAACCATTTCAGGCAGTGTTTGCCCAGCGCTGGGAGCGTGTGTGGGAGTTCTTTTGTGAAATGGCCGTGCTCTGGACGTGCTCTGGACGTGCCCTGGACGTGCTCTGGACGTGCCGTGGCACGTTCCGGTAGGTGAAACCTTGTTTTTGTAGGTGAAACCTTGTAAACAATATGTAAATTATTGTGTTCCTTGTTTTTGTGTTCCTTGTGGCATTCGCACGCCGTCAGATTGTGGCATGCACACTGTCGAACACCTTTGGGAGCGCTCTCTGGACACGCCCGATTGTGGCATTCGCACGCCGTCGGATTGAAAACAAGTTGAAAGAGTTGAAACATTGTCAACTAGGTAGAGGCTTATGTCATCTATAGACAAAATGATTTAATTTTTAATTTAACTTACCAAAATTTAAATATTGCTAGTGTTACCAAAATGTAAACATTTGTAACTATTACCAAAATCGAAATGTACATGTTATTTGTGCTAGGCTTGGATGTTGCAATGATTTCATACTAATTTTTGAATTCAAATTTGAACTACAATTCAAATGTACATGTTATTTGTGCTAGGCTTGGATGTTGCAATGATTTCATACTAATTTTTGAATTCAAATTTGAACTACAATTCAAATGTACATGTTATTTGTGCTAGACTTGGATGTTGCAATGAGGAGGATTTCATTTGTAAATATTAACCTTCTAATGGTGGTAGATTTGTCGCAAACAGAGGCATAGCCTAGTGGCAAAGGGTTGATGCTCCCTTTGCCCACCTAAGTTCGAGTCCCCTTGCTCGCAATTTAGGTGTTGCACATTATATGTCCTAGTCCAGTAGCTTAGTGGGTCGGGCATCTCACTATTATAGAAAGATTTCTATAATAGTGAGTTGTCCCATCCATTAAAATATTGCACTTGGACAAATTCTTTTGAATTTTTTAATTTTTTTTATATTTTGATTCTTTTGTGCTAATTTATGAATATTTGAATTCAACTATGAACCAAAATTGAAATGTACATTTATTTGTGCTAGACTTGGATGTTGCAATGATTTCGATCTAACTTGGTCATCCCCATTTCTAATCCTGTCATTTTTCTAATCGGTTCTCCAAAATGAGCTACAAAAGAGTCCCAAAGGTAAGCCCAAACAGCCCCATTTCTAATCCTGTCATTTTTTTGACATTCTCCAAATGATCTCAAACTCTAGGGTTAACATCTATTGCACTAATATAGTGTCCTAGACCAATTTTTAACTCAAAACTTGTTTAAAAGTTGGTTTGATAAACTTGTTTAAAATATTCAAAAAACATCAAAAAAATGCAAATCCAGTGCACATGGTCTTATTTTGTCATGTACTAACAGCTCCAACTGATAAACAAGGTCTACATACATATTAAACAAGAAATGCTTCAATATGGTGTGAAATCTCACATCTCAAACTATAGTCCTAGTTTGAGATGTGAGATTTCATACCATATTGAAGCATTTCTTGTTTAATTATATCTAGACCTTGTCTATCAGTTGGAGATGTTAGTACATGACAAAATAAGACCATGTTTTTTTGAATATTTTATGATTATTTCAAATTCGGCCAAACTGAAGTCAAACCAACATTTAAACAAGTTTTAAACATGAAAATGAAAAAATAAGCCTGGATCATTCTAAGTCCCACCAAAATGAAGGTTCTGTGATTATTTTAATTTTTTCTGAATTAGTTGGTCAACCCACACAAAATCCTACGAAGCTTCTGTGATTTAACCCTGGCCGTCCGATCATGCCTTCTAGAAGGAAACCCCCCGATCCGCGCCAGTCCCAGTTCTGCGCTCTGATTGGCTATTGATTCTTTTTTTTTTGAGAGGAGGCTGTTGAATTTTTTTAGCTGCAGTGTTTCGAACGCGCATAGGCCACGGCCCAACAAACTCCACGGCCCAACAATTTTTTTTAGCTGCAGTGTTTTATTAATTTCAAACGCGCATAGGCTACGGCCCAGAAAACTCGACGGCCCACGGCCCAAATCCTGTCGTGCCCTAGCTATTGCTCTTCTTATCCACTAACCCTGTCGTGCCCTAGCTATTTCCCCACCCTGTCGTGCCCGAGCTATTTCCCCACCCTCGCCGCCGCTCGCATTAGCTCGCCGCCGGTGATCAAATCGAGCTACGCCAGTAGATCCAGCCCCGCCGCCCGCCGATGTTTAGGAGGGGAGGTCGAATCGCCGGCCGCGGTGGCCATTCCGGCAGTGGCAACGGCGACGAGGAGCGGAAGGGGAAGAGGCGGGTTCCGGCTGACCCCGCTAGGAAGGCCGTGGCCGCTTCCGACGGCGCTCGTAAGCGAGGCGCGCGTGCGTGGACGAACCTCGGAATGCGGCCTCCGCCTGCGTACGAGCGCCGCGAGCTGCCTGAGTACGACCGCCGCATGGCGATGGCTGGAAGCTCTTCCGGTGCGGGAGCTCCTCCATTGCTCGGGGTCGGGCACCGCTGCCGCCGCCGAAGAGGGAGGAGGAGGAGCAGCAGGAGCGCCCACCGCGCAACGGCCGCCCCCTCCTGCCCGGGGACTTCGTCTCCGAGGAGGACCTGCCCTGGGTTACCTTGGAGGTGTTCCAGCGCAGCACAGAGGAGGAGAAGCGCCGTCAGATGGAGATTGAGCTTGACCAACGCCCCTCGAGGTCGGGATTTACAATTCCCTCCACGACGTCATCGACATCAGCTCGGACTCCGACGGGGCCGGGCTATTCGACTCCGACGAGGACTAGGACTGAGCGGCGCCGCCGCCTCGTTGCCGCTGCCGCACCCCCGGGGCTCCGGTGTGAGCCCAATTTTGGGTCGTAGCTAGGGGTAGGAGCAGCAGCGAACGTCCCCGCCTGTTAATTTTCAGTTCATCTCCGTGTGGCTTTTGAATCTATGAGCCACGAGCTTCTGTAATGTTAATGTAATGTACTGCAGTTTATCTACTATATGCGCCCCGCGGGTTTATTTTATCTTCATTTATTTATGTTTTGCCTCGCCGGCGTTGCCGCGCTGCGTCGATGTCGCCGGAGAAGAAGAAGAAGAAGAAGCAGAGAAAGCGCGCGCAGGGGAAGAGATTAAACGGTCGTCGTTGCTGACGTGGGTAATTGTGGGTCCCACCCGCCTCCCTTTAATCCTAACTGACTGCGATTAAGAGCAATTAGTTAGGGAAGATATTTGAGCTCAATGAGACGTCGCATGTGAGCTATTACAACCAACGACGTCGTTCTCCAGTGAATAGCATGAAAAGGTGTAGTACCTGGGCTATTCGCCCAGATATATTATAGCCCTCCAAATCGTATTGTATCTAACACAACGAGGTAATATTTGTTGATGCCTTGCTTATTGCTAGCGGTCTATGTTAGCCTTAATGGCTTATTGAAATTTCTCAATGTCAGGCATCTGAAAAGCCCTCGAAATAGTACTGCATTATTTATTTATATTTTTTGTTTGCATCTAGAGTTTACTGCATTCCGGACTGAGTCACAACATTAGCATTGTGATGGTTGTTTGCATGGCTAAGAGCTTTTACTGTCTGATGTACCAAATAATGTGTCTTCAAATATAACACCCAATTGGTGAGAGCTGAAGAGGAGGTTAACTAATTAATATTCACGTGTTGGATCAGATATATTATAGAACCAAAAGAGAAGGATCAAGGTAGAGCCCAGGTGATATCTCTTAGTGAATTCCTTATTTGTAAGACTAAATTAAATGATATAAAGGATTATCTTGAAATTATTTAGTTATATCACTCTCATATGCATGTGATTCAGAGAGAAAGATTCTTTTGATTTGCCACATAATAATAACATAGGTTGTCACACCAGGCCGTATGTAACTTAAACAATTCAACTACTTGGGAAAAACCTTGAACACCCTGAAGGTCTATCCCCAAAGCTATATTTTGGTGATTAGAGGATGACAGAAGAATACTTAGGTAGACACCCGGTGAGTAACTTTCTTCTAAAAGGTAAGCTCTGAATCATCTGATCCAATGACTCTGATATGGCATAAGGCCTAATGATTGTTATATTTTTTCTTCAGGAAATTGGAGGAATAAGTTAATATAGAGTAGATTCTAAAGCCTTTTATCTTCTTCACCTGCTGCTGTTCTATTGCCCCTATTAAAACTATTTTGTTTAGGTTGCGGCACTATCAGGTTTATTAAAAAGTAATTTAGACCTGGAAATTAATCCAGCTGACGATTAGTTGTTATGTTTGCCTGTTTAATGTCTACGCCATGAGATAGCGATTGCCAAGAAGATGTAATTCCAGAATAAGTGAAAATTTTATCATCGAAAATCTTTTAGCTTATTTCCCATTTTTTTCTATCTTTTGATTTGTTTGATAATACATTTTCAATTATGTATTATTAATGTAAAATTGATCCAAATACAGTTCATTCAAGATAAATTGCTTAGAGTCAAGTCTCAATTAGTACATTTTTTTCTCGGCTAAGTAATCTTTTTAAATTTTCAACTCCGTATATTTTAACTATAGTTGGTCTTCAATGTGACTATGCCAGAATTTGAACTGTAAATGAGATATACTGTGGAATATTCTATCTAATCTTTCCTAGCATAAAACCGATATGTTACTCACTGATCATATTGATGTTTGCTTTTAGCTCACATGCCTAACTACCTGATTGTTTCTCAAAACTCTTCTCTATTTTTAAGTAAGGCATTGCAGGCTCAGTAAATTTAGTACGCACTGCAGCCAAATGCATTACTGTATATGTGATAGCTAACATTTTAACCAGCAGCGAAGTTCAAGTTCTGTGTTTCTTCTTCTTTCCTTTACCCTCAAGCAGAGAACTAGGCTAACATTTTGCGTTTCGTACTGTGACAGCTTTGGAAAGATTGTCCTGTCGACCAAGCGGATAGAGTGTACGTCCCCTATTGGTGCCACATTTTATTTGTACTTTTTTTACTCCTAAATTAGTTGTGCGCCAAGTCAGCCCATTGGCTTATTTTCTGTAAGGATCAGTGATACGATGGGCTTAACTTAACATTACTGTACATGTTTGTCTTATTATCACAATGAATTTGCCAATTAGAAATTGGGACTATGAAACTCTTTTTTTTTGTGATGAGGAGGAGTATGAAATATAGTGTAGTTAATCACTTGGATTAGAGCTGAATGGATTTTCTAATCTGTGTTGGAACTTTGACCTGTTTGAGATTGTATATATATTGCTGTGTTGCCCTTTGTTATGGAACCAAATCAATGTCAACATGCATGACTTTGTCCTATGTACCAAGTGAGGCCTCTCCCTCTTCCCGATCGATGCATTTAGTTTTCCAATTATTTAGTTATATCCATCTAATATGAGCATGCATGTTTGGAGTCCCTTTTATTTTCATTTGTACTAATTATGTATAATCAGTAACCATCCATATTAGCAATGAATTCTGAAAATGACAATGATTACGGTTTGCCTTATTTAATGCCAATAAGAAAAAAGTCTATAAAAAACATCTAATCCCTAAAAAGATCCAAAATCATATTGAGAGTTAAATAAAAATAAATTCTGATGTGTGGATTGTAAAGACGAGGACAACAAAGCAAAGACGAGGAAGAAAATAGAAAAAGGATCAATACAATATTTTGTTGGACTCAAATGACATTAGAAAAATAAACCTAAATTAAGCTCCAAAAGACGTTTAAGACATTTAATTTAAATGATCTTGAGAAATCAGAAAAATGGAAAATCTTTATCTAGCGACCATTAATGAATTCAATTTTTGAAACATATTTGTTTACTTTATCAAATAGGTGTATCTAAGAGCTTACTTTTACATATTCTACATTCCGAGAAATATGAGCCCGATGGAGAGAAGAACCTATAATTAGCTTTTCGGGAAATTATCCAACGAATAATTTCAATGAAATATTTCAATTTCTCATTTTATTATGTTCCACTTTTATGTAATTTTTGAAGTATTAAATATTGTATACAAATAATGGATAATGTTTTCTACATTTAACAACATAGTGGGAAAATATAACATAGATAGTCTAGCCGCGCAAATGCGCAGGCCACCCTGCTAGTTGGTATAATATCATCATGGAACATTAAAAATTATAGATACGTTTGAGACGTATCAAGGGCTAGCTAGAGCGCAACGCGTCAACCTATCGGAAGCCATCCGACAACAACCTTGTCTGTGCCGCCGGCTGATGGATTCTGCCGGATCGAAGTTCTTCAGCATAGCAAGATCTCGTCATGGAAAACTGATCAAGTACCGAGGCTGTCTAGTTCAAAGCTACCAATTCATGGCAAGCTGAACAAATCGGGTCAAGTACTATTACATGGCGTGATCAATCATGTACTCCTTCACGTGCAATTCATGCATGGATTCCTTGGGATGTATGCTAGTTGTACAAGGCGACATGATTCATGCATGGATTTGCCTACATGGGCGATTGGCAAGCATCGCTCTGCGCGATTCAGCTGCGCCGCGTCGCGTGCATGGCCGGCTATTCAAGTCATCTCTCGCCGGCTATTTAAGTCGTCTCTCGCCGTGTCGGCGGCAGGCGATTAATTCCTGTGGAAGACGGAGATAATCTTCCAAGCACATGTAGCATGGCGGCAGCCTCGAGAGCATGTGCCTGATCCGGCTAAAGCTGAGTGCATGCAAATCTAATTTGTGTAAACAAAGCTGTGCTGCATGTTGGAAAAGAGCAAGTCTAGCTACGTACATGATTGTCGGCAAGAGGGGCAACCTAAGTACGTAAGCCTCAATTAGCGCATGGATTTTCCGGCAAGCGAGCTAATCTACATGTACGACAGGCGAACATCGCTCCGCGCGATTCAGCAGGGCTGCGTCATGTGCATCGTCGGCTGTATGTCCAAAGTCGCCAACACTGGCCGTGTCAGCGATGCCAGGCGGGACGCCGCCTTCATCGCTTCAGCTTAGACGATCTCATCGTCATCTAGCGCCATGTTCGGTTCCGTTCCGACGTTCGGTCTGGTTATCGTCATATCGCTAGCTGTTATTTCCTATCGCCTGAACCTGGCCAGTTTGGGAGGACATCGATTGGTACAAAACAGTCTAGCTCTGCGTTTTAGTTTAATTGCTAACGCGGCACGCTGCCTGTCTGGCATATTTTTTTGTCGCGTTCCGACGCGGCAATGTCGCCTGGCCGACATATTTATCATCGCGTTCCCACGCGGCACGCCGCCTTTCCGACAAATTTATCATCGAGTTCCGGCTTAATCGCTAACCGACAAGCATAAGAGGAGAAACAGGAAGGCGCCTACATCCCGGGGGCTACCGCCTAACATTCTGGGAGCTGCCGCCTACATTCCGAGGCTGCCGCCTACATCTCGGGGGTTGCCGCCTAACTTTCTGGGGCTGCCGCCTACATTTCGGGGGCCATTCAGGGGCTGCCGTCTTCCACCCCGACCTCCTCGACATCAACGTCAGCAAACGTCAAAAAGCTAAGTTCTTTAGAACATTTAATTTATCAAATGGTAATGAAATAAAAGTATATGGTTCGCTCATTCCTAGATCATGCCGTCTTTTGTCTTTTCATATGATCATATACTTTTAGTATCAAAGTTACCCAAAATCTGCTCTGTGCTAGGTGGTTAAAACTTTTTGATACTTGCCGCCTCCAAGCCAAATTAAGCAATCATTTTGCACCGCCTAATATCCTTATTCTGATTGCTTATATGTGGGTTGCCTAGCAGCAACGTGCCGGCTTTGGTCTCTGAGTCTAAACTATTTGGTACTAGCCCTGGTTGGCTCAGCTGAAGTAACTGTGCTGCGGTACCGCCAACATACAAAAAGCTAAGCATATAGGCCAGATAAATATTAAGGCGGGCCACATAAAGTTTACAACCCATAAGTGTTTGTTCATAAAACTACCAGATCGGGCCTTAAAATTGTCCAGCTTACATTAAAAGTACATCTTAATGCAGCTATGTTTACTTTGCAGGATACTTGACGCCTGGGGGCTGCAATGCAGCACTTTCATCAAGTCCTGAGCCGCCTTTCCGTCAAGGTGGCACAAACCTCAACATCTACAACGCCACAAGTTCTTCTGAGCATCGAGCCGACTTTCGAGTACGTCGACTCAACGCTCGGGGGTTGCAGATAGGCGGATCAAGAAAAACTCTGGCCAAAAGAAGCCCGGGGAATCGACATCAACACTTGTCGCCTTGTCGTCAGCGACAGGGCCACCATTATTGCCTCTGTGGCACAACCATCTTGTTGACAGCAACACAATCGCCTACGTGGCATGGCCGCCTTGTCGTCAGCGACACGACCGCCATCATCACGTTCGGTTTAAAGCGAATTGATCGCCAGATTGTTAGCTGTTGTTTCCAATCACCTAAACCTGGCCAGTTTGGGAAGACATCGATTGGTACAAAATAATAAAGCTCCATGTTCTGTCTTAATTGCTAACATGGCACAGCCGCCTTGTCGTCAGCGACACGGCCGCCTTTATTGTCAACAACACGACTGCCTCCATGGTACTGTCGCCTCGTTGTCATGACTGCCTCCATAGCACAAACAACACGTAAGTTCAAACTGTCGTGGACTGCGTGACGTCGTCCGTCAACACGTAAGACCTCGCCTGGAAGATTCCTGACCGTGGTCAAGCCCTCTTTCCCATGTTGGCGGCACATGTCCGTCTACTTTAGACGGACAACCGCCTACTTCAACTTCAGAATGCTTCAAGCTCTTCAGCTGCCTACTGAGTTAGGAACAAGGCGGACATCGCAGACAAAAGAAGACGGCGCCTGGAGAACTTCAACCTTTCTGGGGGCTAATGTTGGGGATATACCAAGTAGGGGTATCTCTAACATGGGTCAATCCGGCAAACAAGGCGGACGGCAAACAAGGCGGATGACAAAGAAGGCGGATGACAAAGAAGGTAGCCGGCTGGGTGGCAAACAAGGCAGACGACAAGAAGGAGGCCCAAGACTGAAGCCCACGAAACCACCAAGTCCAAGATAGAAGGCGATAACTTGCCGGCTAGGTTTAGGACTCTGTATTCTTGCCGGACACGTAGTTTCCTTGTAACCCTAGGTCTGGCCGCCTTTATAAGCCAGACCTCGGGAAGCCTTTAGGGCACCTCCAACATCCAATACTCTCAATACTCATTTGTAACCCGACCAAGGCTATTGCCATTATAGTGAGTTATAGCAGCATGTAGGAGCTCGCCACCGCCACGAGATCCGAAGCTGGGTAATCCGCCTTGTTCGATCCCAACCTCGACGACGCTCCCTTTCACCCCCTCGGTTCACCCTTGGTTAGAGGACCCCCGTCTCCTATCAATTATGCCGATACGACGATAGCAGGACTGCTTCTGCGCCGTACACCATGAAGAACGGCGTGTATTGAGTCGACCTGTTTGGAGTCGTATGAAGGCTCCATAGGACGGATGGCAATTCTATGACCCACGCGCCTGCTGCTCGCTTGAGCGGTACCAAGAGCCGTTTCTTGATCCCACTGCATAGGAACCCGTTGGCCTTCTCCACCTAACCGTTTGATTGCGGGTGCGCCACCGATGCGTAGTTGAGCTTGATTCCTTGGTCTTTGCAGAAGTCCTAGAATTCCTCCGCCGTGAAGTTGGTCCCGTTGTCAGTAATGACGCTATGAGGAACCCCGAAACGGTATATGATCGACCTGATAAAATTGACCGCTGTCGAGGCAGTCGAGCTTGTGATGGGGACTGCTTCAATCCAGTTTGTAAACTTGTCGACTGCCACCAGGAGGTGAGTGTGTCCTCCACGAGAGGATTTCATGAGTGGCCCAACCATGTCGAGTCCCCACTGGGCGAAAGGCCAGGCCAGCGGGATTGTCTTCAGTTCGGATGCTGGCGCGTGCGGCTTGGTTGCAAACTTCTGACAGCCAACACACTTCATCACAATGTCTTCCGCATCTCTGAGTGCCATAGGCCAGTAGAACCCCGCTCGAAAGGCTTTGGCGACGAGGGCTCGACTGCTTGCATGATGTCCGCAGGTCCCTGTGTGGATGTCCCGAAGGATGGCCTCGCCGTCTTCATGTGCTATACACCTCTGGAGGATCCCCGATATGCTGCGCTTGTACATCTCGCCATTAATGATGGTGTATGCGTTAGCGCGTCGAGTGACTCGACGTGCTTCCACCACATCCTCCGGGAGCTCGCCGTTCTTTAAGTATGCTAGGAAGCGATGTGTCCAGGTTGGCTCGACGAGGAGAACTTCGACTGGCGGGTCTTCTGCGCTAGGTACAAGGTTTTGGGCTACTGCTGCTGGGGCAGTTGAGGTTTGGGGCGTTGCCGTTTGCTTCGTCTTGATGGATCTATGCTCGGTACGCTCGAGGAATACACTAGGTGGGACTAGAGCCTTGGTGGAGCCAATGTTGGCTAACTCATCTGCCTCCTCGTTGCTTTTGCGTCCAATGTGGCGCAGCTCGCAACCGTCGAAGTTGCCTTCCATGACGTTGTACAGCTCGCGGTATGCGGTCATGTTGTTTGCTGTAGCGTCATAGGCCTTCATAGTTTGCTGCACCAGCAGGTTCGAGTCGCCGTAGATCATGAGTCGGGTGCAGCCGCACGCCTTGGCCATCCTCATGCCGTGCAGCAGGGCCTCGTACTCTGCCTCGTTGTTTGAGGGTTTGGGGAAGTCCATCTGCAGGACGTAGCGGAGCTTGTCGCCTTTTGGTGATCTGAGTACGACGCCTGCGCCTATGCCTTCATGCTTCTTCGACCCATCGAAGTACATGGTCCAAGAGTTGGACAAATCTGGGACATCGGGTAGCTGGGCTTCGATCCACTCGGTGGTGAAGTCAGGAAGGACTTGCGCCTTGATTGCTTTCGGGTGCTCATACTTGATGTCTCGAGGTCCCAGCTCGATAACCCACTTGGCGACTCGCCCGGTTGCATCGGGGTTTGTGAGGATGTCACGCAGCGCCGCCGAACTAATGACGGTTATCGGGTGCTTGGCGAAGTAGTGTGCAACCTTTCGTGATGACATGAACACAGCATAGGCTAGCTTCTGATAGTGCGGGTACCGCTGATTTGATATGGAGAGGACCTCGCTAAGGTAGTATACGGGTCTCTGTATGCCGTGGGGATGTCCCTCTTCCATGCGCTCGACGACAAGCACAGTGCTGACCACCCGATTGGTGGCGGAGACATACAGGAACAGCGACTCGCGCTCTTGAGGTGCCACCAGGATCGGAGGGCTTGTCAACACACGCTTTAGGTCGTCAAAGGCTGCTTGTGCTTCTGGCGTCCACTCGAATTTATTTGATTTCTTCATCAGCTGATAGAAAGGGAGAGCCTTTTCGCCTAGTTTGCTGATGAAGCGGCTGTGTGCCGCGACTCGACGGCTAGTTTTTGGATCTCTCGAAGCTTGGTCGGAGGCGGCATGGTTAGGAGGGCTTGTATCTTCTCCGGGTCCGCCTCGATGCCTCGAGCTGAGACGAGATATCCCAGGAGCTGTCCGGCTGGCACGCCAAAGACACACTTCTTAGGATTGAGCTTGATCTTGTAGTGTTTGAGGTTGGCGAATGTTTCGCGCTGGTCGTCGAGGAGTGTGGCTTCCTTTTGTGTTTTGATGACGATGTCGTCGACGTAGACTTGGACGTTGCGTCCGATTTGCTTCCTGAGACAGTTTTGCATCATGCGCTGGTACGTAGCACCCACGTTCTTGAGCCCGAAGGGCATAGTTGTGTAGCAGTAGACGCCGTAAGGGGTGATGAAGGCAGTCTTGTCTTCATCTTCTTCTCTCATCCTTATCTGGTTGTAGCCTGAGTAGGCATCCAGGAAGGATAGGTGCTTGCATCCTGCCGTCGAGTCAACAATCTGGTCGATACGCGGCAGGGGGAAGTGGTCCTTGGGGCAGCACTTGTTGAGGGAGGTGAAGTCGACGCACGTGCGGAGGATTTTTGAATTCTTCTTTGGCACTAGGACAGGGTTGGCGACCCAGTCCGATTTCTTGATCTCTCGGATGAACTTTGCGTCTAGTAATATGTCGACTTCTTCTCCGATAGCTGCGTGTTTCGGCTCAGAGAACCGGCGCATTGTTTGCTTCACAGGTCTGGCATCTGGAAAGAGTTGGAGGGAGTGCTCAGCGAATTCCCTGGGAATACCTGGCATGTCAGCTGGACACCAGGCGAAGATCTCCCAATTCTCGTAGAGGAATTCGACGAGCGCGCCTTCCTATGCGTAGTTTAGGCTTGATGACACGTTGACCGTCTTTGTCGGGTCCGTCGGGTGGACCTGGTGCGATCTTGTGTCGATTGTTGCGCTGAAGGCAGCGTCGGGTGCCTGCTTCTTGGCTTGAGGGAACAGAGTGCGATCGTTGGTGAGGGAGATTTCCTAGAGCTGTTCCTGCATCTCAAACATCTCGGAGATTTGGTTGCATTATCTATCGCAGTTGTCAGAGTGCTGGAAGTTGCCACTCACGGTGATGATTTCTTTGGGTCCTGGAATCTTTGGCTTGAGGTAAGCATAGCGCGGGACCGCCATGAACGAGCGAACGTCGGGCGCCCAAGGATAGCGTGATATTGTGACATCCAGTCGACGTCCTCGAAGTCGATCTTCTCCATTCGGAAGTTTCCAGGCTCGCCGAACACAACAGGGAGTTGTAATGTGCCAAGAGGTGAGATTGCTTTGCCTGGGACGATGCCATGGAAGGTTGTATCAGACTCTGGCAAGTTCTCGACTGAGTGATTCATCTGCGGAGCGTGTCCGCGAATATGATGTTGATTCCGCTTCCTCCATCCATGAAGACTTTGGACATAGCGTAACTACTGATCTGGGTGTCAAGTACCAGGGCGGCGTGCCCTGGTCGAGCCACAGCTGGAGGGTGATCCTCGCGGGAGAACGTGATGCTAGTCTCTGACCCCTTCAGGTATTCGGGTACTACCGGAGGTGCCATGACGGCCATATTGACCTGGCGAGTGATCAGTTTCTGCTCCCTGTTGGATGGTCGCCCCTTTTGTATCATGTTCATCTGCCCGCGTGTCTCGGGATACCGGTCCGCCAAGCTCGCCGGAGCTTCTATGCGTGCCTGATGGTGTATCGCACCCGTCATTTGCGCGGATGGGCCTGCTGGAGGAGCAGGAGGGGGGAGGCGGATTTGGAGCACCTCCTTTGCGGCTGCGCCAGGGGCCGCTTGCAGGCGCTTCATGTATGCGTTCGTCCGCCTTGTGAATTTTCTGCAGTCTTTCACCAGGTGACTGGAGTGGAGTTTGCCATCTTGACCTTTGAACATGTGGAATCTG
The DNA here is from genome assembly GCA_947311845.1 of Poa pratensis. Lineage (NCBI taxonomy): Eukaryota > Viridiplantae > Streptophyta > Magnoliopsida > Poales > Poaceae > Poa > Poa pratensis. The sequence continues at coordinate 22,435,617 of CAMZMU010000045.1, forward strand.
CATCCTCGTCTAGCTCTAAGTCACCCGACCCTTCGGGCGAGTCATCGCGGCGTTTGTGCCACTCTTGTTTGCGGTATCCATCGTTGCGGTGCCCGTAGTCACGGCGGTCGTCCTGGCGGCCTCTGCCGCGATCGTCTTGACGTCCTGCAACACGGCCGAGCTCATCGCGGGTGTCGACGTAGCCAGCCGCTACGAGCTCGACTCCGTCTGGGTCGTCGTAGCGGTGAGATTTGCTTTTGCATCTTCTGTCGCTACCACGGCCGTCCCTGCGGCCCCAGCTGCCGTGGTTGTCGTTGCCGCGTGGAGACTCATGGTGTTCTTGCACCAAGTCCTCTCCGTCCGCTCATTCGTTTGCTATCTTCATGAGTTGCGCGATGGTCTTTGGCTTCTCGCGTCCTAGCGCTTCCTGGAGGTCACGCCTGGCAACGCCGCGAGTGAATGCGCCGATTGCCCTATCCTCTTATACTATGCCCACAGAGTTGTGCATGGTTGTCCATCGTCGGATGTACTCTCCTAGCGGCTCGTCAGAGCGTTGTTTCCAGGCTTGCAACTCCATGAAAGTCGCTGGTCGGTCGCAAGTTGCAAGGAAGTTTTTGATGAAGTCCTCCCAGAAGTGATCCCAGGAGTCGTATGAGCCTTCGGGTGACTTTTTAGCCAGTCTCGCGCAGTCCCTGACATCATGAGCTGTATGTACTGCATTGCTGTTGCCGTGGAGCCTCGTTGACAGGAGACTGCTATCTTGTAGTCCTCCAGCCAGGACGACGGTTCTTGGGTGCCGTCGAACTTGGGCGTTTCAGATGTGAGTTTGAATCCTTTGGGCATCCTGGACTCGCGAACACGTCGGGTGAAACACAGCGCCCCGCAAGCCACACGATCGTCGCCGGAGTATGAGTCGCTACTGGGAGACCGCGTGGATCTTTTGCTCCTACTTTTCTCAGTTCTATGCTCCGTGATGACACTGCGTAGATCTTCTCCCGACTCGCGCTGTCGGGTCCCATGTCGATCGCGCCTTGACCTGTCTCTATCATCGCGGACGGTCACTGTACGGTCGCGGTTATCACGGCCTCGTATCTCTCGCTGCGGGCTAGCAACACGGCGGGATCTGCTTCCTTCAGGACGGTCTTCTGCGGTGATCAGGGCTCCACCCGCCAAGTTTAGCGACCTAATCTGTTGGCGATGCAGAGCCGCGTTAGGGTCATTGTCTGGGGGTTGTGTTGCTCTCATGTAAGTGGCCACCGATAGCAAGGCCCCCTGAGCTGTTTTGGGGATAGGGATCCCTTCTGCATCGTGCGTCATGAACAACACGTCCAAGTTGCGGGTCAGTGCCGCTCTGTCTTCTTCTGTCAGGCGATTCAGCCTGATCGTGAATTGTGCTGTGTACCTCCGGATGATTGGATGGCCGACAGTGTGGCACGCCGTGCACTCGACGCGCTGGCCGCCTTTCTGCGCTCGTTGAGAGCCGCCTGCAGGTTTTTTAGCCTCAAGTTCTCCTGCCAGAAGATGTATTTGTGCGTCGCGAGCTCTTCGGGAGTCGAATTATCGGGCATCATGGTGCAGTCGTGTATAGCTCTAATTGCCTTGGCCGCCTGCTCCTTTGTGATGATGATCGTACTGCCGTCTGGCTTGGTGACGGTCATCGGGTAGCTCTTGACGTCAGGGCGATTTGCACCACTCGCCGATGTTTCGGGTGCTCTGCCATCGTTATCTTCCGTGTGCACCATGCAGACCTGGCGGGGAGCGTCATGCGAAATTTTTCTTTTCTCGCCACTGCTGCGATTGTTGATGAAGGCAGTGGCGGTGTCGAGGTAGTAGTCGATCATGGCGCGGCGCCCATGGTTGTTGTCGATGTGGACGGACTCGACATTCATCTCGTCATCGTCTGACGCAGTCCCCTTTGCCGATGGAGGTGCGTAACACATAGTCGATGGAGACGCAGGTGCGGATGGCGATGTGGCGGGTGGCGTAGCCATCAGAGACGCCATCTCTGAGGGTGTTGGCGATGGTGGCGGAGTCGACACAGGCGTAGCCATCAAGGACATCATCTCCGAGAGCGTTGGCGATCGTGGCGGAGTCGATGCAGGTGTGGTCGCCAACCGTGCGGGTGTCGCAGGTGATGTGGGTGTCGCAGGTTGATGCGAGTCCGCCGAGCAGAACATCCCTGATTGGTTAGCAGTAAGGTTTGAAGGACCAAAGGTTACATTCGCACCTGATTGCAGATCTGAGTCCGCCGGTTGCAGTTCCGGCGAGTGCGGGTCGTAGTCGAAGGAGCCGAAGCGGACCGGTCCCGTGATGGTCACCGGCGGGCTGCCGGTTGCTGATGCAGATGGAGCCGGCAAAACCGTGGATCCAGCGCCAATTGACGAGGGGTTAGCTCGGCAAATCACATGGTTAGGTACCTAGGGTTGAGATCGGGAGAGAGATTTGGTAGCGCTGGTGGTGACTACGGCTGACAAGCATGGTTTACCCAGGTTCAGGCCCCCGGAGGGTAACACCCTACGTCCTGCTTGTCTGGTATTGATGGTTGTGAACAATGGCGTTACAATGGAGTCCCGGCGAGTTGTCGATCTCGCTAGGGTTTTGGTGGCTAGGGTATTGCGTGTCCCTGATCGGCGGCCCTCCCAGCCTTTTTATAAGAGGCTGGGTCTAGGGGATTCGCAACCGACTTGGTTTACAAGTAAGGTAATTCTAAACCGACTCTATCTACGCTTGACTTGGAGCATACTCCTTCGTAGGCCTTGGTCCTGGTTCCTTAGTGGGCCTCCATGCGGGTCCTGATCCTTATACGTGCACCAGGTATCCTCATAGTGTGGCACCCAAAGGGTAGGCCCACGTCAGTTGGCTTGTGGCGCTCACTCACATTATGGTGGGTCTCTCGCTCACCACTCATCTCACTAGAAGCTTTCTCTCTCTCAACCCTTTCTTGTGCGGTTGGATGGCGTCTATGGTCATTGGGATGGTTGACTTCATGTTGTGCACGTGCTATTGTCTTGGCATTGTCGGCAATGACTTGGCTTGGTGTCATGGGATGAAGGACGAAGGTCTTGTCGTTGTTTTTGAAGCTATAATAATTGGTCCTTCCATCATGCATAGCACTCTTGTCATATTGCCATGGACGTCCAAGAAGTAAGTGACAAACGGTCATAGGCACAACATCACAATCCACAGTATCTTCATAGGCTCCAATCTTAAAGGACACTCGCACCATGTGTTGAATTTTGAAGGATCTAGAATCACTCAACCATTGAACATGGTTTGGGTGTGGGTGCTTCTTGAACTTCAAGTTGAGTTTATCACAAAGTTCCTTGCTCGCTAAGTTGTGGCAACTTCCACCATCTATGATGACCTTGATGGACTTTCCAGTGATTACCTCTCTTGTATGAAACAAGTTGCATCTTTGGTCTTCTTCCACTTGGACATTGGTGGTCAAAGCTCTTGCCACAACCAATGAAGGGTTGTTATCTCCATCACAATATATCTCATTTGATTCTTCTTGCACACTTTGCATTGTGGCGACTTGGTTCAAAGCATGGTACTCATCTTCACTCATAGACTCATACTCTCCCTTGTCATTGACAATTATGACCTTAATTCTTGTTTGTGCACTCAAAGGATTTGTGCCCTTGTCCTCCACACTTGTAGCATTGCAAAAGTCTTGTGCCAGATGAAGATCCTTGAGGCGCGTTGCTAGTGCTTTCTTGAAAGGTTGAGGTGCTTGAGTTATTGGTGTAGAAGCTCGTGTAGGGCCTTTTGTGTTGGCTTGAGTTGTAGCTTGAGTTGGTGTAGGCGGGGATGATGAGGGCTTGTTGGCGAAGAATGCCTTTGTCTTGAGGTATTTGAGCTCTTCAAGCACGTGACGCTCGACCTTTGTTGCTTGATGTACTACCTCAACTAAAGAGGCATATGGTTGGAACTCCACAATCTTCTTGATTGGATAGTTGAGGCCATTCATGAAGCGAGCCATGGATTGCTCCTCCGACTCCTCATTATTGGCTCTCATCATGGAAATTTCCATCTCCTAGTACTTATCAACCGACTTTAACCCTTGTTTCAACTCTTGCAACTTTTTGTACAAATCTCTAGTGTAGTGACTTGGCACAAAGCGCTTATACATTGCTTCTTTCATCGCAACCCAAGTGTTGATTGGTTGTTGGTGGTTGTCGATGCGTGCATCTTGGAGTTGTTCCCACCACAAGAGAGCATAATCTTCAAACTCCATTGAGGCTAAGGCAACCATCTTGTTGTCGGAGTAGCGGTGAACTCGGAAGATCTTGTCAACCTTGAGTGCCCATGAGAGGTAGGCTTCCGGATCACTTGTGCCAAAGAACTTGGGTATATCAAAGCGAAGATTGCTCAAATTGTCATAGTCGTCGCGACGGATTGGAGGTGGGAATGCACGTCCACGTGTCCTTCGATTGAGTCCGTCACCATTGTGTTGGCTTGACTCGCTATCACTTGACTCGGTACGGTGGTGTTGGTGATGATCATGTGGATGTTCTTGACGAGGACGAGGCTCATGGCGAGGATGATGCTCATGGTGTGGGTTGGGTTGCTCCTCATGGTTCCCATGGTCACGATTGTGGTGAAGTGGCCTTGGAGGATGACGGTATCGATGTCCTTGACCATCATAGTCATTAGCACCCGGAGCACCATTGTTATTGGCCAATGGGTCTCGACGATCTCGATGATGAGGAGTTGGTGAAGGTGTTCTTTCACGACGTCCACCATTTGGTTAAGGTTGCTCTTGATGCGCATTGGCATGGTGCGCTCGAGGGGAAGGTGGACGGTCCACTTCATGGCGATGTCGATCATGTTCGTCGCGCCTTGGAATCTCTTGGCGGGGTTGTTGCGGTTCTTCTTGTCGAGGACCATGACGCGCATGTCGTGCTTGTGTGGACCTTGAGGTGCTTCTTGTACGGCTTGAGCGTGATGAAGAAGAAGCTCGATGTCGCACAAGGTTGTTGAGAGCTTCGGTCACCCGCTCCATTTGCTCATTGAGATTTGCTTCCGGCGCATGCATGCGGTCGCTGAAGTTGGCTTCTTAGCTTGAAGGCGGCGCTCGTAGCGGCCTAGGCCATCACGAAGAAGGCGTCGAAGACCAACGAACTCGCCATGTGTGACATAGCCATTGTCACCTTGGAATCCTCCATTGATATCATCATCATCCGAGCTTGAGCTTCTGTTTGTACTTCCCCTAAACATGATCTCAAGAACAAGTGAAATATGTGGAAATGGAAGAACCAAGAGAAACTATATCCAAAGTGTAATGTGGCTTGAAGAAAGAGAATCCGGTTCTAACACCCAACACACACACTCATGAGGATAGGAAGGTATGAAGTGGCAAAAGGAAACAAGCAAACCCGGCGAAAAGGATTTTGTCAACGGTAGAGAAAATCCAGAATGATCAAATTACCAAAGAAACACCAACCACAAAAGATGAAGAAACACACACAAATGCGAATGATGAGGTTGGACGACCAAAGGGCGAGCACTCGAAGATATGCAACCTAACGAAGACTACGTGCTCAAGTGTCACAACAACACACGAAGGACGCTAGCTCAATTGCCTTTAGTTGGGCAACGGATTTGCACAAGTGTTAACTTCTCTCACACTCACTTTGGCGGTTTAAGCTTTGTCGCAACCTACAAAGGATGACACACTAGTAGAAAAATGAGTATTACAGTTGGTTGATAGCAGCGGTTAGAGCAATTAAAAAAATAAGAGGCTGCCATACGCTACACCTCAGCCGATTATTTCAGATTAACCGCCTCCAAAGAAAAAACCGGCTCCTATAGTATGGTTTCCGGGGCTCCCCAAATGGAAGCGCGCCTCCCACGAACCTAGAGGCGGGTCAGAAAAAAAACGGCTGCGGCCTACTAACTCATTGGGGTCGGGTAATATCGTGGAGAGCCTCCGATAAAACGTGCGTCGGCCTAAAATACCGCTAGTCTCTAAATATTTTTTTCCGCGTCGGTCAATCTTTGAAACTCTTTACGGCTTAGCTTATTTGGAACGCGTCCGACCGCTCCCGCGCTTTTTTTGCTTCCCGCAACGTGGCCGTGCGGTCTATATAAATTCGGGAGTTCCATATTAGCTTGATACTTTTCTTTTACAACTACAAAATAGTTAAACGAACATACAAATTTATACTCCATACTACACGTACGTACGCACACTTATACACTGCTACTCCTGGTCACTATCACTGAAGAAACTCCAATCCTCATCGGAGTGCTCCACCTTCACAACCGTCGAGCTAATATGGAACGCCCGAATTTATATGGACCGCACGGCCACGTTGCGGGAAGCAAAAAAAGCGCGGGAGCGGTCGGACGCGTTCCAAATAAGCTAAGCCGTAGAGAGTTTCAAAGATTGACCGACGCGGAAAAAATAGTTAAATGAACATACAAATTTATACTCCATACTACACGTACGTACGCACACTTATACACTGCTGATGCATGTAAAATGCATACATGAACTTTGCATTATATTACTTATATTTCAATCATATTTGCATCATATAAGGGTTATATCATTGATTTATATTGATTTTGGGAATATTTCATTGTTTCCCTATTTTTCTGGAATTAACCCTGCACTGGCAGAAAACCCTATTTTCTATATTTTGATGTTTCAGGGACCCAAACGACGTCCAAATGACCTGAAAATTTACGAGCATCAATTTTTGGAAGGAACAAAGTGTAGGAGCGAAGGAAGCGAACAAACGGAGCCCCGAGGGCCAGAAGAGGGTGGCCCATGCGGCCAGATTCCTTGGCTGCGTGGGACCCACCATCTAGGGCCTCGAGGCTCCGTTGCCGTCGATCTTTTCTCCAGAACCTTCGTCTTGACCTAAAACCGACTATAAAAATAGTCCCCGACGCCCTTCGAGGAGAGCGCCGCAGAAACACAGAAACCACGAAACAGAGACCTGGAGTTGCAGATTGGAGGGGGAAAACTCCGGCGGGGCGCTGCCTGGGTGGTCTCCATCTTCTTCAACGACTTCTCCACCGTCTCCATGATGAAGAGGGAGTAGTCCACCCCTGGACTATGGGTTTGTGGAAGTAACTTATGTATCTCTCCTCTCTTGAGCTTCACTAATTAGTACCGTATGAGCTGCTGAACATGATTACGGTCATCTATGTAATACCTTTGTGGTGGATCTTTTTATGAGTTAATATATGTTTGAGATTGCAATAGTTTTGTTTCAGTTATGAAACTAGATGCATATTATGTACCCTGTTCTTGTTTACTTGTTTTGATCAAGCATGTGTATGAGAGCGTGTGAGGGGGAACATGTGCATTAGATGGAGTAACGGGGGGTGGCTAGTGCGGTGAACGTGAGAGAAAGTTCCGCGATCCACTTGGGTGTTTACCTTACTTTGTTGCCTCACTAGGGATAAAGAAAAATACCTTGCTACCGGAGATGTGGGTGTGACTATTGCCACTACTCCATGACTAGATCTATCATGTTCTTATTTTAACTTCATGTCATGAAACTTAATGCTATGCTCTGATTTATCTTAATTACTAAGGTGTTATGATTTAGTTCGCATCTTGGTGGAGTATAAGAGAGATTAATAAACAAAAGATCTCTATGTTAGGACGTGATGCCCATATAATTAGTAACTTGTCATGAAACCTTTGTTGCAATCTCATATGTCAATTCTAGCGTTCCATTGTCTACCACTTTATTAAGAGAGAGTGCATTTGTGAAACCATGAACCCCGGTCCATTTTTAATCATAAGAAACACCTTTCCAACAACTTTTATCCACTTTACATTTTCTGCCATTTAAAAATCCGAAAATACAAAAATACTTTTATATCTTGCATTCACAATACAAAACCCAAAAATATCATCCATCATTGTTTCCACCATCCTTGCATATTTATTTACCATCATTGCATATTTATTTACTGTTTTGCATTCATTTTATTTTCATATCATTCTCACACCTTGTGCTTGACAACCACTTGGTGAGGTTGAGGGCACAAAACAATTTACTTTGTTTGTAGGTTTCAAGAGAAGGATAAGAAGATAAATCTTTCACTACTGATTCCCCGAGAGTTCGATATTAAACCCTCGAGTCACCCCTCGTGGGGAAAACCCTCTTTCCTATACTATACACTCTGCACTTGGAGTCTCAACCTAACCCATATTCTTTTGACGCAGGTAACTACGTCAAGGGCCATCAAGACAGTTTTCTGGCGCCGTTGCCGGGGAATCATTGCTGTAAAGATTTATCCAAGGGTATCTCACAACAAAGTCAACTTCATCACCAACTTGTGCAAACACCTAAGCTTGGGGAGGTTGCACCTACGTGAGCATCATCTTATCCATCTTTACCTTCAAATCATTTTATTTTGTTTTGTTATTGTCTTGCATATCATATTTATATTTCGGTTTCATATTTTATTTTCAGTTTTGCATTTTGTGTTGCATTTGTTATTTCGGTTTGCATTGTTTAGTATCATTTTATTTTCAGTTTTGCATAAAAAATTAAAAACACATAAAAACTTTACCAAAATGGATTCTAGTGTTGAAATGAACAATTTTGGTCAATATTATGGAGAGTCATTAATGGATGCTTGGTATAGAATGAAGGGAATTTAAAATGTGTCAACAAGCATACCCCTGCTACTTTGATAAGAAATTTTTATAATGGTCTAGATGGCTGATCAAAATGTTTTCTAGACTCATTGACTAATGGAAGATTTGCTTCGGGTAATCCCTCACATGCTAATAATTTAATGGAAAATTTATTTGGGAGTTCTATAGAAACAAAAGATGAAACTGGGATCAAACAACTAAAAGTTTCTATTGATAGGTCAATATTAGATCTACAAACCTATGTGGAAGAGTATCCTACTAAAAATGAAATACGCTCTTTCATCCTTTACTCAAAAACTAGTATGAAGAAAACTAATGACACCCTTTCTAAAATTGCTTCAAGAATGGAAAGGATAGCAAACAAAGCCGAGTCTAAAAAGGGAGCAACTAAGAAATTTAATGACAAAATATTTTCTATGCTAGAACTTTGGAAAGGAATCTTGAAGAATCTGTTAAAGAAAGAACGATCTCAAAATAGCTTTGGATGCATTATTAAGAAAGAGAAATGAGAGAAAAGTTGAGGAAGTTAAAATGCTTAGTGAAGTCAAGGAACCATTACTTGACTTAGAGAATTGTAGCTTGCATGAATTAATATCTATCTTACAAAAATTTGCAAGTGATCCTTCTATTAATGTTAACCAAGCAGGTTTTGGTTCTTATATTGCTAATCATGTTTTAAAAGAAAAGATTGCTAGGTACAACCAAGAAGCTATGATACCACCTAAGCTTGGGGATATATGGATTCCCAAAGTACTAGTAACCATTGGAAAAGAGACACACCATGCTATATTAGATCTAGGATCTAGTGTCTCTGTTTTATCTAAAGAATTATATGAAGTTCTTGAATTAAAGAATCTTGAAAAATGCTCTATTGAACTTGCACTTGCTGATGATTCCATTAAACATGCTTTAGGAAAAGTAAGTGATGTTATGGTAGAGTTGCATATGACATTTGTACCTGTTGATTTTCTAATCATGGATATGGGGAATAAAACCTCTAGTCCAATTATTCTTGGAAGACCTTTTCTTCGTACCACAGGTGCTATCATTGATTCAAAAGAAGGGAATGTGAAGTTTCAGTTTCCACACAAAAATGCATGGAACACTTCCCAAGGAAGAGGGACACATCAAAGTTCAAGCTCCCTCATGAGCTTCGTCCACAATAAATATCAAGTAAGAAGCCTAGCTACATGGCTATAAAGAAAGCGCTTTACGGGAGGCAACCCGGTTGTTTTTATTTTTGATTTTCTTTGTGTCCTCTTGCTGTAACAAGAGACTTAGTTTTTAGTTTTGTTTCTGGAATTTTTAATAAAGTGCCAAGTTTTACCTATTTTGGTTTGAAAAAGTTGCTATTTGCATTCGGAGATTTTATTCCAGCACGAATCTGTGCACGGTATGATTTTTAGTTCCTATTCTGTAACTCCGAATGTGCTGATATTTGAACTGTAGTTGCAACTTTTCATCCTCTGTAAGCATGAATTTTTCAGAATTTTTTGACATATTTAAGTAGGGTAGAAAAATACGTTTTGCTGCTGCTATTTTTCTGGACAGATTCTACCCCATTTTGTTTGATGCATTCTTTGAACTTTTAACTTGAATCTTTTTGATCCAATTGAGTTTATAAGTAGGCATACAACATTATACACTTTCTGGACATTCATGAATTTTTGTTTAAGGATTTTATGCAGCAAGCAATTCATTTGTCTATCACTACTAATGTCACCCCACAGAAAAGAAATGGGAAAAACGGTGTTTTGAAGTTTTTTCACAGGGATTAGAGGAGATGCACCAAGAGCTATCAAGGATGGTGAAGACCATAAGCTTGGGGATGTGAAGACAACCCCACTGGACCAACACACTCTCGGTTTGCACACGTCTAACTTATGTTTTTCGATCAATGCACTTTATCGCATAAACTTGGAGCGTCTTTTATTTGCTTTTTATTTCGGTTTGATTTTTGTTTGTCTTGAGACCACCATATCATTTATATATGAGAGTGCTACTGGAAATTTGGGTTGAATTAAGTTGGATGCTATTAAAAAGATTGGGAAAGGGATGTTTGAGTTGATTCAAAAAGATATATATAGTTGCATGATTCATGTGCTTTTTAATGAGTATTAATTTGCAAGTGTTTTATCAAGAGCTATCTTTTATTCATGTTTTGATGCTGAATGTTACTTTACTTTGTTTAACATGGATTGGTTAGTTCTATGGACACTTATGCATGCATTTAGATGGTCAACTTTCTCCCTCTTGCTAGCCCAAAAATTCCAACAAGCAAAAACTTGTTGTCCAACACCTTCAACCAAAGTTTTTCCAGTGAGTCCACCATATCTACCTATTAGCTTTATGCTATTCCGAGTATGTTTATCATGTTATTTTGTATTATCTATACCTCTGAATTAAAATGCTTATGTTATTGATTGTTATGGGAAAAGTTGGTTAAAAAGCTCAAACGAACTTGATGCACACTTACTTTTATTGCACTTAATGAACATGAACCATTGTGATTAAAATTATGAAGTTGTGGCTTGACAAGAGTCTTGGTTGGGAGTTAGCTCATATGTGCTGTCACATGGCAAGCTTTCAACGTGCTCTTAATTATATATTTAGTTGATATCATGTACTTTTGTCTATGGATGCCTAACATTGAGCGAAATAAGTGTGGAAACTTGGTAAGTTTGAGGAGTAAGTATAAATGGCTAGAGAGACGCCTGGGCCGCTAATCTAAGCCATGCATCATTCATAGTGGAAATTTACTTACATGCTATGGTGAACCTTCAGTGATGCACCTCACAAAAAAAATCTATACAAATAGTAAATAAAAGGGTGTTCAGATTGTTCATTTTGTTTGTTTGTCTTGTCATTTTGACATGGGCTTGTTCCATGTCCAGGGACAAGAGGTACCCCAGTTGACGCTCTTGATGACGCTTTTACTACTTGCAATGACTTTAAAACTCGAATTTGCTTTGTGACCTGAGTTGAGTAGCCAGTTGGTGTAGGTACTCGTATTCACGGGGCATGAGGCATTCAACCCATACTTTGTCAAGCACACTACTCATATTTACTTGCACTTTAAACTTTAGCCATTCAAGATGCTATGATAGGGGTAATGAGAGCTTGACACCAATGAATACCACCTTGCAATCATTAACTTTAGTAGAAGCATTTGGAAGTTAGATGAAACTTATTCATGTTCTACCTCTACTCATTTATATATCTTTAAAAGTGTCCACCTTTTATATTCAGATTTCATAAGAATACTCTATGACCATTATAGGATGTTTTTACTTTTCATTATGCATACATTTGGTCCATAGTACTTTCTTCTATGTTACACTTTGTGAATTATCATTGAACATCCTTACATTGAATATTTGATATCACTTCATAATCTATCTTGTATATTACTAATCCTTTGAAGAATGAATCATTTGACTCTATGTAGCAATAGTAATCATCTTTGATATCCATTGATAATATTAAATTGCATACATGAACTTTGCATTATATTACTTATATTTCAATCATATTTGCATCATATAAGGGTTTTATCATTGATTTATATTGATTTTGGGAATATTTCATTGTTTCCCTATTTTTCTGGAATTAACCTGCACTGGCAGAAAACCCTATTTTCTATATTTTGATGTTTCAGAGAACCAAATGATGTCCAAATGACCTGAAAATTTACGAGCATCAGTTTTTGGAAGGAACAAAGCGTAGGAGCAAATGAAGCTAACAAACGGAGGCCCGAGGGCCAGAACAGGGTGGCCCACGTGGCCAGATTCATTGGCCACGTGGGACCCACCTTCTGGGGACTCGAGGCTCCGTTGCCATCGATCTTTTCTCCAGAACCTTCGTCTTGACCTAAAACCGACTATAAAAATAGTCCCCGACGCCCTTCGGAGGGGAGCGCCGCAGAAACACAGAAACCACGAAACAGAGACCTGGAGTTGCAGATTGGAGGGGGGAAACTCCGGCGGGGCGCTGCCGGGGTGGTCTCCATCTTCTCCAACGACTTCTCCACCGTCTCCATGATGAAGAGGGAGTAGTCCACCCCTGGACTATGGGTTTGTGGAAGTAACTTATGTATCTCTCCTCTTTTTGAGCTTCACTAATTAGTACCGTATGAGCTGCTGAACATGATTACGGTCATCTATGTAATACCTTTGTGGTGGATCTTTTTATGAGTTAATATATGTTTGAGATTGCAATAGTTTTGTTTCAGTTATGAAACTAGATGCATATTATGTACCCCGTTCTTGTTTACTTGTGTTGATCAAGCATGTGTATGAGAGCGTGTGAGGGGAACGTGTGCATTAGATGGAGTAACGGGGGGTGGCTAGTGCGGTGAACATGAGAGAAAGTTCCGCGATCCACTTGGGTGTTTACCTTACTTTGTTGCCTCACTAGGGATAAAGAAAAATTCCTTGCTACCGGAGATGTGGGTGTGACCATTGCCACTACTCCATGACTAGATCTAGCTTGTTCTTATTTTAACTTCATGTCATGAAACTTAATGCTATGCTCTGATTTATCTTAATTACTAAGGTGTTATGATTTAGTTCGCATCTTGGTGGAGTATAAGAGAGATTAATAAACAAAAGATCTCTATGTTAGGACGTGATGCCCATATAATTAGTAACTTGTCATGAAACCTTTGTTGCAATCTCTCATATGTCAATTCTAGTGTTCCATTGTCTACCACTTTTATAATACCCCGTCTTTCTCTTAATCAATTTTCGGTAAAACATGCCTTTTGGCTCTCCTAGTCCATTCTTCAACTGGTTCATTGAAGCATAAATCCGTTGTCACGGTTGCGTCGGGCTCGTCGAGACAGTCGAAACGCACTATTTGTTTTCTGAAATCGGAGTTCGGACACATCTTCAATGATTTATTTCAATTCAATGGTCTGGATTATTTGGGAATTTCGAAAATGTTTTCTAATCTAAAGAAAACTATGGAGCTGAACATCCTGAATATCATCTTTGTCCTTTCCACCGCGTGAGCTTCCTCTTATCCATATGAGCTCTCTATCTCTCTTTCTTCTCTTACTCAAGTCGAAACAGCCCAGCCCAGCCAGCTCCCTATCCTCATCCATTCCCCTGCCCTATTCCATCCGCCGCCCTCGCCGCCGCAATATCAAATTTGTGAGGACTCTCCAGCAGCCGGCGCTAGGCATGAAGGAGCACCGCTCTGCTGTGCTCCGCTGTACTGAAGACCACCCCAAGAGGCGCTGCTCCTACTTTGATTGGTTTGCTTCCTTTCTATCATGCCCTGCTGTTTATTTCCGAAGCGAGCTATTGCGTACGTCCGGCCCTGGTTAGCACCTGGTCTGGTGTTGCTTCTGTATCAGAATTACCTAGCATGGCTTGTTCTAGCTGTAGCTCATTAGGATGGGTATTCAAATTAAAGAAATCTGCTGCATACCAGGGACGTGTAGTCCTAATTAATCCTGATTGTTTTCTTTAGAAATCTGAGTACGAATCGATGCTACCTAGTTTTACTTTAAGTTATTCTTGTCCCAAATTAAATCTGCTAGTTTGCATGGCTTCCGATGGTTGTCTCATCTAGTATTTTTGGTTCAGGCATCAGCCTTGGAGTGGGCATAGTCGTTCATAGTAGTAGTTGCCTTTTTGCCCACTGTATATGTTTGAAGCCACTCTGTTTATAGATAGAATTATTGTGCTTGTGTCCGATGGTTAACTCTGTAGATCAGCGAGCCTTAGCTAGGTACGTACGATTTAGAAGTATAATGTTACCACTTAGTGGTCTAGTATTTCTGAGTGTGGTTTTACCCACAGGTGTGAGGGTTTCCGGTGCCGATATTAATTCTTCTCTTGAACATCGAGGTTAAAGGCAAGTGCATGACGAACTTCACCTCTTTATACTTGGTTGTGCTGTTTGTTGTGCTTCCAGTGTGATGGTTCTTATTTGATGTTCCTTCGATTCAATATCCTTCTTCTAAACTTCACGGGTTCGCAGATTGGTAAATTCCGAGCCAATATTGCGGCAGATTGGTAAATTCCGAGCCAATACTGCGGCAGGTCGGTAAATTCCGAGCCGACATGTTGGTAAATTCCGAGCCAACACTGCCTTCACATGATGATTAATTCCGCGTCACATGTGCTAAAACCCGCTGTGCAGTTTTCAGAAACATTTTGTGATTCCGAGTGAAGTTCTAATGATGTTCAGTGACTAATGTCTTAATGGTTCATATTGTACTTGCTGAGTATTTTTATACTCATCCTTGCATTTTCATTTGGTTTTCAGGTACTAAATAAGCGATATGCAAATAAGCGATATGCATGGGATATGGGCGTAGCACCTCCACATCATTTGGCACATCACACATATTCATATAATATGTAGTGGAACCACACAACTTCAAATAATTGAGCCATGGCATATCTCTGACCTGTTTCGTTATCAGATTCATATCAAGTCTTGTCAGGATGCCCTTACTTGCTGGATAAACTTTGTACAATTTTCATATACATTGTATACTTGGTAGATTTTGTTGTAGCGCGGTAGCATCTCAGGTAGGGTTGATACCTGGGGTGTTATAACTTTATTAAAGAGAGAGTGCATTTGTGAAACCATGAACCCCGGTCCATTTTTAATCATAAGAAACACCTTTTCAACAACTTTTATCCACTTTACATTTTCTGCCATTTAAAAATCCGAAAATACAAAAATACTTTTATATCTTGCATTCACAATACAAAACCCAAAAATATCATCCATCATTGTTTCCACCATCCTTGCATATTTATTTACCATCATTGCATATTTATTTACTGTTTTGCATTCATTTTATTTTCATATCATTCTCACACCTTGTGCTTGACAACCACTTGGTGAGGTTGAGGGCACAAAACAATTTACTTTGTTTGTAGGTTTCCAAGAGAATGATAAGAAGACAAATCTTTCACTACTGATTCCCCGAGAGTTCGATATTAAACCCTCGAGTCACCCCTCGTGGGGAAAACCGTCTTTCCTATACTATACACTCGGCACTTGGAGTCTCAACCTAACCCATATTCTTTTGACGCAGGTAACTACGTCAAGGGCCATCAACTGCTACTCCTCGTCACTATCACTGAAGAAACTCCAATCCTCATCTGAGT
Source organism: Poa pratensis (assembly GCA_947311845.1). NCBI lineage: Eukaryota > Viridiplantae > Streptophyta > Magnoliopsida > Poales > Poaceae > Poa > Poa pratensis. The sequence goes on from CAMZMU010000045.1 coordinate 22,451,361, forward strand.
GCTTCACCTTCACAACCGTCGAGGGGCCAGCCTCGTCGGTCTTCTTCTGCTTCTTCCTGCTGGCCTCTGCATCCCTTGCCCAGTAGAACTCCATCTCCGCCTACACAATATCCGGATGCTCCCTTCGAATCCTATCCATGGTCGCCTCATCGGACTCATGGGGGCAGCTCCATTGAACGGAGGTGCTGCTGCCGCCTCATCTCCTCCTGGCGGGTCGACGCAGCCCGCGCTTCCCGTTCGAGCCACTCCGCTTCTTGTAGTGTCTCCGCCTCTGGGAAGTTGAGGTCAGACTTGGGCCGGCCGGCCCTCCACGCGGCGACGTCGTACACCCGCGCGGCAAGGTCCGCCGTGCTGAACGTGCCTAGCCACTCCCGACGCCGCTTGAATGAGATTTCGGCGGCGTAGCGGCCGGATGGCCGCATCTGCACCCCTCGGTAGCTGCTGTTACTCTGGACACGGCGGCGCGGCGGCATCTATGGTGGATTTGGATGGGGACGCGACAGATCTGACGTTTGGGCGGTGCGGCACTGTGGGTATATGGCCGAAGTCGGGGGCGGTGCTGCGCGTGGGAGGGGAAGGGGGATTTTCACACTGCAGGTATGAGGATGGTGGTGGCCGTCGCTTTGGGCAATGGCCCCTGTTTTATGATCAAACAGAAATATAATTTATCTTTATTCTCAAAAAAAGAAGTAGTACAAAAGATTACTTACGAAAAATTCCTATAGGATCCAATCCTACAAATCAAACAAGCAAAGAAAGGGAAATTTTCTATAGAATTTAATCCTCCAAAAATCGTAGGCAATTCCTTTGAATCAAACAGGCCCATAATTTATTTTTCTTCAAAAAAATAAATAGGTAATGTCTTTATGGCCGAGTAAGTTCTATAAGTTCAAAAATGAAAGTAGTACATAATTTGTTGCATACTACACAAATTAATGTACATCTAAAGGGTTATTCCGGCGGTGAAGAGGTTATCAAGTGCCATTGCAGTGAGAGAGTTCACAAATACTACTACAAGATTACAAAGGTTTTTAAAATATTACGAGGTTCAAACTGATTACACATACAAACTCCTCCAGTTCAATGATCAGTGCAATTGTAGTGAGTTCACAAATACCATAAAGATTACAAGGTTCTTAAAATATTGCAAGCTAGATTTTTCAAACTGATAAAGTCCTCCACTCTATTGATTTTGCAAAGGGATCAGCCACCGAAAAGTCATGCGCGAAATGAACAATGTCCATCAAGTTCATACCTATATCTTTAAAATCAAATTGATCTTCTGAAGAAGCTTTATCCTCCAGCCGGAGTCGCCTGCCTTGAGTACGAAACCATGTCGCCTGCACTTGCGTTCAGAACAAAGAATTTGGCGAAACGATACCCTGGTGGGGTGCCTCGGTAATCTCTCAAAGTAATTTCTTTGAGATGGAGATCAAGGCATTAGATAGGATCGTTCCTATCATACTGCAGCCTATTTTTCAGTGATTTCGGCCCTTTTGATGTCTGCGAAAACAGAGAAAATAATGTGTCAACTATAGGGCTACATCAAAATAAAAGCACTGTAAATTAGTTATATTTTCATTTGATTTTTCTGAAGGAATTTTCCATGAGGTTGGAGCTCGATCATGTTTTTTTCCTATGGGATTTCCACTACAAGATTCCTATTGGAGATGATCCAGTGAATCAAACACCTTCTATAGGAAAATTTCCTAGATGAACAAATCCTACAAGAACCCTATCATATTCCTTTGAATCAAATGGGCCCTAAATACAGTTTTAAACACTACATTTGAATCACAAGAAATATAGAGGAATAGTTAATTCGGAGACTACATAAATTATCTCTCCATGTTACTAGTGTTTGAATCACAGGAAAAATAGAGGAATTGTTAATTCAGAGTACAAAGAAATTTTTGCCATGTAACTAGTGTTTGCATCACAAGAAAAACAAAGGAATTGTAACATTGCGGTTTGAGTGGATAGAAAAAATTCCTTCAAACTTAGTGCAATGCAATCCTATATGCAATCCTACGGGGAAAAATCCTATGAATCAAATGAGCCCTTACTCAAAAAGAGAGCTCTCCTGGATGTATAGCTTCTCCGTGCACGGAAAGCATCTAAGGAAGGCAACACCTGATTCCAGATTGGGGACGATAGAATCTAGTGCCAATACCTTCACTGTGCGCAGAGATGAAGTCAAGCTTTTGGGAAACATTTCCTGCACGACAACGAACATGCATCAAGAAAATTAGCAAAAATGTGAGTGTGGTAAATTGGGAGAACATTAATTAGAACACTGCGAACAAGCAAGAGGACTGTTTTACACAAAAGATCGTGGATCCAACAACAAGTTTGGAGCCGTACTTGCTCGTGTAGCCCAGCGATATCAATTTCGGCGCGCTAATGACCGTGATTCTTGTTTGAGCATGTGGACTATATACACTCAACCTCTCGAGTAAAGGCGCATCCTCAATGACCAGTGCGTCCATCTGATAATGTGATCTGCTATGCGACCAACATATGAAGCCAATCGATCGGAGAGTCGGCGAGACAATGCGAAGGGGATCGTCCATCCCCTCCACCCCATCAAGGTGTAGGCGCTCGAGCGCAGTACAACCCGCGAGCAGTTGCTCCATGGCCTCGGTCGAGATGCCGACGGCGGTGACGATGAGCAGATTGAGAAGAGGTAGCGCATAATTCAGCAGGGGCATATTGCATCGAACAAACCTGGCGATCTGCAGGGTGGGGAATAGGCGGGGCAGTTCATTCGGCATACCCAGCTCCCTTAGTCCACCTTCGAATGTTAGCTGCTCGAGCTCATTTAGGGCGGAGGATCGAAACCACTCGTTGAGCTTGGGGCCGACATTGCACTTGGCACCGAAACTTCGGATGGAAAGGCGTTTTACTGGCCCAGGGTGCGCAGCGAGAATCTGGGAGACTGCGCAGATGCGCTCGTCATCACTGTGGCCGAGACTACCGTCGACGCTGAGCTTGAGGGGGACGGAGAGCCAGAGGGGGCTCCATCGCTTGGAAAGGACGGTTGCGCGCGTGCCAGATTTGGTGGGAAGGAAGGAGATGATGGTGCGCAGCATCTCGTCGGGGAGGTTGCTCAGGCGGTCGCGGCTCACCGGATGCTGTTGCAGTTCTGCCTCGACATGCATGCGTTTGTTGTACGCCTCGACCTCCATCTCAGCCGCCGGCGATACAGGCAAGCTCGGCGGTGGGGTTTTCTGGGACTAGGGTTTTTTGGGGGCGGCGGTGTTGTGCGGCAGTGTTGGAGGGGATAGGTGGGGAAGGGGCGTCAATGCACTATGCAGGACCATACACCGTTGCCGGAAACTAAATTTTGGTACTAATTTATCCGGAGTATCCAATGAGTTCCGAACAGACTGGACCAAACCAGACCAGATCGAATGAGCACGGACCGTCCGGACTTGGACACGGCGAACCACAAACGGCTCAATGAGAAAACAAGTTTATATTAATATTATGCAAACTTAAATGGTAAACAATGCATGTGTAGATAGATGAGATAAAGATAATGAAAAATTATTAGTAATCTTGGTTTGGTAACTCCGAAGCGGAATGTTTTCTAGAGACTTCATGCGGGACGTCCGCTTTCTGAATGACCTACCATTTTTCAAAAAAAAATTATTGGGTTAACTTAAGGTTATGCACCCCAAAAATGATACCATGCAAATGGAAACTAAATTTGGTCATTTTTTCATTTTCTTTATTTTACTTTTTGGTACTAACTTATCCGGAATTGTCTAACTAATTCCGAACAACCCGGGAACAGACCAGACCAGACAGATATTACCGGACCTTCTGGACTTGGCCGAGGCGAACCACAAACGTTAATGCCAAAACAATTTTTCCATATTATGCAATCTAAATGGTAAACAATGCATGTACGTACAAGATGAGCTCAACATGATGAAATTTTGTTACTAATATTAGTTAATAAATTTGGTTACTCCGAAGGCGGAAGGTATATTGTCATGTGATCGATCGACGTCCCGTTTCTAAATATGACCTACCGTTTTTAAATTCTATGTACTGGCTTCTACAATTCAGCTTAATATTATATACAAAAGTTATGATACCATCCAAATAGAATCTAAAATATGGTAAGTTTTACATTTTTATCTTTATTTTAGTTTTCTGGTACTAAGTTATCCGGAATAGTCCAACAAATGTCGAACATGTCGGAACAACACCAAACCAGACCGCAACAAACACGGTTTAAGTCATATTATATATAATTATAAATGCAAAACAAATGCATGTGTAGAGTAAGAGCTCAAAATGATGAAATGTTGTTACTAATCTTGGTTGGTTACTCCGAAACGGAAGGTTTTCCTCCACACACCTCACGCGGGGGCGTTCCCTTTTGGAATGACGACCTACAACTGTTAAAATTTATTTATTGGTTTATACAATTAAATTTAAGCTTATACACCGAAACTATGATACCATGCAAATTAAAACTAAATTTTGGTAAGTTTTACATTTTCTTTAGGGATTATTAATTCGGTGCCCCTCATTCCTTAGTTGTGCCCAGTTTTCCCCACGCTCCAAACTTTTGCTCACTTTTCCCCACTTCCTTAGCTGAAACTCTCCCAAATGCTAGCAGACGTTTGCCGTCTTGACCGTTAACTCTGACGAGTGGGGCCGCGTTGGAATCTGTTGACTGTAGGTCGTTGGACCTGACGAGTGGCTTTGCTGGTTGGGCCATGTCTGTGGTTGTAGGACGGGCCCGTTAATTTGTTGGTAATAAAATAAATAAGTATGCTATGGAGGACGTTGCGCTGGATCAGCCTTTTATGCATGCCCGGCTTTTGCATCGATGCAGCCTGCTATGCATGCGACGCTCGCCACGCACGCATCGAGTCAACCATGCATTGACCTGCTCGCATGCATGCGCGCCGGCACGCACGCATCGCTTCACGCACCGCTGCTTCGATCCCTGCCGCACCCGCTCGATTCAGTCGCTCCGCAGGCAGCCGCCAGCATGCACGCAGACGTGCACGCTCGATTCAGTTGGTGCGTCGTTTCACGCGTCGAGGCACGCACGCTCGCAGACGCTCCCGCTCGATTCAGTTGCTGCGTCGTTTCACGCGTCGAGTCACGCGCGCACGCTCGCAGACGCGCCCGCTCGATTCAGTTGCGTCATTTCGCACGGTCGCATCGATTCACGCATTGGTGCAGTGTGTAAACAGCCAAAAAAAAGCCTAGGCTAGAGATACGGATCGTCGCGACGCCTTTTCCGTATACCTCCCCTCTTCCTCTTCCCCGGCTATTTAAACCGCCCTTCATTGCCTCTTCCTTGTACACAGCCATCTGCGCCTCCTCCCTTCTATTCTTCCCCAAAAGCCAAAGCAAAGACGCAGCGAAGCAAAGACGATGGAGTTCCACGCGCCGACTTTCCGTGTGCCGCCCACCGTGCCGGAGAGGCGGTTCCCCCCCTTCGTCGTCGTCCAGTCCTCACTCCGCGTGTGGGCGTACTCACGCTGGAGGGGTTCTATTGAGCTTGCCGAGGGGTTCCTTCGTGCGGGCTTTCACCACCTCCCGCAGGGCTCGCCGTCCATGTTTCGCCTCGAGGAACAGCGTGCCCACTCCACCGCTCCACCGATAGGGCTCATCGCCCACTTCACCAACAGGTTCGATGCCTACGCCCTGCTCGGCAAGGTGTTTTGGTGTGGGTGCGAGTTCATCGCATTCACCACCTACAACATCTACACCGACTTCGAGAGCACATTCCCCGCTACCAACCGCATGCACAGCTGATGCCCACAAGTATAGGGATCGTTGAAATCTTCAATGTGTAAGTATTAGTATCGATCCCACGAGGAGTAGAAGGTATAAGTATTTTATCCTCTCAAATAAGAGTGTCACTTCTCTTATTATCTATGCACTAGACAAACTAAAATGATTAAATGATGCAAGTGTTTTTGGGTTTTTGGTGTAGAGTTTGCAATAAAGTAAAAAGCTGAAAATAAAATATGATGAGTGAAAGCTCTCAAAGAGAGAAAGCCCAATCCTCTATGCAACAAGAGGACAAGCTTAAGTGTGTGTTTCTTATGCGTGGAAAACGTTCCCAAGGGCTACATGGATATCATGGCATAGATATTTCTAGAACAACAAGGTAAACATTTTGTCAAGTTTTAATCTTCTTTGGACGGAGCCATAATTAGGTGTAGCTAAATAAATAAACTAAACCCCTTATGATGGTTCTTATGGCCAAGTAAATGACAGCACAAGAGTTATTAAGACATAGAGTCCCACCATAGCCTTAAACTCTAAGGTCCCCGATATAAATCCCCTCCTAATGGTACTTCATCTATTAGACCACAGGTTTACGTGTCCTCCCGGGTCCTACCCATTCCATCACATTAGTGTGATCACCTTCATGCATTACTCAACATATGTGTGCACCCATACGTTGTACAATAAGATAACCATAAAAGATAAAAACTTGACCAAATACTCAATACATGTTAAGTGGAAATCATGGCCAATCCATCCTATACCCCCAGGAACATGAGAGAACTACTCACAACGCGAAGACATGATATGATTCAATGGTATAAGTGATACAACACAATCTAAAAATATAATCTCCCCACAAAACAATGACAAGTAGCAATTCACAAACATGTAGAATAGTACTTAGACAATAGCTAGGGTTCGAACAATCTCAAACTATGAGGGGGGTGAAATGGATTACTGATGACTCCCAAGTGCAGAAGATCAATTGTAGTACCTTTCGATTAGAAAAGATTGTCGAACCCACAGGGAGCTGAAGGTATTGGTAACAAGAATGATAAATAAAACAATGAAAGATGCAAGTGTTTTTGGGATTTTTGGTAAAAGTGCTGAAGGTAAATGGTAGCAAGTAAAATCTCTCAAAGAGAGAGAAAGCCCAATCCTCTATGCAGCAAGAGGACAAGCTCAAGTTTGTGTTTCTCTTATAGGAACAATGGACATGGGTTCATGGTTTCACTCCTCTCTCTCAATCTATGGTGGTGATCATGTTATAGATAATAAAAGTACACACAATTGTCATGCATTCATGGTAAACTTCTATGACGGCTACATGTTCTAAAACACATAGTTGGAAGAAAATAATCATTTGTGTTGCTATGTCACCCTCGTAAGACTAGCGTGGTTGCTATCACTCCCACATCATACTTCTTCCTTTTTACCCCCAGATAAAGGATGTTGGGCTGTATTGTGTCACTCAATACATATGCCGTTGTCACACCGGCCATCACGTACCTGCATACATCATACTTCAAAATGGACAATATTCTAAACACTAGTGCAATGATTCATATTTCGTGTGCATGACCACATCTCTCTCATCTATCTACACTTGGTGGTGTCAATCACCTCATGACAGGATAAACAAGGCATTATGCATAAATCGAACCATCACATGCATCATAGAATATCTCCAAAGTAAGACAAGTCATAAAAAATCCAACACAACGGTAAATGCATAACAATTATCATCTCACACCACAATATCCACCATAGGAATTACATAGATGACCGTAATCATGTTCAGCAGCTCATACGGTACTAATTAGTGAAGCTCAAAGAGAGGAGAGATACATAAGTTACCACCACAAACCCAAGTCCAGGGGGTGGACTACTCCCCCTTCATCATGGTGATGATGGTGGAGAAGATCTTGCTGTAGATGTTGATGATGAACACGCCGGAGGGGGGATGGAGCCCTCCGGAGGTGATTCCGGCGGCGTTTCCCCCCTCCGATCTTCTCCGGCGGCAGCCTTCTGACTCTCTGTTTCGTGGTTTTGTGTTTCTCCGCCGCCTCCTTTCCGAAGGGCCTCGGGGACTATTTTTATAGTCGGTTTTAGGTCAAGACGAATTCGGTGGAGAAAAGATCGACGGCAACGGAGCTCCGAGGCTCCAGATGGTGGGCCCCACGCGGCCAGGTACTGTCCTAAAAATAGGGTTTTCTGCCTGCGCAGGGTTAATTCCAGAAAATTAGGGACACTGAGAAATATTCCCAAAATCATTATAAAACAATGATATAACCCTTATATGATGCAAATATGATTGAAATATAAGTAATATAATGCAAAGTTCATGTATGCATTTTACATGCATCAACATCCCCAAGCTTAACCTATACTCGTCCTCGAGTATGAAGGTGATAAAACTAACATGGACTTTGCTTTTTAATACTATCAATGGATATCAAAGATGATTACTATTGCTACATAGAGTCAAATGATTCATTCTTCAAAGGAGTAGCAATATACAAGATAGATTATGAAGTGATATCAAATATTCAATGTAAGGATCTTCAATGATAATTCACAAAGTGTAACATAGAAGAAAGTACTATGGACCAAATGTATGCAAGGTAAAAACATCCTATAATGGTCATAGAGTACTCTTATGAAATCTGAATATAAAAGATGGACACTTTGGAAAGATATATAAATAAGTAGAGGTAAAACATGAATAAGTTTCATCTAACTTCCGAATGCTTCTACTTAAGTTAATGATTGCAGTGTTCATTGGTGTCAAGCTCTCATTACCCTTATCATAGCATCTTGAATGGTTAAAGTTTAAAGTGAAACCAAGTATGAGTAATGTGCTTGACAAAGTATGGGTTGAATGCCTCATGCCCCGTAAATACGAGTACCTACACCAACTGGCTACTCAACTCGGGTCACAAAGCAAATTTGAGTTTTAAGTCATTGCAAGTAATAAAAGCGTCATCAAGAGCGTCAACTGGGGTACCTCTTGTCTCAGGACATGGAACAAGCCCATGTCAAAATGACAAGACAAACAAACAAAATGAACAATCTCAACAACCTTTTTATTTACTATTGGTATAGCTTTTTATTGTGAGGTGCATCACTAAAGGTTCACCATAGCATGTAAGTAAATTTCCACCATGAATGATGCATGGCTTAGATTAGCGGCCCAGGCGTCTCTCTAGCCATTTATACTTACTCCTCAAACTTACCAAGTTTCCACACTTATTTCGCTCAATGTTAGGCATCCATAGACAAAAGTACATGATATCAACTAAATATATAATTAAGAGCACGTTGAAAGCTTGCCATGTGACAACACATATGAGCTAACTCCCAACCAAGACTCTTGTCAAGCCCACAACTTCATAATTTTAATCACAATGGTTCATGTTTATTAAGTGCAATAAAAGTAAAGTGTGCATCAAGTTCGTGAGAGCTTTTTAACCAACTTTTCTCATGACAATCAATAACATAAGCATTTTAATTCAGAGGTATAGATAATACAAAATAACATGATAAACATACTCGGAATAGCATAAAGCTAATAGGTAGATATGGTGGACTCACTGGAAAAACTTTGGTTGAAAGTGTTGGACAACAAGTTTTTGCTTGTTGGAATTTTTGGGCTAGCAAGAGGGAGAAAGTTGACCATCTAAATGCATGCATAAGTGTCCATAGAACTAACCAATCCATGTTAAACAAAGTAAAGTAACATTCAGCATCAAAACATGAATAAAAGATAGCTCTTGATAAAACACTTGCAAACTAATACTCATTAAAAACACATGAAGCATGCAACCATATGTATCTTTTTAAATCAACTCAAACATCCCTTTTCCCATATTTTTAATAGCATCCAACTTAATTCAACCCAAAATTCCAGTACCTCTCCCATAAAATAAATGATAGTGATGGTCTTACAAAAATAAAAAGAATATTAAAAGGACGCTCCAAGTTTATGCGATAGTAATGCGTTGATAGAAAAACAGAAAATAGACGTGTGCAAACCGAGAGTGTTTGGTCCAGTGGGGTGCCTTGACATCCCCAAGCTTATGGTCTTCACCATTTTTATATAGCTCTTGGTGCATCTCCTCTAATCCCTGTGAAAAAATTTCAACACAAAATTTTCTCCCATCTCTTTTCTGTGGGGTGACATTAGTAGGTACAAAAGATAGAATGCTTGCTGCAAGAAATTCATGAACATAAATTCATATTAAGTGTCCAGCAAGTGTATAATTTTGTATGTTTCCTCATAAACTCAAGTCAATCAAGAAGATTAAACTTAAAAGTTCAAAGAATGCATCAAACAAAATAGGACAGAATCTGTCCAGAAAAACAGCAGCAGCAAAACGTATTTATTTACCCTGCTTAGACATGTCCAAAAAATCAGCAAAAATTCATGCATACAGAGGATGAAAAGTTTCAACTACATTTCAAATTTGAGCTTAATCGGAGTTACAGAATAGGAATTAAAAATCATACCGTGCACAGATTCGTTCTGGAATAAAATCTCCGAATATAAAGAGCAACTTTTTCAATCCAAAATAGGTAAAACTTGGCACTATATTGAAAATTCCAGAAACTAAACTAAAAACTAAGTCTCTCGTTATAGCAAGAGGACACAAAGAAAATTAAAAAAAATAAAAACAACCGGGTTGCCTCCCGTAAAGCGCTTTCTTTATAGCCATGTAGCTAGGCTTGATAGTTTTAATGGTGCTCACATAGGAATAAGAATTGAAATGCAAAAGAGAGCATCAAGAGAAAAATATGAAACACATTTAAGTTTAGCCCACTTCCTATGCATTGTCATTTTATATATGAATAAATAGCAGCAATTTTGTGGTAACCAATGCATGTAATGATCAGTAGGTTGCATTAACATAGAAACAAGAATATAAATCTTTCTTCCTCTCTCATAATAGTTACAAGTAGTGGAACCAAATTTGATAAAACAACTATTAGATTGGTGCAACTTTGCAAACTTAGGAACATATAAAGGATTATTAAAACTATCATGTAAGATATTAGCATGTTTTCCTCTCTCAAAATAATTGCAAGAAACATCATAAACATGATGGTTGTGGGTGGAATGGTTATTAGTGCAAGATAATTTCAGCCCACATATGTACTTTTCAACATATAAAAGCTTCTCCTCCATGGTGTGAATAGGAGAATTCAAAAATAAAGTAGGACTCTCATAAGTGAGAGTGTTGTCACAAGCAGCAAATATATCATTTTTATCCTCACATAAAGTAATAACAGCTAAACATGGAGGCTTATCAATAAGCATAGGTCCATCATCTAGAGTACTTTCATAAAACATGTCTAAACCATACTCCTCATCATCATCAAAATTATTATCAATAATGTTATCATTAGGCATAGGTTGATATTCCTCCTCATTATCAGAATCATAAGAACAAAGTTTATCATCAACAAAAGTTTGAGTTTGATTTTCAACCTCATATGTGCATGATGGGTGGCGCTTCATTTGCTTCCTCCTCTAGTTCATCATTTCCTTCATCCTTTTGCTCTTCATTGTCCTCCTCTTGGGGCTGCATGGGCATCCCCAAGCTTAGGCTTTTGTCATCTTCTTCCTGCAAAATATTAGAGCTTTCTTGGGCAGCTCTCTTCCTTGTGTCAACAACATAGATATTTTCATTAAATTCCACTATGCAGAGATCAAGGATAGTAGCAATCAAAACTTTAAATTGAGAAGCTATAGGGCAGGTTTCATGTTCATCAATGAAGGTGTATAATTCATAGGCTGCCATAAAAATAACAAATTGCTCTACTTCTTCCATCCCTAAGTGAGCAAAATTCCATGTATGATAAGTTGCAATAACAGGTTCTTTATTGGAAGGGTATTGGAATTCAAAGTGTCTAAAGTATTCAGAGCAACAAATTTCTTCCTCATGATAATTAAGCAGCCCACTAGCAATTTTATTTATAAGCTCTATGTAGCCTCCTAATCTTTTCCCTTCATTTGATTTCCTAAATTCAGCAGCTATCATGGCGATTTCATAATAGTTTTCCATTTTCTAAATTTTATGGGTTTTTGATATATGGATAAAGTAAATGCAAAGCTGAAAGTAAATCTAAGAAAAACTCACAACCAAACAAGTTAAAGAGGAAAACCTCCCCAAGCTTAGATGATTGCAAGATGTAAAACAAACAAAAAGAAATGCAGAACTGAAAATAAATATCTAGTGCAAACAAGAATAAAAACTTAAGCGCTACACTCCCCGGCAACGGCGCCAGAAAATGTCTTGATACCCACAAGTATAGGGGATCGTTGAAATCTTCAATGTGTATGTATTAGTATCGATCCCACGAGGAGTAGAAGGTATAAGTATTTTATTCTCTCAAATAAGAGTGTCACTTCTCTTATTATCTATGCACTAGACAAACTAAAATGATTAAATGATGCAAGTGTTTTTGGGTTTTTGGTGTAGAGTTTGCAATAAAGTAAAAAGCTGAAAATAAAATATGATGAGTGAAAGCTCTCAAAGAGAGAAAGCCCGATCCTCTATGCAACAAGAGGACAAGCTTAAGTGTGTGTTTCTTATACGTGGAAAACGTTCCCAAGGGCTACATGGATTTCATGGCATAGATATTTCTAGAACAACAAGGTAAACATTTTGTCAAGTTTTAATCTTCTTTGGACGGAGCCATAATTAGGTATAGCTAAATAAATAAACTAAACCCCTTATGATGGTTCTTATGGCCAAGTAAATGATTGCACAAGAGTTATTAAGACATAGAGTCCCACCATAGCCTTAAACTCTAAGGTCCCCGATATAAATCCCCTCCTAATGGTACTTCATGTATTAGACCACAGGTTTACGTGTCCTCCCGGGTCCTACCCATTCCATCACATTAGTGTGATCACCTTCATGCATTACTCAACATATGTGTGCACCCATACGTTGTACAATAAGATAACCATAAAAGATAAAAACTTGACCAAATACTCAATACATGTTAAGTGGAAATCATTGCCAATCCATCCTATGCCCCCAGGAACATGAGAGAACTACTCACAATGCGAAGACCTGATATGATTCAGTGGTATAAGTGATACAACACAATCTGAAAATATAATCTCCCCACAAAACAATGACAAGTAGCAATTCACAAACATGTAGAATAGTACTTAGACAATAGCTAGGGTTCGAACAATCTCAAACTATGAGGGGGGTGAAATGGATCACGAAGATGGCGATGGAGATGGTGCTGGTCTTGACGGTGGTGTTGATGGAGACTCCGGAGGGGGGATGGAGGAGCCATCCGGAGGTGATTCCGGCGGCGTTTCCCCCTCCGATCTTCTCCGACGGCAGCCTTCTGTCTCCTGTTTCGTGGTTTTGTGTTTCTCCGCCGCCTCCTTTCCGAAAGCCATCGGGGGACTATTTTTATAGTCGGTTTTAGGTCAAGACGAAGGTTCTGGAGAAAAGATCATCGACGGCAACGGAGCCTCGAGGCCCCAGATGGTGGGTCACACGCGGCCAAGGAATCTGGCCGTGTGGGCCACCCTATCTTGGCCCTCGGGTCTCCGTTTGTTCGCTTCCTTCGCTCCCACGCTTTGTTCCTTCCAAAAACTGATGCTCGTAAATTTCTAGGTCATTTGGACGTCGTTTGGGTCCCTGAAACATCAAAATATAGAAAATAGGGTTTTCTGCCAGTGCAGGGTTAATTCCAGAAAAATAGGAAAACTGTGAAATATTCCCAAAATCAATATAAAACAATGATATAACCCTTATATGATGCAAATATGATTGAAATATAAGTAATATAATGCAAAGTTCATGTATGCATTTTACATGCATCAACAGCCTCCCGTATTACCTCGGCGAGAACGGCATGGAGGAGGAGGAGTGAGGACGGCGGCGAAGACGATGGTGAAGACGCCGGTGTTGCCCTACCCTATCTATATGTAGTGTGAGTTTGGTGTGTGTGTGTTGCCCATGAGGCGAGTTTGGTGTGTGTTGCCCTACCCTTTCTATGGTTATCTTTCTGTATCGTGTTATATGTAAGAACTAGTATCCCTTCTCTTTATTATCTAAGTTATGTGTGTTATATTAATGGTGTGTTTTAATCATGTGTTGTTATATTTGTATTTTGTTTGTCCCAAGTTTAGGCATGGCTAAATGACGTGGGGAAAATGATGCGTTTTGGGATGCCTTGTAAAAAAAGTACATATTGTACATGGCTTATACTAGCTTGTGAACAAGCAAAAAAAAGATGCCGTTTAAAAAGCACATACGGTGAAGAGAAATCAAATCAAATCAATGAAGGGACCCATAAATGAAAGCGAAGAAAAAATCCTCGACGAAATAGAAGAGCTTGGGCAATCAAATTAATCAAAGCTTTTGGAATCGTAGAAAGAAAATCAATCAGAAGCAAAAAAGAACAACGCAATCGTTCAAAAAAAACAGAGCCATCGCTTGTTTCTGGGCCTCATTTATCCTTTGTGGGCCTATTGCAGCTTGATTCTCTTTGGGCCCGCAAACAAGGTTTTTTTCTAGCAGTCAGTGTAACTGACGAACTCCAGGAGAAAATTTGGCAAGTGAGAGAGAGAAGAGATGAGCTCGATGTATTTGTGCTGCACAAGAACTACTTACTTTCATCTGACGAGCTAGGGTGTGATCCAACACTTGAGGCTAGCTAACAAAATAACTAAAAAAAACAAAATATCAAACTAACACTAAACTGCATACATTCAGAGATCGAGAGAGTTGCAGGGTTTGCTCTAGCATTTGAGATACACACGGATTAAGCTAAACAGTAGAAACAACACAATACAAACATCTCTAACGAGAGATGACCATCAAGTAAAAAAATCCTAGAGCAAGTATACCAACATAAAATTCTAAAGCTATCAGATTAGATTGTTTCTTCAATTCAATCATCCGCCTCAAGTTCTTGTTCATCTTCTTCAATTCCCCCTTCAGTTCCGCATCCCCCATCGTCGGAGCGACACTGTCATGGGGAAAATTCTCCATTGAGCTCGCAGGTTGCGTCCCCTCTCCAATCTAGCAACCCCAACCCTTGAAGCTTCTTGATGTAGTCATCCATCCACTCAAAATGGTTGCATTTCTTCACGATCTGAAAACAAAATCATGAACCCTAAATCCCAAATCTGACAGAAATTTATTGAAATTAGAGATAAAGGATGCGAGAAGAACTCAGATCTAACCTGCCCCTCCGGCTTGCTCTCGCATTTGACGAACTCGCGCCCATAGTTCCCATTCTTGTCCTCCTTCGAAGTCAACCGCTTCAGTGGCGCAATGCGTGGGCACTCATTGCATCGAGTCATCGGCATTGGACCATACACCGGCCACGTGGGACGGGAGGCTGACGAGAAGCTCGACATATCGCCGGAGATGAAGAAGCAGAGGAATGGCTGCTCTGTGCGAGGAAGAAGCAGAGGAATGGCCGGAGAGGAAGAAGCACAAGAAGATGGGGAAAGCAACTGTGCGAGCACGAGCTGCTCTGTGTCTTTGGCTGTCAGATGGAGAAGGGGGAGAATGAATATTTGCAACATCTTGTTTCCCTGACATGTGGTGGTCATGTGCAAATAATCCAATTTCAGATGTAAAGTGGTGCAGATCGTAAAATCCCGTGGAATTCCTTCTAGAAGGCCATATCTGACGGGTGGAGTTTGGAGAGATGCTGCGGGTACGATCCGACGGCGGACGTTCGCCGCTAGGGTACGATCCGACGGCGGACGTTCGACGCTAGGGTTTGGAGAGATGTTGCGAGGTTTTGAGCAAGTCAACGGGGTTATTAGGGTTTGACCAAATTTCAAATGACCATAACTAAATAAAAAAAATCGCAAAAATAGAAATCCAGCGTAGTTCATCGGCTTATAAGACATAGTTACCAAAAAAAAATATAAACTCGGTATAGGGTCATTTAAAAAAAAAACCATTTTCAGAAGCAAGACGTCGAAATCAAGTTCAAATGAGCATAAATAATTCAAAAAAATCAAAATATTATAAAACTTGTGCAAAGTGCCGTCATATGTGACATGGTTATGAGAAAAAAATATAAACTTGGTGTAGGTCATTTTCATGAAAAAAGGTTCGCACAAAAGAGCTATCACGTACAAAGCTGTTCAGAGTTCGAAGGAGAGGGAGAGAGGGTTTAGGTTTTGATAAAATTCAAAAAAAAATCACCAAAGCTTCATTTTGGAGTGAATAAGAAGGATCTGAACTTACTTTTTCATTTTCATATTTAAAACGTGTCTTTTGACGATTTTGAATTAAAAGCATATTTATTAAAAAATGTAGTAATATGAATATTAATTCAATAAATAGTGAGACTTCGTTTTTACCCTAGATATATGGAACAGGTGTTAATAAAAATTATATGCCTCATTTAGACAAGGTCGAAAAAAAACTTCATTACAAATAGGGAGTTTACCACTACTAGGAAACATGTCATCAGTGGCGCACCAAAAACGCTTTCTGTGGCGCATGGAGGATGCGCCACAGTTAGCTCGCCGCTAAAATATATTTCTGTGGCGCATACCTGGGTGCACCACAGAAAGCCCAGGTTTCTGTGGCGCACCACTCAGGGCGCGCCACAGAATTA
Organism: Poa pratensis; assembly: GCA_947311845.1. NCBI lineage: Eukaryota > Viridiplantae > Streptophyta > Magnoliopsida > Poales > Poaceae > Poa > Poa pratensis. Next base: position 22,467,756 of record CAMZMU010000045.1, read on the forward strand.
TTTCAGTGGCGCATCACCCTGGCGTGCGCCACAGAAATGCATGCGCCACAGAAAAAAACACATGCGCCATAGAATAATTTACAGGTATTCTAGAATTGCTGCTGCCTGCTGTATAAATACAGGTATATTACAGGAAATACAGGTATATATACAGGATTTATACAGATATAATGGAAACAATAATATATTTGACACGGTATATGAAAACCGACACATTACTATGTCATCACATGACTTAGAGGCCGAGATACATAAATATAGTGACAAGTGCCAAATTAATTGTACAAAAGTTCATCTCATGTCACATAAGTCATAGTACAAATAATGCTGAGAAGCCAGATTCAGCGTGGGGCGCAGGAGCCGACGATGATAAGTGGGGCCTAGTGATCCCTTAATGTCTAAGCAATCACTAGGGCCCACGTATCACGCCGGCTCCTGCTGGGGTCGCTTCTGGGGTCTCTTGCTGGGTCGCTAACGGAGAACATGTCTAGCTCCACTGGTAGGATTGAGCCTTCTTCTTGATCGGCTCTGGGAACGGTTTATAGCAGTCTTTCGTCATCCACGTCCTCATGTCATTTTGCCTATCTAGGCGTTCTTCGATCTCCCACTTAGACAACCCTGGAGATGGATTGGTATATATATTTGGTTAATAATATAAATAGAGTATGATTTATTCATCTAATTAAGTGGATAAGTCTATAATAAATAAAATAAAGAAGCACTTCTATCGAGAGAGGCAAGGCTTTCTTTTATAATACATCCTACCTCTGGCGTTGTGTAAGGACCTCCTTTCTGTCATGACATCTTCCACGATGATTTGCGATATCTGCATCTGGATGCGATGGAAGTCTTCTCTAAGGTCAGCGTCGGTGATTTCCCCACTAAGTTTGGTCCATTCTTGGAGACTCGATGGCCACCTCATTTGCTCTGCATCCCGGACAAACCCTTTAATGTGATGGAGGACGTAGAAGGCATCCTTCACGCTGCCAGGCGCATGCTTGATGCAATGGAACCCGGTCCCATGCCGGAAACTGTGTTTGTTGTCCTTCGTGAAATGTTCCCCATTCTTATCTTTGTGGAAGTGACCTCCCATTTGGGCATAGCCCTCGAGAGTCTCATCGAGAACACCCTTTATTCTGGTGTAGTCTTTAAGACTCCCCGAGTCCAAATAAGTGGCAATAGACCACCTCGGGCTTAGGACGATGAGTATGCAGTACTTGTCCTTGCTCAACACAATTGAAACGGAATGTTGGAAAGGATCAACAATGGAATAAATCTATAAGAAAGCATAAGATATGACGGTGGCGACCAGATGTGTACTTACTCGGAAAAGAAAGGCAGAAGAAGGCTGTTCTTATCCTGGTTGTTCAGCATTATTCTCTGGAGGAACTCCATGGCCATGGCCCGTGTCGTTGATCCTTGCACCAGCTGGCTGCAGTCGCGCATGTAGTAGGGATCCACTACCTTGACGTACGGGGTATTATCTCTCCTGATCCTCATCGTCTGGTTGAGCGCGTATAGGTGGACCAAGTTATAGTCCAGCCGTCTATAGTGAAACAGCTTGAAGACGTCCTCGTACGATATGAAGAACAGATCCGCGGGGGCTTCATGGACGAAGTCGGCCAAGTCCTTTGGCACCTTGACAGTGAACACCGGGTAATTTGGATCCTCTTCTTTAAGAACGTTGCCCTCTAGCTTCAAGATAGCATTTTGCAAAGAGAGCATGCATCCGTCTACGAGGCGGAGCAGATCCTGAGACAGGATCGGTTGACCAGCTTCATGAACTCGGGTCACGCCATCCGCACGGGGTGATACCATGTCTTCATACCCCCGGATAGTCGTCTTAGGAGTTGGCTTACTTCTCTTCCTGTGCTTCTTCTTGTTTACCTCTGGGGATGCTGGGGGTGCATCTTCTGTACCCACATCGATTGAGTACTTGTTGGAGCCGAAGCTGATCACTGGGGGAGGCCCTTTTTTCCCTCCCTCAATCCAAACCCTGACACCCTCACAGATGGTAGGAAAGAGCGACGTGAATGTCTTTGTCACTACATGTGCGATGACCGTCTGAATCATACTATTTTCCTCTATCGATTCCTCGCCTCTTGTTCGAGAACCCCCGGCCTTGTTATTGTCAGCCATGTTCGCAACTATAAGAAAAAAAACGTCGAAGTTAGTAGACCAAATATAAAAAAAAAATCCACATCTCCGGCCGGCATCTCCACGACACGATGGTCGGAGCACAAACAACCACATGAAAGTCAACATAAGTGGACAAGTAAACCATGTGATGCATGAAAATAAAACATTAGTCTTAACCAAGTACAGTGGAAACATCAGTCCACATAGATAAGTGGACAAGTCAACATAAAACATAGTACGGAAAGAAGTGGACAAGTCGCTCTATGGGTCGTCGTCCCTAGGACTATTCATCTTGGCCCAGAACATCGGATCTGTGGGGTCATCAGTGTCCTCGCTCCCCCACGGCCGACCCGAAAGAGTGCGGAATGGAGGTACGCCGTCCCGCCTATTCACCTCGACCCAATGCCTAGGGTCGCTGTGATGATAAGCATCGGGGTTCGGCGGCCCGAACATCCGCAGTAGCTGCTGTTCCGACTCCTGCCACTCCTGGTGCCGCTGCTGCTGCCGCTCCTCCCACTCCTGGTGCCGCTTCTGCCGCCGTTGCTCAGAGTCGGAATCTCAGTCCTTCTCCCAGTCCTCCTCCTGCTGCTCCTCCTCCTCCGCCCAGATCCCAACAGAAGTGATGTCGTCGTCAGTAGGAGCGACGCCGTGGGAAGGACCGGTGCCGTACGAAGGACCAGCACCGTCAAAAGGACTATGCCGTGTCTCGATGTACGGACACCGGGAGTAGAGGATACCCCCTTTTAGGTTCGGCACGGGGCGCGAAGGAGGCTGAGAATCGTCTTCGTGGGCGGAGTCTAGATCAAGCTCTCCTCTCCACGATCAAAGCATGCAACCAAAGGGACACAAGGAGCTACCCAGGTTCAGGCTGCCCGGAGGCTAAAAGCCCTACTCCTGCATGTCTGGATTGATGGGTTCTTCATAGTGTGGCTTACAATGGAGCCTCCCGGATGGGGTACCCGGAAGGGTTTTGGCTGGAGGTAGAAGAAGGACAGATCCTGACCCGGAGGAGATCACCTTCCTCTCTACCTTGGCAGCCCTAGTCTAGTCTTGCTCTGGTTCGACTTGTTCCTCCTCCCCTCCGTGCCTTGGTCCTCCTTTTATAGGCTAAGGGGTTGCCACAGGGTCACGTGAGGGGCACGAGGGACCTTCGGGGTGAAGGAGCCTCCTTAGCTGGTTTAGGGGGAGACGTGGCCTCTTCTCAGCCTAGCGTCTCCTCTGTGTTAGGTGGGAGCGTCCGCCTAGTGGTGGATAGGGGCTGACACCACCACGGGCTGTGCTTCCCGCCTGCGCCTTCTTCATCTTGCTTCCCAAGTCTTCTGAGGCCTTCCAGTGTGAGGTGGAGAGCTTATCCACAGTGGTGCAGAGAGGTACCCGAGAGGGAGCCCAGCCTCCTACCGAGGACTCGGACCCTCGGGGTCTTCCGTGTCGTCTGGCTTGATTCGGGGACCCGGCAGGCCCCCAGGACCGGAGCCCTTTGTCGGTGTAGGCCTTGCTTGGCCTTCGCGGGGTCGAAGGGTGAACCCGCCGGCTTGACTTGGTTCTTGGCCTTGTCCATCTTCATCTTGGGCCCACAGGGAGTGGACCCACTTTCGCAGCACTAGGGGAACCCCATGTTCCACTGCTGCAACAGTAGCCCCCGGGCATGATCCCGACGGCTTGAGCTTCAGCTGCCGGGGCTATGACCTAAAACATGTCAAAGTGGGTCCCGGGCATCTGGTCTTCCTTGCTTTGCTTCATTAATGGCCTTGACGGTCTTGGAGCTACTCTGCTTGGGGGAGTAACTGCAACGGCCCCCCTCGATTCCCAGTAATGGAAGAAACGAGGAGACGCCTGGCAGAGGTGCCGCCGAGGCTATAAAAGCAGGGCGCACCCCTTGCAACTTCATCCATCGTCTTCCCCAGCCCATCTCCAGGCCTCCCCACAAGCTCCAATGGCGAGAGTGAAGAGAGGAGTTGGGCGGCCTCGTTCTTATTCAGCTGCTGCGGAGAGTGGCCCCTCCACTCGTGGTCGAGCTGCTCCGCGAGGTCGTGGGATTCGCGGTCGCGGCGGCCGTGGAGGTCGCGGCTCCGCTGCCCCCTCTCCCAGGAGCATGGTTCATACTAGCTTCGCGCCGTTCGAGTTCATCGTGGATCTGAACCACAGGCCTCGCAGCCGGCTTCTCCTGCCGGATTCCTTTGCGGCGACGGAGGACATCAGACCCTCCGGCTTCTGGCTGCAGGTGGACGGCTGCCCCAATGGCCCCTCCTGGGCCTTGGCGGAGCGCATCGCTGAGGGCGCCATGCTCCTGGGTCAGGGGTGGAAGTCGTTCTCCCGCGCCCGCCGCCTGTCCCGGGGGCAATGCTTGGCGTTCCGGTTCGACGAGGATGCGACGCTCTCCGTGAAGATCTTCGGTGTCGATGGCGGACGTGTGGAGTGCTGCATGGAGAGCAGCAGCGGCAGCTCGAGCTCCTACGACGAGGATGAAGATGAGGAAAACTCATCTGACATCAAGGTTGAGGGGAGCTCGTCTTCTTGAAGGCGAGGAGCTTCGGACGGGCGCCATGGAGATCTCGTTGACCTCCTCCTCGGTGACCTTGACGATGTACTTCTGGAAGTAGAACCTTCCATTGTACGGCGGTGCTCCTCGTTCGACGGGAACCAACCTTTTTGTTGTAAAAAAGATCGTCCCCTTGTAGTCCTTGTAAATGAAGAAGATCTTGTTTCCTCCTCGTCTCCATGTCGTGCTCGTGTGAATGAGAACGGGTTTCACTACAAGAAATTTGCTAACTTGTGACCCTCGATATTGGTCACAAAAATGGTCATGAACTATAATTTATGACCTTTTTGTGACGAAAAACGATTGGTCAAAAGATGAGCGTCACAAATGGCAGTATGTGACCTTTTTTTGGGATTGGTCACAGACGATTGTGACCAAAACTAGAGGTCACAGATTTTATGACCAACTGTTTTGGTCACTACCAATCTGGCCAGTCCACGTCAGATCCTACGTGGCAAGGCTGACGTGGCAAAATTGTGACCAAATTAAATGGTCGTAGATCAGAATCAGCCCAGTCTAGTTCAGCCTTCTAAATGGGCTAAGCCCAACAATTCAACCTTTTCGAGATCTTTTTTGTTGTCCATTATGGTCAGCAAATGGGCCAAGCCCAACAATTCGGCCTTTTTATTTTCTGGGCCATGGCCTATTTGGCTCAACAATTTTTCTTTATTTATAAGATGGGTCCCAATTGTCAGGTACTATTCTAGGTAGTGGGTCCCAGTTCTCTGGTAAGTGGGTCCCAGTTGTTATGGCATATTCTTCATATTTTCAATTTGACAGTATATAAATTACGAGTAATTAAATTGGCATACTCAAAACACATGTAATACTTCAACAACAAGATTCAATATGGAGCTTCTGCTCTACAAATAATACGTAGTACAATGGCATACGGTTACAAGCTCTACCAGTGTAATAACTGGATACTTTACAAGCTCTACAAGTGTTATCATCACAAACTAGGCACCAGATCCTGTCATATGAACCACATGCCGGACTCACTAGAAGGACGCGGCTAACAGAACCACAATATGAACTATCATCATGCCTTCCACGGTCACCCTGTTACATAAATCAGCAGAGAAGAATCAAAAAAACTAGAGCCAATATATTATGAACAGGCCATTCAAAAAAAGGGACATAATTCTTTAGAATGATAACACAAAGTTAGCTAGTTGCAAGATTTTTGTTCTCCAGCTAGTTAAAATGACATACGAATTCATACAAGAAAACAGAAAATATATGCATGGCACAAGTGCAGGTTGTGCAACGAACTTCACGGCAACACATTGCGCCTAAGCAAAAAAACCTTTCTACTACCACGACCATCCATTCAACTGGCAAGATCTAACAAAATACTAGAGAGCGCACACAAACTAACATCACAAAGGCTACTAACATCACAAAGGCAGGAGATAATAAAGGGAACCAAGAGAAATACCTGTGGCTGATAGTGTCAACAATGATCTGGATTGAGTTAGTGTCGGTGAGGAGGTGGATGATCTCCATGTTGTGCTTGATGATGTGCACGGCCATGATCTTCTTACCATTGTTGCGTCCGTGCTCGATGATGGGGTACCAATGCATCCAAGTAGAACAAAGTAACCATCATTAACCCACAGCTTCAAGTACAAGCAGTTTGTATCAAGTGACAATGAAAACATGTTGTGAAAAACACTGAAACTGATTATTTCATGTCATGCAGACATCAAACCAAATAAACAATTAAGAAGAAAATACAGAATAGGCGACAATCATTCGGATCAAGTCTAACGCATATTACAGCACTGTTCTCACCTGAACTTACTACCCATAAACTGAAGCATATTACAGCACAATTAATGTAATACATCATGATTCAGTTGAGTTGTACTAAATCCATCATCACAAGAAAGACAAGTAGCTTTATAGCATACAAACTTAATGTTAATACAAAAACAGTACATGGTGAATTCATTTGGGTAAACATGTTAACTTACATAGTAAAAATAAGAGGATAGCAGATGTATTCACCACATATGGTAAACAAACACCAAAATATCCACAAACTTCATCCGAGCTATCTACAGTACAACACACAATAAATAGTAGAAATTATCACAATAATGTCTTAGTTTGGCATACAAAGGCTAGCCAGTAGATAGGAATAGCCAGACAAAACCTTTCGTGCTTTCGCAACGCACAATTTGGGGCAGCCGAGAAGCACTTGCTCCACCGCCTTGTTCAGGAACTGAATGGTTGGCCCCACTACAATCTGGAGCCCCATCTTGTTGCTCATCCTGCAATTTTAGAAAGACGGCATAATAATTGGAAAAAAACCTCTGATTAGACTCAAAACACGGTCCCATTACTGTGGCAGCCGAATGCTTGGGGGTAGGTGGGGGATGAGAGGCCTATAAAAAGCCCTCAGACCCCAGCCTACTCGCCGCACCTTCTCGCCTTGGCTTGCTCTCCTTCTTCCTTTGCCTCTCCACGTCCCGCGGAACAATGTCTGGCGAAGCAGAGATGGCCTTGTCCGATGTGTCGACGGCGGAGTCCATCTTCCGCGGCGCGGCGGAGGCGCCCAGAGAAGCTGGAGCCCGAGCCACTGACGAGAGAGACACCATTCCTCGTCCTGGCCCTTCCTTGGTTTTTCCGGCGGTGGGGAACATTGCTGGCTCTGCCGCCATGGAGGCTGCGGTGGCGTTAGCCACCCGAAAGGATATCATCAAGGAGAACTTGTGGAGAGAAGCCGTGGGCAATCCAAGATTGATCCAGCTCCTCCGCGATCTTGACGATGTGTTCAAGGCAAGGTCTCCTGGAAGCTGGGTAAGTAGATCTAGAAGTTCTCCTGTCCTGACCTGCCTTCTCCTTCCCGTGTAGGAGTAAGAGGACGCCATGGACAGGTTCGTGGATCATGTGTACTTCGTCTGCGACCAGCACGTCCCGGGGTTCGCCAGGAAGTTTCCTGGCCCGTGGGGTCCCTGAAGATCCTGCGCAAATGCCCTCCCTCCCTCCAGGCGTCCTCGGAAGAAAGGAGTGCACCCGGCAGACAATAAAACAGAAGACAGATCTGCGCAGCCAGGAGCCCTGAGCTAGCCTTAGTAGCATAGGTTAGATATGTACTCAGGGAAAGCATGACTGAATGTAATTCAGAATCGTAAATTCAGAATGTAAGTTCAGATGAATGCAATCCTAAGGTCAACTCCCGGGGTCATTTCCCAAACCTTCCTTTGCACTAACGCGCCGTCAAGTTTTCAGAGGAGATCTCTTAGGTGACAAGTACTCTAACCGCCTGCACCGGTAGCAGCACCCCTAAGAGCACTATACCTTCCGGGAGTCCACTCCACAGCCACGGGTACTAGGCCCGAAGGGAAATCGGACCGTTCGCCGGGGAGGACGCATTACCCCCGCAAAGGCTCTCATCAACTGTCAAGCATGCGCAGGTTGGTGGTATATTGACTCCGAGCGAGATATTATGCCTAGTATGCAGGATGCACATGCAAAGACTTAGCTGATTTTTGCCGCATCCTCGATCTGCTTCGTCCTTCCCGGGTATCCAGCTCCTTAGCCGCCCTTCAGCATCCATTCCTGTCCCGGGAGAGGCGCTACACACAACAAACTTTCAGTAGGAAAAGAATGGACCCTCCCTTACATGACGTGAAAGTGTTTCATCCGAAGCAACCCGCAAGCAAAGTTGAATGTGCATTTCTGTGTTTATGTTCTTTAAAACATAGCACTTCCCGTTCCACTTCTTACCGCGGCAGTACGGCACGATCAGGTGGCAGCGCCTACTGATAGGCTACTCGCGCTCGACCTGTCAGCCACCGGCACCATGTCAGCCCCCTGCTTGGGGGTTGTTACGGATAACACACTTCACGACAACAAGAGAGGCTCACGGAATTGAAAAACTTATCTTTTATTCCTTGGCGACGATTCTTACACCCTTATACAGAACACTAGCCCCTTGGGCGTGCTTAGTTGATCTTCACTATCTACGATTCATGTTCGTATTCAGGGGTAGAATTTCCGGAGATTCTCGATGTTCCAGGCGTTGCCTGCCGGCCTGCCTTTCTCGTCCTCCAGATAAACAGCTCCGGGTCTTAGGGTATGCGTCACCCGATAAGGTCCTTCCCACTTGGACGACAGCTTGTTCATGTTATCAAGCTTCTGCTTCTTGCGGAGAACCAGGTCTCCGGGTTCCAATACCCATGAACGGATATGGCGATCATGATAGCGGCGGAGCCCTTGCTGGTATCGAGCGGATCGTAAAGATGCCCGACACCGCACCTCTTCCAGGAAGTTGATGTCATCAATCCTCCTCTCAGCTTGTGTTTCTTCATCATAAGCAAGTACCCGGGGAGATCCATGCCAGCTAAGTTCTATTGGCAAGACGGCCTCTGTCGTCGTATCGGCATCTTGGATAGGAGACGGGGTCCTGCTAGCCGAGGGTGAACGTAGGGCAAGAAGGTGGACGTCGTCAAGGTCGGGATTGTGCACGGCGGTTTACCCAGCTTCAGACACCACAGCGATGGCGGTGCCCTACGTGCTGCTATAACTCACTATAAGGCAATATCGCCGTGAACAGGTTACAATGAGTTGGTTGTGTTGAATCGTGCCCTAAAGGCGTCCCGAGGTCCAGCTTATATAGGCGGCTGGACCTAGGGTTACAAGGTGATTACGTATCCAGCAAGTCTACGGAGTCCTAAACCTAGCCGGCAAGTATGCCGCCTTCCATCTTGGTCCTGGTGGCTTCATGGGCTTCAGTCTTGGGCCTCCTCCTTGCCGGCATCCGCCTTCCTTGGTCGTCAGCTATCTGGGCCGCCCGGTAGGCAAAGCCTTCACCACCACTGCGGGCCACCCTGGACTAGCCGGATTGATCCATGCTGGTGATACCCCTAGTAGGTATATCCCCAACATTAGCCCCTGGGAGGGTTCGAGTTCTTCAGGCGCCGTCTTCTTCTTGTCGGCAACGTCCGCCTTGTCTTGTAAGCGTCTGAAGAGCTTGAAGCATTCCAAAGTTGAAAGTAAGCGGCGGTCCGCCTAAAGTAGTCGGACAATTTGCCGCCATCATGGGAAAGACGGCCTGACCATTGTCAGGAATCTTCCTGGCACCAGTCTTGTCAATTGACTGGACCTGTCAAATGTTGACGGATGACGCCATGCAGTCCACGACAGTTTGGACTTGGGCATGCGTCATGATGGTTTCTCCACTACGCACAGAAATCGGAGCGAGGGCCGCAGACACCGTTGCCACGACGTGCAAATCGTGGGCACGTGGCGGAAATCTCGCGTCCCCCCAATCTCGGGCACGGATCTTGGCGCGTGGGGATAAATACCCAAAGGGCACATCGATGCACTCTTCTTCATTCGCACCCACCGTGGCCTCCTCACCTTCCCGAGCTCATCTCCTCCCGTACTCAACTCCGGCGAGCACGAGCGGCCTCTCCCCCAAATGGCGAGCACTCAGCAGGATGCGGCGGCGACGGCGGCTCTGCGGCTTCTGCGACCCCCGCCGGATCTGGATCTGTCCCAGCGGCGGCGGCGGTGCCCGTAGGCGCATCGATGACCTCTCCCGTGGCCACCGTGGCCACGGGCGGGGTTTCTACTTCTTCCCCAGCTCCGCGGCGCCTGCAACCGCCGCTCCAACCTTTCCCCTCCCATCCCTCGCGGCGACCAGCTCTGAGGCTGCGGCGGAATCTGCCGCCGACGAGGATGACGACGCCGAGGAAGAGGAAGAGGCTGGAGACCTGGGTTCCAGGTACTGGCTGCCGTCAGTTATGACGTCAGCTACCTGAAGGAGCTGGAGGAAGGCGGATACATTCCGCCAAAGACTGAATGCTCCTGGAGGTTCCAGGCGACGAGGCGGTGCCTGACCCCCAAGACGGCGAGCGCGTCATGTTGGCGTCGCACAGCCTTCGCGGTATGTCTCTGCCGCTTTCCGCCTTCTTCTTGGCGGTGCTTAGTTTTTATGGGCTGCAGCCACACAACATAGCGCCCAATAGTATTCTAGTGCTAGCCGGCTTCCAGGCTTTGTGCGAAGGGTACTTAGGCATAGCTGCGTCCATAGAGCTTTCAAGTACTGCTTCCTGTGCCGCCGGCAAACCATACCAGGCGGCCACCTAGCAACCTGCGGTAGTGTCACGTTCAACTGCCGCCAACCCGACTGGTACCCAAAGATACCATACATCGAGTCGGTGAAGCACTGGACCAGCACTTTCTTCTACTGCAAGGACATCCCGACACCTGGCAGCACACAAGGGATGCCGGCCTTCGTCAACGGTCCGCCAACCCACAAGGCCTGCTGGACGGCAAAGGTGCCGCTCAGCAGCTTGTCGGCGGAACTTCGAATTGCCGTTAGGCGGATCGAGTTCTTGACGAAGACGATGTTGGCTCCACGACTTGACGGAGTTGACACCGTCATCTGCTGGGTGTCGAGGAAGATTATGCCACTCCGCCATCGCCCACTGAAGATGTGCGAGTACAAGGCGGACGACGCCGGCAACAGCACCCTTGATCAGGATGCCTTGGAATACCGGCTTAGAGAGCTTATCAAGCCTCTGTCGGTGAAGGCGGCTGAAGGCGTCGCCATGTTCACCATGACAACCCAGCCCCAGCGGTAAGTCAAAGCTACTTTGTTATTTCACTAACATCCTTGCCCACTAGGTACTGATTAATATTGTCTTGTTTCCTTTTCAGCTGCAAACCTTGGGAGAGGAAGAGTTGGCTCCAAACTGGTACGACAGGTGCCAGCAAATCGAAGAAGCGCAAGCTGAGCTCCTCCACCAAGGATTTGGAGAAGAGGAAGAAGGCGGCCACCTCTGTCGATGCAGAGGATGAGACCGTGGGGAATGTCCCCTTCAAGCGGTAAGCAAACTTTGGCTTTCCCTGACTTAGCTATTTTGATATTTGTGCTGACAAACTTGCATGTTTCTGCTTACAGGGCAAGCCTGCCATGCCCAAGCTCCGCTCCAACTTGAAGATTGCTGCCGGCAGGGGCAAGCCACCACGCTCTTCTCCAGCCGCTGCGCCGACAACGCCCACAGTTGGCGTTCCCGTGGTTGTATGCCAGGGAACGTACACAGCTGCTGGTACCGCAGAGGCGGCTACGAGAAGATGGCGGGCAAGAAATCAGTTGCCGGCATCACTTTTTCCAAGACGGCTGAAGCTTCGGCTAGTGATGCCGCTCGATTTATTGCCATGAAGCAGGAGATGGATGACCAGATGGCGGCCGAACAAGGCGGATCTCCCATCCTGGCTCCCAATCTGGCAAAGGGTTGCAAGACCCCCGGCAAACACTGAAGACCATGCGTGACGGTACCCGCAACTGGTACGCGCACATGGACGAACTCCACGACACCCTGCACGGACAACTTGAGGTAAAATAGCCTATGGTCCCAGCCCCCGAGCACTTTGGCGGCTAAAAATTTAGCCGGCAAAGTGGTCTCGTTGACTAAATAGTGCTAACCATAATGTTGTTTTCGTGCATGCAGGCCGTTCTTGCTTCCAATCTTGAGCTATTTCGTGCTCAAGAGAAGAAAACAAGGAATGCCAGAACTGCAGCAGGACGTGGAGTTGAAGAACGCCCAAATTGCGAGCTTGGAAGAAGCTCGCAAGAAGGATGAAGGTGACAAAGCTTTCTTTGCCTTCTTTTCGTCCGACTTCTTTTCCTTTTCCGACAAGTATTTTAGTCGTCTTTCTTTTTATTTGTAGAATTACTAAACACTGCGCAAGATATTCTCAAGAACTCCACTGACATGCAAGCTTTGATGAACGAAGCTGCAGATCTTGCCGGGCTGGTGAAAGCTGAAGGCGGATCACGCCAAGGAGCTGGATGAGCGTGCGTTGGCATGCTGCCGAAGTTAGCAAGTTGACTGGACAACTTGAGGCCATGAGCAACAACCTTGACCAGGTGAACAAGAACGCCAAGGAGCAGCAGGACCAACTGTCAAAGGCGGTCCAGCTAGCTCAAGAAACGCTTGAGAACCATCTGGATGAGGTCAACGCCATCCACGACCATGTCTTGGGTATGTCTCCAATCCTTCATTTTGTCACCTTGCTTTCTTGAAACTTGAAGCTGCAGTGTGTAACTTTGTGTTTGTGCAGTGCCGGCTAGCTTGGGAGATGACCTGGCTACAACGCCGCGCCTTGCCCGAATCTTGAAAGTTGGCGAAATCGTCAACCAGATTGTCGGCGCAGGCAAAGCATTTGCCGCCAAGTTCTACCCTGGGGGACGGCGATCCCGTCATCTTCGATGCTCTGCCGGACCTGCTGGAGAAGGCGGCAGCGAACACGACACACTACGCTCAGCAGCACGAGGCGGTGCCAAGTTGGCATTGGCAATGACGGCGGCGTGGTACCCGGAGGCTGATATTCATCAAGTCACCGAGTACTTCCCCACCGAAGACGAAAACAACCAAGCCATCGTGATGCAGGACGTGCTGCGGTCTGTTCGCGGCTATGCGACCCGGGTTGCCAACATGGTTGACATCCGCAAGTTCTACAAGGAACACCCGGACCCGCATGTTGCCGTAGCCGATCCCTCCTTGGCGGATCCTGAAGCTGCCGAGGCGAAGAAGGCGAAGCCGGAGCCGACAAGCGCAGCCCCAAGGATGGCGGAGCCAGCCCCAAGAATGCCGGCGTCAGCCCCCAGGATCTCTCCACCAGCTCTACCAAGGCGGCAATCCCTTAGACTCCTCCTGCAAAGGCAGCACAAAACACTGCGTTAATCTGTTAACGCATAAAACTTTATTTTGGGTTGTAAATATTTATGGGCCAACTTTTATGCTACACTTGGCGGTAGGCTTACTTAAGTGGCCCGCCTTAATATGTATCTCGCCTGCATGTTTAGCTTTTTCATATGTTGGCGGAACCTCATCTTAGTTACTTTAGCTGAGCCAACCAGGTGCAATACCAACTAATTTAGACTCAGAGACCAAAGCCAGCATGTTGGTGCCAACGACATACTACTAGGCGACCCACACACAAACAGACAGATAAGCATATTAGGCGGTGCAAAGATTGTTTGCGTTTTTAGCCGGCAGACGGCAAATGTCAAAAAGTTTGGACCTTAGCACGGAGCAAAACTTATTTTGTTTGGTAACTTTTATGACAACAGATATATGATTGCGAGAAAAGACAAAAGATGGCATGATCCCAAAACTGAATGAGCAAACCACAGACTTTTATTTCATAATCATATAGTACTTATTACAATGTGGAAATTGCTAAGTGTAAAAAGGACGTAGCTGCTCAATGTTCCAGGTCGCTTGGTTTCTTCGTACTTGTCGTCAACCTTCCTTTTGCGCTTGCGACCTCGCTTCTTCTTGTATCCGTCTCGTGCGTCGACCAAGTAATAAGAACCATTGAGCAACACCTTACTGACCACAAAAGGTCCTTCCCAAGGCGGGGATAACTTATGCAAGCCCTTCTATCTTGGATTAGGCGGAGAACCAGGTCACCAACTCTAAAACTTCGTTGCCGCACCCTTCTGCTGTGATAACGCCTCAAACTTTGCTGATAGATGGCGGATCGTGCAAGGGACATCTCGTTCTTCATCAAGTAGGTCAAGGCCATCCTGTCTTGCATCTTCTGCGTCTTCCTGGACGTAGGCTTGAATTCTGGGAGAATCGTACATCATGTCGGTTGGCAACACTGCTTCTGCGCCATAGACTAAGAAGAAAGGAGTAAACTTGGTTGATCTGTTTGGAGTTGTGCGTAAACTCCAAAGGACAGACTGCAATTCATCCACCCAAGCCCCAGCCGCTCTGTGCAATGGTACTTCGAGACGTGGTTTGATTCCTTGTAGACTAAACCATTTGTACGCTCTACTTGACCGTTTGCCTGCGGATGCGCTACTGAGGCTAGATCTAGGCGGATACCATGCTTATAACAGTATTCCTCGACTTCGCCTTGCTATGAGGCACCCCGAACCGAGAGATTATTCCCCACAGAAAGTTTGCGGCTGTGGCGCCGTCTAGCTTTTTGATAGGCTTAGCTTCAACCCATTTGGTGAACTTGTCTACAGCCACAAGTAAATGTGTGTAGCCACCAGGCGCCGTTTTAAACGGCCAACCATGTCCAAGCCCCAGACTGCGAAAGGCCATGTGATGGGTATTGTTTTAAGCTCTTGAGCCGGCATGTGTGATTGTCTGGCATAAAGTTGGCAGCCCCTGCATCTTTTAACAATGTCTTCTGCATCTTGCTTGGCTGTCAACCAATAGAAACCTTGTCGGAAGGCTTTTGAAACAAGGGCGCGTGAGGAAGCATGATGTCCACATACGCCGGCATGTATCTCATCCAACAGTTCTCTGCCTTCTTCGGGCGAAATGCAGCGTTGGTAAACACCAGTGGTGCTACGCTTGTACAATTCGCCTTTGATTATTGTAAATGCCTTGGCTCTTCTTATTATTTGCCTTTTCAAAACCTCATCATCCGGTAACTCCTGATTGATCAGGAAGTCCAAATATGGCGTCGTCCAATCCGGCTTTACCAAGTAGACGGCATAGCTAGCACTATCAACTGGTTCTGCCGATTCTGGGTCAAGGAGGTCTGCTCCTTTAATTGACGGCTTGTGTAGGTGTTCCAGGAAAACATCTTTTGGTACCTTTTTGCGTTCAGATCCCATTCTGGCAAGTGTATCTGCCGCCTCATTTTGAGCTCTTGGGATGTGGCGGACCTCGTAGCCTAGAAAACACTTGGCGAATTCGTCAACGGTAGCTCGATATGCCGCCATTGTCTCGCTCTTTGTGTCCCAAGTACCACGTATCTGTTGCGCCACCAAGTCTGAATCTCCGTAGCAGAGGACACGCTGGACGCCAAGTTCCTTGGCAATGTGTAAACCATGAAGGAGAGCTTCGTATTCAGCAACATTATTAGTTGCCTTGAAGTGAATTTGTAACACATAACTAAGCTTGTCTCCTTGAGGGTTTCTTAAAACAATGCCAGCCCCCGAGCCCTGAAGCATTTTTGATCCATCAAAGTGCATGATCCAGTATGCATCTTCAGGGAGAGGTACTTCGTCCATGGCCTCCGTCCAATGCTACAAATCTGCTAAGGCTTGAGACTTAATGGCCGTTCTGGGTTTATAGATGTCGAAGGCGGCAAGTTCAATGCCCCATTTGGCAACGCGGCCTGTTGCATCTGTATTATTGATGATATCCCCCAGAGGTGCCTTGCTCACCACCGTTATTGAATGTTCCTGGAAATAGTGCCTTAACTTCCTGGCGGCGTAGAAAACACCGTAGACCAGCTTCTGGTAATGCGGATAACGCTGTTTTGAGGCGGAAAATACTTCACTGATGAAGTAAACCGGACGTTGTTCCGGCAAGTCTGAATTTCCGTCTTGCGTTCCACAACCAGTACCACGCTAACAACCAAGTTAGTTGCGCGATAGAGCAGCATTGGTTCCTGCGAACGAGGAGCTGCCAAAATTGGAGCAGACGTTAACGCGTCCTTGAGTTGCTGCAAGGCGGCGTCTGCTTCGTCTGTCCACTCGAAGTTGTCGGATTTCTTCAGAAGCCGGTAGAGAGGCAGTGCCTTCTCACCAAGACGGCTAATGAAACGACTGACGGCAGCCGCCGAGCCGGCAAGTCGCTGCACGTCCTTCAGGTCCTTGGGCCTGGATATGTTGAGGATCGCTTTGATTTTTTCTGGATTACTTCTATCCCTCGTTCGGAAACGATAAAGCCAAGCAATTTGCCGGCAGGAACCCCGAAGACGCATTTTTTCGGGTTGAGTTTCATCCTATATACCCGGAGGCTATCAAAGGTTTCTCTCAAATCGTCAAGCAAATCTGCCTTCTTTCTTGACATGACGGCAATGTCGTCAACATAGACGTGAACATTGCGGCCAATTTGCTCGTGAAGGCATCTTTGCATACACCGCTGATACGTTGCGCCGGCATTTTTTAGACCGAAGGGCATCGTGATGTAGCAGAAGGTCCCATAGGGCGTAGTGAACGCTGTTTTGATTTGGTCGGATTCTCGCATTTTGATTTGGTGGTACCCGGAGTACGCATCCAAAAAGCACAGCAGCTCGGAGCCGGCTGTGGAGTCTATGACCTGATCTATACGAGGCAAAGCAAAGTGGTCCTTAGGACAGCACTTGTTCAAACCGGTATAATCAATGCACATTCTCATTTCCTTATTAGGTTTTGGAACCATTACAGGATTTGCCAACCAATCAGTGTGTACTACCTCCCTAATGAACTTGGCTTCTTGCAACTTGATGATCTCCTTCCCTATTGCTGTCCGCTTCTTCTCACCGTAGCGCCTTATTCCTTGCTTCACTGGTTTGGCTCCTTCGTAGACGTTAAGAGAGTGCTCGGCAAGTTCCCTCGGGACACCTGGCATGTCAGCTGATGACCATGCAAAGATGTCCTGATTCTCACGGAGGAACCTGACGAGCGCGCTTTCCTATTTGTCGTCCAAGCCAGCCCCTATGGTGACTTGCTTGGAGCTGTCACCTGGGACCAGATCCGCCTTCTTTGTGTCTTCGGACGCCTTGAAAGTGTTCTTTTGCTCAGTCTTTACATGCTCCGGCAACTGCGACGTATCGAGCTCTTTTTCAACATGGCTAACTCCTCTGCGTGGAGGACTGCCTCAGCGAAGGCGGCGTTGCCACGCTCACACTCCTTTGCTTTCTTGAAGTTGCCACTGATGGTAATTGTACCATTGGGTCCCGGCATCTTCAGCTTGCTGTATATGTAACACGGGCGAGCCATGAATTTGGCGAAAGCTGGCCGTCCAAAAATGGCGTGGTAGGCACTTTTGAAGGGGACTACTTCGAACCTGAGATACTCCGAGCGGTAGTTTGTCTCAGGCCCAAAAGTAACCTCCAATCTGATGCTTCCCATTGACTTGCTTGCTTTCCCGGAACATGCCATGAAACTTGACTTGCTATAGTCAAGCTGGCTTTCCGACAAGTTCATGCGCTTCAGAGTGTCCGCGTAGATGATGTTGAGGCTGCTGCCGCCATCCATCAACACCTTGGTGAGCCTGAAGTTATCGACAATTGGGTCGACGACAAGGGCGTATTTGCCGGGGTGAGGAACGTGATCTGGATGATCATCTCTATCCCAAGTTATTGGCTCCTCTGACCAGTCTAGATACTGGGGAACGTCTGGTACTGTGGCGTTTAGCTCGCGCATCTCCGCCTTTTCTTCTTTTGCCGAAGGAGTGCCCAGGAAGCACACCAATTGGCCATGTACCTTGGGATATTTCCTTTCTTTGCGCATCAGCTTGGGTTCCTCATCCTCGGACATGGACACTGCCCCATCATCGTCTTCCTTCTTTGTCTTCTCAGCCTTTTTGCTCTTTTTTGATTTCCAGCCAACCTCGGGGTCCTTCTTGAAGTCCTCCATGAACCGGCATTCCCCTAATGTGTGGTTGACTTTGCCTAAGGACGCGTGGATTGGGCAGGGCAAGGCTTTCGCCTGATCGTACGTCAGGCGCTGCTTGCTGGAGCCGCCATCTTTACCCTTTCCTTTCCACTTGCGGTTGCCGCCTTTGCCTTCGAAGGCGGCGGCGACCTCGTTTGATGGTCCGGCTTTGTCATCCTGGGGAGCCTTGCGTTTGTGACTTGCTCGCCTGTTTGGCGCCATATCATGTGCGCCATCTCCATCGCGTGCATCGTCATCCGCCTGTGCGTACATGGCTGCTACTTCGAGCATGACTCCGAGATCCTTGACTTGCATGCGTACGAGCTTATGTCTGAGACTTGAGCCCTTCAGGAGGCCGTGGTGAAGGCATGGATTGCTTGATTGTCGTCTACGTTCTCGCAGCTTGCCTTTGTTTGAATCCACCTTGCCAAGAAGCTTGTAGCTGTTTCATCTGGCTTTTGCACGCAACGAACCAAATCTGTGTATGTATTGGGTCGCTTGTACGTGCCTTGGAAGTGCTGCGTGAACACCTTTTCCATGTCATGCCAGCTATGAATGCTTTTCTCCGGCAAGTTTTCGATCCAGCTTCGGGCTGTCCCCTCCAGCATGAGGGGAAGGAAGCGTGCGCGACGAGGCCATTGCCTCCGGCAATTTCAACTGCCAGCGCGTAGTCCGACAACCATGAGTTTGGCTTGTCCGCTCCATTGTACCTTTGATGAGTTTTTGACACTGATGTCATGTCTCTGGGTACTTGAACGTTGCGGATGGCTGGGCCAAAGCACTCAGGTCCTAGATAGGCATCTTGCTTTCCAGCCTTGATGTCATTGAGACGATGTCTCGCGTCTTGCGGACTGAGCTGTTTGCCAGATCTATCAGCATGAGGCTCGTCCTGCGCTGCCCGGCTGTGCCTAGGCTCATTGTTGTGTCCCCGGCTTCCGCCTTCGTGCCTGGGCACTGGTGGTGGGGACTGTGTGCGGTCCCTGCTTCTTCTTGGCGGCGGGGCGTCGTCGCGGTTGCCGCCACTCCTTGGCGGCTGCTTGCTGCCCCTGCTTCCGCCTTCATCCCGCCTAGGCGGGGAGGTGAGGCCTTGCGCCTGTTGCCGGTCCTGGACGCCTCGTCACGCTGCCTTTGGGAGGTGGTGATTTGCGTGGGTCTTTCTCCTTGTCCTTCCCTTTTCCGTGGCTACTGGAGCCGGACGGATCTTCGGGTTGCCACCGGCCGCAGCTTTGCAAGCGTTGGATTTTGATTCCAACTTTCCTCCCCTTGCGTCCGCCATGTCGGCGCGAGAATCAGCACGGGCCTGCTGCTCTAGAGCTTTGTGAGCAAGGATCGATGCGTAGTAGATCTTCTCGTCCTTGTCATAGTCATCATTGTTGAGGATGTCCAAGGCGGCTGCAGTGTTGAGGACAGGGGTTGCGAGGATGACGTCCCCGTTCTTGTCCTTACGCTGCGGCGCTGTAGCCCACTCGAAACCAAGCTTTTGGGCAGGGGATTTGAAGGTGTCATGATCCCTGCCTTTCCTTTTCTCTCTCCCCACTTGTCCTGCCGGCTTGGGCAATGGGTGGTGGTGAAAAGATTGCGCTTGGGGTCGCACTTGGCGGTTATCTTGGCGTTTTCCTCCTTGGCTTCGTCGAGGAGGCTCTGGACCTCTGCTTGCTTGCTTTTGAGGTACTCAGTTTGCTCCACCAAGGTGTTCCGAAGTTTCTCCAAATCAGCCGGATTGGTTTTGTCGTTTACCGGCGTGTGAAGAACTTCCGCCAGAGCCGCCATGTTCCTATCTTGCTGGGCTCGCCCTTCTCCAGAATTTTCTTCTTTGGAGCCCCAGGAGGCTCTGGAAACTGTGGATCGGTTGCCGGGGTCCCCAGGTTGGCGGCGTCAGTTGCCGCCTTCTCTGGCTGCACCGGTGACATCCGCCACAAAAACCTGCTGCATGTTGACGGAAGAGCCCGTAGCCGCCTCAGATGGCGGAGGATCAGGTGTAACAAAACACTGCTTGACCCGTTGCTCAAACATGCTGGCAGAATCTTCTTCGGAATCAGAATCTACGTTGACGTGAACGGTAGATCTGGATCCGGCATCCGACATCGCATCATCCTGGAGCGCAGGAAGAATAGATTCGGGATCTTGACTGTTGGGCTGGGAGTCTGATCCCAGTCCCGTCATGCCGACAAAGTGTAGATCTGAATCTGCGGACTCCTCAGAGGAGGCAAACTCAGATCCGTCTTGATTGTAGGGCGGGTGGGATGGCGAATAAATTCGCGGCAACCCATACGCCTCAGAAGTGTAGCCGATGAACACATCGACGCCGCCAAACGGCACAACTCCGCATCCGACAATGTAGTCGTCTGCGGGGATGTAGGACTCGTCGCAGCTGATGTAGTGGTTGTCGCCGTAGCGAACAGCGCGGCCGACGGCGATTGTTTCGCCGATGCCGCCAAGGTTCCCGCCTGGAACGTGACGCCTGACGCCTTAGGCCCCACGGTGGGCGCCAACTGTCGTCGTATCGGCATCTTGGATAGGAGACGGGGTCCTGCTAGCCGAGGGTGAACGTAGGGCAAGAAGGTGGACGTCGTCAAGGTCGGGATTGTACACGGCGGTTTACCCAGCTTCAGGCACCACGGCGGTGGCGGTGCCCTACGTGCTGCTATAACTCACTATAAGGCAATATCGCCGTGAACAGGTTACAATGAGTTGGTTGTGTTGAATCGTGCCCTAAAGGCGTCCCGAGGTCCAGCTTATATAGGCGGCTGGACCTAGGGTTACAAGGTGATTACGTATCCAGCAAGTATACGGAGTCCTAAACCTAGCCGGCAAGTATGCCGCCTTCCATCTTGGTCTTGGTGGCTTCATGGGCTTCAGTCTTGGGCCTCCTCCTTGCCGGCATCCGCCTTCCTTGGTCGTCAGCTATCTGGGCCGCCCGGTAGGCAAAGCCTTCACCACCACTGCGGGCCACCCTGGACTAGCCGGATTGATCCATGCTGGTGATACCCCTAGTAGGTATATCCCCAACAGCCTCGGCTCCATAGACAAGGAAGAATGGTGTTTCTCCAGTTGCTCTGCTCGGTGTGGTTCTGAGGAACCACAAGACACTTGGTAGATGTTCAATCCAGTTCTTGCCCTAGTCTTCCAGCTTGTCAAAGGCCTTGGTCTTCAAACCCTTTAGGACCTCCGCATTGGCTCGCTCCACTTGCCCATTACACCTTGGGTAGGACACCGAGGCAAAACACACCTTGATGCCCAGCTCTTCACAGAAGTTGAGGAAAGATCGACTTGTGAACTGAGAGCCATTGTCCGTTATGATTCTGTTGGGTACTCCAAAGAGGTAGGCGATCCCTTCAATGAACTTGATGGCTGCCTGAGCTGTTTGCCGTGGGACTGGCATCACTTCCACCCACTTTGTGAACTTGTCGATGGCCACGAAGAGGTACTCATGTCCCCCGACAGACTTCGGTATCTTCCCCACGATGTCCAGCCCCCAGACCGCGAACGGCCAGGAGATTGGTATTGGCTGCAGAGCTTGCGCGGCTGATGTATGTTCTTCGCATAGTACTGGCAGGGTTCACAGGTCTTGACTAGCTGCTCGGCATCACTGATCTTGATGCCACATGACTTGAACACGTGCCCTCGTGGATGTCCCTTAGCAGTACTTGGCCTTGTTCTTGAGGGATGCAGCGGAGCTTGACTCCGTTGTCCCGTCGCCGGTAGAGCTCGCCGTCGATCATGACGTAGAGCTTGGCTTGACGAGCCACCCGCTCGGCGTCGTGGTCATCCTCCGGGAGGGCGTGCTCCATCATGTACTTGACGATGTCCCGGGCCCAGGGTGGGTGGGTTCCTTCCACCGGTAGCACCATCCGACGGAAAGAAAGCATAGCTTCCTTCGTCGGAAGAGCTGCCGGGTCTTGAGCTTCTGGGCTGGCTACCCGTGTTGTCGAGGTAGAAGGGTCGCCAGCCCCCGACGCAGATCTTGCCACGAGCCTCTCAGGAGGAATCGAAGGTTGCCTGAGAACCTCGATGTAGATCCCGGGAGGCACTGGTTCTTGCTTGGACGCCAACTGCGACAGCTCGTCCACGGCCGTGTTTTCTCCCCGTGGGACATACACAGCCCGGAAGTCGTCGAAGCGCCGCTGTAGTTTCCAGACTTCCTCGACGTACGGTGCCATCTGGGGACACGCGTACTCCTTGTTCACTTGCCTGATGACTAGCTGAGAGTCACCCTTGACGACGATCTTGTTGATGCCGAGGCCGATGGCAGCACGAAGTCCTGCGAGCAGGCCCTCATACTGCGCCATGTTGTTGGAGATGTTCCCTTGGTAGTGCATGTGAACGACGTACTTGAGCCGGTCACCAGTTGGAGAGGTTAGGACAACCCCTGCACCTCCTTTCCCCTTGGTGTAGGAGTCGTCGAAGTGCACGGTCTAGGCGCTAGGATCTTCTTTCCCGGGGAGGCAGGCTTCCTCCGGGTCGTCGAATGCTGTCCCGGTCCACTCAGCAGTGATGTCCGCCAGCGCCTGACTCTTGATGTTGTCCGTGTGCTCGAACTTGAGGCCGAAACCTTGAAGCTCCATGGCCCACCATGATATGCGTCCGGTGGCAAGCGGGTTCTCCAATGGGCTTCTGAGTGGATACTTGGATACCACCATGATGGGATGTCTTTGGAAGTACGGCCTCATCTTGCGGGAGGCAATGAGGATTGCCAGCAGCAGCTTCTGCATCATGGGGTACCGCTCCCGGGCGTCGCGTAGTACTGCGCTGACGAAGTAGACCGGGTGCTGCACCTTGCGGGTCGCCGAGTCCTGAGGGGGCTCGGCTTCCTCAATGTCGACGCCTTGGGGTGGGGACGAGGTAGCCCCCAGCGGAGTCTCGGCGACGCGAGATTCCCCGTTGCTGACGGGCTCCGCACCGCCTGATGAGGCTGCAGTGACGTCAGGATCGCTACACCCCTGGTCACCCGGCAGCCTTTTCTTACATGGTTGTCCCGGGAGAGAGTTCCCGGGTCACTTACCCTTGATCTTGCTTGACTTCTTGGGAGGAGCGTCACGCTCTACCACAAGCACAACGCTGACCACCTGGTTGGTGGCAGCAATGTACAGTATTAGGGGCTCCTTTTCTTCTGGTGCCACGAGGATTGGTGGCGAGGCGACGTAGCGCTTGAGGGACTGCAGGGCTTCCTCGGCCTTGAGTGTCCATTCCACGGGGCCCGACTTCTTGAGCAGCCTGAAGAACGGTAAGGCCCACTCCCCAAGCCTCGAGATGAAGCGCCCGAGTGCAGTGATGCACCCGTTGAGGCGCTGTATGTCCTTGACCCGCCGGGGCACCTCCATGCGCTCGATTGCCTTGATTTTGTCCGATTCGCCTCGATCCCTCGGTGAGAGACCAGGAAACCCAGTAGCTTGCCGGAGGGGACCCCGAACACGCACTTGTCGGGGTTGAGCTTGAAGTTGACCCGGCGGAGGTTCTCGAAGGTCTCGTGTAGATCTTGGATGAGGGAGTCCTTGTACCGGGTCTTGACCACGATGTCGTCGATGTACGCTTCAACGTTGCGGCCCAGCTGTGGCCCAAGGCATGCTTGCATTGCGCGCTGGAAGGTAGCGCCGGCATTCCGGAGGCCAAAAGGCATCCGGGTGTAGCAGTAGCAGCCCTTAGGGGTGATGAAGGCCGTCTTCTCTTGGTCCTCGAGCGCCATCATGATCTGGTGGTACCCGAAGAAGGCGTCCAAGAAGCACAGCAGCTCGCACCCGGCCGTGGAGTCCATGATCATGTCGATCCGCGTCAGGGGGAATGGGTCCTTGGGACAGGCCTTATTTAGGTATGTGAAGTCGATGCAGAGTCTCCACTTGAAAGTCATGGGCTTCGGCACCACCACGGGGTTAGCCACCCAGGTTGGATGGGGAACCGACCGGATGACACCAGCTTCTATCAACTTGTCCACCTCGGCGATGATGAATTCTAGCTTTTCCTTGCTTTGGTTCCGGAGAACCTGCTTCACGGGGCGAGCCCCCGGATTGACTGCCAGTTTGTGCTCGATCACCTCCCTTGGAACACCGGGTAAACCTGACGCCTCCCACGCGAAGACATCAGAGTTTTCCCGAAGGAAGGCGACGAGCGCGCTTTCCTATTTGTCGGTGAGGCGGGCGCCGATGGTAATGGAGCGAACGCCGTCACTGGTCAGCGCCACCTTCTTGGTCAACTGCGGGTCGCCATGGAATGGCGCCTTCTTGGAGGGAGTAGATGTGGAGCCCCCAGGGTGCCCTTCGCCCCGGAGAGTGCTCCAGCATCATCCTCCTGTACGCCTTGAGGGACATCCGCCATGATTGCCACCGTCTAGTTCAGCTGGTGAACGCAGTAGATGGCGTCGTCGATGTCGGCCTTGACCTTGATGACGCTCCACGGCGCCGGGATCTTCAGCATGTTGTAGGCGAAGTGGGAGACGGCCATGAACTTGGCCAGGGCAGGCCTGCCAAGTATGCCGTTGTACGGGAGCGGGGTGTCGGCGATGTCGAAGACGATTTCCTCGGTGCGGAAGTTGCACGAGTCGCCGAAAGTGACCGGAAGCGTGATCTTCCCGAGGGGTCGAGTGACACTTCCGTTCACACCTTGGAACACACCGGTGTCTTGTAGGCGAGACTGAGGGATTTGAAGGATAGCCAGGACCTTCGCTGTCAGCAAGTTGAGACTTGAGCCTCCGTCGACCAGCATCTTGGTGACCTTGAAGTTGTGGATGACGGGCGACACGATCAACGGCAGAGTCCCAACCCCGACAGTGTTGGCAGGATGGTCTTCTGGGTCGAAGGTGATGAGTTGGTTGGACCAGTCCAGGGGCCTGGACGGAGCAGAAACAACCGCGTTCAGCTCCCGGACAAGTCTCTTGTAGGCGCCATTGGAGGGAGGCAGAGAAGACCCTCCGTGGATGCACCCGACGACTTCGGTGACCTCTTGATACTTCCCGCCGTTGCCATCGTGGGCGGCTTCTGGATTGTTGTACCCGTGACCGCCTTGACCGCCGCTTCCTCCTCCACGGCCTCCGCGGCCACCGCCTCGGTTCCACCCACGGCTGCCTCCGCCTTGGCGACCCGTGGGACAGTCGCGAGCGATGTGCCCGGCAGTGCCGTAGTTGTAGCAGCCATCTTTACTGACCCCCGTCAGCTCGGCGTTGCTCTCGGATGGCGAGATTCTTGAGCATGCGATAGTCCTAGAGCAGGTGGTTGCCTTCTGGATGGATGTGACACCAGGGGTCACCTTCACCTTCTTGCTCGGAAGTTGGTGCAGGCTTGGCCTTCTTCGGAAGAGGCTCGGTGACGAAGATCCGCTTGTCGGGTCCAGGGTCCCGCTTCTTGTTCTTGGCTGGAGTGACCTTGTCCTCGGGCTCATCCTCCCTGTTGGGGGAATACTTTCTGGGTTAACCCGCGGCCCATATCAGTGCGACTTAACTTATTTGCACAGGTCAAGGCCTACGTAGAAACAAGCCCAACATCGCATCACCACAAGGAGAAGAATCTAGAAGACGTATCCCGGAAGGCATAGGAACGAGTTAGTCTCCGGATAGGTCCCAGTTGAAATATTCCTTGTGGAGGAAGTTTCCTTTGTAACCTGACGAGCCTCTGTGTATATAAAGAGGACTCGCAGAACTTAGAGAGGCCAAGCCCTTAAACCCTAGCTCATACGGCGAGTACCAGATCGGATCGCCTCTATTGTAACACCTCGAATATCATATCAATACCAATCTAGGGTAGGCAGGAAGTAGGTCTTTTACCTCACATTGAGGGGGCCGAACCTGGGTAAATCTGTGTCGATCTTTGTTCCTGTGATCCCAAGCTTGGAGATGCTTGACTCGCGTAATCCCACACCTACGAAGTCATCCATGATACCTGACGTGACAAACCCACGACAGTTGGCGCCCACCGTGGGGCCTGCGGTCAAGAGCGTCACGTTCCGCGCAGGATCGAAATCAGGATTCAAGACATCGCCATCGGCCAAGTTGAAGACATCAATGGTGTCCCCTTTATCGACGACTCAGAGTGGGGACCCGAGGCGGATCACGTCAAGTTTGGATACATTGTTCCCGTTGGATCAGTGAAAATCTTCGTTGGATCCGTCAGTCGCAGACCTATGGATGCGACTCAAGGAGGCGAATCAAGGGAGAGTTGCGGCCAGTGAGGGTCCGCGTGTTGGAAGAACTGCAGCAAGCTACAGCAAAAGTGTCCCTCCCCGCTCCGTCAAAACCTGTTTGGGAATCTCTACCGAGTCGGGAATGAGATCTCAAAATTGAAGAAATTGAAGCTATCAGGACGGAGCTCTTCGAAGAGGCGCAAAGGCTCGCGACCGAGCGCAAAAAACTCCAAGAAGAAGATCGGTGACTGCGTCGCTGGCAGCAAAAGCAGCAGGCGGTTTGGACCAAGACGGACAAAGAAGAACGAGAGACGAAACCAAAGTTCCACGACGAACCGGAGAGCAATGTGCACGCCGCGATAGGAATATTGTCAAGGATAGCACCGGTCGGAGATACGCGAGCTGATAAGGAGGCTCGCCATGCAATTGATCTACTGCAAACTGCTGCCTTGCAACAGGCAAATATGTACGAAGTTACGCCCAATGAGCCGCAACACGAGGTATCATGGGGCAGGGAAAAGTGCAGCGTCGAAGAGGTGGTCAACCAGCCAGCAGGTTTGCAAGTATCGTTGGAAAAAGAAAAGAAGAGGGAAGGTGAGTCCCAGACACCCGGGCGGCTTAACCAGCCCAGATTGAAACTGACTCAGATAATGATTCAGCACCAGTAAGCTCCTACTCATTATTGAAAGGGCCAGCATGCTTCGGGGAGGAAATACAGCTCACTCGCTTCCCCCCGAACTTCGGTGAGTCGCAGCGAGTCACCACCTACCATAGTGGCCAAGACCCCGCCTTATGGATAGAAGATTACGAAGCAAGCATGACAGGAACTGATGTAACTCAGGAAGTGCGTGCGAAGTATTTTCACTTGGCAATACAGGGAGAAGCCAGGGATTGGCTGTTAAGGCTGCCGCCGAAGTCAATAAGCACATGGGAAGACCTGAAGGACAAGTTCATCAACGGATTCCAAACAGAAGACATGAAAAACCTCAAGGAGGACGAATCAAGCAGTGATTGCATCAAAAGAGTCGCGGAAATCCTTGGCTCTGCCAAAAGCCTGACAGTGCAGTCCGCAATACAAGCTATGAGGAAAAACTGTAGATTTGAGCCGCTGGTGCATAAGTTAAGTCACGCTGAACACAAGATCGATAGTTTCGACCAGCTTTTGGTGACAGCCAACAAGTATGCAAAGACAGATAAGGTGACAGGCGGCTTAGCACAGAACCCGAAGGAAAGATTGCAAGTTGCGCAAACTGAACATCGTGCGTACCAGATGAAGGAGCAAGGAAGTGATAAGGCCTCATTCCCAAATAGCTTCAAAGGGATCTTTGACATTCCCTGCAACTTACATCGCCGGAGGGATGGCAGGCCGGCGAGTCACACAAAGGCGCAATGCCATTATTACCGGAGGTGGAAAGAAGGCGACACGCCAGACACGGCTCGCAGTGGATCAATGCAGCACAAGGACAAAACAAGCCCTCACCAAAAGCCTGACGCTTTACCTAGAAGGAATATAGGACGATTTCATACCGTGGAAGTACAAACAACGGACGGTAACCGGAGGCGCGACCAAGTCACGATGCCGGAAAGGTACCGTCGCTGGACAGAGCGATCGGTCATTTGGAGCCACGACGATCATCCCCCAGAAGTAAAAGATCCTGGACAGCCAGCTCTTGTGGTCGCGCCTGAAGTCGCAGGATACAGGCTAAACAAGGTCCTAATGGATGGAGGAGGAAGAGTAAACATCCTATACCAAGACACGCTCCGCAGAATGAATATACACGAGTCGCGGTTGCGGCCATCCAGGAAGGAAATCCAAGGCATAATCCCAGGGGCTGTTACGCGACCTATAGGAAAGATAACCCTTGAAGTCAGCTTTGGGACAGAGCGGAACTTCCGCACAGAGCTCCTAGACTTCGAGGTTGTAGCTGTCAAGAGCTCATATCATGCGATCTTTGGAAGAGAAGCCTATGTCAAATTCACCGCCCGCCTCTGCTACGTCTACCTGCAGCTCAAAATACCAGGACCAAACGGTGTGATCACCATACATGGAGATAGGCTGAGAGCGTTAGAGTGCGAGGACGCAGGCTCAGCACTCACAGAAGAAGCTTGCATCGCCAGCTCCTCACACGGATATCAGTCACAGATGTGCAATCGCAGCCCAAAACGAGTCGCGCTAGGGGTGCCGCGGAGGCGGCCAGTAGGATGCACCCACCGGATGGTAAATTCCCACCAAGAAGTTGCACACCGGAAGATAATGCTCCACGGGTCGCTTTGATACAAAAAGAAGACAAGAAATGGCGCATATGCATAGATCCAGCCTCGATCAACAACCCCTGCCAAAGAGGTTCAGTTATCGTGAGACCTTACAACGCAGACTCGACTCAGCATAAGTCGCAACTCAGTGCGGCTAATCCCCTAACGGACTTGCTCTCTGCTTCAACATGAAACACACATCGGAGCTATCATGCTCGATCCGAGTCGCGCTCAGCGACTCAAAATTGAACCAATCAGGTGTTCAACCCACTCCGTCAGGAGTATTAATTCGCAACTAAGTGTGATGAGTATCAAGTGTGCATGGCCTGCGAGGAACAAAAAACTCGCATTAAAGGGCCTGCATCATCTCCGTAATACCCTGTAAGAAATCGTGTGATTATGAAATAAAGCCGGCGCCCTTGACATTCAAGGGTTCGTCGTTTCGCGTCAACTATCATTGAGTCGCTGAGTCTTTTGAATTTCATATATCACTGACCCTTGAGGGCTCCTTACGAGCATGGCGAGCAACACTCGCACCTCAAATCTTGCCAAACGAGTGGCAATCCTTAAGCTAGAAGCGTCTTGCATTATGCGGCCAAAGTACTGGGGTGTGGCGTCAATCGAGTCTGAATGTCTATCATGGCCTTTCTCGACCCTGAACACACATGTTCCTAGGAAATACTGAGCCACGCGAGCGTCTACTTAATGGAAATATCATAAAAGAACCTGCTTATAGGTCACAAAAATATTGTTTATAGTATATAAATGTCTTACAGACCAACGGGCACGACCCACACTATTATTTATTTCTGCTTCCGAGTTACACGAGCGGGAGTCAGCACGGTTTGTCTTGCGGTCGAAGCCGCAGGTGCCCTAATAACTAGAGCACCACCAGACGACGAAGAAGGGCCACCAGGTCCTGATGGTGGATTAGCAGCCCGGGATGACTCAGCCCCAGTGGACTTTTCCTTTGTGATTTTGCTCCAATCAAGATAAGTGCCCAAGTCCAAATTATCAACATTTTCGTGGCATAACCACGCATCCCCTTCCAGATGTCGAAATACTCACTTATAGGAAGCTCGGTATCATCCGCGCGCATTGCCCTGCCATGGCGAGCAATCTTGCCAATGTCTATTTCTGGATAATATGCTCGGAGCAATGTCAAGACATGAGCAGCTCCGGTGCGAGCAGAGGACCGTTTCCAATCAGAGACATAATGTGGAGCCTTGAACAGTTTATTTATCCAATACTCGCAAGACGTTGGGCCATCAGTCGCAGGGGAAAGTTTTGTCATGACTTCCTTGGTAACCTTTAAGAGACGCTGGTTGAAATCCGAAAGGTATACCAGTTGGTCCTTCAAATTGGAGCGAGACACTGGAGCCTCAGGTCCCGTGTCATAAAAGAAAGATAAGATATAAGTCAGCGACTCGCGGTGGCTACTTATAATATAAATGATTAAGGGAATAAAGACAAACCAGCGAGTTGCAGGATGGCTGATTTGACAATAGATCAAAAACCCTCAAAGGTTTTGACCAGCGAGTTATATTTCTCATCTCACGTGGCGAGTTCTTTCGCGTGGTCTTCCTTCAGACGGTCGATCAACTCAGACTTTAAAGTCAGCCCTTCTCGCAAAGATTTTATGACTTCATCTTTTTCCATAAGTCGCTGCTTGGAGGCTGTTTCGAGTTCTTTGAATTGCTCCTCACTAGAGTCAAGATGGTTTTTAAGAGATTTTATTTCTTGTGCCTGGCTTTTGATAACTTCATTATGCTGATCCAAGGCAGATCGCATTACTTCAGGCTGATCTAAAGATATGCCTTTGCCCTTTATTGATCCAGAGGTATCAAGCAAAGACAGCTCCAACTGCAAATACACAGAGAAAAAGAGCATCAGTAATTCTTACAGGAGCTTGGGGGCTCGTAATCTGGAGACAAGAAAAGAATCAACACCCTGTTAAATTACACAAGGTATTGATCCTTGGGGGCTATGGCATGTGTACCTGGCGACTTGAAGCAAGTTCCTCAACCAGGTCGCGTAGTAAAGCAGCATGCTTGTCTCCAGCTGCAATAATAGCATCCGCAATTGACCTGGAACTACTAGTGCCTAGGTGATCAGCCGCCTCAGGAGCTGGAACTCTGACCTTAGCAGGCATCCCTCCAACAGTAGGAGTCGCGACTGAAACCGTGGCAGGGGCAGCATCAGAAAGACCTTCCTCCAGGGAAGGCCCCGGATGAGTCGCGCCATCACTGGTTCCCACGTTTTCGTTAGCAGCGTCATCCTCGCTCATGGCTGGCTGAGAGGAAACAGTAGGAGAACCGGACTTGGCATCCCCTTCAATCATGGCCCTGCAGGATGTCGACAGGTTAACAAGCTAAAATGGCAGCGTCACAGCCTTACAGGGAAGAAAAGCTATACCCAGAGGCAATGCGGATACTCTTCATCAGGCAACCAGAGGATGGAGAGGATAAGTCTTGCAAATCTGAACCTACAAAGCAAGAAAAGCAGTGGAGATTAATAACTCTTCACAAAGACACATGAATACAAAAGGAAAGAGAGAGTGTCGCAGACAAATACCCGAGCTTATTGAAAAGCAATTCTTGTCAACAGGTTTAGAGAGAAAGGTAGCTCGGTCAGGGTCTGCAAGCTTCAAAGATTTAGCAGTTCTTGTTTCTACCAGCAGCGCCAAGGCTTTGCGGTGTTTCTCAGGCTGCGTAGGATCCTCCGAGCTCGCAGATGAAAACCGTTTGGAGGACCTGCGAGGTACCTCAGGAAGCTCCAAGAAAGGTGTGCTTGGAGCTCTAGACAAAAGAGCGTCGGCCATTTGCTGCTCCTCTTCAGAAGCACTGCCCTCAGGCTCGGAAACAGTGTCATGCATAATCATATCCTCGTCAGCGGCGGCGACTTGCTTTGACGATTCAGCGGCGACTTCTTGGTCTAAGCCTGCTTCCTCTGAGGGAAGAACCCAGAAATAGGGGTCGATCTGAATAGAAGCTCGGGTCAGAAATAATCAATTTTGAAGAAGGAATCTTGGAAGGAACAAGTTACAAGTAACATTACCACAAAAGGCTTGTGCTCAGCCCAGAAGGGAGCGAGCCCGACGTTATCATACGAGTCAATATCATCACCCGTCACTCGGCGAATGAAATTTATCCATTCCCCCCTGTCCCAATCTTCAGGGCAAGTACGGTCAACATCGTTTGCGTGACAAGTGAAATCCACCATAAGTCGCGAGCAGCGACTCATAGGCTGAATTCACCATTTGGTCCAGCAAGATATAAGATCTAATCCAGTGAGGCCATGGAGTGTCAGCGCCCTCACCTTGTCCAAAAGGGATTCGATAAAGGGCAACGAAGAAGGATCAGATTTGGAAGACAGAGCATCGGTAGCCTCGAAGGGGAAAGGAGACCAAAGAGGAAGAGGAATTTCACCCTCAGGAGAAGTGTCCTTACAATAGAAGAATGTTCTTTGCCAACCCTTAATTTTGTTGGCAAGGGCTAGCTTTGGGAAGATACTACCCCTACGACGCTGAAAGGATATGGCGCCGCATTGGAGAAAAGGACCATCTGTGGTTTCCCTTTGGCTATTGCAATTAAAAAGAGCAAGCCAGAAATCTACTGAAGGAGGGATGCCCAGGTAATCTTCGCAAAGAACGTGGAAGTTACTCACTTGGAGCATTGAGTTCGGACCAATGTCATGAAAACGGAGGCCTAACCGCTGCATCAAGGAGCGGAAGAAGAGAGAGCCTGGGGGCTTGAACCCGCGCTCGACCTGCTCCGCAAAGACCACTACCTCTCCTGGTTGAGGGTTAGGGATTACCTACTCACCGGCCGCGCGCCATTCGCATTGATCTTTTGGTGGGAGAAGGCCGCGGGCGGTCAAGGATTCCAGAAAATCCTCGTCAATCCATGAGCCTTCCCAGTTGCAACTACGGCGAGGCATTCTCTCCGATTGATGAAGATCTTTACCAAAAGATTGTAAGCGCGAAAAGCGGAGTCAGAGGCGGCGGGAGGAGCAGCGGAGGCGTAGCGCAAGTCTTGGTGTAGAACACTGGGAAAGACGATGGGCCGGGATAAATAGCCCAGACGCAGAAGACGTTCAGATCTTGAAACCAACCGTCAGGACTAAATAAGTCGTGCTTTGAGCCGCCAAGAAGAGTTATAAGCCGCAGATTGGCCATATGAAAATTGGAGTTCAGCTGGGACAATTCGTGTGTACGGTTCAGTGGTTCATCAAGACAAAGAAGCCTTCACTCGAAGTCCAAGCTAAACTTGGGGCTAATGTCGGGGAATACTTTCTGGGTTAACCCACGGCCCATATCAGTGCGACTTAACTTATTTGCACAGGTCAAGGCCTACGTAGAAACAAGCCCAACATCGCATCACCACAGGGAGAAGAATCTAGAAGACGTATCCCGGAAGGCATAGGAACGAGTTAGTCTCTGGATAGGTCCCAGTTGATATATTCCCTATGGAGGAAGTTTCCTTTGTAACCTGACGAGCCTCTGTGTATATAAAGAGGACTCGCAGGACTTAGAGAGGCCAAGCCCTTAAACCCTAGCTCATACGGCGAGTACCAGATCGGATCGCCTCTATTGTAACACCTCGAATATCATATCAATACCAATCTAGGGTAGGCAGGAAGTAGGTCTTTTACCTCACATTGAGGGGGCCGAACCTGGGTAAATCTGTGTCGATCTTTGTTCCTGCGATCCTAAGCTCGGAGATGCTTGACTCGCGTAATCCCACACCTACGAAGTCATCCATGACACCTGACGTGACAAACCCACGACACTCCCCGGGGAACTTGACTCCTTCAGCTCGAGCGCATCGATCTGCCAGCTCCAAGAGCTTAAGAGCAGACTCGACACGATGGATGCTCAGCTTCTCGCGCATCTTGGGGTTGCGGACGTTGGCGTGGAAGGACTGGATCACCAACTCCTCCTTGATGCACGGGATGGTGTTCATCTTCTGGGTGAAGCGCTGGATGAACTTGCGAAGAGTTTCACCAGGCAGTTGCTTGAAGTCGTGGAGATCACTGGGAGCCCCCGGGCGCTCGTACCCACCTTGGAAAGCCCCCAGAAACTGCTCCTACAGTGCTCGCCAGGAACGGATGGAGCACTTGGGAAGGTTGAGAAGCCAAGTCTGAGCATCTCCCTTCAGGGCCAACGGGAACCAGTTGGCCATCATGACCTCGTCAGCCCCGGCGACCATCGCAGCAAGAGAGTAGATCTGCAGAAAGTCCCGGGGGTTCGTGGTGCCGTCGTAGCGAAGAACGTCGATCTTGAACTTCTTGGGCCAGTTGAAGTGGCGGAATTCGGGGGCGAGAGTGAGGCAGCCCTCGGCGAGGTCAATGTCCCGATCTTCCGGCGGTGACGTTCTCGGCGACGCTCGATGCGGGTGCGCATATCCTCATTCTGACGGTTGTTGAGCTCGTCACGAAGATC
This sequence comes from Poa pratensis, assembly GCA_947311845.1. NCBI lineage: Eukaryota > Viridiplantae > Streptophyta > Magnoliopsida > Poales > Poaceae > Poa > Poa pratensis. The sequence continues at coordinate 22,501,596 of CAMZMU010000045.1, forward strand.
TGGGTTGCGCGAGGTAGACGACCCGACGGAGATGGCTTCGCCGCGGTCGCGGTTCAACCGATCAGCCATCGGTGGTGAAGCGCGAGCAGGCGCCATCTTGGCTTGACGTTCACCGCGAGGCTGGCCTCGCGGATCACGTGTCTTGTCTTGTGATGCTCCGGGATCGTCGACGGTAGGAGCTTGAGTGGGTTCAACCCACGGTCCACCATCGGCGAAGTCGAGGAGCCTCTCGACGCGAGTCCTCCATTCTTGGTAGAGCTTGGGATCGCCGTTGTTCGGAGGGAACTGCATCAGGGCCTTGGCAGCGACTAGAGCATCATGGCGAGCTTGCGCGTCCGTAGGCGAGTGCGTGGAGGACTAGCTCTTGGATGCTCGTGGATCCCCGCTGGGGCGAGCGCCGTGGTTCCCTCCTCCAGCGGTGGGATCCTTGCTAGCGCCGTTGCAGACGCTCTTCTCCCCCGAGCGTGGAGGAGGCATGGCAGGACCTTTTGGAGCCGCCGCTCCGTCAGGGCCGCCGTCCTTGTTGCGGCCATCAACTTCGCCCGACGCCACCCTCTCCGCGGCGGCGGGGACGGAGAAGCGCCTCTCCGCGCGTCAGTAGCACGGCGATCAGCTGAAGCTTGAGTGCGTGAGGGAGAGACGGGCTTGGACGCCGCAGGGTCCAACTTCTTCTTCGGCGGCATGCTTGACGAAGAAATTGCCGATGAACTTGATGAAGAAGAAACCAGCGCCCCCTACCTGGCGCGCCAGATGTCGTGTCTCGATGCACGGACACCGGGAGTAGAGGATACCCCCTTTTAGGTTTGGCACGGGGAGCGAAGGAGGCTGAGAATCGTCTTCGTGGGCGGAGTCTAGATCAAGCTCTCCTCTCCACGATCAAAGCATGCAACCAAAGGGACACAAGGAGCTACCCAGGTTCTGGCCGCCCGGAGGCTAAAAGCCCTACTCCTGCATGTCTGGATTGATGGGTTCTTCATAGTGTGGCTTACAATGGAGCGTCCCGGATGGGGTACCCGGAAGGGTTTTGGCTGGAGGTAGAAGAAGGACAGATCCTGACCCGGAGGAGATCACCTTCCTCTCTACCTTCGCAGCCCTAGTCTAGTCTTGCTCTGGTTCGACTTGTTCCTCCTCCCCACCGTGCCTTGGTCCTCCTTTTATAGGCTAAGGGGTTGCCACAAGGTCACGTGAGGGGCACGAGGGACCTTCGGGTGAAGGACCCTCCTTAGCTGGTTTAGGGGGAGACGTGGCCTCTTCTCAGCCTAGCGTCTCCTCTGGGTTAGGTGGGAGCATCCGCCTAGTGGTGGACAGGGGCTGACACCACCACGGGCTGTGCTTCCCGCCCACGCCTTCTTCATCTTGCTTCCCAAGTCTTCTGAGGCCTTCCAGTTTGAGGTGGAGAGCTTATCCACAGTGGTGCAGAGAGGTACCCGAGAGGGAGCCCAGCCTCCTGCCGGGGACTCGGACCCTCGGGGTCTTCCGTGTCGTCTGGCTTGATTAGGAGACCCGACAGGCCCCAGGACCGGAGCACTTTGTCAGTGTAGGCCTTGCTTGGCCTTCGCGGGGTCGAAGGGTGAACCCGCCGGCTTGACTTGGTTCTTGGCCTTGCCATCTTCATCTTGGGCCCACAGGGAGTGGACCCACTTTGGCAGCACTAGGGGAACCCCATGTTCCACTGCTGCGATAGACTAGCGCCGAACTGCTGGTAGGACATCAAGTTTGGCTCGTTCTGCAGGAGATGCCTCACATACGGGTCGTCCTGGGGGCGTGCGTTGAAACGTGCGATCTGCGCCTCAGCCAACCTGTGCTCCTTCTCCTTTGCCATTTCCATCTGTCTGATCCCCTCCGGTATGTACTCATTCACACGGTGGCGATCCGCTGGGTAGTTCAGATCCTTATCTTTCTTCTTATCACCGTACTCGTGTACGGCGAAATAATCATAGGCGCGCGCCGCCTCCTCCGCTGTATCAAACTGCCCAGCCTAGTGCTTCCTCTTGTTGATATGGATCTAACATCCATACACGTACCGACCAAGCTTCTTCCACTGGATTGGAACAAAGCCTAGCAATACGCCCCAGAACTCCACATTTTCTGCAAGCACGCTTTTTTGGTACACGACCCTCCTCACCTGTTCTGTACCTATTTTTCTTTGGTCTTCCTAGTGGTCTACTCAATACAGGAGCGTGGAGTTTGAACCCTGAATCTACTATGTTCCATTGATCTTTTCAGGCACATTGCCAGCATAAGCAGCCATAAATTTGGCAACAGAGAAATATTCAGAGCAATATTGATCAACTTCACCCTCTGCACTGCCGATTATAGTCATCAGATGTAGGGCATGTATGCATGGCTTCCCACGGATCTGCCATTGCCTACAACTACAGTCTCTAGCAGTTAGGTTCACAGGATACCTCCATAACCTATTTTTACTGTCAGTATAGGCTACCTTACCCTCATATGTATCAGATCGAATGCATCTCATCTTCAGTCCTCTTGCCTTCAAATGCAATGCCTTAATCAGTGATGGGAGCATTTGATGACCAACATATTGCGAAGAGCCATTTTGATCATGATCATCTGCCTCATCTTGTCAAATGCTTGCCACAACAAGAGCCCTTTCACTGACTTGAACTTTGCATTGAAGCATTCTGCAAGGTTATTGGTCACATAATCTACTTTGCAGATTTCGTTGAATTTGCTTCTTGACCACACCTTGCCATAATGTGCATCCATGTACTGCTTCACAAGAGGATTTTGAGCATACAACACTCTCAAATGGTGTTCATGCTTCCTTTTGCTGCATGTGTGTGATGCTGGCCATAAGTTCTCATCATACACCTTACCTTTGAACTTCTTTTTGAAATTCTACGCTAGGTGTCGCATACATTCCCTATGCTCCACTCCAGGGAATACAATTTCTACTGCACTCTCTAAACCCTTGCAAGCATTTGTGTGTATAGCTAAACCTGGGGGTGTGCCTATAATGTTGCGCAATTGCTGCAGAAACCAAACCCAACTTTCCTCGGACTCTGCCTCCACCACACCAAATGCAACTAGGAATAGCCAGTTGTGTCCATCAACTGCAGAAGCTGCTACTAGCTGTCCTCTCCATCTTCCTGTAACATCCCAAATTTTGGAACTAAGAAAAACTTAGTTTTACCAGACCCAAAATTCAGACCCCACAAAAAACTTTTTGAAATGTTTTACTGATGATTGTGTTTTCCTTGAGTGTTAAGTTGGAAACCCACTGGTCACAAATTTGGAATGTGACTTGGATTTAAAGCAAACTCCTCAAATTATTCAACAAATGGAAATTAAGATCATGAATTAAAGAAATGATCTTAATAAATTACTTTCCCTACTTAACTATCTATTTACTTCAAATAAATATTTTATCAATGAAAATAAAAACTATTTGAAGTTAATATATTTGTCAAGGAAGTTCCAAGAGTTCAAAAATAATATTTTGAACCTGCTTTAAAATTTCTAAAGGATTATAAATTTGTTTTTAAGAAAAATGCCATATTTAAACCCTATGAACAAAAGTTATACAAAACATTTTATTTTGACACCCCAATTTTTGTGGAGCTTCTACATGTTATGAGGAGGCTACATGAATATTTTCAAATTTTTATAAAATGTTTTACTGCCTCAATTAAATCTCTAAAAAGCTACTGGATTTAAAAAGGAATTAAAAGGAAAGGAAGAAAAATCGGGCAGGGGGTTTTCTGCAAATGTTACATCGTGTTCCTGTAGCCGCAGCACGGCATGGCGCCAGTGCTGCCATGCTCCTCGTCCTCGCTCCCGCGCGTCGCACACACCGGACCCCCCCCCCCCCCCCCTCCTCTCCGCTGCCCTGCGAGTTAAGAACGCAACGACGCCGCCTCACCTCTGCCTCTCCCTTACTCGCCTGCTCCCTCTCCCTCTCCTTTCCTCTGCCTCGACCGAACCCTAGCCAAGCCGCCGTCGCGCATCGCCGCCATTCCAGGGCTCCCAGAGCAGATCGAGCAGGACCATCGTCTCCGCCGCGACGTCTACTTCATCCACGTCCAAGGAATCGAGCTCGGACGCTACGAATCAAGCAGGCCATCCTCATCCCCTTCCGCTCCGGCCACCACCTTGCCGGGAAGCTCGCGAGCGACCTCGTCCATCATTCTCCGCTATTTTTGTCTCCCTGAGATCCCCTCGTCGCGAGCTAACTCAGGGACATCACCTTTTCTTCGTAGGGCATCGGAATCGCCGGCGCCGTCCTCGCCCTGCTCCCTGCTCGCCACCTCGCGCCGTGGTGCGTGTCGAAGAAGAAGACGACGACCCGTACCTGTTCGCTTCGCGCAGCCTAGTGAGCCGGTCCAGCTCCGGTCGGCTCAGATCTGAGCAGATCTGGCCCATTTTTTCAGTAGATCCAGTGTCTGTTTTTATTTCCTGTTTAAATTGCCTTGTAGGTTTAATTATGTTGTGGTAGATCTATGCCTGCAAATATTATGATGTAAATTTTGTAGAGTTCCTATGTGTTTTCTGATAAAAGTAGGACTGGCTGTTTGCAAAAATATATTTTTAAATGATGTCTAGATTAAATCTTGTCAAAAGTATCTTTTTCACTAAATATTTAATATCTAGAGTTTTATAAGTCCAAAATTTGCAAACTAAAATTCTATCGAAATCCTGAAGTGATACCTCTCCATATCTGTTGGTCTTATATGCAAATGAAGTCTAAAACAAAAGTTCTATTCTTTTTAATAAAACCACCAGTGGCTCTTTGGTGATTTTTGTAGATTTTTGTGAGAGGATTTTTGGAGTAAATCCAATTGGATTGTCTTCTATATGTGTAGGAGAGCATATCCCTAGCTTGGTTTGAATTTAGGAGTCACTGATTGACTGTGGTGCTAATTATAAGGTTTAGGTCTTTTCTGCCTATTTTTATTAGACCTTTATTAATTGTTGTGTCATAACTTTATTGTTATAAATGTGTTTCCTAGCATGTGTAGGGTGGTAGTCCACTGTTGTGACATGTTTCCTTATTTTTTGCTTGCATGGTAGGAGAGCTACTTGTGAGTCATGTGTTTGTTAGGGTTTTATTCACTATATAGCTTTTCTCCTAGTAATTAGGAATTTGTTAAGCTTGTTTATTTTGATATGAGAATATTGTGTGTGATTACAATGTATGCCTTGCTTGTTAATGATTGTTGTGGTACTGTGCTTGCATGTTATTATTGTTTAGCAAGTTATAATATGTTAGTACTGTTAGTGGGATTTGTTAGACATGTTGGTGTGAGTAAAACGTTTGCCTTGCTTGATGAAATTGATTGTCTTAAGTTGAGTACTAGCCTAGGTATCTTGTTAATGTATCTACCCTAGCTTGGTGTGATGTTCTCATTTACAAAGATTATTTGGTGACTTAACTTTTGTCTGAAGTATTTCCCGTTTAGGGAAAATGGTTGTTAAGTACCTTTAATAGAAGATGTCTTGGTGCTCTATGTTTTTAGCATGTGTTTGGTGTTATACTCCTGTGAGTATAATTCCCTTGTAAATATAGATCTTAGTTTGTTGCTTGATTAAATTAGTACTATGTTTTTGGCATGATTCCTTGTTTATATACCACTTGTGGTTTGGTTTGCTTATTGAGTGTTGTTTTATTTTCATGTTTGCGACGCTAGACATAAATGCTACCGGAGTGGTATTTGGAGAAGATTTATGGAAGGAGGATGGGAGTTTATTTCTTGATCAGTGAGAAGAAGTCCAGGAACATTATGCTGGAATCAGGCAAGCTACTTCTCTGAGCTTGCATCTATATACATCTATTTTGGATTCACCTGTTTTACTTATAAAGAGCATAAGTGATTTGTGTGGTGTTTGCCACTAAAGCTATGATTTTGAAAACCCTTTTTCCAAAATACAAGTATATTATTTTGACACCCTATATGGAGATATTAGATGGAAATTTTGTTCCAAACTATAGGATGGGAAAATATTGTTTATTCAGAACTCTTTTGAAAATACTTGTGTCGTTATGGAATGCCGAGATATCGGTGTTAAAGTGGAGAAATGGAGAATGGAGATGTTTATGAAAAATGCACAGTGTGTCCTTGTACTTACGTCAACCAGCCGATACCCTGTGCGACCACATTTACCCACATATGGGAAAAGGGCTTAGTCATATAATTTGCACATATTAGTATGGGATGCCTCATCGACGGAGATTACTTCGTTATGCATGAGGGGATGGTTTGGTGACCTACCCCTGACCTGGGTCCTCGCTCAAACTCTATGGAAAGATAGGGAGGAGGATAGAAGGATGTCCCCTATACACCGCCAGGCAAAACTATGAGTCCTCACACTTAGATTCCGACGGGCTGGGTTAACTGATGATGGAAAGTGTCATATGGGCAGGGTCCTATACTAGCATGAGCAAAGGACAGGCTAGGGTCGGTGACTCAACTTCGCATACATCTTGTATGGCGAGACGTGGCTGACATGATGAGTTACCGGATGGATGCGGGAAAAGCGTACTACCTCTGCAGAGGGTTATAAAACTATTCGAATAGCCGAGTCCTCGTATATGGACAGTTGGGAGGCCCTACTTTGACCTGTGTGCAAGTTTTGGGAAAGTTTTAAGATTTGAAAAGAAAATGGAGATGTTTTATGTATATGCAACTATACCGACGGGCTGGTATGAGGTTGCTGGAAAAGAGAAAGACCATGAAGGGCTATGGTCGAGAAGTGCAAAGTTATGTGATTTGAATCAGGTTGTTGGAAAATGATTTGACCATGAAGGGCTATGGTCGTAAAAGGAGGAGTTTTGGAGAAATAAACAAATGGTGATTTTCCTGGAAAATGTTTATAAAAGAGACTTCTCACCTTTTTTAACAAAGATGTATTTTCGGGAAAAAGTTTTAAACGAGACTTCTTACAAAAACAGATTTATGGGAAAAAGTTCTAAAGCCTTCTTTCCTTTTTCAAATAAAGTTATATGAATTTCAACAAAGGTTTATTAAAACAAAAGTATATCCATCTTTCTTTTTCAATAAGGATATAAAGTTTTCAAAGCAAACAATGTTTTATTTAAACAATAAAAAGAGTAGTGCATGCTCATTCCGGGGGGTAGTTTGCGAGTACATTCCATTGTACTCATATTGGTTTCGTCCCTGTCTATTGTCTTAGCCAGATTTTTGAAGAGGAGCAGATCGAGGAGAAAAAGGGCGTTCACTGACGTCAATGCGAACTAGGGCGCTTCCCAGTCAACTGCCTGTAGGGTTGGCAAATGACTTGGGCTCCACGTTGTTTTGGTGATTTCCGCTGCAAGTACGTGATGAAGTTATGGCTTCAATCAAGTAAGTAATTCCTTCGGTATTTATGGATGTTCTTTTGATACCAGTTCAATTGTGCTCAGCGACATACTGATCATGGGATCGTTGTTGTGTAGGCACAAGGGTATTTCGGACAGCTAGTCTGGGGTACCCCACAGACTTGGTATCAGAGCCATCGTTGACTGTAGGAGACCTTAGTTAGCATGGACGTTAGCTAGGAAAGGAAATATTTTGTTGAAAATATACTACTACCAAAATATATTTTTATCTATGGAAGTCCAAATATAGCTTCCACGCTTCTCACCTTCTCAAATATTTCTGAGTTTTATCCCTCTATTTTAAGATTTTCCCAGGATTTCTCTATTCCCTCTTACCCGTTCAAAATAGTTGACGATGAACCCAAGTGAGACCTAATTAGTTATCACCTACAAGAAGGAGCTTCCATCTCAAATATTCAACATTCAACATCAAGGTGATTGATCTGCACATACCAAGATCGTCGGTATCAACAAAGCAAGAGACCTTCGAAGATCTCAACTCAATATCAACAATTCCACTCAGTTACTACCTCGACAATCTCAACTTTCCTGCTGAAGCCTAAGGCGATAAAATGGAGGTTTCAACAACCTTGTTTAACCCAGACCCATAGGATAAAAATGATAGGAACCTTGGTTGTACTACCCGACTACCATGAGTATTAGACGTCCTTTGGTACTAGACTTACCTTGTGTGCTCTTTGCTTGTGTGTACTCTGCTTATGTGTTGTTTGTTGTGAGTTCTCTGTTTGTGTGTTGTTTTTCATGTGTGTTTCACAATCACGCCTTGTCGGCAGTACAAAGTAACCTCAAAATTCTCTTCTTATCAAACTCCGTTTGTCACCTAACAAAAACCATTTTTGACCTCTTCGCCATAGTTGCACCTCGTTGCAGATGTAAACCCGCCTACGAAAAACTTTCTAAAAAATATTTTCCTCTCATCTAAACCATCTCCCGATAAGAACCGACAGTTTCGCAAGATATAAAAGACCCCCGATCTTTAACCAAATAGCCTGAGGTTTTTGCAACCTAACCGCCAAATCAGATAATGGCCTTCATGCACCGTCTGGAGCAAGTGCGTCAAGAGCTCGAAGGAAACTGCAATTTTACGCCAACCTCGTGAAGACACGAGCCTCACCTCGCAAAATTAACTTGAGGAATTACAAGAATAACACACTAACTTATCATATCTAACTTTAGATTAACATCTGACTCAAGTCCCCGGTAGTACCAACTAATCTTCTAGGACTGCAAGCCTTGACAAGAAATGAGGACATAAGGAGACTTATTTAGGATTGGTAACTAGAGGAACTCAAGGAGTGAATAAGAGTTGCTATGAAGTTTCGAGCTCAGAGGCCGACGGTAGTGATGGGTTTCAACGGGATCATGTAACCCCTCGCTGGACGAGCCGTTCGTGGCATTTTAATCCCTCGAGCTAACTTTACTAATTTGACCTGCGCGATAATCATGAGGAAAACCAAAATCCGAAAAAGAAAGTCTTGTTCCCGTTCGTCAAAGGAGACAAATTCGATACATCCGCTGAGATCAGTACAGAAAGGAAATTTCAGAATCCAAGGATACAAGTTCTACAACAACGTAGACCACTTCAACTACTTAGTACGGATACAAAGGCACCCCAGAAATCTCTATTCCCTCACACTTTCTACGGTGCTACTAGAAGATGAGCCTGGTTCACCCGAAGCAGAGTCGCGAGCAGCGCGACGACGACGGACGACTCGAGCAGCCTGCTCACCTCCAGCTGGAAGAGCCGCCACCTCCACCACCGGTGGCACAGCCTGCCCCTCCATCGCAGCATCAGCACCCGCGCCAGAACACAAATTGCACAAGACCACGATGAGGATGACCACTGCCACGAACAGCAGGGTCAACACCATCGAAACTAAGACCACGAAGAGCACGAAGATGATAATGCCCTCGATGAAGCCCGCGTCCTCCGTCATATCGACATAGGCTCTAAAGAAATCACTAATGAAGCCCATGGTTGAGATGCGATAGGGGAAAAGTTTTGGGGATTTCTGATTTATGGCTGGGATTCGGATGCCACTCCTCGGCACCGCATTGCGTGGGAAAAAAGGAAGGAATCGCGAGCAGTGCTCGCCCAATGGCGCGAAATCATCGAGGCGTTGTTCCCCAAAGCCATGATGGCCGCCGCATCGATGGGCTGCACGCGCAGCAGTACCGCAGAGGAGTGCTCTGCGCACTGAAAACCTGGGCGTGTATGGAGCAAGAAAGAGCAAGGAAGAAGAAGATAGAAGGATGAAGGGAATGCCAGGTGGACCTCGGTCCTAGATATCAGTGAGTAAGCAGATAACCTCCGTGTCCTCCTATCCTTTATCCCTCGCTTTTTCGGTGTCCCATCCCACTGTGCCTGTGAGCCAATTATTGGTGGCACAATTATTTTCTTTTAAAAGAAACCCTGTTATTTTTAAACCTGTGTATGCATGAAAGCAAATCAATAGTTTTTCTAAAATAAAACCGAAAAACTTTTGTTTTACCCAAATTTGAGATAATTATCTGATCCGAGCGTATAAGAGTTGCTAACCTATGAAGACTCAAGCTCAGAGGACGAAGGAAGTCAACAAGGGTGTTCCTCCTTTACTCAGCTGAAGACGGAAGCACCTGCTGTTGACAACATCAACCACCAAGCAAGTTCAGACGCACTTAGAAGATTATAACATCCCTCTACTAACTAGAACCCGGAGAGAGTCAAGTATGCAGACTTGACGCATCCTGAGAACAACGCGTCCCCATCTGTGACCCTTGTAAGGAGAAAATATCTGGAAGTGATATCTGCACAAATCCCAAGCACCAAGGCGCGACAACCAAGACGAAGATTGTCAAGCTACCCAAGAAGAACAATGCCTCCAAGTCAACTCCAGCTGCGGCTTTCAACAAGACCGATTAAAGATCCCTTTTTAAGGGGGGAAGACATGCGCCACGTATACCAGAAGATGTTAATAATTAGTTCCTTGTGCCTTAGCCTTGTAGTATCTGGAAACGACCAACCAGAACTATCCATCAGCATCGATCGTCAAGTCAACCTCATCATCAAGGATCTGAACTCAACACAGAAATTTATCGACCAAGAAAGCCTTGCATCATCAATTTGTCAAGATCCCAGAAGACCACCTCACTGAAGAAGCAACGACCTCGGGAGCATAGTCAGCCCAAAACCCGTGCCCTCGTACTCCCCTGTTACCACTGGGCAAATCTCGAGGACGAGATTTATTTTTAAGGGGGGAAGGATCTATAACATCCCAAATTTTGGAACTAAGAAAAACTTAGTTTTACCAGACCCAAAATTCAGAACCCACAAAAAACTTTTTGAAATGTTTTACTGATGATTGTGTTTTCCTTCCCATTGCTACGTTTGACCTTGTATGACTTGTTGTTTAAGTTGTTTGACTAGTAAATATTAACCAGAAACTCAACCAAGATGAAAATATTATTAACTATGGTGATCATGTCATGACAAGAAAAATATTCCATGTATCTTTTCCTTTCTTATTTTGGCCAACTCCATTTCAATGATACTTGGTTTGTCAACAACCAAAACTAATACCAGTATTTGAGAAAGTAAAATTATTTCCAAAGTTATGTGCTTCCAAAATTATGAAGATTTGTATGCTACCTCCTATCTATTTTTCAACCTTGATATTTTGCAGGTGTATACAACTCCCATTTTATAAACTCTGATTCTCACTCCATTTGAAAATAACACTGGTGGGAAATATATTACACCACCTATTTCCTTTCTCAAATCTTTTTGAAAAATATTAAGTTATGAGTGGAGATGTTTCTTAAACATCATCTTGTCATAATTAGGGTGTGGTCACTTTTTCACAATACAGTATTGTTAATTATGGAAGTTGCGGTATGATTAATTCTTGTGGTCTGATTTGTGTGATCTTGGTTGTGATGTTGATCTTGTTGTGATTGTTTGCTTGTTGGACTGATGGTTGAATTGATTGTTAATTCTTGTTTATTTGATTGCTTGGGTGAATAATTACACCAATATACTTGAGTGTTAAGTTGGAAACCCACTGGTCACAAATTTGGAATGTGACTTGGATTTAAAGCAAACTCCTCAAATTATTCAACAAATGGAAATTAAGATCATGAATTAAAGAAATGATCTTAATAAATTACTTTCCCTACTTAACTATCTATTTCCTTCAAATAAATATTTTCTCTATGAAAATAAAAACTATTTGAAGTTAATATATTTGTCAAGGAAGTTCCAAGAGTTCAAAAATAATATCTTGAACCTGCTTTAAAATTTCTAAAGGATTATAAATTTGTTTTTAAGAAAAATGCCATATTTAAACCCTATGAACAAAAGTTGTTCAAATCATTTTATTTTGACACCCCAATTTTTGTGGAGCTTCTACATGTTATGAGGAGGCTACATGAATATTTCCAAATTTTTATAAAATGTTTTACTGCCTCAATTAAATCTCTAAAAAGCTACTGGATTTAAAAAGGAATTAAAAGGAAAGGAAGAAAAATCAGGCAGGGGTTTTTCTGCAAATGTTACATCGTGTTCCTGTAGCCGCAGCACAGGATGGCGCCAGTGCCGCCGTGCTCCTCGTCCTCGCTCCCGCGCGTCGCACGCACCGGACCCCCCCCCCCCTCCGCTGCCCTGCGAGTTAAGAACGCAACGACGCCGCCACACCTCTGCCTCTCCCTTACTCGCCTACTCCCTCTCCCTCTCCTTTCCTCTGCCTCGACCGAACCCTAGCCGAGCCGCCGTCGCGCATCGCCGCTATTCCAGGGCTCCCAGAGCAGATCGAGCAGGACCATCGTCTCCGCCGCGACGTCTACTTCATCCACGTCCAAGGAATCGAGCTCGGACGCTACGAATCAAGCAGGCCATCCACATCCCCTTCCGCTCCGGCCGCCACCTTGCCGGGAAGCTCGCGAGCGACCTTGTCCATCATTCTCCGCCATTTTTGTCTCCCTGAGATCCCCTCATCGCGAGCTAACTCAGGGACATCACCTTTTCTTCGTAGGGCATCGGAATCGTCGGCGCCGTCCTCGCCCTGCTCCCTGCTCGGCACCTCGCGCCGCGGTGCGTGTCGAAGAAGAAGACGATGACCCATACCTGTTCGCCTCACGCAGCCCAGTGGGCCGGTCCAGCTCCGGTCGGCTCAGATCTGAGCAGATCTGGCCCATTTTTTTTCAGTAGATCCAGTGTCTGTTTTTATTTCCTGTTTAAATTGCCTTGTAGGTTTAATTCTGTTGTGGTAGATCTATGCGTGCAAATATTATGATGTAAATTTTGTAGAGTTCCTATGTGTTTTCTGAAACAAGTAGGACTGGCTGTTTGCAAAAATATATTTTTAAATGATGTCTAGATTAAATCTTGTCAAAAGTATCTTTTTCACTAAATATTTAATATCTAGAGTTTTATAACTCCAAAATTTGCAAACTAAAATTCTATGGAAAGGCTGAAGTGATACCTTTCCATATCTGTTGGTCTTATATGCAAATGAAGTCTAAAACAAAAGTTATATTCATTTTAATAAAACCACCAGTGGCTATTTGGTGATTTTTGTAGATTTTTGTGAGAGGATTTTTGGAGTAAATCCAATTGGATTGTCTTCTATATGTGTAGGAGAGCATATCCCTAGCTTGGTTTGAATTTAGGAGTCACTGATTGACTGTGGTGCTAATTATAAGGTTTAGGTCTTTTCTGCCTATTTTTATTAGACCTTTATTAATTGTTGTGTCATAACTTTGTTGTTATCAATGTGTTTCCTAGCATGTGTAGGGTGGTAGTCCACTGTTGTGACATGTTTCCTTATTTTTTGCTAGCATGTTAGGAGAGCTACTTGTGAGTCATGTGTTTGTTAGGGTTTTATTCACTATATAGCTTTTCTCCTAGTAATTAGGAATTTGTTAAGCTTGTTTATTTTGATATGAGAATATTGTGTGTGATTACAATGTATGCCTTGCTTGTTAATGATTGTTGTGGTACTGTGCTTGCATGTTATTATTGTTTAGCAAGTTATAATATGTTAGTACTGTTAGTGGGATTTGTTAGACATGTTGGTGTGAGTAAAACGTTTGCCTTGCTTGATGAAATTGATTGTCTTAAGTTGAGTACTAGCCTAGGTATCTTGTTAATGTATCTACCCTAGCTTGGTGTGATGTTCTCATTTACAAAGATTATTTGGTGACTTAACTTTTGTCTGAAGTATTTCCCGTTTAGGGAAAATGGTTGTTAAGTACCTTTAATAGAAGATGTCTTGGTGCTCTATGTTTTTAGCATGTGTTTGGTGTTATACTCCTGTGAGTATAATTCCCTTGTAAATATAGATCTTAGTTTGTTGCTTGATTAAATTAGTACTATGTTTTTGGTATGATTCCTTGTTTATATACCACTTGTGGTTTGGTTTGCTTATTGAGTGTTGTTTTATTTTCATGTTTGCGACGCTAGACATAAACGCTACCGGAGTGGTATTTGGAGAAGATTTATGGAAGGAGGATGGGAGTTTATTTCTTGATCAGTGAGAAGAAGTCCAGGAACATTATGCTGGAATCAGGCAAGCTACTTCTCTGAGCTTGCATCTATATACATCTATTTTGGATTCACCTGTTTTACTTATAAAGAGCATAAGTGATTTGTGTGGTGTTTGCCACTAAAGCTATGATTTTGAAAACCCTTTTTCCAAAATACAAGTATATTATTTTGACACCCTATATGGAGATATTAGATGGAAATTCTTTTCCAAACTATAGGATGGGAAAAATATTGTTTATTCAAAACTCCTTTGAAAATACTTGTGTGGTTATGGAATGCCAAGATATCGGTGTTAAAGTGGAGAAATGGAGAATGGAGATGTTTATGAAAAATGCACAGTGTGTCCATGTACTTACGTCAACCAGCCGATACCTTGTGCGACCACATTTACCCAAATATGGGAAAAGGGCTTAGTCATATAATTTGCTCATATTAGTATGGGATGCCTCATCGACGGAGATGACTTCATTATGCATGAGGGGAAGTGATGGCGTGAATCACACGTTCGCTGGGAGACCCCAAGAGGAAGGTATGATGCAATCTAGCAGCAAGTTTCCCTCAGTATGAAACCAAGGTTATCGAACCACTAGGAGCAACAACTCTTCTGAAGGTTGTCAACGGCGAAATATGATGCGGCGCAACACCAGGGATTCCGGCGCTGACGTGGACCTGCACACAACACAATCACAATACTTTGCCCCAACGAAACAGTGAGGTTGTCAATCTCACCGGCTTGCTGAAAACAAAGGATTAAACGTCTCGTGTGGAAAATGAGTATTAAATTGCAGAGAATGAAAAAGGAACAGTTTGCAGTTTGTGGTTGTTTAATCAGTTTAAAAGAATGGACCGGGGTCCACAGTTCACTAGTGGTGTCTCTCCATAAAAGATAACTAACATGTTGGGTGAACAAATTACAGCTGGGCAATTGACAAATAGTGAGCGCATGACAATGCATAAACATGACATGATGATTACTATGATATTTAATTGGGCATTACGACATAATACATAGACCGTTATCCAACAGCGTCTATGACTAATAATCCACCGCCGGGTTGTCATCCGAGTCCCCCGTTGGTATTAAGTTGCAAGCAACGGATAATGCATTAAGTAAAGCGCGTAATGTAAACAAACACATATGCCCGTGGACATAGCATCGTTAGGTTATCCCTAGTGGCAACAGCACATCCACAACCTTAGAACTTTCTGTCACTGTCCCAGATTAAACGGAGGCATGAACCCACTATCTAGCATAAATACTCTCTCTTGGAGTTACAAGCATCTACTTGGCCAAAGCATCTACGAGTAACGGAAAGCATGCAAGATCATAAATAACATAGATAGATTGATAATCAACTTGACATAGTATTCAATATTCATCGGATCCCAGCAAACACAACATGTAGCATTACAATAATATGATCTTGATCATGTAGGGCAGCTCACAAGATCTAAACATGATGGCACAAAGTGGAGAGACAACCATCTAGCTACTGCTATGGACCCGTAGTCCAAGGATGAACTACTCACGCATCACTCCGGAGGCAGGCATGGCGATGTAGAAGCCTCCGGTGACGATTCCCCTCTCCGGCAGGGTGCCGGGAAGAGGTTCTGGACCCTCCCGAGCTAGGGTTGACGACGGCGGCGTCTCTGGAACTTTTCGTGGATTTTGCTCAGGCACTTAGGGTTTTCTCGGGGGGAATAAGTAGGCGAAAGGGCGGCGGCTGGAGACCCCCGAGGGGCCCACACCACCCAGGGCGCGGCAAGGGGGGCGCGCCCTGGGTGCGTGTGGCTCCCTGGTGGCTCCTCTGTTGCTCCTTTGCTCCATCTGGTGTTTCTGGTAAAATAGGGACCCCGTGAAGTTTCGTCCAATTCCGAGAATATTTCCAGACTAGCTTTTCTGGAATACAAAAACAGCAGAAAACAGGAACTGGCACTTCGGCATCTTGTTAATAGGTTAGTCCCAAAAAATGTATAAAAGTGATAAAGTAGATGCAAAACATGTAGCAATTGGTATAAAACAAGCATGGAACATCAAAAATTATAGATACGTTTGAGACGTATCAGCATCCCCAAGCTTAGTTCCCTCGTCCTCGAGTAGGTAAACGATAAAAACAAAATAATTTTTGAGGTGACATGCTACCATCATAATCTTGATCATATAATATTGCAAGGCACATGTAAATGAATGAAGTGATCCAAGTCAATGGTCTATAATTTGCTATCAAATAGATAATGAGTAAACAATGAATCACACAAGCTAAACGTTTTCATGAATAGTACTTTCGAGACAAGCATCAAAAGTTTTGCATAAGTGTTAACTCATAAAGCAATAGTTTCTAATAAAAGGTATTCAATCAACACAAAGGAAGAATTAAGTTTCAGCATTTGCTTCAACTTTCAACATATTTATCTCATGGATATCGTCAACACAAAGTAGTATAACAAGTCCAATACGTTGCATATAACGCATGTTGTAACAAAGTTGACACTAGTGTTTGCTTGTGGAAGACAGAAAGAATAGGAAAACTGACTCAACATAAAAGTAAAAGAAAGGCCCTTCGCAGAGGGAAGCAGGGATTAAGTCATGTGCTAGAGCTTTTAGGTTTTTGAAAGCATATAGAGATTGCATAAAATATTTGATACTCCTCCCAACCTTGCTAACACAAGCCATGGCTAACCGAATCCTCGGGTGCCTTCCATCAATCACATACCATGGAGGAGTATCTATTTTTGAGAGGTGTTTGTTAATTGTCAACGAATGGTAGCGGGTGAGAACAGTATTCTACCTGTCAAACGGACTTTTAAGAGCGGCTCCCATGAAGGACGTTATTTCTACCAGCAAGGCAGATCATCCCTCTTTCTCTTTGGTTTACACACATTCAGGTATTTCACTGTTTGTCATTGCTTACTGATGAATCAGGGCAAAAGTGTGAAGAGAATTAATTGGTTAAAGTTGTAATTAATTGGGACTGGGCACCCCGTTGCCAGCTCTTTTTGCAAATTATTGGATAAGCGGATGTATATGCCACTAGTCCAGGTGTAAAAGTCCATTGACAATAGAATAAAGAATAACCACACTAATTCCTCATGAGCTAGTAAACATTGACACAAAAAGGGAATAATAACATTTTGAATAATTTAAAGGTAGCACATGAAAAATTTACTTGGAGTGGCAAGGAAATACCACATATAGGTAGTTATGGTGGACACAAATGGCATGGATTTTGGCTCAAGGATTTGGATGCACGAGAAGCATTCCCTCTCAGTACAGAGTTTAGGCTAGCAAGGTTATGTAAGCAAACAAGAATATCAACCCGTACACCAAGTTTTATATGACAAACATATTGCAAACGTTATAAGACTTCATACCGTCTTCCTTGTTAACCAAACCCTTTATTAGAAAATATCTAGACCTTAGAGATACCACCGATGCAAACCAAATTTTCAACAAGCTTTACGGTAGTTCTTCACTAATAGGCTTAACTCATGTGATGCACAATTTAATCATGATCTACTTGTTAACTCAAAACAATTGACAAGCATCAAGTTATCCATTTAGTGATCTACAAGATTAAGCAAGTTTTTCCTTATACCAATTACCACATGCAACATTTTCTGAACCAACCAAACACCAATCAATTTATTTCAACTCTCCAAAAATATAAGTGAAGCAAGAGAGTACTTTCTACAAAAGAAAGCTAATAGCTCTGACAAGAGATACATGAAAACAAGAGCTAAAAGCTGAACAGCGCTAGATATGAATACTCAACAAATATAAGTGAAGAATAGGAGTATTCTCATGAAAAAGCGGAGCGTGTCTCTCTCCCAATCAAGAATGCTAGGGTCCAGTCAAGCTTTATTGAAAATAAAAGCAATACTGAAAATAAAAGCACACAGACGCTCCAAGAAAAGCACATATGATGTGAAAGAATTAAAATATAGTTTCACTAGAGATGACCTGATAATTTTGACGATGAAGAAGGGGATGCCTTGGGCATCCCCAAGCTTAGACGCTTGAGTCTTCTTGAAATATGCTGGGGAGATCCATGGGAGCCTCCCCAAGCTTAAGCTCTTCACTCTTCTTGATCCTATTATCATCCTTCTCTCTTGACCCTTGAAAACTTCCGTCACACCAAACTCAAAGTAAATCTCATTAGAGGGGTTAGTACTCAAAAATTTTAATCCACTGGTTCTGTTGTGACACATTGCAAGAACTCAATAAAACATTAGCTACAGCCCTCCATTAGAGAGCCTTGCCTAAAGCCCACAAGAGACAATGCAAAAAACAGAGACAGAATCTGTCAAAACAGAACAGCCAGTAAAGATGAATTTTTTTGAGGCACTTACAACGCTCAGATAAAAAAAACTTTGAACTAATGAAAGATTCAGACATTCATAAAGATTACGCACAAAAAATTTCAGATTTTTTCAACAATCTGGTGAATTTAGGATTTTCGTACAGTGGACAGCAAAAATCTGTTTCTGCGCAGCAATCAAAATTAAGCATCGTCTTAACACTAGAGGCTACTCTTGGCACAACAATGCGAGAAAATAAAGATACAAAGGAGTTGCTATAGAAGTAAACATCCTCCTTGACTCAAAAAGAAAAAAAGAAAACTGAGAGTAAAAACAATGGGTTGCCTCCCATAAGCGCTTTTCTTTAATGCCTTTTAGCTAGGCTCAGTAATTTTTATGATGCTCACATAAGGATAAGAGTTGAAACATAATAAAGAGCATCAAGAAGAATATATAACATGTTTAAATCTAACACTCTTCCTATGCATAGGGGCCTTGTAAGAAAACAAATCAATGAAGCACAAAGTGACTAGCATAGGAAGGCAAAACAAGTGCAAATTCAAAACTTTCAACATAAAGAGAGGAGACTTAATATTATTGAGATATATGAAACCGTGTCTCCCTCTCTCATAATAACCAGTAGGTCTTAAAGCAACAAGCATATAAAAGCAACACAATATAAAGCTCAAAACATTCATCATAAAGAGGGAATTTAATAACATCAAGATTTCTATAGCCATATTTTCCTCTCTCAAAATAATTTTCAGTAGCATCATGAATAGACTCAACAATATACCTATCACATAAAGAATTCTTATCATGATCCACATGCATAAAAGTATCATTACTCTCCACATAAGCATAATCAATTTCATTAGTAATAGTGGGAGTAAAACTATCACAGCCATCATTATAATCATCATAAATTGGAGATAAAGTATCATCAAAGAAAATTTTCTCCTCAAAGCTTGGGGGACTAAAAATATCATATTCATCACAACCAGCTTCCCCAAGCTTAGACTTTTCCAGAGCATTAGCAATAATGGTGTTCAAAGAATTCATGCTAGTAACATTGCTACCACTATTGTGTAAACAAAGTTCCATGGGTTTTTTAATTTTCTCTTCAAACACATCATGTCCTAGCTCAAGATAAATTTCATAAAGCTCTCTCATGTTGTTTTTAGCCATAGGACTAGTTTCAAGAAAAGTAACCATTGCTAGCAACTAAAGGACTAGACATAATAACTAAAACAAGAAACAAAACTAGATGCAGGAAACTAATTTTTTCTGTGTTTTTGATAATTGAAAGCAAACAAGATAAAATAAAATAAACTAAACAAGACAAAAACAAAGTAAAGAGATTGGAAGCGTGAAACTCCCCTTGCAGAAGACTGCTGTCTCCCCGGCAACGGCGCCAGAAAAAGATGCTTGATGGCGTGAATCACACGTTCGCTGGGAGACCCCAAGAGGAAGGTATGATGCAATCTAGCAGCAAGTTTCCCTCAGTATAAAACCAAGGTTATCGAACCAGTAGGAGCAACAACTCTTCTGAAGGTTGTCAACGGCGAAATATGATGCGGCGCAACACCAGGGATTCCGGCGCTGACGTGGACCTGCACACAACACAATCACAATACTTTGCCCCAACGAAACAGTGATGTTGTCAATCTCACCGGCTTGCTGAAAACAAAGGATTAAACGTCTCGTGTGGAAAATGAGTATTAAATTGCAGAGAATGAAAAAGGAACAGTTTGCAGTTTGTGGTTGTTTAATCAGTTTAAAAGAATGGACCGGGGTCCACAGTTCACTAGTGGTGTCTCTCCATAAAATATAACTAACATGTTGGGTAAACAAATTACAGCTGGGCAATTGACAAATAGTGAGCGCATGACAATGCATAAACATGGCATGATGATTACTATGGTATTTAATTGGGCATTCCGACATAATACATAGACTGTTATCCAACAACGTCTATGACTAATAATCCACCACCGGGTTGTCATCCGAGTTCCCCGTTGGTATTAAGTTGCAAGCAACAGATAATCGCATTAAGTAAACGCGTAATGTAAACAAACACATATGCCCATGGACATAGCATCGTTAGGTTACCCCTAGTGGCAACAGCACATCCACAACCTTAGAACTTTCTGTCACTGTCCCAGATTAAATGGAGGCATGAACCCACTATCTAGCATAAATACTCTCTCTTGGAGTTACAAGCATCTACTTGGCCAAAGCATCTACTAGTAACGGAAAGCATGCAAGATTATAAATAACATAGGGCATAGATTGATAATCAACTTGACATAGTATTCAATATTCATCGGATCCCAGCAAACACAACATGTAGCATTACAATAATATGATCTTGATCATGTAGGGCAGCTCACAAGATCTAAACATGATGGCACAAATAGGAGAGACAACCATCTAGCTATTGCTATGGACCCGTAGTCCAAGGATGAACTACTCACGCATCACTCCGGAGGCAGGCATGGTGATGTAGAAGCCTCTGGTGACGATTCCCCTCTCCGGCAGGGTGCCGGGAAAAGGTTCTGGACCCTCCCGAGCTAGGGTTGACGACGGCGGCGTCTCTGGAACTTTTCGTGGATTTTGGCTCAGGCACTTAGGGTTATTTTCTCGGGGGAATAAATAGGCGAAAGGGCGGCGGCTGGAGACCCCCGAGGGGCCCACACCACACCAGGGCGCGGCCATGGGGTCAGGCGCGCCCTGGGTGCGTGTGGCTCCCTGGTGGCTCCCCTCTGTTGCTCCTTTGCTCCATCTGGTGTCTTCGGGTAAAATAGGGACCCCCGTGAAGTTTCGTCCAATTCCGAGAATATTTCCGACTAGCTTTTCTGGAATACAAAAATAGCAGAAAACAGGAACTGGCACTTCGGCATCTTGTTAATAGGTTAGTCCCAAAAAATGTATAAAAGTGCCATAAAGTAGATGCAAAACATGTAGCAATTGGTATAAAACAAGCATGGAACATCAAAAATTATAGATACGTTTGAGACGTATCAGGATGGTTTGGTGACCTACCCCTACCTGGGTCCTCGCTCAAGCTCTATGGAAAGATAAGGAGGAGGATAGAAGGATGTCCCCTATACACCGCCAGGCAAAACTATGAGTCCTCACACTTAGATTCCGACGGGCTGGTTTAAGTGATGATGGAAAGTGTCATATGGGCAGGGTCCTATACTAGCACGAGCAAAGGACATGCTAGGGTCGGTGACTCAAATTCGCATACACCTTGTATGGCGAGACGTGGCTGACACGATGAGTTACCGGATGGATGCGGGAAAAGCGTACTACCTCTGTAGAGGGTTATAAAACTATTCGAATAGCCGAGTCCTCGGATATGGCAGTTGGGAGGCCCTACTTTGACCTATGTGCAAGTTTTGGGAAAGTTTTAAGATTTGAAAAGAAAATGGAGATGTTTTATGTATATGCAACTATACCGATGGGCTGGTATGAGGTTCCTGGAAAAGAGAAAGACCATGAAGGGCTATGGTCGAGAAGTGCAAAGTTATGTGATTTGAATCAGGTTGTTGGAAAATGATTTGACCATGAAGGGCTATGGTCGTAAAAGGAGGAGTTTTGGAGAAATAAACAAATGGTGATTTTCCTGGAAAATGTTTATAAAAGAGACTTCTCACCTTTTTTAACAAAGATGTATTTTCGGGAAAAAGTTTTAAACGAGACTTCTTACAAAAACAGATTTATGGGAAAAAGTTCTAAATCCTTCTTTCCTTTTTCAAATAAAGTTATATGAATTTCAACAAAGGTTTATTAAAACAAAAGTATATCCATCTTTCTTTTTCACTAAGGATATAAAGTTTTCAAAGCAAACAATGTTTTATTTAAACAATAAAAAGAGTAGTACATGCTCATTCCGGGGGTAGTTTGCGAGTACATTCCAATGTACTCATATTGGTTTCGTCCCTGGCTATTGTCTTAGCCAGATTTTTGAAGAGGAGCAGATCGAGGAGAAAAAGGGCGTTCACTGACGTCAATGCGAACTAGGGCGCTTCCCAGTCAACTGCTTGTAGGGTTGGCAAATGACTTGGGCTCCACGTTGTTTTGGTGATTTCCGCTGCAAGTACGTGATGAAGTTATGGCTTCAATCAAGTAAGTAATTCCTTCGGTATTTATGGATGTTCTTTTGATACCAGTTCAATTGTGCTCAGCGACATACTGATCATGGGATCGCTGTTGTGCAGGCAAAAGGGTATTCGGACAGCTAGTCCTTGTGCTCAATTGTGCTCAGCGACATACTGATCATTGAAAATTCTCATGTAAGGAATTTTTATCTTGTACTTCTCAAATAGGTTCCCATGGAGTGTTGTTGGACCAAGTCCAGGTTCTTCCCTCAGCCAATCCAATATTGCATCTCCCACCCACCTAGTTTTTGCTACCTTGGTTTTGGCCTTCCCCCCTCCCCCTCCAGGTGGACAGGCGTGCTTGTGTCGGTTTTTCTTTATCTGAAACAAAATAAAAGGGTAAAAAACAATTAAGAAACATTACTCAATGATCTGAAACTAAATTACTCACTGAAGTTGGATTACCTGAATCAATTTGCTCTTTAACATACGAGATGCATGCAACCTCCACCTACACCTATCATATGGACAAAAAACAGTGAACCTTCCTGGCTCACTCCTTTTAATCACATAGGTGTTTTCACTTAGAATGCACCATGTTGTCACTGCATTCCGACAGTCCACCATGGATTGGAAAATGGTGCCTTCAGTAAGCTCAGGTGCTTCCCTATTACACTTAATTGCTGGCATGTCCTCACCATCATATTCATCATCGACTAAGCTGTCCATGTTCTCCTCCTTCTCTTCATCGTCAGTGTCATCAAACCTAGCTCGGCTGATGGGCTCCTCCGGATATTCATCATCCACTTCTTGCTGACTGGCTATATCTACCAGTTCAGGGTACATCATCTCATCATCATTTGTAGGCACTTCCTCGTCAGGTTCTCCATCTTCCTCTACACCGACTTCAGAAGGTACACGAGAAGCAGCAGCTGAATCGGCAACAGAATTGGCAGCAGGCATGTTGCGGCTTTCAGAACCACTTGCTTTACTTGGTGTCGACCTACAAGGAGTACCGGGGTGCTGGCTATTAGCAGAGACAGATGATGTCTGAACTCCCTTCCCCTTCACCCGTTCTGCTTCTGCGCGTGGTTGATGCACCTCGATTTGGAGTTTACCGAATCGGCTGCCAGCATTAAGATTAAAAAGCATCCCCATATGCTCGTCGCAAGTTAGTGGGAGAAATCTTTGCTCGTCACTGTTGAAATAATTTAGTTCAATAGCATCGGCATCGCTCCAGGGATAGGCGTTACGGAGCTCAGCTCGAAAATCTTTGAAAGATATGCTGGTTTCTACCACTTTGGGATAGACAAATGTACTAAGCAAATGTGGTTTAGTACCACGCAGCACACTAGTTTCCATTCTAATCTCCAGCCGGAAAGCCAGCGCGGGATCAATCCTATTTTGTTCAAACAAAGGCTGCAGTTAGGCCGGGTACAATTGATCAAAATTCGACTGATTCAAGCTAATATAAGTCAAATACGGCCTATAATACGAGTTAGAACGTCAATTCGAGGGGAAACGATGCTTACCCAGGTGTAATCCATGAATTATCGGCCACAGATTCGACCCAATCCTCTCCACGGTCGAGGGCCTTCCGGGCGTCCGCACCCAACATTGCTTCGTAATCCCAGATGGGGAGGAGGGCTAGATCTGGCGAAGACGCGGCGTCGCCGACGAACGAAATAGGGGCATAGGGTGGAGGGAACGACGGCTGCGGACGCGGCATGGCGGCGGCGGAGGGGGCGGGCGGGCGGCACGGCGCGGTGCAGTGCGGTCTCAATCTGTTTCAGGTTTAGACAAGCTGCCCGATACGTGTCTTCGAGCGGTCCCACCGATCAATAAGCAACAGTCAAATGAGGACTCGGCCCCACTCGTCAGCACGCAATGCTCAAACGCAGCAGTTAATGGTCAATGCACGTCAAGACAGCAAACGTCCGCTATGAGCATTTGTGAGAGTTTCAGCTAAGGAAGTGGGGAAAAGTGAGCACAAGTTTGGAGCGTGGGGAAAACTGAGCACAACTAAGGAACCAGGGGCACAGAATTAAATATCCCTTTTCTTTATTTTACTTTTTGGTATTGACTTATCGAAATGGTGCAACAAATTCCAAACATGCCGGACCAGCAAGTAAAGAGCGTGGACCTTCCGGACTTGGCACAGGGGAACCGCTAACGGCTTGATGACAGGTAGGGCCTGCATGCTTCCGGACCCGCATGTCTGCGGGAGGGTATTGAATAAGTTCATGTGTACTGTTTCGGCTGGATTAATTGGTTTCTTCCCTTCGAGGAGAACTGCTATACAAAATCGAAAGTTCGCCTTACAGCCACTGACCCACGCAATAGATAGAGACGAGAAGGAGGATCCAAGGAGACCTCACATGCGCCACTACGCCTAGTCTCGAAAATTGTGGCTGCGCCATCGAGTGCTGGCAGAGCACGTCCCGTCGCGTAGAAATTGTGGCTGTGCCATCGAGTGCTGGCAGTACACCATCCCGTCGTGAAGAAATTGGGGCTGTGCCACCGATGCCTCGCCGCAGAGTGTCAGTGCTGCATCCCGTCGAATTGATCATCACAATTTACTCCTCTCCACCCCAGACACAAGTTCATCGGCCCACTTCCCTACTTATCCCCATCTTTCCCCATCACGGCATCTCATCCAAGCAGAACCTAGCAACATCTCCCTCTCCAACCACCGCATACAGCACACACCTCAGCTTCACTCCCCTACCACAATGGCCACCTTCGTCCTCCCGCCCGCCTCGACGGAGCTTCAGTACCCGCGAAGCATGGTCGGCGATGACATGCTCTGGGCCTGGGCTGCGTCGGCGTGGCGGTCTCCCTTTGATGCGGCGTCTGCCTTCATCAGCGTGGGCTACGGCATGCATCACACTGCCGAGAAGCCTATGTATCGCCTCCAGCAGCTTGCGTCCAAGGAGTTGATGGTCCGCTTCGCCAACCCCCTCGACGCATGTCTGCTCTACGACCGCGTCTACGACTACGGCGACGAGCTCATCCTCTTCACCGGTGCTCAAGCTGTCAAGACCGACATTGGCTGCTTCCCCAACAGCCGCTTGATGACTCCCAAGTGCAGGAGATCAATTGTAGTACCTTTCGATTAGAAAAGGTTGTCGAACCCACGAGGAGCTGAAGGTATTGGTTAGCAAGAATGGAAAAAAACAATGAAAGATGCAAGTGTTTTTGGGATTTTGGTTGTATAGTTGCAAGAGAGTAAAAATGCTGAAATAAATGTAGCAAGTAAAAGCTCTCAAAGAGAGAAAGCCCAATCCTCTATGTGGCAAGAGGACAAGCTCAAGTGATGTGTAACTTATATGTGGAAAACGTTCCCGAGGGCGGCATGGATATTGCTAGGCATAGAGATTTATTAAACAACACGTTGAATATCTTGTCAAGTTTTAATCTTCTTTGGACGGAGCCATTGTTAGGTATAGCTAAATAAATAAACTAAACCCCTTATGATGGATCATGTGGCCAAGTAAATGACTGCACAAGAATTATTAAGACATAAAGTCCCACCATAGCATTACACTCTAAGGTCCCCGATACTAATACCCTCATAATGCAACTTCATGACTCGGTCTCAGGTTTACATGTCCCCCAAGTCTCCCTCAATTCATTACACGTATTGTGCAGTCGACGTTCGCACAACACCATCATAGAATCACATAAAAAGATAAACACTAGACAAAATACCAACACATGTCATATATAAATCATTGCCAATTCATCCTATGCCCTCAGGAACATACGGGAACTACTCACAACGTGCAAACATAATGATATTCAGTGGCATAAGTGGTACAACACAATCTGAAAATATAACTTCACCTCCAAATAATGACAAGTACTCAATCACAAACATGAATAGTAGCACAAGACAAGTATCTAGGGTATAGCAACTCTCAAACTACGAGGGGAACGGAGTGGATCACGGAGATGATGATGGAGATGGTGCTGGTCTTGGTGATGGTGATGATGTAGAGGCCTCCTCCCACGCCAAGGAGGAGAGGTGATGACGATGACGATGATTTCCCCCTTCTCCGTCCGGAGCAGCAGGATCTGACCCCCTCGGAGGGAATCAGGAGTTTCGCCGCCGCCGCGGCCTCGGATGGACTTGGAAAATTAGGGCGTACTTTTGGCGAGACGAAGGCGTGTTAAAAAGCCCCGAGCGAGGAAGTGCCCGAGGCTCCATTGTGGGTCCCACGCGGCCAGATCTGGCCGCGTGGGCCCCCCTCTTTTGGGCCTCGTGGCTCTCTCCTTCGATCTTCTTCCCACTGTGTTCTCCCGATGAAAAACCAGCTGTGCAATTTTCCTTTTTTATTTGGGTCCCTGTAGCTCCTGAAACATTAAAAACAAGAAAAAGGAGGTTTTCTGCCTCCCAGAAATTAAATACCAAAAATAGGGACTTTGTATGAAAGTCCCATAAATCATCTAAAACATGTAAAAAAATGATATAACAATGCAATAACATTCTAATATGATAATATAAGTTGTATAAATGATGATATAAAATGCACGTATCAACTCCCCCAAGCTTAAACCTTTACTCGTCCTCGAGTAAGTAAGGACATAGATCATTACATGCATCAATGGACTTATGGTTGATAAATAAATACGAGCATTGTATCATCATCATATTCAATTGCAATGAAAGATTAATGAACTAAAACTCATACACATGAGGGCAACATAAGTAGAAGCTCTAGCAATCACCCCTTACTTTTGAAAGCAAATAACCATTGTATGTTGGACAATTGAATCATACTCTTTTTCACATGCTTTTGCTCTTATGGCAAGCATTATAATATTTTATACTTTGCTGAAATTTAAAGACAAGATAAACTCTCATTGGATAACAAGTTTAAAGAAGACAAATGAAAAGATAGATATAAATTGTTTACAATCTTGCTTCACTAGTAACTAGTGCAAACTTTAGTCATGGATATTTCAATCAAGTTCTATGCTCAACACAACCTTTATCTTACACTTTCCATGGCTAACTGAATTTTCAGGTGCCTTCCTTTCATTCACTTTCCAAGAGCATAAGTATTGAAATATCCATGATTCATTAATTTGCTCAAAAGATACTAGATTCTAACAAGAGTGTTTCATATCCTTTTCATTAACCCTTCCTAACTTTTTATCCTACAAGACTATATCTCAACCTTAAACTATTAATTTTCAAGTCATATTGACTCATTCTCTTTACTTATTTTATAATGAGATAATTCTACAATTGTCCAACACACTCAAGTTAATTAAATTCAAGGCAAGATGTGACTGAAACCTCTAAATATGCCACGCTCATTTGCATGAGTGTTACCCATAAATCTCCAAACAAGAGAATCATGGATGACACCATACTTTAATATTCATTGATAAACCACAAGATAGGGATACATGATAATGCTCCATGAGCTCACACAGCCTAAGAGAGATTGATAACTAAACGATAAAAGCAAAACACACCATGACTAGATAGATATGATAAACTAGTAAAGATAAAGACTAGGTTGAACTCCCCCAAGCTTGACGTTTGCTAGAGCCTCCTTTGCTGCAGCCTCTTCTTTCTCATATTCCTCCTCCCATTCAGCCATCTTCCATGGGAAAGGCCTTCCATCACGGAAAGATGTAGGTGGATTATTATACCTGAGGGTGGCAGCTTCTGCAATCTTCTTGAAGCGTTCTTCATACTCGCAGTTCTGGTTCTCTACATCCCACATAAAGCATTGGATCTCCACTTCTCGATGACGTCCTTGTATTTTCTTCCAGATCTTCGAGCCTCTCCTTGTACTCTTCAACCTTCTTCTCCAGCTCCAGGTTCATGAAGTGATGAGCATCAAGGCTGCGTTCAACAACAGTGCCATACCTGAAGGTCTTCTCCTCCAGATCATCCAGCCTTTCCTCCACCGTGCCGGTGGTCTTGGGAGCCTTCACCTCCTCCACGAGCATCACACCCTCCTTGAAGGACAAGGTCTTCGGCGGTGCCATCACGGAGTTGAGGTAGTGGTTCACAACACCTCCCTTGGGGAGCTCTCCCCTCATGGTTGGATCCGGAGCAAGACATGGCTAAAACCTGACAGACAGAAACAGCAAAAGCAAAGATCGCTCGAGAACGCTCGGTGCGAGATTAGATCCGAAGGGGTATATATTGACGGTTTTTAGGTCAAGACGAAGCGTCGGGACGAAAACGAGACGAAACGGGACTCCGAGGGGCAAAAGGAGTGGGCCCACGCGGCCAAAGAATCTGGCCGCGTGGGACCCCCTCTTTTCCTTCCTCGGGCTCCGTTCCTTCCAGTTTTCTTGTCCCACACGTTAATTTCCATAAAAAATGACTCCGTAAAATTTACGCAATTCCGAGAAACTTTCCAACACAAAAGTTACCTATTATTGATTTTGGGTTTCTGAAACTGCAAAATTCTTCGCAATTACCTCCTCCGGTGTCTTTAAATTCAACTCCTCCACCTTTCCGATGAAGCTCCTTCCTGCAATATAATGTTTAAGGCGTTGTCCATTGACTACATGAGGTTTACCTTTCATATCACCGTGAAGACGGATAGCTCCTGAACGGTACACCTCCTGTATCACTAATGGTCCCTGCCACTTTGAAGCCAACTTCCCTGCAGAAAACTTGAAACGAGAGTTGTATAATAAAACTTGATCACCTACTTTGAATTTTTTCTCTTAATTTTCTTGTCATGCCAAATCTTAACTTTTCTTTAAACATTCTGGCACTTTCATAAGCTTCATTTCTCCATTCATCTAGTAGGTTTAAATCAAGAATTCTCTTCTCTCCCGCAGTTTTAAAATCAAAGTTCAATTGTTTAATAGCCCATCTAGCTTTATGTTCTAATTCACAGGTAAATGACAAGCTTTTCCATAAACCATTTTATAAGGAGACATTCCCATAGGATTTTTAAAAGCAGTTCTATAAGCCCACAATGCATCATTAATTTTAAGTGGCCAGTCAGACCTAGACTTATTCACTGTCTTTTCCAAAATGAGTTTAATTTCCCTATTACTTAATTCAACTTGTCCACTTGTTTGGGGATGATAAGGAGATGCAATTCTATGGTTAACATCATATTTTGCCAATGTTTTCCTAAGAATACCATGTAAGAAATGAGAACCACCATCAGTAATTAAAAACCTAGGAACACCAAACCTGGGGAAAATGATGTCCTTGAGCATCTTCATTGCTGTGGCATGATCTGCACTTTTGGTTGGAATTGCTTCCACCCACTTTGTAACATAATCCACTGCAACCAAAATATGAGTATGCTTTGTCTTTGATTGGGAAAGGTCCCATAAAGTCAAAACCCCACACATCAAATGGCTCAAGTGGTAAAGAATAATTCATAGGCATTTCATTTCTCCTACCAATATTTCCTACTCTTTGACATTTATCACAAGATTTAACATATTCAGCACAATCCTTAAATAAAGTAGGCCAATAAAAACCAGATTGTAATACCTTTGCACCTGTACGATCTCCTGCATGATGCCCTCCATAGGGACTGTCATGACAATCTCTTATAATAGCCTGTTGTTCATGCTCAGGTACACAACGTCTAATAATACCATCCACACTTTTCTTATAAAGGAAAGGATCATCCCAAAAATAATGTCTAAGATCATAAAAGAATTTCTTTCTTTGTTGAAAAGTGAAGTGTGGTGGTAAAACTTTACCAACAATAAAATTTGCATAGTTGGCAAACCATGGAGATGCAACTTTAGCACTAGAAACATTAATATTGCAAGTTGTTCATTAACAAAACTATCATTAATAGGAATAGGATCATCAGGTATATTTTCCATTCTAGAAAGATGATCAGCTACTTGATTATCTTCCCCTTTCCTATCAACAATGTGTAAATCAAATTCTTGCAATAAAGTACCCATCTTATTAGTCTAGGCTTAGCATCTTTCTTATTCATTAAATATTTAATAGCAGAATGATCAGTATGTATTGTGACTTTGGAATCAGTAATATAAGGTCTAAAATTGTCACAAGCAAATAGCACTGCTAAAAATTCTTTTTCAGTTGTAGCATAATTCTTTGAGCAGCATCAAGTGTTCTACTAGCATAATAAATAACATTCAGTTTCTTATCAACACGTTGGCCCAAAACAGCCCCAACTGCATAATCACTAGCATCACACATAATTTCAAAAGGCAATTCCAATCAGGAGGTTGAATAATAGGAGCACTTATTAAAGCATTCTTCAAAATATTAAAGGACTCAATACAATCATCATTAAAAGAGAAAGGAACATCCTTTTGCAAAAGATTGGTTAGAGGTTTTGATATTTTGGAGAAATCTTTAATAAACCTACGGTAAAAACCTGCATGCCCAAGAAAACTTCTTATACCTTTGATGTCCTTGGGTATGGCAGCTTTTCAATAGCTTCTATCTTTGCTGGATCAACTTCTATTCCTCTTCCAGAAATCCGATGCCCAAGGACAATACCTTCAGTAACCATGAAGTGACACTTCTCCCAATCTATTATATAATTAAAACACAAGACAAAGAACGGCCAGGATTAAACAATTTACTGTTACAACATATCAATGGTCGAGATTAATAGATGTGGATCTCATCCTAGTCACCAAATAGGTATATCGCGTGGACACGCTTACCTGTTCGTCTTACTCAAGGGCTCTTGTAATCACGATGCAAATCAGCACGCATATATATACCGCCCAACCTGATCGGGGATTCCATCTGATTGTAACTTGGCCCTAATCGCCGCCTTCTCTTTGGCGTCGATTTCAATCTGGCAGCGACCCGACCTCCCTACATGTCTCCGGCTGATTCCGTTCATGACAGCACAAGGGTGGAAACAAACTCTGATGTACGCTTCCACGACATTGGCGACCTAAGTTTGCTCCTTTCCCGATGTCAAGATCGCACAGCAATCGAACGCAGTCTTGATCGTGCGCCAACTCTTCGGGTCAGCATCCTTTGCTAATCCTAGGTGAGCTCCTGAGTCCAAATTTCCTTGCAATCTAATTCTTCTTTAGTCCAATTTTTTCCGTGATGATTGATGCAGCCGAGGAGCAGATCTACCATGGAAGATGTAAAGAGATACTATGGTTAATTTATTGGGTGCAATACTCGACGCGGGACGAGGAGGAAGAAATAATCATAACTAGCGTTGAGCATGGGCCAAGGACGGACAGACTGCGATGGATGGCTGCCGTATATGCATGGCACAACCGAACCAGTTCTAGAGGGAGCAACAGCAGATCCCAGCGTACATCAGTACATGCAAGAAAGAACCGTACCAGTTCCACAGCGAGCAAAAGCCAAGAGCAAACAGCTTATAGTTGATTTCCAAAGCAATCGATCTCTCCCTGCACTTGATGCCTGATTGTTGATGCATGACTCGATCTCTCACTGCAAGTCTGCATCAACACATGCATGCGTGAGGAGAATAAAAAGGTGACAAGCGCCAAGATGTTTCCTCGATAGTTTTGCATCTCTTAAGTTAGAAGACGTGTTAAAGAACTGTATGGAATACGTACTGCAGCGCCTGATTTTTTATGATTCCGCCAGGTAACAACAATACGATCCACAAAGAGGCAAATTATGCACGACACAGATCCGTCGACATGCATGCCGGTTGCTGGAGGCATGGAGCTGTGATACATCGACTATGATGAGTTCAACATCCACACAAACAAAAACTGGCAGATATAATGGCATGATCACTCTGGGCATTAGAATTCAGAGCGGCATGCAGCAACACTATACTATAGAGATCAACGTCACTCAAGGCAAACAAGAATTTGGGATGATGAATCACTTGCTCGGTGGATTGCTGAAGATAGAAGGACGATCATACCGAGGTACGTCTCTGGCAATAAAGGCTTCCTCAACAGACAGAGCACGCATGTGAGAAAAAGAATACTACTAGATGAATTGCAAGTCATAAGAAGAGCTTACCAAAGGGTGTTTAAACTAGGGAAGCCTAAGCAGGTCAACACCCCCAGCCTACTAACGCTGCTACAGAGCCCTGAAACAACACATAACTCATCCTCGGAACAGCTCTCCTACTACAGCGCAACAACGATGCAGAGGATGGATTCGAGGTAATCTCTAAGGTCCTCTCCATCCATGCGAGGACAAGATGAGTAGTACGTCAATAAAATGAAATTTTCCTTTTTGCCAAATTAATGAGTAGTTGCAAACTGATTTTGTAAAGAAGAATAGCCGATGTATCCTTAATAAAGCATATTTTACTAAAGATTAGTGGTAAATCGTGCAAGAATAGCTGTAGGAGATGGATAGAAGGTACTAATTTTACACCATCAAGGGCACCCTGAGTATCTGAAACAATCTGGTAGGTGAAGCTGAGGACATGGACGAGATGGTAGAGTAAAGATTCGGTGAAGAGGGCCATTAAATGGTCTCTGAAATATTGATGTACATATTACGGGTATAAATTGGATGTTCTGTTATTATGGTAAGTGCACAAATTGAATGGTTGTTAGTGTATATACATGTTCTTTTGTTGCAAAATCAATCGACAAAAGATACAATTGAATTTCATAAAAATCACATTTTTGCTTGGTATGTTGCACTGAAAAATCCATTAATTTCACAAGGCTAAATGGAAACTACTACCGTTTTTTGGTAACATAAAGTTGCCTCTACCTCCGCTTTGCCATTATGCCTGGGTAAAAAAAACTAAAGCTTACCTCACCAAATCATGTAAAACACTTCAACCATTGTTTGTATACATCATTGGTTCTTCATATTTGCATGAGTCGGACCCATTTGGATAATTGCGTGTGAAATACATGGCAGTTGAATTTCAGTAAATTCTATTGGGAGGATGTCAGGTAGCTTTTACTTCTTTCTTTCTAATTATATTTTCTCCAAGAAGGTAGGACAGTTGTTCGTAACTTTAGTTAAACATTAATATACATGTTTATTGTTATCGAGATCTCCCATAAACATGGGAAAGCATAAAGAGGAAATACGTAGAAATTTTATATTAAAAATCCAAATGAAATACACCATTTTAATTAAGAAAGAATAATGCTTATCTTAAAAAAAATCTGTTCATAAAGGAGTTGGTACAATATTTCGTAAATTGTACATACTCAACTCAAAATATTTTCAACTTTCGGAATTTGAGTAATTATATTCAAATACGGGACCTAAGTTTTCCGAAATACCGTTAGACAAACAAATACACTCCGGACAACACTTCATGCCAAAGTCTGTGGGATAATTCGTGGAAAAAATAGGCTAACATTCATGCTACTTTTAAGATCATGTATGACCCCAAAATAAAATGTACACACATATATGCGAACAAAGTCAGTCAATGGAAAAAATATTGAAGCCATGATGATAGAAGGACACACACAAAAACATAAGAAGTGGAATAAATGGCATCAACTTATTCATCACAATAATGTTTTATTTAAAACTTATAATATTTACCCCATTAGGAAAGAAAATCACATGTATCTTGGTATGTATCCTTTCGACCATAAAACATATTAAATTAAATGATTCTACTATCAATATTATAATTCACACGGCTGATGAAGAAGTTCCATAATCAGTAGGCCATGTCACTAATGTATCTAGCTGGTACAACATCGATATTTTTCAATTTTACTAGACATGGAAAAATCAGTCCACGAGTTGTGAAACACAATTTATTGAAGTAGTTTGAGAAAAAAATACGTATCAAATGGTAGAGTCGACTACTTCTTAGAAAAAAATTGAAATACTATATAATGTGATTACTTAGGGTTTGTATTGACGACAAGTTCAAAAAGTTTATCACCTAGAAAGGAACGTGGAAGAATTTGAAAGCGCTAATATAAATTGTTCTAAAAACATGATTCATGAAGAAAGGATATTTTGGAGCTCTTAGTTTAAATTATTTTGGTGCTAGCCACGCAATTGCGCGGGCCACCCAGCTAGTTAAGAACTAAGTGTTGGTCTTCACATCGCTGCAAAACTTTGTTAAGGTTGAACAAGCAATTATCGAAGGAAGTACCATACACAAAAAATCATCCATAAAAACTTCCATTATCTTCTAAATATAATCAGCAAATATAGCATTCATGCATCTTTGAAAAGTAGCAGGAGCATTACACAAACCGAATGGCATTCTCCTATAAGCAAATGTGCCATATGGGCAAGTAAAAGTGGTCTTTTCTTGATCATCCTTATGGACAGGGATTTGTGAGAAACCTGAATAACCATCTAAATAGCAAAAGTGAGAGTGTTTAGATAACCATTCTAACATTTGATCAATAAATGGCAATGGGTAATGATCTTTACGAGTTGCTTTATTTAACTTCCTGAAATCAATACACATCCTATAACCAACAACAATACGTTGAGCCACAAGTGCATCCTCATCATTTGGAACAGCAGTCATTCCACCCTTTTTAGGTTCCACCCTTTTGAGGAACACAATGAATAGGACTAACTCACTTACTATCAGCTATGGGATAAATGATACCAGCTTCAATAAGTCTTATTACCTCTTTCCTTACCACTTCTTTCATTTTTGGATGGAGACGGTGTTGATAATCAACAACAGGTTTTGCATCCTCCTCCAAATTAATTTTATGCATACATAGAGCTGGGCTTATACCTTTAAGATCATCAAGAGAGTATCCAATGGCTGGTCGGTGAGCTTTAAGCACATCAAGTAATTTTTCTTCTTCTTCAGCTGAAAGGTTAGCACTAATAATGACAGGATATATGCTCTTCTCATCCAAGTATGCATATTTAAGATTTTTAGGCAAAGGTTTTAATTCAAAACTAGGATCCCCTTTAGGTGGTGGTAGCACTCCTAAATTATCAGGTGGGATATGCAATTGTAATTGTGGGGGTTGTTGCCATAATATTTGTTCTAAAACATCTTTTTCTTCATCATTAAATGGTTCATCTTGATTAAGCATATAACGTTCTACCACGTCTGATGAAGCTACAGCTATATGAGCAAGAGTTTCAATTACATCTTCAGAAATTGGCTCTTTCTCTGAATGTTTATCAGCAAATTTAGAAAAGTTGAATTCAAGTTTTTCTCCAGCACATTTAATAAACACTTTCTCTTTAAGCAAATTAATTTCAGCACCAACAGTGTGTAAGAAAGGTCTACCAAAAATGATAGGACAAAATGAATCTTGAGGGCAACCAAGCACAATAAAATCAGCAGGATATTTTATTTTGCCAACCAATACTTCAACATCTCTAACAATTCCAAATGGACTAATATAATCTTTATTAGCAAGTTGAATTGTCATACCTTTGTCTTCCATAATGATAGGATCAATATCAGGCTTGATTTCAAGATAAAGAGAATATGGAATGACACTAATACTTGCTCCAATATCACACAACCAATAGAGCATGATATAACAGGCTTACCAACCTTGGCCGAATTGCCTTTATATAACTTTAGTAGCATCTTCACATAAATAAACATCAACAGGGTCTTCTTCATTTAATTGTTTGATAATTGAAATTTGACTGTTGACTTCCACCTGTTCATAAGGCTAAGAACATCTTCTTTTACTCTTGTTAGTAACAGCAATAAGTAAATTCTCCTTAACTTGGTTTGGATATGGAGGTGGTTCAACATACTCTTCAATTGTCACAGATGACACTGGTTCTACCTGTTTAATAACTTTAGGAACAACAATAGATTGTTTAACAGGTTCAACATAAACTTCAAACCCACTTTAAGGAACACCAATATGATCAGCAAAAGTTTTAGCTATCTCAATTATAACATAAGGATCAAGACCAAAATTATCACTCAGATTCTTAAACAAAATAGAAGTAGAGAAGTTCTCTACACATGAATATCCATAGTCCAAATAGGGCTCATTACCTTTATCAAGATCCCAATGACAAGTATTTTCAGCAATAGTCTCCAATAAATTCCATGCTTCTTCTTCAGTATTATTTGTAAAACTTCCACCAGATGAATTATCCAGAAATTCCTTTGTTTCATTGGTAGCCTCACATAAAAGTTTATCAATATAATTTTCCTTGTAAGATCATGACAAGGATTCTTGCGAAGGAGTTCCTTTAACCTCCCCCAAGCTTGAGTAATACTCTCTCCCAGATGTGGCCAGAAATTAAATATATAGCAGCGGTTCTCATAAGCTTCTTTAGGAGTAAAATATTTAAGAAAGAAAACCTTCCTCAAAATACTCCATTCAATAGTGACTTCTTCATCCAAAGACCTGAACCAAATACGAGCATTACCAGATAAAGACAAATATAATAGCTTCCTTTTTACCTGATCCTCAGAAATACCAGGAAGCCTAAATAAACCACATATGTCTTCAATTGTCTCCACATGTTCACGTGCAGACTTAGTTCCATCCCCTGTAAATGGATTTTTCATAACTCTTTTAACATGACCAACGGGAATTTTAAATCCCACTTTAGGTACCTCAGACACAGTAGTTTCAACCACTTTAGGAGTAGTGGCATAAGCACTTTCATATAAAGCAAGATGCAGCGAGGCACGATTCATAAATGCCATAGTAACAATGAGATAAAACAGTAAATAAAATTCAGCTTTCAAGTTTCCTTACCAAACTTCTTACCAATAGCGCTACGCTCCCCGGCAACGGCGCCAGAAAAGTGTCTTGATGACTCCCAAGTGCAGGAGATCAATTGTAGTACCTTTCGATTAGAAAAGGTTGTCGAACCCACGAGGAGCTGAAGGTATTGGTTAGCAAGAATGATAAATAAAACAATGAAAGATGCAAGTGTTTTTGGGATTTTGGTTGTATAGTTGCAAGAGAGTAAAAATGCTGAAAATAAATGGTAGCAAGTAAAAGCTCTCAAAGAGAGAAAGCCCAATCCTCTATGTGGCAAGAGGACAAGCTCAAGTGATGTGTAACTTATATGTGGAAAACGTTCCCGAGGGCGGCATGGATATTGCTAGGCATAGAGATTTATTAAACAACACGTTGAATATCTTGTCAAGTTTTAATCTTCTTTGGACGGAGCCATTGTTAGGTTAGCTAAATAAATAAACTAAACCCCTTATGATGGATCATGTGGCCAAGTAAATGACTGCACAAGAATTATTAAGACATAAAGTCCCACCATAGCATTACACTCTAAGGTCCCCGATACTAATACCCTCATAATGCAACTTCATGACTCGGTCTCAGGTTTACATGTCCCCCCAAGTCTCCCTCAATTCATTACACTACGGTGTTCTCCTATGAGCCCATATAGG
Source organism: Poa pratensis (assembly GCA_947311845.1). NCBI lineage: Eukaryota > Viridiplantae > Streptophyta > Magnoliopsida > Poales > Poaceae > Poa > Poa pratensis. Next base: position 22,539,150 of record CAMZMU010000045.1, read on the forward strand.
TGAAGTGTTGTGCAGTCGACGTTCGCACAACACCATCATAGAATCACATAAAAGATAAACACTAGACAAAATACCAACACATGTCATATATAAATCATTGCCAATTCATCCTATGCCCTCAGGAACATACGGGAACTACTCACAACGTGCAAACATAATTATATTCAGTGGCATAAGTGGTACAACACAATCTGAAAATATAACTTCACCTCCAAATAATGACAAGTACTCAATCACAAACATGAATAGTAGCACAAGACAAGTATCTAGGGTATAGCAACTCTCAAACTACGAGGGGAACGGAGTGGATCACGGAGATGATGATGGAGATGGTGCTGGTCTTGGTGATGGTGATGATGTAGAGGCCTCCTCCCACGCCAAGGAGGAGAGGTGATGATGATGACGGTGATTTCCCGCTTCTCCTTTGTTCCGGAGCAGCAGGACCTGACCCCCTCAGAGGGAATCAGGAGTTTCGCCGCCGCCGCGGCCTCGGATGGACTTGGGGAAATTAGGGCGTAGGTTTTTGGCTGAGACGAAGGCGTGTTAAAAATCCCTGAGCGAGGAAGTGCCGAGGCTCCACTTAGTGGGTCCCACGCGGCCAGATTCCTTGGCCGCGTGGGCCCCCCTCTTTTGGGCCCGTGGCTCTCTTCCTTCGATCTTTTTCCCACTGTTGTTCTCCCGATGAAAAACCAGCTGTGCAATTTTCCTTTTCTTATTTGGGTCCCTGTAGCTCCTGAAACATTAAAAACAAGAAAAAGGAGGTTTTCTGCCTCCCAGAAATTAAATACCAAAAATAGGGACTTTGTATGAAAGTCCCATAAATCATCTAAAACATGTAAAAATAATGATATAACAATGCCAATAACATTCTAATATGATAATATGAGTTGTATAAATGATGATATAAAATGCACGCATCACCGCTTCATCCACCTCCTACGCCCCAACGACGAGGCGATCATCAGCTCCTCACGTGTCTCTTGGGAGCGCACGCGCGGCCACCTATGCACCATCAGCTTCGACGACCTCCCTCCCCACTACATGAGAGACCGGAAGGTGCTGGAGAAGCTCGTCAAATGCCTCGGCGGCGATATGGTGGAGGTGCTCACGCCCAAGACCATCCACGTCAAGGCGTGGATCAAAGACCCGTGCAGTCTCCCAAAGGCGTGCGCCGTCGTGGAGCAGCAGGCAGACAGCGTGGTGTCCGCTGTGCATGGGGCGCCGCGCACTTCACCCCGCTTTGTTCGGACATTGGTGGTTCCCATCGTGGCTGACGACGCGTCGGGGCAGGCGCCGTCTGTTTCTCCGCGTCTAGCGATGGTTCCGGTGGTGTCTGGTGGCGTTGATGTCCTTCGTTCTCCTCCTGCGATTCCTCGTCCTGGTTCACAGTCCGTGGTGTACCCATCGGTGTCCGCTGCTGTGCATGGGGCGCCGCGCACTTCTCCCCGCTTCGTCCGGACATCGGTGGTTCCCACCGTGGCTGACAACGCGTCGGTGCAGGCTCCGTCTATTTCTGTTGAGGCGTCTGCTTCGCCGCATCTAGCGAGGGTTCCGGTGGTGTCTGGTGGTGTTGGTGCCCTTCGTTCTTCTCCTGTGGTTCCTCGTCCTGGTTCGCGGTTCGTGGTGCACACATCGGTGTCCGCTGGTGTGCATGGGACGCCGCGTACTTCCCCGCGCTTCGTTCGGACGCATGTGCTTTCCGCCGTGGCTGATGACGCGTTGGTGCAAACTCCGCCTGCTTCTGCCGAGACGTCCGCTTCTGCCGTGGCTGATCACCATCGTAGTATTCGTCTTGGTAAATGGCCTTTGGATTCCGAGGAGGGTGCGTGTGTTTTTACTGTTGTTGATCGCACCGTTGGTTTGCTTTCTGCTATCTTTTTATTTGACTAACCCTTTCTTGTTTTCGTGCAGCTTCGTCTTCCTTCGTATTTCCTTTAGACCCTGGACGGTCCTCTCGGTTTTTGAGGTGTGCCTCAGAGCCTGGTCGATATCTTGGTCAGTTCTCACTTCTGTTGTTGGTTTTTTATTTGTTTATTGGTCTCGTATGCGCGAGTTTGTTTGTGCTTTGTGTTTCATGCATGTTCTCATTTTCATCGTCCTGTATGTGTAGGTTTGTCTGTTCCTACGCCTTCTTCGCGTCCCGATAGGTCTCCTGCTATTCTACGCCGACGCGTGGATCCTGTTGGATATTCTGGTTAGTTGTTGTATTCTTTCTTCGGCACCGTTGCTTCTCTCTGGTCATTGTCTGCTTTTGACCTCCGTTGCTTGGTTTTTTCCTACAGGCGATGCTGCGGCAGGCATCCTCCCGTCTTTGTCTTGTCCATCGCTGTTTGTTGGCGCTCCTCCGTCTTCCGTCTTGGTTGGTCACGAGGCTTCCCTGGCGTTATTCGCCTAGTTCTGTTATCGACGTCACGAGGTTGTTATATTTTGGTATTTTTGATGTTGGTTGTGTTTTCTGCCTGGTTTGCTTGACGAGCTTTGATTGTCTTGTTCATTCCTGCTTTGTAGTATGCGGGTTGCCTTACGTGCCCGCCTCCCGTGTTGTTGCAAATCAGAGGAGGCGTCGTCTTGTGCAGCGTCACCGTCGATGCGTGAAGCGAGGTACTACTCTTTAATGTGTCGGTGCTCGTTTGTTTCTCTCCTTGTATTTTCTGGATTCGTTGGTGCGATACCTGTTTATATTGTTTGTTGCGTACTGGTCGACTAGTTATGTTGTGGCGGGGGAAAGGTGCTTTCCGGTTTAGTCGCCTGGCGTGCCGTCTGCGTTAGCTTCCCCGTGTTTTTGATGGTTGTTTTTCTTTTTTGTGGTTTGGCTGGCTGTTCGTTTTGGGTGGCTTGTGACCTTCCGTTTCCGGGGGTGTTACAGGCGTTTTGGTTTTGTATGTTGTCTGCGGGGCGACCGGTTAGGTTGTATGTAGGGTGGTGTGTTTTTCGTTCAAGCCGCGTAGGTCGCAGGTTACAGTGTTCTGTCTGTGTATTTGATGACTATTTCTAAAGACATGATTTTGTCTACTGGTCGACTGGTTTTGTTGTATTCGGGGAAGCGTGCTTTTCTGGTTTAGTGGCTTGGTGTGCTGCCTGCGGAATCTTCCTCGCGTCGTTGACGAACTTTTTTTTTTGTGTGTGACCTGGCTGCCTATTCGTTTTTGGGTGGTTTGTGATGTTCCGTTGCTGGGGTTGTTGGGCGTTGTTCAGGTGGTTTGATCTTCTTTGTTATCTGTTGAACGCCCGTTTACCTTGTATGTAGGGTAGCATATGCTTCGTCCTGGCCGCTTGGTTTGTAGGTTACGGTGTCTTGCATGTGTCCTTGACGGCTATTTTTACGGGTTGGCCTTGTCTGTTGCCTGTCGGGCGACCGATTAACCGGGTAGCGTATTTTTCACTCTAGGCTTTTAGCTTGCGGATTACAGTGTTTTGCCTATGTTTCTGTCGGCTATTTTTTACGGTTTGATCTTCGTTGTTGTCTGTCGAGTGGCCGGTGTCGGGAGAATAATTAACCCGCGACTTATTCAAAACCAAAAATAGCGACTCCATGACCGTGCCACTACTATTGGGCCACGTAAAGATGGGCCGATCTTGTGTTGCAGCCTAAAGAAGAAAGGCTCTAGAAGGTCGGTGCATACTTGCCTTGGAAAACAAGAAGACAATCGGCTTCGTGTAGAACTCTTGTAACCTGACGAGCCTCTGTGTATATAAAGAGGAATCGCAGGACTTAGACAGGGCCAAGTCCTTAAACCCTAGCTCATATGGCGAGTAACGAGATCGGATCGCCTCCATTGTAACACCTCATATATCATATCAATACCAATCTAGGGTAGGCAGGAAGTAGGTCTTTTACCTCACATTTAGGGGCCGAACCTGGGTAAATCTGTGTTGATCTTTGTTCCTGCGATCCCAAGCTCGGAGATGCTTGACTCGCGTAATCCCACACCTACGAAGTCATCCATGACACCTGACGTGACAAACCCACGACAGTTGGCGCCCACCGTGGGGCCTGCGGTCAAGAGCGTCACGTTCCACGCAGGATCCATGAAAGGAGCTGAAGATCTCGCCGTTGGCCGTATCATCACGGTCGACGGCACATCTCTCACTGACGATTCGAGCTGGGGGCCGAAAGCTGATTACTTAGAGACCGGCCACGTAATCCCGTTTGGATCTATCAACGTCTTCATTCGTTTCATTGGTGGCAGATCTGTTAGCTCGGTCCAAGAAGGCGACTCAGCAGAAGAAGTCGCCAATGATGGAGAAGAGTCCGTGGAAAGCATGGACTCGCAAGAATTTGGGTTCATCGTACCCGCCTTTGAAGAAAGTTACTGGGGTTACCCACCAGGAATCGCCTTAGCACCACATCAAGGGGCGGCGCAGGTTGCGGTTTATATGGCCGGAGGAACAAGTACATCAGGAACCGCAGGAGAAGCCGAAGGGTCAGCACCCCCAGGCAACCCGCTGCTCGTCCCGGTGTCAGCCACAAACGTTGCCGTCCGCGCAACAGAAATTGAGGCCGCTAGGGCCGAGCTCCTATACGAGGTTCGGAGGATGGAAGAAGAGCGCCGTAGGCTCGACCAGATAAACCAAGGAATCCAACAAGAACGACAAAGAGTAGCCGCGCTTGCCGCGACTCAAAGACAAGTTGACTCGCAAGCGCAGCTGCGGGCGACTCAACCAACGGTAGAACTCCCACCTACTCCAGCCGCGGGAGCGGGAGTCCAGACAGTCGTGGGAGGATTGGAACCAACAACTGACCAAGAAGCCCAGCAACTACCATCGCAACAACCAAGGAGGTTTCACACCCCACAAGGCCACTACCAAAGCCCCGTCGATAATATGTATGTTGCGGCTAATATCTTGACGCAGATGGTACCAACAGGCGACGACCCGGTCAATACTGAAGCGCGGCGCGCGATACAGATGTTAAGCACTACTGTCCTGCAACAGGCCAACAGAGCAGAAGCCGAAGGGCAGCTACCCATCGTACCGGCCAACCACAGGATTACAGCAGAACGAAGCGTCCAAAGCAGGCCACCAGAGAACATATCAAGAGTCGCACAGAGGCAGCAGGAACAAGCCGCAGAAGCACAGGCAAACATGCCAACGATGCAGACGCGGCCCTTGGAAGTTAACAACCCCACGTTCACATCCACAACCCTGTCCTCGCGACTCAAGGGCCCGGTGTGTTTCACCGAAAGGATCAGATCGGAACCTTTTCCTGAAGATTTCAAGGGACCACGCAAGGTGGCAAACTACAACGCCAGCATGGATCCCACCACCTGGCTGAACAATTACGAGATGGGGATGAGCATTTTAAACGCCTCAGAAGAGATATGTGCAAGGTAACTCAACATCATGTTGGAGGGTGCAGCTCACATATGGCTGCAAAATTTGCCTCCCAATTCTATAAACTAGTCGTCAACCCGTGCATCCGCACGGGCTGTATTTATTAGGAACAGTTATAAACAAATTAATGTAATAGAACTTCTAATTTGAATCCCAATTCTATGTTTTGTATTTTAAATTCTTATCCATATGTAAAGTATCATAATTTGACTAAATTGTCTTAGCTATTTTCAAAAAGCATAAATATTAAATGCACGTGTATAACTCTAATATTCATTTGATTTAAAAATCTAATCTCGTGTGGTATGAACTTTTAAAAGTAGATGACTCTACCTTATATCTTCTTAGAGTATTGATTAGTTACAGTTAAAAGTTTATAGCCAATGTTACGGCCTAGCAAGGAAACAGAAAAGGAAAAAAAAGGAGAAAAAGTAAGTCATATACATGAGACTAACCTTGAAACTTTTCCGCCTAGTCCCTGTTAGTTGTGTGACCATGTGGCCCAGAGCTTCAGTTCGATTCGTTGGAAGATTACTGAGGCGTAGCTGTCATTGTTGCCTGGTTGCAGATTCTATCATTACTCGCTCTCCACGTAATCAGCTAGCACGTGGAAAATCATTATGAATTTTTAACCGGTGCCCCAGATGTCTACAGAAAGCATGCAGAAGTTCTGGTTTCCCAGAGCAAATTTTTCCAGATTGTAATATTTTGCACAAAGTAATGGAGAGAACCTGGAAGCAGAGATTCAAAATGCACATAGTCCGTTCTTGCAACAATCAATTAGGTAGGGATTAAGGAGTAGCGTCCAATAATATATTTTTCCAAGGGGAGCGTCCAATTATATGTTAACATATATACAGATCAAATTATTAGATTAGGTTATTAGTACAGAAGTTTTTTACGCACACGTGTAGAACTCGGCCAAGCACTAATTTAATCCTCAGCTATTATGATGAACTCGATCAATGGTCGACGGGCAAATTGGTGATCATATTAGGTAGGGATTAAAGAGTAGCGTCCAATGATATATTTTCTAAGAGGATGGTCCAATTATATGTTAACATATGTACGGATCAAATTAGAGTAGTTTATTATTACATAAGTTTTTGAGGCGGGCATGGACTATCTGGTCATAAATCATATTTTGAGTTTTATTCTACCAATTAAATCTTGGCCTCATGTAAACACCATCAAGTCCGTGCAATGCAAGCATAACTCTTATTGAACTGTACTATGCTTGGGATCGAGAAAATATATTAACTCTGTAGTAGAACTTCTAGGACTGCTAATTGAATTAGTATTTTTTTTTGCGTAAGTATATATCTAACGGTCAAAGCTTCCGATGTATATATCTAACGGTTAATTTTAGGTAGTTCTCGACGCGATGTACAAATCTGATAAGCTTCAGAACAACAGAATTAATGGAGCAGAAAGTGATGTTATAACAAATAATTAGCAAGCAATACTCGAGCACCCTCGGAATGAATTAAAATATGAGACCTACATTGTTGAGGATTATCATCCAAAACTTCTTTAACTAAGAACTTTTGAAAAAACTGAAACAACAAAATAACTAATCTAACGGAGACATGCAGACAAATTATATCAGAGGTGTCGTTGTTTAAAAAAGAAATACATCAGGATTACCTAATGCTGTTTTTCCTCCAAATTCTTGTTAGATGTTTTAATCTCATATGTTCCTTTCATGGTATGATATATCTAAAGCTGTCAAGTCTTTTCTGCCGGACTTTGAGGAACGCAGCAGCCACCCAGTCAATCAGCAGAGGAAAGAAATCAGCGGAGGTCACCATGATCTAAGAAAGGGCCACGCTGGTCAAAAACCAAACGATTACTTGTGTGAACATGAGAACGTGAAGTACTTGTAAATCTGATCTGAAAATTATGCGGGCTTACGTGAGGATGTTCTGTGCTATGGGGTTTAATTATCTGAAAGGTACATATATATCCTTTACTGTTTTGCAGAATCATCAGATACCTTAAATCATAGAGGCCATCGGCTTGTTGGACTAAGTATAGAGAATGAATTGAGGAGTATAACATAAAGACCACCATAATGAGATAAGCCAAGCGCGAGCATGCGGATATACAGAAAAATCAATCATCGGATGATCAAGCTAGCTAGTAAGTTTTAGCTGGAGGGGTAAATCATCTGTTATGGAACACCTAGCTCGTGGATACGATTACAAATTCATGGCTCTCCGCATACCTAGTTCCTCTCAGACTACGGCTGAGTACGTAGATGGCTGCCTCAACGGCGTGCGGCCGGAATCTGAAGACGGTTGGAAGAGGGAAGCACCTTGTCCGCATCTTCCACTCGCCCTGCACGAACAACGGCTGAGTAGATGGTTGCCTCAACGGCATTGCTGCTAGATTAATCGCTCGCAAGATCGGACAGGAGGACGACCGCGAGATCCGAGAAGAGGCGGGTTTTTTTTTGGTTCTGGAGGACAATAGGAATCCCTCACGCGCGAGCGAAACGGTGGTTGTTGTCATCGTACGGATGAAAATTGATTTTCGGTTAATCAGATGGTCAATATTTTGTTAACTTCAGGATTAACGTGGTGTCTCGTATGGTGCCTCCAATTAGTAAATATAAGATACTTGGGAAGAGTTGAAGGATGCTTTCGTCAAAAACTTCCAAGGAACTTGCAAGCGACTTTGCAATATAGAAGATCTCGAGCGTTGCGTCCAGAGGGAAGGCGAGTCAAGTCGCCACTGGATGAAAAGGGTGGCAGAAATAATACACTCCTCAGATAACATACCACCAAGTTCAGCCGTCCTGGTCATGGAGAAAAATTGTAAGTTCGAGTCGTTGATCCATAAACTGGGTCGCATGAAGGATAAAGTCAAGAGCCTCAGCGAGGTAATGGCTGCGGCTAACAAATACGCCGGCTCGGATAAAGCCAGAGATGCGTCAGATGGAGAAGAAGAGAAAGTTGTTGCCAAAGGAAAGAAAAATACCAACAAGCCTCAGCAACAACAAACAAGCCACAACAACGCGAATCAAAACAAGCGCAAGAATGAAGACGGTCACTCTGGGCTCGTCGCCAACACGCGTGGAGGATTCAGAGGCCAGCGAGGAAGGGGTCGAGGAAGCGGCTCCCGCCCAATCAATATGGAAAAAGTTTTCAATCGGCCGTGCGATCTCCACACAGGGGGTGACGGGCGGCCAGCAGACCATACCAAGGCGCAGTGTAATTACTACAAAAAGTGGAAAGAGGAAAGCCAACACAACAGGGGAAACCACCATGAAGGAAGCTCTGGTGCGGCTCATGCTGCAGTCGCTGGGCAGCACAGCGCGAGTAATCCCAAGCAAGCAGGTGATGTGGGTTGGTCCCGATTTTCACGGATTTGTGCGGAGGGAACGACAAACACGAAGAACACGCGAAGAACGAAGAACACAAAAGAGGGGAAATCAAACACACAAGGGTAAATAGCAAGTAGCAACTCGGCAAGACTCGATTGGTAACAAATCCCCGTGGGCAGCCCCCAATCCTCCTCTCCCAAGCACACCTTACTCTTAGAATTGTTTGTCCAATTGGTCAATCCAACCAATCCAACCTAGCCACCTAAAGATGGAAGATTAGCAAGTAATCGCAACTACAAGCGGAGCCTTGGTATCCACGCAGGGATCTTCTGCTCAAGAGGAGGCCTTGGTTCATCTCCACATGTGGAGGTCTTGATTCATCTCCATAGTAGGAAAGAGACACTTGAGAAGGAGGAGCAAGGCTCTACTTAGTTCTTAAATCATAGTCTAACCCTAACCCTAGGCAGAGGAGGAATATTTATAGTCCAAGAGGCGAAGGGGTAAGTTGTGGGCCGTTACATGGGCTTCAGCCCGAATCTTCCCAGGTCCAGCGGTAGTACCGCTGCGCCAGCGGTAGTACCGCTGGGATTAAATGCGCTCGCTGGCGGTAGTACGAAGCGGGTACCGGGAGGTACCGTAGGGGTATCCAGTGGCATTTTCGGGCGTGCCGGTACCTCCAGCGGTACCTCTGGTGGTAGTACCGTGATCTGGGTTCGGCGGTAGTACCGCTGTGTAAGCGGTAGTACCGCTGCCTGGAGCTCTGCGCAGGTCTTCCTCTTCAGCGGTAGCACGGCTGGTGCAGCTGCCTGGGACCTGGTGGTAGTACCGGCCCGCCTGGCGGTAGTACCGCTGTGCTGATGCTTCGTCTTCTTCATCTTCTTCTCGACTCGTCTCTTGGCCATCTTCTGCACTTGCTTCTTGATCTTCTTGGTAGTTGTTCCTGAGTATGCACAACGTATCCGAATGAAGTAGCAACCCATTCAAAGGAGTGTCGAGATCACACATAGATAGGAGCGAATTCACCTTATCATGGAGAGCTTTGATTCTTGCTCTTGTCATTGGGCCACTTGTTGTAGGAGACGTAGGTCGGGCTACACCATCTCCCCCCCCCCCCCCCCCTTGGAAAAGAGTCGTCCTCGACTCTTGGTCATCCTCATCGCTTGATGTTCCAAAGTATGGCGATAGGTCGGCTACGTTGAAGGTGTCATGGACCAAGTGTTTGGAGTTGGAGATGTCGATCTTGTAGGCATTGTCGTTGATGCGCTTGATAACCTTGAAAGGTCCATCTCCACGAGGATGAAGCTTGGACTTCCTTGCATCCGGGAAGCGATCTTTGCGAAGGTGTAGCCACACAAGATCTCCTTCTTCAAATATCATGGCGCGCTTGTCTTGTTCATCTTCTTAGCATGGTCTTGGTTGTGCTTCTCAAGCGTGGCCCTTGTGTCTTCATGTAGTTTCTTCATGTACGCGGCGCGCTTGTCGAAGTCCATGTTGACTTGCTCACGGAGTGGAAGTGGAAGCATGTCTAGCGTGGTGTAGGGTTGGAGCCATAGACGATCTCGAAGGGTGTTCTCTTTGTTGCGCGGTGTAGTGCTCGATTGTAGGCGAACTCGGCGTGTGGGATGCACTCCTCCCAATTCTTCAAGTTAGGCTTGATCAACACACGAAGTAGTGTAGATAGGCTTCGGTTCACCACTTCGGTTTGGCCATCGGTTTGAGGGTGGTATGCGGTGGAGAATAGTTGCTTGATTCCCATCTTGGCCATCAAAGTCTTCCAAAAATAGCTCACGAACTTGGTGTCACGATCCGACACAATGGTCTTGGGCACGCCATTAAGACGGACGATTTCCCTGAAAAACAAAGTAGCAATGTGTGAAGCATCGTCGCTCTTGTTGCAAGGTATAAAGTGTGCCATTTTAGAGAAGCGATCAATGACGACAAAGATGGAATCCTTGTTTGTTTTAGTGCGTGGGAGTCCTAAGACAAAATCCATAGCTATGTCGGACCATGGGTGATGTGGAATAGGCAAAGGTGTATATAAGCCATGAGAGTTTAGAGTAGACTTAGCTTTGAGACATGTAGAACATCGTCGAACTAGGCGCTCCATGTCACGCTTCATTCGTGGCCAATAGTAGTTGGTGGCGAGCATGGCGTAGGTCTTGTCGCGGCCAAAGTGACCCATGAGTGTTCCTCCATGAGATTCCTTCAAAAGGACCAAACGAAGCGAAGACTCGGGTATGCATAGTTTGTTAGCCTTAAACAAGAAACCTTGGTGCAAATAGAAATCACCAATTCCTTTGTGCTCCGAACATTGAGCGAAAATGTCTCCAAAGAAAGCATCGGTAGCATACAACTCCTTTATCTCATCCAAACCCAAGACACTAATGTCAAGACGTGTAAGTAGGTTGGCCTTGCGGGATAAAGCATCCGCGACCACATTGTCTTTACCTTTCTTGTATTTGATTACAAAGGTGAAAGACTCAATGAACTCAACCCACTTAGCATGTCTTTTGTTCAAATTTGTTTGACTTTTCAAATATTTCAAGGATTCATGGTCCGAATGAATGACAAATTCCTTAGGGCGAAGGTAATGTTGCCACACATCTAAAACACGAACCAAAGCAAATAACTCTTTGTCATAAATGGGGTAGTTCAAGCGAGCTCCATCTAGTTTCTCACTATGGTATGCGATGGGTCTACCGTTTTGCATAAGCACTCCACCAATTCCCAATCCACTTGCATCGCATTCAATCTCAAATGTCTTAGAAAAATCTGGAAGGGCAAGGAGTGGTGCTTCGGTTAATAACTGCTTGAGCTCATTGAAAGCAAAATCATGTGCATTGCCCCAAATGAAAGGTGCATTCTTCTTTGTAAGTTCATGGAGGGGGCAAGCAATTGTGGAAAAATCCTTGATGAAACGGCGATAAAATCCGGCAAAACCAAGAAAACGTCTCAACTCCTCAAGTGATGTCGGAAAAGGCCAAGTCCGAATTGCTTGTATCTTTGCTTCATCGACTTCGACTCCATCCGAAGAAACAACAAAACCCAAGAAAACAAGTTTGTTGGTGTCAAAAGTGCACTTAGAGAGATTTGCATAAAGCTTTTCATTGCGAAGAACCAACAAAACTTGAGCAACATGAGAAGTGTGCTCTTCCAAAGATTTGCTATAAATAAGGATGTCGTCAAAGTATACCACAACAAATTTCCCAATGAAAGGACGCAAAACATGATTCATGAGACGCATAAAAGTAGAAGGTGCATTGGAAAGACCAAATGGCATGACGAGCCACTCATAAAGACCAAGCTTAGTTTTAAATGCGGTCTTCCATTCATCACCTTCACACATGCGTAGTTGGTGATATCCACTTTTAAGATCAATTTTGGAGAATATAGCGGAACCACAAAGCTCATCGAGCATATCATCAAGACTAGGGATAGGGTGACGATACCGAACGGTGATGGCGTTGATGGGGCGACAATCCATGCAAAGGCGAAGAGTGTTGTCGTGCTTGGGTACCAAGATGACGGGCACGGCGCACGGACTCAAACTCTCGCGGATATGTCCCATGGCAAGAAGTTCTTGAATTTGGCGTTCGATCTCCTTTGTTTCTTCGGGGTTGGTGCGGTAAGGAGCGCGGTTTGGTAGCGGTGCGCCGGGAACAAGGTCGATGCGGTGCTCGATTCCGCGTAGAGGAGGTAGTCCCGGTGGCACGTCTTGAGGGAAGACATCTTCAAAGTCCTTCAAAAGAGACAACAAAGAAGGAGGAAGGTTTGTGAAAGTGTTAGTCATAGAAACTTCACCCTTGCATATGAGCACATAGTGTAGGGTGGATGGGTTTTCTCTCAAATCCCTCATCTTCTCTTTGTGGCAAATAGTGTAAATTAGGTGGGAACTCTCTTTGAAGTGTCACACTCATTTGGCTTGTCGCTCTCACTCACTTTGTGGTGGGTCTCTCGCTCACCACTCATCTCACTAGCCGAACGATCTTGTTGTGCCCTTGCAATGGTCTTGGCGTTGTCGGCGATGACTTGACTTGGTGTCATGGGGCGAAGGACGAAGGTCTTGTCGTTGTTCTTGAAGCTATAGTAGTTTGTTCGTCCATCATGCATAGCACCCTTGTCAAATTGCCATGGACGCCCAAGGAGTAAGTGGCAAACGTTCATAGGCACAACATCACAATCAACCGTATCTTCATAGGCTCCAATCTTGAAGGACACTTGCACCATGTGTTGAATCTTGACGGCTCCGGTATCACTCAACCATTGCACATGGTAAGGACGTGGGTGCTTCTTGAACTTCAAGTTGAGCTTGTCACAAAGTTCTTTGCTCGCTAGGTTGTGGCAACTTCCACCATCTATGATGACCTTGATGGACTTTCCATTGACTCCCGCTCGTGTATGAAACAAGTTGCATCTTTGGTCTTCTTCTACTTGAACATTGGCAGTTCCATTGACTCCCGCTCGTGTATGATACGTGCTGCAAATACACATCAACTGCACAAATAACGTGGCAGAGTATGAGGCATTACTTCATGGACTCCGTATAGCAAAGGAGATGAACATCAGTCGCATACGCTGTTTTGGAGACTCAGATTTGGTAGCTCAACAGGTCTCTGGAACATGGGACAGTAAGGATGCAACTATGGCTGCATACAGAAGAGAGGTGGACAGGATTGCTGGACACTTCACTGGATATCAAGTCGAACATATTGATCGAAGACAAAATGAAGCGGCAGATGCCTTGTCTCGGCTTGGATCCAATAGACAGTCAGTTCCGCCCAATGTTTTCTTGGATGAATTGCACAACCCATCAGTTAAACCTCCAGCAGAGATTGACGTCGCAGAACCTGAAGATGATTCAACCTTAGTCGCAGCCCTGCATGAACAGCCAGGATGGACAGAGCCATACATGGCATATTTAAGTCGCGGAGTGCTACCAGATGATGAGGTAGAGGCGCGCAAAATCATGCGGCGATTCAAGGCCTACACAATAATCAACAATGAGCTATATAAGCGCAGCGTTTCAGGAATATTCCAAAGATGTGTATCACCAGAAGAGGGACGAAAAATCTTGCACGAAATTCATGCAGGCGATTGTGGCCATCATGCTTCGTCCAGATCTTCGGTGGCAAAGGCGTTCAGACATGGTTTCTTCTGGTTAACAGCGTTAGCAGACGCCGAGCAGATTGTCCGAGTGTGTGATGGATGCCAAAGATATGCCAGGCAAGACCATATGCCAGCTCAAGCGCTTCGCACAATACCCATTACGTGGCCTTTTGCCGTATGGGGTTTTGACATGCTAGGGCCCTTCAGACGGTCCTCAACGGGGAAAACTCACCTCCTGGTAATGGTGGACAAATTCACAAAATGGATAGAAGCAGAACCCGTGGGAGATTGTGAAGCTGAAACAGCAGTAAAATTCTTGAAGAAGGTCATATTACGCTTTGGGTATCCCCATAGCATCATCACAGATAACGGAGCAACACCTCTGAAGGAGCTACACAGATATTTTGCGCAAACAATGAGATAAGGCTGGACCTCACGTCAGTAGCACATCCACAGAGCAATGGACAAGCTGAGCGAGCTAACCAGGAAATCCTCCATGGAATTAAGCCGCGCCTTATTGAAAAGGTTGAAGCATCTCCAGGATGTTGGGTGGAGGAACTGCCAGCAGTGTTATGGAGCTTAAGAACAACCCCTAACAGATCCACAGGATTTACACCATATTTCATGGTCTACGGGCAGAAGCAGTTATGCCCAGCGATATCATACATGATTCACCAAGAGTTGCGGCTTACGTTGAGGCGGATAATGAAGCAGCTCGGCAAGATTCGGTGGACACACTAGAAGAGGTCAGAGATTTGGCAGCATCAAGGTCAGCGGTATATCAACAAGACTTGCGACGCTATCATGCCAGACGCATCAAAACCCGCACCTTTCAAGAAGGAGACCTAGTGCTGCGACTCAACCAAGACCACAAGGGAATGCATAAGCTATCCTCTCCATGGGAAGGACCCTACATCATCAGCAAGAAACTAAACAATGGATCATACTATCTGCTGGATGTAAGGGAAGAAAGAAGCGATCGCCACGATTTCGAAAATCGTCCAGAAGCGCCTCGCCCCTGGAATGTCGCGCAACTGCGACCGTACTATACATAAGAAAAAGTTAATAAGAGCTAAGCATCATCTTTTCCAGCTGCATATAGCTGAGTATCATTGATACGTCCAAAACGTATCTACTTTTCCGAACACTTTTGCTGTTGTTTTACCTCTAACTTGTATGATTTGGATGCAACTAACATGGACTAACGCTGTTTTCAGCAGAATTGCCCTGGTGTCTTCTTTTTGTGCAGAAAAGTCAACTTTCGAGAAAAACTCCGAAAACAATTGCGATCGTCATATTTCACCGGAAGACCCACGGAGCCAGAAGGGGAGTCGGAGAGGCCACACCAGGCAGCCACGCCATAGCTGGGCGCGGCTGGGGGTGGGGCCGCGCCCAAGTGTGGCGTGGCCACCTCGGTCGCCCCCCGACGCTCCCCTTTGGACTATATATTGCCCTTGACCTAAATATCGAGGGGGGTTCGACCATATTTCGCGAAACACATCCACGCTCCGCCGCCGCCGCGATCTCTATTCCGGGGATCAGAAGTTCCGTTCTGGCACCCTGCCGGGACGGGGATTCGGAGGAGATCATCACCATCGTCATCACCACCGCCTCTCCATCAACCATCAATGATTCCCCCATCCATGTGTGAGTAGTTCCCTGCTGTAGGCTGAGGGGATGGTAGGGATTGGATGAGATTGTTCATGTAATAAGTTGCCAGATTGTTAGGGCATGGTGCCTAGTATCCATTGTTAGTGCTATTTATCATTGTTGCAACTTGTTGTGCTTAATGCTTGCCACTAGGGCCCGAGTGCCATGATCTCAGATCTGAACATGTTGTTGATGCATGAGAATAATTATGTTTTAGATCATATCTGCAAGTTGTTTTCACCTGTTATTGTCCGGAACCCGAGGCCCCGGAGTGACAGCAACCGGGATAACTGGAGGGGATGGCTTTGACTTGAGGATTACGTGTGTTCACGGAGTGTTAATGCATTGCTCCGGTACTTTATTAAAAGGAGTACCTTAATTGCCAGTAGTTTCCCTTGAGGCCCCGCTGCAAACGGGCTGGCAGGACAGTAGATGTTGTGCAAGTTTCTCATTGCGAGCACGTACGACTATATACGGAACACATGCCTATGTTTGACTAGTACTAGGATGCTTTTATAATTGTTTACCTGCAAATGCCCTGAGTTATGATTATTACATGAGCGCTCTTATCCATGCAACGCCCGTACATCCGTCCCTATGCCTACAGTACTTTTAATCCTGCTGTTTACTGAAATTACTGCTGCTGTCTTTGTTACACTGTTGCTGCTATTACTTTGTTACTACTGCTGTTATATCACCGTTGCTACTGATAATCTGTGTCGAGGAAGTCTACTTTCAGGTGCAGCTGAACTGACAATTCATCTGTTAAGGCTTATATTTATTCTTTGGCTCCCCTTGTGTCGAATCAATAAATTTGGGTTTTACTTCCCTCGAAGACTGTTGCGATCCCCTATACTTGTGGGTCATCAAGACTATTTTCTGGCGCCGTTGCCGGGGAGCATAGCTTTATTTATAAGTTCATCTGGAAGTGATATCCTTTGCTGCAATCCATTTATCATGGGGAAAACTCATGACAAGAAGGTGGCTATTCTGCCATCCACTACAAGGAAAGGTACGGCTCTGAACTCCGCTGCTGCTCTTGATTCACCATCTGTTATTAATCAACTGGTTACACCGCCACACGCACCTGCTTCGCGTGTTGGCACTACTGAATCTGAAACTGTTTCTGATGAATTTGATGATGCTTCTACTGTGCTTAGTGAAACTGGTTCGTTAGGTCCTTTTCTAGATGCTACGATTGCTAGGTCTAGACTTATTGAAAATTCTGAAATGCCTAATGAAAATGTTGTCACACCTGTTGCTTCTCCTGAGTCGAGGGAATTCATCGATGATGATGACCCCGAGGAAGATTATATAGAAGTAGATGAAGCTTTTGCTGAAAAATGCAGGAATCTTGACTCTTCTGCTGATTCTGCCACTATAATGGATTTTCTGAAAAAACACACTGTTAGCTACAAATTGTCTGCTGATCCTGAGTTTGCAACATCTCCTATTCGTATAACTGATAAGGATTATGACTTTTCTGTGGATTTGTCCTTTATATCTGTGGTAGAGAAAGATCCTTTTTGTGGTGCTGAAGATGAAAGTGCTATGGAACATATGAACAAGTTATCTACTTTAAGTAGTTTGTTCTCTGATGATATTAAATTGCGCACCTATTTTGTTACCAAAATTTTTCCTTTCTCTCTGAAAGGCGATGCTAAAGCTTGGTTTGGTAATTTGTCTCCCGGTTGTATTAAAAATCCTTTAGGATTGGTTGATGTTTTCTTCCATAAATATTATCCTGCTAGTGTTCAACATGTTGCTTTGCAGAGAATTTTTAACTTCAAGCAATTGCAGGAAGAAAATATTTCTGAAACTTGGTCAAGGTTTTGTTATTTGCTTAGAGTTCGACCTGGACATGATATACCTAAAAATGAACTTCTTGATATATTTTATAATGGACTAACCGATGAATCTAGGACATTCCTGGATAGTTGTGCTGGTTGTGTTTTCAGGAAACGAACTCCAGATGAAGCTGAGGAATTAATGGCTAAGATTAGCCAAAATTATGAAGATTGGGTTATAGCTGAACCCACTCCCACACCAGAGCCTGCGCCAGTGCCTACACCAAGAAAGAGAGGTGTTATTGAACTTGATAATGAAGGAATGAGAGAAGCCAAGAGGACTCTCAAGGAGAGGGGTATTAAATCTGAAGATGTTAAAAATTTACCTCCAATAGAAGACTTATGTAAGCCGACTCCTCCACCTTCAATTGAGGTACACTCTCTACAATATTTCGATGCTGGTGATATTCCTTATGGTAAGCCTCCTGATCAATGCTTAGATGAACTTGATAATTTTATTGTTAAGCAGGAGCATTTTAATATGAGAGTAGAAAATCATCTGTTAGAAAATTCTCGTATTATTAGTAATTTGCAAGATGTTTTGGTAAGAACTGTAAATGACATTAAAGGTCTAGTTAAACATCTTAGTATGGTTCAAACTCAAATGGAGCAAATTACTAAAGTACAAAAAGACTTGCTAGCTAAAAATTCTAATAGTAATGGAAAACATGCTTTTGGAATAGCAACTAGGAGTGGAGCTTCCACTCAAGATCCTTTGTATCCTGAGGGACATCCTAAAAGAATTGAACAAGATTCTCAATTAGCTGAAAGGCCCAGCTCTCCTTCTAAGAAAAAGAAGAAGAAACATAAACCTGCTGTAGAGTCTTCTGAAACTATTAAGGAAAAAGAACCTGCTAGTGATCCTAATAGTATATCTGTGTCTGATGCTGAAACTGAAAATGGTAATGAACCTGTTAATGATAATGATAGAAACAATGCTAATAATAATGAAGAGGTTGAGAGCGATTCTGATAGTGACACTGAAAATAAAAATTGCACTAAAGAGGATTTTGTAGCTAAGAAACATGGTAAAGAAAGAGAACCTTGGGTGCAAAAATCAATGCCTTTTCCTAATAAGAAACATAAATCCAAGGAAGAAGAACACTACAACAAGTTTTGTGAGTGGATGAAACCTTTGTTTTTGCAAATTCCTTTGACTGATGCTATTAAGCTGCCTCCTTATTCGAAATACATGAAGGATATTGTTTCTAACAAGAGGAAAATTCCTAATGAGGAGATTTCCACCATGCTTGCTAATTACTCTTTCAATGGTAAGGTTCCAAAGAAACTTGGAGATCCAGGTATACCAACTATTCCTTGCTCTATTAAAAATAATTATGTTAGAACTGCACTTTGTGATCTTGGAGCTGGAGTAAGTGTGATGCCTTTCTCTCTTTATAAGAGACTTTATTTAGATAAATTGATACCAACTGATATATCTTTGCAAATGGCTGATAAATCTACTGCTGTTCCTGTTGGTATATGTGAAAATGTTCCTGTTCAAGTTACTACCAACTGTTTGATTTTGACTGACTTTGTTGTGTTGGATATGCCTGAAGATGATAATATGTCCATTATTCTTGGTAGACCTTTTCTTAATACTGCAGGAGCTGTTATTGATTGCAATAAAGGGAAAGTTACTTTTAATGTCAATGACAAAGAGCATACTGTTTATTTTCCCAAGAAGCAAAATGTATTATGTGGAGTTAGCTCAATTGCAAGTTATAAAACTATCAAAGTTGGAAGTATTGATTGTCCTATTTATGACCACCATGAAGGATATGAAAGTATTATGGTTGGGACAATATCTATTCAATATAAGGTAACATAATGGTATCATGTAGTTTAATTCTTTTATGTCAAATAAAATATATTTGGTGGCAAGACTTGATCAACCTTGTTGACAAATACATTTTAGTTGCATAAAATTGTTAAACCACATTCTCTCTTTCTCATCTGTTATACCTTCTGTTATATTGCTGTCTTTATAAATTTTTAGAATGTTGTTTAGTGTGGTTAAAATTTTGCTTAGCTGCTGTTTAGAATTTTAAGTGCCCAGTTTTTGCTCGAAATTGAAAGTTGTCAGAAAAATCTGAAAATTTTACGTAAATTCCTATTTTGAAAAATGCAACGTGGTAGTACCTGGGGCTGACCAGGGGGACCCACCACGCTGCCACGCCATAGCTCGGCGCGGCAGGGGTGGAGGCCGCGCCCCCCTGTGGCGTGGGTCCCACCTGAGCCTCCACAAGGTGAGATTCCTCCCCTTTCTTTCTCTCTCCCGACCAAACTCATATCCATTGTTCAAACTCGTGTTCCTGCTGCTCTTGAGCTCGAATTTTTCGATCTCCTTGCTCAGCCCATTTCAGTTGCTGAAACTTTGCTTGTTTACTCACCGGTATGTGACTCCTTCGATTATCCAAGTAGAATTTTGTTTAGTGTTGTATTTCTAGAGTATTTTGCTGCTGTATGTTGCTGGTTAAGTGAGCTTGCATGCTTGTTCTATGCTTAGATTAATTATCCTTGATGCATGTGTAGCCCTCTTGCAAGTTTCTATAGTAGTTGCCTTGATTTTATAGTTGCAAAATCATTTTTTATGAGACTTGTTGAAAAATTTCAGAGAAGGAAGATGGATGGAGATGTGGTTGGACCAGCTATTGACCCTAATGATTTAGTTGTGGGAGAAGTGATGGAGGTTAATCGTGAAGATTCCGTGCATTCTGCATATTATCCTTGCCAAACCTTCATGGCTGCTGCAGGAATCCTACAAGATTTCAACACACTAATTTCTAATGCAGGATTGGAGAATTTTACCATTGGGGAACCTGCCCAATTTGTTAAACTCACTATGTCTGTAGTACAGGATTTTAGATTTACCTACTCATCTGATAACCCCATGGTCCATTACAAAATTTATAATATTCCTATGGATATCTCTCTGTATGATTTTTGCACAGCTATCAAAGTGCCATATTGGGGATCATATGCGAAGATTAATGGTCAGCCTAGGCATCTTGTAGAACTTTATTCGGAGATCACCAAAAGTAGAGGTTTGTTGAAAGAAGGTGGTAAAATTCGGCTCATTTTATTCCCAGCTATTCGGTATTTCACCCATTTCATTGCCAAGTGTGTTCTAGCTAGGAAAAATGCTAACAAGCTTTCTGTTTATGACTTGGCATTCATTTCTGCTGCTTTGAGAAGTGACAGGACTTATAACTTGGGTGCTTTGATTGCTCATCGCTTATCTACTAATCGCGAAAAGGGTGGTGTTTGTGGTGGCCTCATTGCTTCTAGGCTGTTAGCTTACCATCAGTTGGTTCCGCATCCCTTTGACATAGAGTTGCCTGTTTTTAGACTTGATATTAATTCCATGATCAGGCATCATTCTGTTCCTAGCTGGGCTACTCTCGATAATTTGACTTATAATTTAGTATTTGTTACTAAATCTAGGATTGCATCTAAGACTTCCGAGCGATTGGTTTGTTTGCCTGCACCTGTTTTGTTTAACCTGGATGGCAGGGAAAATTGGGCATTCTCGGAAGAAGACTTGGATGCATACATGAGGGAGCATGGACCCCGGGCCGAGCCGGAGGAGGAGCGGCCTGAGCCGCATGATGAGGGGGCGAGCTCCTCATACCAGTTTGACTATGCAAGCGGAACCTTCCCCGCTTTACAGAGTGGTTCTTACGAACACGCCAGGGACGATGCACCGTCCTGGAGCTATTATCAGCACCCATGATTGTCTCCCAATTAGGCCAAAAGCCTAAGCTTGGGGGGAGGTACGCGTATACTGACAGTTCGCTCATTTCTATATTCGCTCCATGTCAGTTCTTTGTATATCCATATTTCGCTTTCTTTTATTTGTTCTTGCTTGTGGTGTTTATTTTCTCAAAACCCAAAAATACCAAAAATATTTTCGTTGTTTCTCTATGCTTTTATTTTAGTAATTCGAGTTGTAGTTTTATTTTGTCTTTTTGATTTTCGAGTTGATATTCAAAAAACCCAAAAATATTTTCCTTTTTATTTGCTTCTTCCTTGCTTTGTTTTAAAATTCGAAAACACCAAAAATATTTGTTGTTCTTCTTGGTTTTGTATAGTTCTTTTCAGATTCAACAGCCGTCTGTGACTCCACCTGGAGCTTGGTTTTCATTTTATATCATTCAAGTCATGCGAGCGAAGGGCAATAATGACGATATTCGACAACTTGATGTGGTGAGAGGCTGGTATGAACCGTATTTGTTTTCATTTTTGTACACATACCTGTCCATATGATTGCGCTTAGTAGTTATGGTATGGGCTATGTTACTTGATGAATGCTTGATAGCCATGTTTTCTCATGATTAATCCTAATCTCCTGAAGGTGCACCATATGTCATATAGTTATTTGCATGCATTGTTTTATTCGTAGAGTGGTATTGTAGTGTGGTATCCTCCTCTGAATGTTTTACTTGATTCGACTTGGCACATGCTTACACATGTTTATGACTCAAAACAAAAGTCAAGCCTCGACGATCTATTGTGACTCAGAGTTTCTGTATCACTTTTATGCCACTGCTAATTTTATTCTGTCGCAAGTATGATTATGACAGTTGTGCTCTCTTGTTGTCGCTTCCCCGTCTATTGCTAGCCTTCACCTGTACTAAGCGGGAATGCTGCTTGTGCATCCAAAATCCTGAAAACCAAGTTATTCCAAAGAGTCCACTATAAATTCCTATGCATGGTTTTAAACCATTCCAAGTAAATTTCTTCGTGTGCTATCTTTAACTATTCAAAATTGTACAATCCCTTTTTGTGTCACTGCGTGTAGCTCATAAGGATGTGGTAGTAGAACTTGTCATCTTCCATGCTAAATGATTTCCAAGGACAAGTAGCTTCATCTGCTTGTCCACTTTTATTTTTGCAAAAGAGCTGGTTAGTCCACCTATCATTTAATATTAAAATAGACACTCCTCCACGGTGATTGTTGGTCGGCACCCGAGGATTCGGTTAGCCATGGTTTGTGGAAGAAAAGGTTGGGAGGAGTGTCAAAAATCTGTAAGCATGATATAATGCAAACTATATGAATTTTCGGAACCGCTCTAAAAGTTGGTTAGTTATGGAAGATGACAAGAACTCTATCGCGGATTTGTTGACACTTGCAACCACTTCTCAAAATATTATTTTTACACTCTTTATATGCCTTCGGGAACTAACAAGCTCTAGCACACGATTTAATCCCTGCTTCCCTCTGCGAAGGGCCTATCTTTTATTTTAATGTTGAGTCACCATCCTTCTTTAAAGCACTTCTTTGAGAGCATGACTGTCATTCTTAGTGAAATGTGCTTGTCCCAGAATAGGTTAGTAGTGACATAGCTTGATGCTTTTATCTTTGATAAGCTTTATTTCTAGTCTGCCTGTAAACTTCAGAGGTGCCTGGGCATTTATGTTTTGCTGCACACATTCGGGCAAGCGAGATACCACTTTGCCATACCCAATTACGAACATTGCAATCCTGCACTTAGTTATATGCCATGTTGTTTACCTTTAGTATGTTAGAATCTTTTCATGGCTGCATATTTATCAAGCTTTTATCTTATGCATATCTCCTATCATGAGCTAGTAAGTATAATCATAATTCAAGTATGTATACATCATATGAAGCAATTGTGTTCGTAAAAGTTTCTTTATCGCGTTCAGTTTGTCAACTGAATTGCTTGAGGACAAGCAATAAGCTAAGCTTGGGGGGAGTTGATACGTCCAAAACGTATCTACTTTTCCGAACACTTTTGCTGTTGTTTTACCTCTAACTTGTATGATTTGGATGCAACTAACATGGACTAACGCTGTTTTCAGCAGAATTGCCCTGGTGTCTTCTTTTTGTGCAGAAAAGTCAACTTTCGAGAAAAACTCCGAAAACAATTGCGATCGTCATATTTCACCGGAAGACCCACGGAGCCAGAAGGGGAGTCGGAGAGGCCACACCAGGCAGCCACGCCATAGCTGGGCGCGGCTGGGGGTGGGGCCGCGCCCAAGTGTGGCGTGGCCACCTCGGTCGCCCCCCGACGCTCCCCTTTGGACTATATATTGCCCTTGACCTAAATATCGAGGGGGGTTCGACCATATTTCGCGAAACACATCCACGCTCCGCCGCCGCCGCGATCTCTATTCCGGGGATCAGAAGTTCCGTTCTGGCACCCTGCCGGGACGGGGATTCGGAGGAGATCATCACCATCGTCATCACCACCGCCTCTCCATCAACCATCAATGATTCCCCCATCCATGTGTGAGTAGTTCCCTGCTGTAGGCTGAGGGGATGGTAGGGATTGGATGAGATTGTTCATGTAATAAGTTGCCAGATTGTTAGGGCATGGTGCCTAGTATCCATTGTTAGTGCTATTTATCATTGTTGCAACTTGTTGTGCTTAATGCTTGCCACTAGGGCCCGAGTGCCATGATCTCAGATCTGAACATGTTGTTGATGCATGAGAATAATTATGTTTTAGATCATATCTGCAAGTTGTTTTCACCTGTTATTGTCCGGAACCCGAGGCCCCGGAGTGACAGCAACCGGGATAACTGGAGGGGATGGCTTTGACTTGAGGATTACGTGTGTTCACGGAGTGTTAATGCATTGCTCCGGTACTTTATTAAAAGGAGTACCTTAATTGCCAGTAGTTTCCCTTGAGGCCCCGCTGCAAACGGGCTGGCAGGACAGTAGATGTTGTGCAAGTTTCTCATTGCGAGCACGTACGACTATATACGGAACACATGCCTATGTTTGACTAGTACTAGGATGCTTTTATAATTGTTTACCTGCAAATGCCCTGAGTTATGATTATTACATGAGCGCTCTTATCCATGCAACGCCCGTACATCCGTCCCTATGCCTACAGTACTTTTAATCCTGCTGTTTACTGAAATTACTGCTGCTGTCTTTGTTACACTGTTGCTGCTATTACTTTGTTACTACTGCTGTTATATCACCGTTGCTACTGATAATCTGTGTCGAGGAAGTCTACTTTCAGGTGCAGCTGAACTGACAATTCATCTGTTAAGGCTTATATTTATTCTTTGGCTCCCCTTGTGTCGAATCAATAAATTTGGGTTTTACTTCCCTCGAAGACTGTTGCGATCCCTATACTTGTGGGTCATCAATCATCACAGCCACTCAGGGCTAGAACTTCAACTCTGGTCACCACCTAGGCGCGACCATATGCATCAAACATCTTATCGCCACTCAGGCGCGATCGACCCATGTATCAGAAACCGGCCGCCACCTAGGCGCGGCCGTATACTTTGTATCACCTCTAGTCGCCACCTAGGCGTGACCGACCCCAATGTATCAAAAGGGATCGCCACTTACGCGCGATCCAACCCTATGTATAACACTCGGTCACCACCAAGGCGCGACCTTATGTGTCATCATAATCAAAGCTTATCATAGCTATATATCATTATTGTTTCTTGGGGGCTTTTTTACCCTGAAACAGCCAACTTACTGGCAATTATCAAATTTACCTTAAGTCGGATTGCTACTTGCATTATGTGGCCAAAGTACTGGGGTGTGGCGTCAATCGAGCTTGATTGCCTATCATGGCCGCTCTCGACCCTGAACACACATGTTCCTAGGAAATACTGAGTCACGCGAGTGCCCACTTAAAGGATTCAGATAGACCTAACAAGAGGTCAATGTACTACTTATAGTACGGCAACACCAATTACAATTGCTTATATCTTAACAATTGTCTTATCTATGATATTAGGTTACATGTGACGACCTTCAAAACCTTCTGAGAAGAATTGAGATGATTATCAAGTCACATCAGCTCAATCCTTGGGGCTACAACATATTATCATCAAAAATTTGAGGATTGATCGTCATTAAGTTCTAAAGCTATCAGGTTACTTTGACAAAGTAAGAAGCTCACGAAGTCAGATACACCTTCCAGGTGCGAGTAAAAGCCAGTCCACCGCGATCATAAGTCGCAACGCGAGGAAGGGCGAGCAGGAAAAAGAAAAGTGCAGCCTAAACGTTCAAAGAACCCTTCAAGATCAAGGAAATATATCAAGATATCCCATGAAGTTCAGGCTACACTTGGGGGCTAATGTCGGGGGAATAATTAACCCGCGACTTATTCAAAACCAAAAACAGCGACTCCATGACCGCGCCACTACTATTGGGCCACGTAAAGATGGGCCGATCTTGTGTTGCGGCCTAAAGAAGGAAGGCTCTAGAAGGTCGGTGCATACTTGCCTTGGAAAACAAGAAGACAATCGGCTTCGTGTAGAACTCCTGTAACCTGACGAGCCTCTGTGTATATAAAGAGGAATCGCAGGACTTAGACAGGGCCAAGTCCTTAAACCCTAGCTCATACGGCGAGTACCGAGATCGGATCGCCTCCATTGTAACACCTCATATATCATATCAATACCAATCTAGGGTAGGCAGGAAGTAGGTCTTTTACCTCACATTGAGGGGGCCGAACCTGGGTAAATCTTTGTTGATCTTTGTTCCTGTGATCCCAAGCTCGGAGATGCTTGACTCGCGTAATCCCACACCTACGAAGTCATCCATGACACCTGACGTGACAAACCCACGACAGTAGCATCAGGGGAAACCACACCCCTAGCTTCCGCAGCCGACGCCAACACCGGCGCCGCAAATCCCGTTGGATCAGCGGCCTCCGTTGCGCCAACGCCCGATCTGTCACCCCAGAACGCCGCGCCGACGCCCCATCGCAGTTGGAACCCATCGGAACTCGATCATAGGCGAACGGTTGCAACAGTGGAAGAAGAGACGAAGAATGGATCGCCAGAAAGGATGGTCCTAAGAATTCGACGAAACAAGGAAGAGAGGCTAAGAACGGGGATGGTTTTTAACCCTTCCCCCTCCGAAACTACCAACCCTGTAGAGCCAGCAGCGGAGTTCCTGCACATAAATAGGCGTACAACGAGCGCCAACAACGCACTGAACCCCGAGAGTTGGGAGGATACAAGTGAGCCCAGCACAACCGCCAGATTTAGCGCGTCCAGCGGAAAAGCCAACCAAGTTAGCACAGCATCATGCGACATCACGTGCAAGGCGGGGCACACATCGCGACCGTCCTGATGAAATGAATGAAAGATATTCCGGCTGTTTTTGTTCCTATTAGTACTTCGCTCTAACCACATCAAGAGGAGTAGTTTGTTTTTCTTTTGTAAAGCGAACTGTCGTGTCTCGAATCACGGACACCGGGAGTAGAGGATACCCCCTTTTAGTTCGGTATGGGGCACGAAGGAGGCTGAGAATCGTCTCTTGGGTGAGGCCTAGATCAAGCTCTCCTCTCCATGATCAAAGCATGCAACCAAAGGGACACATGGAGCTACCCAGGTTCAGGCCACCCGGAGGCTAAAAGCCCTACTCATGCATGTCTGGATTGATGGGTTCTTCATAGTGTGGCTTACAATGGAGGCTTCCGGACAGGGTACCTGGAAGGGTTTTGGCTGGAGGTAGACGAAGGACAGATCCTGACCCGGAGGAGATCAGCTTCCCATCTACCCTTGCAGCCCTAGTCCAGTCTTGCTCTGGTTCGACTTGTTTTTCCTTTCCTCCGTGCCTTGGTCCTCCTTTTATAGGCTAAGGGGATACCACAGGGCCACGTGAGGGGCACAGGGGGCCTTCGGCGGGAAGGACCCTCCGCAGCTAGTTTATGGGGAGACGTGTCCTCTTCTCCGCCTAGCGTCTCCTTTGGGTTAGGTGGGAGCGTCCACCTTTGGAGGAAGCGGGGTGGACAGTGGCTGACACCACCACGGGCTATGTCTCCGGTCCGCGCCACCATCGCCTTGCTTCCCAAGTCTTCTGAGGTCTTCTAGCATGAGGTGGAGAGCTTATCCACAGTGGTACGAAGATGTACCCGAGAGGGAGCCCAGCCTCCTACCGGGAACTCGGGCTCTCGGAGACTCTTATGTCTTCTCGCATGATTCGGGGACCCGGAAGGCCCCCAGGACCGGAGCCCTTTGTCGATGTAGGTCTTGCTGGGTCTTCGTGGGGTTGGACGGTGAACCTGCCAACCTGACTTGGGTCTAGGTCTTGTCCATCTTCATCTTGGGCCCACATGGGGTGGACCCACTTTGGCATCACTAGGGGAACCCCGTGTTCCACTGCTGCGACACATACCCAAGGAAATAGGCCTGAGAACATAGCTTGTTTTGTAGTCGGTCGTTTCTTATCAAATTCAAAGGCTCAAATCGTCTATATCAATGCAGGAGGCTAGATTGAAGCAACTCGAGGCTGCCGTGTTTATACACATCATCAAGCAGATAAAACCCATTTGTCACAGAAAGAGGAAATAAGAACACGGAGACTGCCAACAATCTCGACTATAATACCCGTATAGTCAAGCCACAAAATCCGAGCCTACACGGAGACCTCAGCCACCAAAGAAACCATGAAAACAGAGCATACGGCATTGACCACACTGGATATGTCCTTTTTATTAGCCAGATGGGCTGGGAGCACATTAATGGCCAGCTTCCTGGGAACATGCTCAACCCCGTCACACTAAACAACGCAATGATAGGAACGTATAGCATTCCGCTGATCGGAA
This sequence comes from Poa pratensis, assembly GCA_947311845.1. Taxonomy (NCBI): domain Eukaryota; kingdom Viridiplantae; phylum Streptophyta; class Magnoliopsida; order Poales; family Poaceae; genus Poa; species Poa pratensis. Next base: position 22,566,977 of record CAMZMU010000045.1, read on the forward strand.
TATTGCATAGTAATATCCTAGTATAGTGCCGATGCACAGCCGCGAACCCAGCCACCACGTACTCCACAATCAGCGGAACACAAACGTCACAAGGCAACCCCGTGAGAGTCAGCTCTACCAAACAATCCAGCGAACGAACAACTGCCCCAAACGCTGGCGTCCACTTGTGAAGCGACACCTCTCCAGTTGACATAGAATCCCAAAAAACAGAGTAAACCATACCAGATAAATCAATATCTGCCCTTGGAAACTCTAGGTATATAACATACTGATCCCTAGCAAGCACCTTAAGACGTACCCTAAGATGGCTCACGCACTGAACATCCTGATAGACATTTCACATCCTCGTATAATACGAACCTCCATCTATTATCATACCATATATCAAAGCCAACCCCTTTAGCCCTCCTCACGACCCCTCCACGTCGCCCGCATTTTTTGCGCCGTCCGATCGTGAAATGGACGGCCAGGATTGAGCCACGCCGCCTGGCGGTACTGTTCATGAACAGTATCGCGCTTCTACAGAGCGTGAGTGCCTCCGCGCCGTCGATCCTCCATCCTACGGCCACAGCAGCATCTTCGTGACCATTTTATAAAAAAACCCTTCACAAATCCAGACATCAACACGCAGTCCACAGATTCCCGTGAGGAGGGACGTGACTGCAATTTTGTAAAACTCCAAGGGCGTTTCTGCAAAAGCTTCACCACTTCCCCCTTCCCCTCTCCCTCGCGCGCGCGGCCGAAAATCGCCGGCGGCGACGCCGCGAATCGCAGTTCCTCCGCGCCTCGCCAGACGGATCCAAGCTCACCATGGTCTCCGCCGTCGCCGCCTCCACCTCCACGCCGAAGATTGCGTGCCGGGACATCGCCTGGCCGCCGGAATCGTCGACGCCGCTCCGCTGTACTCCGCCGTGTCCGCACGCCGCCGCGCCGGCGACCCAAAATGGGCGGCGCCGCCGTCTACGGCCACCCCGCAACCAGGCGTGTGCAGCGCGCCCAGGCGCGCATCCTGGCTCGCCGTCGCGCGCCTCCGGCGACCTTCACGCCGCCGCGGCAGCTCCGCCCGACCGTGACGTCAGGGCGACGTCCCCGCAGGCCTGGGCTGGCCACATGGGCCGCTACATGGTCCGACCTGGCTGCGTTCTCCTTTTTTTTCTGCTTTCCTTTTTTTAAAACTTATTACAACTTTTGAAATACAGCATCCATAATTTTCAAAATCTGCACCACTTTAAAGTGTGGACATTCCACAATTTGACTTCAAAAATTTGAATATTTTAAACAAATTTACAAAAAAATATTTTTTTTTCCATGACATTCTTTCTCTCTAAAAATATCCGATTATTTTCTAAGTTTCCAAATATAATTAAAAAAACACAAGAATTAAAGACTTTTAATTTACTAATTAAAAAAAGAAAATATATACTCAACAACTCACAATTTACAATTTGCATAAAATAAAAAGTATTAAACAAATAATAATATTTTTGAATCCATGACATCCTTTCTCTCTAAAAATATTCGATTATTTTCTAAGTTTCAAAATATATTTCAAAAATACACAAGAGTTAAAGCGTTTTTCCGACCGATCAGAAGAAATAAATACTTGCCATTTATGGCAAAAAAAAACAAACATGTCTTCACACTCCAAAAAAAGATTAACATAGCAAAAAAATATCCAAATGCACTTCTTCTAAATAAACAAAGGTAATTTTTTTTACAAATGCTTGATTACATGAATAATTGCAGAGAATACAAATTCATATCCCCAAACTATGGTTCAGATTTAAATTAAATTTCACAAACTCTCATAAAATGTATTTTCTCAAATTATTGAGCTAAATTAGACATCTAACACAAGTTCAATAATTTCCAAAATATTCCACTACTTCTAAAAATGGACATTCCAAAATTTGAATTTTATCACACGGCATTTCCCGAAAACTGAACAATTTTCCAAACGTACGCTCTCTTTGCATTTCGATGATTTCCAAATTCTCGCACTTTTAAAATAGAGACATTTCCAGATTTGAATTTTACCGCACAGGCGCGGCATGTCGCCGCGCAATTTCAACATATTTGTAACTAAAAAATAACTTAAAACTCCCTGATAATGAAGCTAAATTTACAAATGTCTGAGCAAATAAATATTCAGACAACAATTACATAGAATCAGTAATATACCTCAAAACCCTCTAACAATGAAGTTACACTTAACGATTGCCTAATCAAGTACATATTTGTACAAGATGCAAATTCATTTCTCCTAATTATATCCTCAATTTTAATTGAATTTAAAAAAAACTCAAATAATGTAATATCTCCTACCATCGAGTCAAATTAAATATTTAATGCAAAACTCAAACATATTATACCAGTTTGGAAAAAGTTTCAATTTACAAGTACTACAACTCAACTCACTCCAATTATGCAGCTCAAAATAATAAATGTTCAACTTCAACTAAACTCACCCCAAATATCCAAATACATACAAATAAACCGCAAACACATACTAAAAAATATCATAACACAAAACAAAAATGATAACAAATTACAGCATTAGATTCAAATATCAATATTCCTAAACTTCAAAAATTGCTAACTCTTCGCATTTCAACAGTTCTCAAATCTCCACAATTCTTAAATGTCGACATTTTGAAATTTGCTTTTTACCACACGGGTGCGGCGGTGCCGCCGCACCAAATTTACCTAGTATTATTAAAACAACAAACAGTTGACGGTGAAGATTAGCTAGACATAATCAAGACTGAAACAACGGCTACGATCTATAATTCGTAACATCGGACGGTGTGTCCATCTCCTCCACGTCGAAAAACATCAAACCGTCACGTGGCGTGGAAAGAATAGAGTCCTTATCCAATCACAAAAGGAGAGGAAATAAATACTAGCCAAATCCACGTACGTCGATGGTGCTCCATGGAGGCGGTCTCACATGGACGCGCGATACGCATCTGATCAACGTTGCTGCATCTTCCGCCGGGCGGCCGCTGCCAGACAAAGCCCTAGGTACGCATATGATCAAAGTTGCTGCATCACGGTTAAAAGACACAAAGGATTTTCCGGCGGCCGGCCGCTGCGAGACGAAGCCTTAGGTCTCAACAAGCAATATCGTCGGCCTTCTCGACTCCATGTCAGTCGAGGCATTGTGTGATACATGTTCAAAGACAGGGATCTGCTCAATGTTGGGTCGATCGGCCGGACATTCTTAGATTTATCGATCAACGTTGCAGCAGGATTAACTAATGGGCCAGAAATTCTAAAATTGATCCATCGACTCGCAGCAGGATTAACTAACGGAGGATGTATACATGGGTCCAGGGACGATCGATTCTTTGATTGACTATGGCCGCCAATCCGGCGGCAACGGCAGATGCACTACACGAATGGCGAACAGTGCCAACGGCCAGAACCTGTGCCGACGGCTATTTATCGGGGCCGTCGGCACAGGTGTGTATCAGGACCAGCCGTTCACAAGGCCGTCGGCAAAGAAACGGCCGTCGGCACAGATGTTCTATCCCGACGGCCCCCGTCGGGACACAGGCAGCCGTCGGCACAGAGGATCAGGTGACGTCGACGGCAATCTATGCCGACGGCAACGCCGTCGGCACAGGCCTCTACCATTTTTTTACATTTTTACCCTAATCTTCTTTTTTATGTATCTATTTATTACTCTCAATTAAGTTTAATATGTTTCATTCATATTCTATGTACATAGCTACGCCGAATAGCGGTTTCCACCCACATAAAATAACGTCGCGAATAATTGTCTATACCGGAGCGTCGGAACCCCACCAAAACCTAGGTTGATGCATACCATATGTGTACAAGTGTTTTGGGTGATTCAAATGTCCAATAATCTACCCCGGTGTGTGACCGGCTTCACTTTCTCTCTAGTGAGTTTCTGCACTTAGAGGTGAAAACTCCCACTTCGGACGAAACGGGGGCAATCTTGTAAAAACTTGTGATAAAAGTTGGTTTTCCATGTGCCTATGTCCCAACCAAACACAACCAGGCAAAAAAGTCCACTGGCCTACCCCTTTCGACGCACGTCTATGGGGTAGATGAAAACGTTAGGGTTTTTCCAGCGGATTCAGGGTTTCGCCGAAACGGGGCCCCGGAGCGTCGGAACCCCACCAAAACCTAGGTTGTGCCATACCATATGTATACCCATACCATATGTATACAAGTGTGTTGTGTGTTGTAAATGTGCAATATCCTACTCCGGGGTGTGACCGGCTTCACCGACTTCAGTTTCTCTCTACCAAGTGTGTGGACTTAGAGGTGAAAACTCCCACTTCGGACGAAACGGGGGCAATCTTGTAAAAACTTGCGATAAAAGTTGGTTTCCCATGTGCCTATGGCCTAACCTAACACAACCAGGCAAAAAAGTCCACTGGCCTACCCCCTTTCGACGCACGTCTATGGGGGTAGACGAAAATGTTAGGGTTTTTCCAGCGAATTCAGGGTTTCGCCGAAACGGGGCCCCGGAGCGTCGGAACCCCACCAAAACCTAGGTTGTGCCATACCATATGTAAACAAGTGTTATGTGTTGTAAATGTGCAATATCCTACTCCGGGTGTGACCGGCTTCACCGACTTCACTTTCTCTCTAGTGAGTTTCTGCACTTAGAGGTGAAAACTCCCACTTCGGACGAAACGGGGGCAATCTTGTAAAAACTTGTGATAAAAGTTGGTTTCCCATGTGCCTATGTCCCAACCTAACACAACCAGGCAAAAAAGTCCACTGGCCTACCCCTTTCGACGCACGTCTATGGGGGTAGACGAAAACGTTAGGGTTTTCCAGCGGATTCAGGGTTTCGCCGAAGCGGGGCCCCGGAGCATCGGAACCCCACCAAAACCTAGGTTGTGCCATACCATATGTAAACAAGTGTGTTATGTGTTGTAAATGTGCAATATCCTACTCCGGGTGTGACCGGCTTCACCGACTTCACTTTCTCTCTAGTGAGTTTCTGCATTAGAGGTGAAAACTCCACTTCGGACGAAACAGTGGCAATCTTGTAAAAACTTGTGATAAAAGTTGGTTTCCCATGTGCCTATGTCCCAACCTAACACAACCAGGCAAAAAAGTCCACTGGCCTACCCCCTTTCGACGCACGTCTATGGGGGTAGACGAAAACGTTAGGGTTTTTCCAGCGGATTCAGGGTTTCGCCGAAGCGGGGCCCCGGAGGTCGGAACCCCACCAAAACCTAGGTTGTCCATACCATATGTAAACAAGTGTGTTATGTGTTGTAAATGTGCAATATCCTACTCCGGGGTGTGACCGGCTTCACCGACTTCACTTTCTCTCTAGTGAGTTTCTGCACTTAGAGGTGAAAACTCCCTCTTCGGACGAAACGGGGGCAATCTTGTAAAAACTTGTGATAAAAGTTGGTTTCCCATGTGCCTATGGCCTAACCTAACACAACCAGGCAAACAAGTCCACTGGCCTACCCCCTTTTGACGCACGTCTATGGGGGTAGACGAAAACGTTAGGGTTTTTCCAGCGGATTCAGGGTTTCACCGAAGCGGGGCCCCGGAGCGTCGGAACCCCACCAAAACCTAGGTTGTGCCATACCATATGTATACAAGTGTGTTGTGTGTTGTAAATGTGCAATATCCTACTCCGGGTGTGACCGGCTTCACCGACTTCACTTTCTCTCTAGTGAGTTTCTGCACTTAGAGGTGAAAACTCCCCTTTCGGGCGAACCGGATGGAATCTTGTGTTGATTTTGGGTAGACTTTGGTTTCTCACCTTCTTATGGCCTAACCTAACACAACCAGGCAAAAAAGTCCACTGGCCTACCCCCTTTCGACGCACGTCTATGGGGTAGACGAAAACATTAGGGTTTTTCCAGCGGATTCAGGGTTTCGCCGAAGCGGGGCCCCGGTGCGTCGGAACCCCACCCAAACCTAGGTTGTGCCATACCATATGTAAACAAGTGTGTTATGTGTTGTAAATGTGCAATATCCTACTCCGGGGTGTGACCGGCTTCACCGACTTCACTTTCTCTCTAGTGAGTTTCTGCACTTAGAGGTGAAAACTCCCTCTTCGGACGAAACGGGGGCAATCTTGTAAAAACTTGTGATAAAAGTTGGTTTCCCATGTGCCTATGGCCTAACCTAACACAACCAGGCAAAAAAGTCCACTGGCCTACCCCCTTTTGACGCACGTCTATGGGGTAGACGAAAACGTTAGGGTTTTTCCAGCGGATTCAGGGTTTCACCGAAGCGGGGCCCCGGAGCGTCGGAACCCCACCAAAACCTAGGTTGTGCCATACCATATGTATACAAGTGTGTTGTGTGTTGTAAATGTGCAATATCCTACTCCGGGGTGTGACCGGCTTCACCGACTTCACTTTCTCTCTAGTGAGTTTCTGCACTTAGAGGTGAAAACTCCCCTTTCGGGCGAACCGGATGGAATCTTGTGTTGATTTTGGGTAGACTTTGGTTTCTCACCTTCTTATGGCCTAACCTAACACAACCAGGCAAAAAAGTCCACTGGCCTACCCCCTTTCGACGCACGTCTATGGGGGTAGACGAAAACATTAGGGTTTTTCCAGCGGATTCAGGGTTTCGCCGAAGCGGGGCCCCGGTGCGTCGGAACCCCACCCAAACCTAGGTTGTGCCATGCCATATGTATACAAGTGTGTTGTGTGTTGTAAATGTGCAATATCCTACTCCGAGGTGTGACCGGCTTCACCGACTTCACTTTCTCTCTAGTGAGTTTCTGCACTTAGAGGTGAAAACTCCCACTTCGGACGAAACGGGGGCAATCTTGTAAAAACTTGTGATAAAAGTTGGTTTCCCATGTGCCTATGGCCTAACCTAACACAACCAGGCAAAAAAGTCCACTGGCCTACCCCCTTTCGACGCACGTCTATGGGGGTAGACGAAAACGTTAGGGTTTTTCCAGCGGATTCAGGGTTTCGCCGAAGCGGGGCCCCGGTGCGTCGGAACCCCACCCAAACCTAGGTTTCTCACCTTCCTATGGCCTAACCTAACACAACCAAGTATAAAAGTCCACTGAGCTACCCCCTTTCGACGCCCGTGGAAGGGGTAGACGACACGGTTGACTTAAGTCAACCGTCTAGGGTTTCGCCGGAGAGTGGCTCAGGAGCGTCGGAACCGATCATATTCAAATACTCACAAATTAATTCAAAATATTACATCACAAATACAGTTGTTTATTTTTTATCTTAACATTTGTACAGATAATAAAATAAAAGAAAAGGATTTTTGTTTAAAAAAATCTACGCTGTGCCGACGGCGCTTGGACCAGTAAGAAAAGAAAATGACCCGGCCGGCCCCGGCCCGCACCAACACACCCTATCGCCACCAACCTCCCCCCGCACCCAGCACCAATCTGACGCCGCCGCCACGCCCCGGTCCCCGGCCGTCCGCCCCGCCACGCCGCTGCCGTCCGCCGTCAAGGCCACCGCCGCCACGGCACGCCCCGGCCGCCGGCCCGCCACGCCGCCCATCTCCACCGGCCGTGCCCAGCTCCCCGGCCGTGTCCCCTTCCCAGGATCCGCCGCCGTGTCCCCTCCCCAGCTCCGCGGCCGTGCTCCCCCTCCCCAGCTCCGCGGCCGTGCTCCCCCGTCGAGGATCCACCGCGGCCGTGCACCGCCCCCTGCCTCCTCCGGCCTCCAATCTCCACGTCGTTGCTGCAGCCACCTGTGCAACCGCAGGTGAGAGCAAAGTTAATATAGTTCTAGCTAAATGTATAGTGGGCAAATCCATTTTAGTTCTAGCTAAATGTGTAGTTGATTTAGTACTCAATCGATGTGTAGTTGATTAAATTTTAGGTTTATTCTTCCCCACTGTGTATATGTGTAGTTGATTAAATTTTAGGTTTATTAAAATAGTGAGCAAATTTTGGTGTATGCAATATATGTTGTACAATCGATGTTGTCTCACGTAGGCCTGTTTTTTTTATCTATGCTTCCTTGACTAACCCCTGTATCATATGCTTTTACTTAACTAAGTATCATGTCGGAGCCGGAGCGAAAGTTTCGTGGTGTTCATCGGAGACACACGAAGATCCCGACTTGGGCAGCTCAGATCACAGTGGATCACAGGAAGATCCAGCTTGGTACTTTCAGGTGCCCGTGGCAGGCGGCCCGCGCCTACGACTGCGCGGCGGTCCAGCACTTTGGGGCGAGAGCGATCCTCAACTTTGAGGATGAGCGGAGCGTGGCGCATATGTTAGCGCCAGATGGCATGAGGATCACGACGAGGGCCGAGGAGAGGGAGCACCGGTAGGCAGAGAGGCTGCTCAGGGCGCGCCACCAGCGCGAGGAGGATGACCCCTTGGTCAAGGATCTCCTCCTTGATCCCCAGGTGATGGCGGTCCAGTACCAGGTCTTCAGCGAGAGCCGGCAGCAGCGCGGGCAGGGCGAGGCCGGCCCCTCCGGCACGCAGCAGCAGGGCGAGGTCGGCCCCTCCGGCATGCAGCAGCAGGAGGACTCTAGCAGCACCTGTCCTCTTGTTGGGACCGCTTGGACGACGTCACTGACACCGGCGCGAGTCGAGTTTAGGATGTCTATCACCCTACCTGTCGTACTACTAGACTTATCTTGCTACCTGTTGTACTGCTAGACTTATCATGCATGCTACCTATGTATTATTGTGCTACTTGTCTATATGTGTTATGTTTAGCTAATATGGTTACATCGTTCTATGGTTTATTCTGTTTTATGTTTAATTATTAGGTAAAAATGGAGGGATATTTGCTTATATATTTCGATTGTTTGTGCTTTTTAGATGACGTAGCTTCCCGCCAGCCAGCACCGTCAGTCCCGCGCGTCGTCGCGGCTTCTCCAGCTGAGGAGGGGCCGCCTCGGTGCCCTTTGTTTTGTCGCCCTCTTCCGGAGCACGTCCTCGACCTTCTCCGGCCACCGATCACGCTTCGAGGGTATAAATCTTTCGCCTCTCTTGCTGCATAGGTTTATTTTGGTCTAGATCACCAAGTCAGTCGCGTAACCCGAGTCAGATCCCATCCGGAAGGGTTACAAATTTATAAATATGCAGGATTGTCCATCTTTGCATATTTATAACCGTAACACTTCCGGGTTGTCCTGTTGGACAGTCCGAGTACGTGTAGATCGGGTCGTGTTCCATGTTCTACCCCTTCCTGAGACGAATTTCGGCAGCACCTCCCTGTTGTTCTTCGGATGCACACCCTCTCGGCTTGACAAGCTCGAGACGTGTATTCTGAAGAACAGCGGGGAGGTGCTGCCGAAATTCCGTCTCGGGTCGGGGTAGAACATGGAACACGGCTCGATCTACACGTACTCGGGCGGGATAGGCCCTCCTATTAGAAGTGTAGGTGAACCCTTGCATGATGTAAAGATTAAAATTTGACCGTAATTAATCTGGTGACACTAAATCATTTTATTATTACTTGGTGCATATTAAAAGACTGCGTGGTTGTTTCGCTCCCAATAAAGCAGAGGATGGCTGATAATGGGTGGATGTACAGTGGCCGTGTCGATAAGATTAAAAGAACAGAGGAGTGGGAGATGAAGACCAATATATTAGTGAAGGAGTTAGGGCGTGGTTCAAAGGCAAAAGGAGTTCGTGGAAGGTGCCCTTGCACTCATTGCAAGAATCGTGACCGTCAAGGAAAGGAAGATATGACTAAACATCTTTGGTTGTATGGGTATACGCCTAACTACGTCACGCATGTCAAATTTGATCAGTACGAACGTCTCAGAGTTGGGGTGATGCGGCAGCGGATCGATGGCAATGAGTACGATGGGTTGAGAAACATGCTAGATGATCACCATGCTGCTTACATGCCGGATTCGCCACCTCCACAGGAGGAACAGGAGGAACCGGGTGAACCGGAGGCACCGGATGAACCGGAGGAACCAGAGCCAACCGCGAAGGCTTTCTATGAGACGATGGCCTCGGCTACGAAGCCTCTATACGAGGGTGCAAACATTTCTCAGCTCGATGCCGTAGCTCAACTACTAAGTGACAAGTGTCAGTTCTCCACCACCCGTGCAGGCTTTGAAGCTAATCTGACAACATCTGGTAACATGTTGCCCAAAGGGCATTGTCTGCCAAAATCCATGCACGAGACGAGAAACTATTGGGATCGCTCAGCATGGATTATGAAAAGATTCATTGTTGTCCAAAAGGATGCCTGTTGTTCCGGAAACAATATGCGAATGACAAGTACTGTAGCCTTTGTGGGGCCTCTAGGTATGAGGAGAAAACGCTGCCTGATGGTCGGAAGACGCAGGGAAAAACCCTGTGAAGGTTCTTCGGTACCTCTCATTCATAAAAAGAATGCAGCGGCTTTTCATGTCCGAGGAGTCTGCCAAACAAATGACTTGGCACAGGAAAGGGAAGAGATACGTCGACGAGTTAGGACGGGAAAAGATGGGACATCCATCTGATGGTGAGGCATGGAAGAACTTCGACTTGAAACACCCCCTTAATTCAGCAGATGCTCGGAATGTCAGAATTGCAATAGCAACAGATGGGTTCAATCCATTTGGGATGTCGACTGCGTCGTACAGCTGCTGGCCCGTGTTTGTTATTCCGCTCAATCTCCCTCCTGGGGTACTAATGCAAAGGAAGCACATGTTTCTGTCGCTGATCATTCCAGGGCCCGAATACCCGGGGAAGAATTTGAGTGTCTACATGCAACCGCTTGTGGATGATTTGCACCACTCATGGCACAATGGGACGTGGACATACGACCGAGCATCAAAGAAAAACTTCTCGATGAAAATTTGGTTCCACTATTCCATGCACGACCTACCCGGGTATGCCCTATTCTGCGGATGGTGTACAGCTGGTAAATGGCCATGCCCAGTGTGCAGGAACCAACTTGAGTTCCTTTGGCTAAAGTCAGGTCGCAAGTATGTCGCGTTTGACAAGCATCGACAGTTCCTCGAAGGAAGGCATCCTTATCGAGAAGACCAAAAAAACTTCACGAAGGGCATAGTTGTGCGTGAAGAAAAAGCGATACCGAAGTTCGATGGTGCAAAAGTTGATGCCGAGCTACGTGCTCTCGTGCCTGCTGAGGGATCTATCCGAAAATTTGAGGGTATGGTGTAACGCACAACTGGACTCATGTGGCAGGCTTAACGCAGCTAGAGTATTACAAGGACCTCGAACTTCCCCATAACATCGATGTGATGCACACCGAAAAGAATGTTGGAGAGATGATCTTTCACACAGTCCTGAACATTCCTAAGAAGACAAAGGACAATGTGAAGGCTAGAGTTGATGTTCAGAAGCTCTGTGATAGGGAGAGATTACACATGAAGCCTCCTAACCCTCGTCAAAAAAATTGGTTTAAGCCAAATGCCGACTACTGCCTTGATAATATCCAAAAGAAGGAGGCATTCAAGTGGCTCAAAAACATCGCCGTGATGTTCCCTGATGGTTACTGTTCCAATATAAGTAATGGAGTCAATCTTCTTACAGGAAAAGTCACTGGGCTCAAGAGTCACGACTATCACATATGGATTGAGCGGTTGATGCCGGTGATGCTTCGAGGGTATCTCCCCGATAGTATCTGGCGAGTGCTTGCGGAGTTGAGCCATTTCTTCCGCACGCTCTGTGCGAAACAGATATGTCCCCTGATTATTGCGAAGCTGCGTGATCTTGTGCCGGAGTTGCTATGCAAGTTAGAGATGATCTTTCCGCCAGGCTTCTTTGTTCCGATGGCACATCTCGTTGTGCATCTCGCGAACGAGGCACTCTTGGGTGGACCGGTGCAGTTTCGTTGGCAGTTTTGTATTGAGAGAGAGTTTAAGTACATTCGAAACATAACTGGAAACAAAGCTAGGATTGAAGCATGCATAGCTGAGGCAACAATACTCGAGGAGATGGCAGACGCCGTGACAACGTACTTTCCCGATGAAGTTGCCACTATGCATAACCCGGTCACTCGGTACAATGTCGACGAGCCCAAGAATGACCCCAAGCTCCTCCTCTTCCAATGTCCCGGTGGCAAGGCCGGTGCCGGTGAAAAATGTAAATTGACCAAGGAAGAGAAGGATTGCATAATGCTCTATGTGCTTATAAACATGACGGAAGTACTCGATTTCATGAGGTAAATGGTGAACAAATTACTTTGCAACTAGTAACTCAGTTTCGGTCTAATACGTATTTTCTCCTTTTAGACAATTCCAAGATGAATACTGGTTGGGAACGGTGGATCCCGATCCCGCGGAGCTGGACACTCTTCTGAAAGAGGGTGCTCACGGAGGAAAAAAATTTGTGTCTTGGTTCATGGGAAAAGTAATTTCTAACGTGTCCCTCTTACCTTGCAATATGTGACTTGTCCCTCTTATTACACGTAACTAATGCACAAAACAATTTGAACCGTACTTGTAGGGAGCTGATCCCAACGTTGAGATGACAAATGAGCTGAGATGTGTTTCCCAAGGATTTAACCGTACCGTCATTAAGTATGAGAAGTATGATGTGAATGGGTTCCGCTTCCATACAGAGTATCACCAGAATAATCGTCCTGGAGCAAAAACTGTAAATACTGGGGTCTTCACCAAAGGATCCAGAGGAGCCGATGGAGCCAATTACGTAGATTACTACGGAAGGTTACAAAACGTATACGAGCTGACGTTCAATCGTACGAACATAGAACTCAAGCTCGTTGTGTTCAAGTGCCACTGGTTCGACCCATGCACTGGACCACATGGTGGACAGAGAAGTGAGCCTTCCATTGGGTTAGTTGAAGTTAAGCCTTCAACCACCTATACCGGAGCCGATGTCTATATTGTGGCTCACCAAGCCAAGCAAGTTTATTATTTGCCCTACCCATGCCAGAAAGAGAACCTCAAGGGCTGGGAAGTCGTGTTCCGGGTATCCCCACATGGTAAGCTACCCAGGCCCTCCGACGACGATTACAACAACATTGACCCTAAAACATACGAGGGAATTTTCTATCAAGAGCAAGAGGACTTCGGGCACTTTGACTTACAAATAGGTGGTCTCGAGGACCTCGAGAACAATGCACACACTCGTGGTGAGTCAGTGGTGGATCTGAAGGACATAGATGTGCTCTCGAAGTTTCATGCGGAAAATGACGACGATGACGAGCCTGGCGATGAGCTTCCGCCCTACTACTCACGTGATAGTGATAGTGATAGTGAGAATGAGAACCAACACCCTGATGAGGAGAGTGATGACGATAGGTGACGGTCTATAATGTCTTTATGCTTTAGTAATTATTTTCCAACATGCTTCTTAATTGCATTACGTCTTTATGCTTGGTATCTACATGTTATTATGTCTTTTATTCTTTAGTATTTATTTTTCGACATGCTTCTTCATTGCATATGTCTTTATGCTTAGTGTCTACATTTTATTATGTCTTGATGCTTACTTGTTTTCTCTTTCTCAATGCAGTTGATTGAACAATATGAGCCAGGGCAAGGAAAGCGCTTCTGGTGGTCCTTCTCCCGGTGCTTCAGCTTCTCCTGGTGCTTCGCCTTCTTCCGGTGCTTCTGCTGCGCCGATCCGACGCTCACCTATTATCAGCCGGGGAGATATGGGGTTCACCCCGTCGCCGTCGGCGCAATAGATGTAGGGCTTTGGACGTCTAGACATCTAGCTATGTATGTATCTACTTGATGATGGTCCTATGTGTGTATCTACTTGATGATATATGGAGCCATTGTGTGATCTTGTTTGTTGTGAATTTGTCGTGATTTTTGATTTTTTTTTTGCTATTTTTGCTGCAAAAAACGAGCCGCTGGATCAAAAATTCTGGGCAAGCCTATGCCGTCGGCACAGACCCCTTAATGTGACCAAATGGTCATACCTTTGCCGACGGCACTGCCGTCGGCACAGGCCCCTCCCTGGAGCGCCCAGCTGCCTCCATGTGGCGACGCTGTGCCGACGGCCGGCTGTCGGCACAGGCCCCTCCACCTCGCCCGGCCAATGTGGGCCCCACCCGCCGCTGTGCCGACAAACTAGGTGCCAACGGTGCGTATCTGGCCGTCGGGAAAAGCTGTGCCGACGGTTTCTTTCTGTGCCGACGGCCAGGTGGCCTGTTCCTACGGGGCCCTATGCCGACCACCCTGTGCCGACGGTGGCCGTCGGCATAGGTGTGTGCCGACGGCATTGGGTCCTTTGCCGACGGGCTGCGGCCGTCGGCACAGGTGGCCATTCCTGTAGTGATGTGAGCATGTATGCAGGATAATAGACATGATCATCGTTTGGCACAGGAAGCACAAATTGCAGGTTACCAGCTAATGAATCGGGATCCTGTAATCATAATCTGAGAAAAGAAATTGAAAAGTGGAAGCAGACCCAGCTGCGCCGTCGTCATCGTCAAGCACGACCAGGTCCGCGCGCGCTGCAGTCAGCACTGACCTTGCCGGCCGCGACGGCGAGATGCAGCCTCGCCGGGGTCAACGTCATATCGCTTCTCCAGCGCGAACAATGTACCATCGATCGACCAAAAGTTCTAAGATTGATCGATCAACGTCGCAGCAGGATTAACTAATGGAGGATATGTACATGGGTTCATGGATGGTCGATTCTCTGATTGACCATAGCCGTCAAGACGGCGGCAACGGCAGATGTGTGCATGGAAGCAGGATAATAGACATGGTCATAATCGGACACGCGAAGCACAACTTGCAGGTTAGCAGCTAATGAAATAGGCATTAGGAAAATTATGAATCATCCTGTAATCAAAATTTAGGAAAAGAAATTGAGAAAAGTGGAAGCAGCCGCAGCTGCGCCTTCGTCGTCGTCAAACACGTCCAGGTCCGCGAAGGGTCGTGCACGGTGCAGTCACCACTGACCTTGCCGTCCGCGACAGCGAAATGCAGCCTCGCCGGCGGTCAAAGACATTTCACTTCTCCAGCGCGCATCAACGAGTTGAACATGTAACATCTCCGGCATACATGATTTTTACTGAGTACGGTCAATGGATTGGCTACTGACTTCAAAGAGAGAAGAAATGCACCCACTACGCAGAAAACATTTTTCGAAATATCAAAAAAATTCCAAATAAAATTTTTGCATGCAGTTCATGACATTTCATGTTGACACAAAAAGTTACGTGAAGAAGAAAAAATTGCAACCTGTGCAAAAAAGACAAATCCGGACACACCGAAACGTATATATACACGTCAGTTTTTTCTCTTTTTTGTACAGATCACAAAAAAAGTTTTTTCACCCTGCCTTTTTTTGTGCTAACACATCATGTTGTAATGTACACCCAGATTTTTTTCCGGATTTTTTTGACATTCTGAAAAAACTTTAAAAAAATTACATAATGGGTGCAGATGCACTCGTGTCGTTACTTTACTTCCATGCTTTTTACAAGAGAGATATAGTCTGGAACATTTATCGACTACAAGAGAATGGCCTGCCAAGATATGGAGATGGACGGGCAACCCAATGGATTAAGGCTTTGGGGAGAGTCGACTCAGTGCTAGAGAAAAAAACGAGGATTTCTCTACTTCCTTACCAGGTGGAACAAGAACATGTATAGTGACGAAAAAAGAAGTAACAGGAAAAATGGTTGAATAAAATATATGTATGAAAGTTCTTTTGAGAAAAGTTAAAAAGTATGTTGGACGCAAGTGAAATCTAAAAAATTATCAACCATCGCCTCCAACAGGATGGCAAAATTAAAAATCAAACTAAATAAGAATGCAATAAATGTTTAAGCCACAAATTTAAATGAGATTGAAAATAGATAGGACTAATAAAGAGCTTACTCTGAATTCTGACAAATGTGAGGAAAACTATTTAATGTCCATCTAAAATATAACCATGCAAATACGTGGGTTAAATAAATATAATATTTTTAAAATATCAAGCATATATATACATATAAATATTAGATAAGTTTTGTCCAACTATTAAATTGTGGCAGCAACATATAACATCCATAAATTGTCTAACGTCCATAAACTGTCTAGCCGCGCAAATGCGCGGGCCACCCTGCTAGTTAACAATAAACAGAACAGTACAACTGAATCTCTCTATCAGCTCCTTGTTCACTGACCTCGAAGAGACATAGACCTTAGATGCCGGAAACTCTGCATCATCGTATGGGTAACTATCCGTTAACCCAGGCAAATATTCAAATCTCTCGAGTGACAACATATATGTGTAGACCCCCAGAGAAGGCGAAGATGCATTAATTAAAGCTGAAACACCGGTGTCTATCGGCACTATAACATGAATCTTTGATGGCACCTGCACACCATGCCTCGACCGGACCTTGCACGTAAACACGGATAGATCCTCCATACTTTTCGTCTCAGGGTAAGCATAATCGATGACACAGAACGGACTCAACAGCTGCTCAACGATTCGCCCGTCCCACAGATGCAACGGCAACTTCTTTAACTTAACCAGAAGGCGCTGATTCACGATACTCCTTCTCAAAAAGATCGGAGAATTGTTCATCAAAAACCTATACCGGCAGCCATCAACATACAGAAACATGTCGTCATAAGCAAACTCACGAGCTAACCTGGCCTCGGTATGATCCCAAAAGAGACGACGATCTGATTCGGTGACGACCGATGAACATCAAAACTGCAGCGCATCCCAAACTTCAGTTGGACAACTTCTAAGTCTCTCTTCACAGGCATCTCGTGAAAAGCAACAATCGGCTCAACTGTATAGGAAAAATGAAGAGGAGCACACAGCCTGCCCTCTTGCTGAACGTCACCAAGAAAGACCTCCTTCTCCATCCTGGACTAAACAAGCCCGAAGCATAAACTTAGATATCAATAAACCAGGCGAAAGAACAGAAGTACGAACAAACGCAACTCAATAACACGGCATAGAAAGCCCACCTAACAGCCAACAGACTAACCTAGACTCGAGCACCAGGTCGCCGCCGCACAAGGAAGAAGACGCCAAAAAAAGGCTCCACCCAGGAGAAACCCAGCAAACCACTGCAAACAACCAATTGCAAGCACCACCAAGGCATACATGCCACCACAACGAAAAAGTAAGCGAGGAACATAACGCGTATATATGGAAGAAGCCAGCCCCTGCAACGTGTCAATACCAGCGTGCACACGAACATATCAGCACGCACATACACTGAACACGTGTAAAGAGAACCACGCGGCGACGTTGCCGCGGAATGACCACCTGCGTACAGCCGACACGTGGCCACATAGGCTAGAAGCCCCACCAAGGAACAGACAAACAAAGATACCGAGACAGCAATGCCACGGAAAAACATTTAGCCGAGCACGTTGACGCAGTGTACTCAACCACGCAGGGCAAATATACGCATGACCGAGAAAACACAGAATGCACCGCAGGAAAAATCAAAGCGCGCAAGGCAACAAGTAGCCTCACCTGCACAACTCACACGCACTCGTAAGAAGCCCAACACACATATCCTGCACAAAAGAAACCCGCTAACTCCATATCGGCAGCAAAAAAACGTAGCGTAGCAACCACGCGCATGTACAGCAGGCCAAACAGTGCGAACCGATGAAACACCAGCGCCTCATCACGTACATATACAAAATATCGCAAACCATGTGGACAGAAGAAAAAACGCCTCGATAGAACGGCCACCCGGCGAGCAACATTATACATGCCATCCAGAGAGAGCTAGCTAGGGAAGAAAAGGCGTCATAGATAAACAACCAAAGACGGACGTGCGATAAAATATATCTAGCCACAACAACAAGACGCAGCTACAAACGCCTATAAAAGACGGACAAACCACAACCCCGTGCAGGTACGAACCAACGCGAATGCGGAGTCATGCCTCCTCGATGTCACCCAATGCAACAGCAGCTGCAGAACCAAGACCCATATGACTCTCATCTACGAAAACACCCAGCACCTAGCCGAACAGCCAACTGCAAGAAAGAATAGACGTGTCGTTCAAAAAAAGATATTAGTTTAAAATTAAATAAAATCTTAGAAGGCTACAGTACCTCAAAGCACATCAATAATTTCTCTATACACCACGTTTCTCGTCTCAGATATAGGACACCCTTCGTCGTCTTCAATAAGCAACTTAAGTCCACCCCTCGAAGTAACCCTTGAAATAGCAACATATAGCTGACCATGTGAGAAAACAGGGTCACGCAGGTAGATACCGACCTTGTCCAGTGTCTATCCCTGGCTCTTGTTAATTGTCATGGCATAACACAGCCTGATAGGGTACTGACGACACTGAAGTGTGAAAGGCCATTTCGTGGTTGAAGCGTTCAAGACAATCCTCGGTATACAGACAAGTTCACCCACATGGCTACCAGTGATAATACGAGCCTCCAAAACCCACTCACCGAGGCGAGTCACGATCAATCGAGTACCATTACACAATCCAAGCGACTGATTTATATTCCGGAGAAGCATAATAGGAACACCGACCTTTAGTTGTGTAAGGTGACACGAAAAATTGCTGAGCTTCACAGAATGCAGTAATTCGCGCGTGTATAACAGATCTGCGTCGCCAACGTGATCCATAGTCTTACAGATCTCGTCACAGCTGCTGTACTCAACGACGCTGCCCGCACTCTCAACAGAACAGCCTCATTAATATGATCCGCCATGCTGTTTTTCGGGCACGCAATAGCCGACGTGCAAGATACGCACCGTCATTGTAGTTATCAAGAAAGCCATCGTACACGAAGTCGATTATAGAGGAGAAGTTATCAGCCTCAGGCATAAGTAACAGATCAGGAGGGGTAGATATCCAGGAAGGAGAAGACTCGCCTTCCTTAGAGAAAGAAGGAATCGTACCACCCCCAATAGAAAGAACCCAATCTGCAAACTCAGCCAACTCTGCTTTTTCCCGGGACGTCAACTCAGGATTAACAATACGGGTGTTTACACTGAGGTACCTCACATTGACGTGCCGCCAGAGAGGAGATTTGATCAATGAGGAGCCAACAATCTCAACTCGACTACCACCCTCGACAACGGGAAGCACTTGCCTAAAATCCCCACCAAAGACAACCGTCTCACCACCAAACGGCAGAGCAGACCGAGGCGCGTCGTTAGCTGATAATATATCTCGCATACTTCTATGCAACGCTTCCAAACAACGACGATTAGTCATAGGTGCCTCATCCCATAAAACCAGTGAAGTCTTCTGAATCAGCTCCGCAAGGTTTGTACCCCGCGATATATTACATATGATGCGCTCGTCGATCTCAATCGGAATTCGGAAGCACGATTGGCATGTCCGACCGCCCGGTAACAACAAGGCTGCAACACCAGACGAAGCAACTGCGAGAACAACAAGACCGTCGGCCCTCAAAGCTGTAACGATAGCATTCCATAGAAACGTCTTGCCAGTGCCGCCATGCCCACAGACAAAATAACAGCCCCTTCATATATAGCAAGCTGGTCCTCATTCAACCTTCCACGTAAGGATAGAGACTGCTCCCTGAGTCTGTTTCTGTCATACTGCATCTCCTCCAAGACCAGACGGTTGCCCAACAGACGACCGGATGGAATAGGCACGGTCGTCAAATTAAACAACACAAACGAATGACCGTTCTTTCCAAACAGCAAGGTCAAGTCTTGTATCAACTGAACATACAAATAGTCAAACGGCACAACACACCCACGATCACCAAGATAATCCCGAATGCGAAGAGAGATATCATCGGACATATACGTCCAACACTTCTCAAGCAACTTCTTTCCATCAATCACACCACAAAATATCAAAACGGTCATGAAAAGATGCCTAAGCTGGTAGGACGAGGCCCACCCAATAGCTTCATCGAACAACATAAACCACTCGTTATCATCACCAACCAAACCTCTAACCTGGCAGGCCTCTTTAAAAGTATCATATAGCCTACCATTATGCACCCTGAGATCGTCGTAATCCTGCGCGCCCCTGACCTTAGTTATCAATAAACGTAAATAGAACAGTTCACCACACGTAGGATGAACATGATAGATACGGCCAACGGGAGGACCAAACCTAGAAGCACTCTTTCTCTCCTTCCAAGTCTTCTTGGCCGAATCCCATGTCCACTTAGTCGGGAACTCAGCGTAGGTCAATTCACGGGCAGAGGCGTGCCGCCTATTAGTCATGAATCACTCAGTGAGCATAGTGCAATATCGTCGAGGGTCCGACACAATATCTTCCAAGTCCGTAGTCTCGTGGAATATAACCCTGTTCAAGTTAGGCATATGAACAACCAACCTCTCAACAGCAGGCTCCCGGCCCTGGATATCAAAAGCAAACATTCGCCAACAAGCCTCGCACGCACATAAATACCTACACAGAAATTGATTGAGAACAACGAAAACAACAAAACAAACAACAGAAAACAAAGGAAAACAGAGAAGAACAACTCACCTACACTTCGTGTACTCGTCTATCTCGTCTATGCCGGCGGCTGGAACAGAATCTGCACCAACATGAGAAGGAAAAAACCAGCCCTGGCCTTATCATGACCCTTAGTCAAATACTTGAACAAATACTTTAGCAAGTTGGACCTGTTACACCACTCCACGTTAAGATGACCCTGGTACTTCTTAAGCATCCTCAAATTGTATGGAACAACCGAACGGTTGTCCATCCGAACACCGTTTTTGACAATGTAACGACCATTGTCCCGCCGACGATATACAGGAAAGCCCATCCCATCGACAAAAGACTCTTCGTTGAATGACTTGGGATATCGCTTAGAACAACGCTTCTCCTTCATACAAGGACAACGAGGGTTATCATCGCCGCACGGACCATGCATCATGAACTCATCAACAAGCACATACCCAAGCGGGTCACTACGCACATCCGGTATCTCAGCAGAAAGGAATCTATCAATCACACTCCCGGATGGATCCCTCGTCTGCTCCTTCAACCAAACAAGCACATGAATATGCGACAGACCTCTCTTCTGGAATTCAACAATGTACAAGTCTACACCACAAAAAACAGAACCCGAGACGTTAGGTACGCAAGAAAAAAAATCCAAAAAACACAAACCGTCCAAGGGAGTAATAAACGGCAAAACAATAAACTCACAAGCGTTTATAATTCCAAAAGCAGACCCACGCTTAATATCAGCAATAAACTCGTCAGCCTTCATACGAAACACACGGGTGATAATATCAGCCCTATCCGAGTAGACCTGGCCGGGTTCCACAGCGAGAGCATCAGCAATCTCCTGCCATTTCGGATTACACGTGAAAGTACAGAAGATATCAGGGGGCCCAAACTGACGGCATATAGCCATGCCATCCTGGTAATTCAGAACCATGTACCGCCGTCCACCGGTGAAACTCGAGTGTAGAATATACTGAACACTCAAATCCTTCCCTAATGAATTGCCCTCACCAACCGCATCAGCAATGCCTTGATACGTCTCTGACCGCAGAGATTCCTGATTAAGGCGGTGATACAAGAGACGATTAGACTCCACACAAGAATATGCGTCAACAATAGCCTGCTGAGACAGCCGCCCACAACAAGCGAAAGGATTCGTCTCGTTGATGCGGTAATGAAACTGATAGCAGGAGTACTCTAACATCGACACCTCGTCCCTCACACCAACAGGCAGACCTTCGATTGGCACGTACTTAATACCAACGTGGAATCCTCGATCTCCATATAGAAACAACAAAGGGTACTGCAAAGACATGAGGGAAGGGTTCAGAGCAAAAACTTGCTCCACATACCCCATCCTGGCCTGAACAACAATGTCAAACCGGCAAGCATCCTCCGTTAAATCCCCAACAATAAGAGCAGCCAACTCAGAAACAGTCGGAAGAGAGTACCGCCTATCATGACCAGCGCCTTCTTGCCCAAATAACCTTATGGACACCTCGAGCGTTTCAGGCAAGAACAACCTCTTGCTAGCCATGTAGAAACGGCGAACCAACGGATTCTCACAATCATCGAGCATATGCCTCAGCAACTCAACAATCTGCCTTACAGACTCAACAGCTGGTCGAGAAGGCAGAGACTGACGCCGGGCAACTCGACCGGAAGAAGAACCAGCACGAACCCCAACAGACGACAGAGAATCAGGATCCTCCTCCTCCTGTGCAGCCTCACGACGGAAGAGAGCCATCCTATTATCAATCTCGTGAGCAATATCATAGACATACAACTGAGCAAACTTCAGATGAGCCCCGTCAACAGGAATCAAAGAGCCAATCTTATGATGCACGGTACCACATATCTTAAAGATATATGGACCACTGCCAACATTAACCGATCGGTCGACGTGTACGCCAAGCGATGTAAAAGCAAACATCAAATTATACTGGCGAATAGCCCGCATAAAATTTTTAGAGGCAGGACCACCATCAAACCTCATAAGCTCACGCAGAGGAAATGGCCAAGGCTTTGGAACAGGCAAAGAAACCCTGCCTGCCCGAAAACACCCATTGTAGCACGCTTACTTGTACTAAGCCGCTTGCACCTCTCCCGAAAGAAAAAAGATGCGGTGCAATGCAAGCACAAATGATGCAGAGGACCATAGTAGGATCGCCCAGGATAAGACGCTGCACAAAACAGAAGTTAGACAACGCCGGCCATTCACCACCCGTGGAATACACAAAGATACAGCAACCACGGTGGACGAGGATAGAAAAACACCATGCACCTTTTAGGTTACGTGTAAACTCTTCCGTCAAGGGTAACCGAACATGCACCTTCAGAGCTGTAGAGACAAAACAATAGCCAGAGTGACAATCAATAGCTCGCCCAAAAAAAACACAACAACACAAACGTCATCAAGGAGGGCATCCGCATCCAAAAAAAAGAAACAAGCACACAACACAAGACGGAAAACCCCATTAACCCGAACTCTAGGCCCCACAACCAAGACTGGAGATTCCACCCGGGAACCTTCGCCACCCCAAACCACGCATAGGTTGTTCACCAAACGCCTATCGAACACTTAACACCCACAACGACGGGAGATCACAAGCCATCCTACCACAGACAGCCAGCAAGATCGCAAAGCAAATAGTCAACAATGATACAGACAAGACATTATAGTCTGCAAGCTAGACGGCTAGAACGAAGAATACACTGCTCTAAACACAGCGTACCGGCCACTCGACGGACAACAAACAAGACCAAACCGTAAAAAATAGCCGACAGAAACATAGGCAGAACACTGTAATCCGCAAACCAAAAGCCAAGAGTGAAAAATACACTACCCTGTTAACCGGTCAGCCGACAGGCAATAGACAAAGCCAGCCCATAAAAATAGCCATCAAGGACACAGGCAAGACACCATAACCTACAAACCAAGCGGCCAGGACGAAGAAGACGCTACCCCACATACAACGTAAACGGTCGCTCAACAGATAACAAAGAAGATCAAACCACCTGAACAACGCCCAACAACCCCAGCAACGGAACATCACAAACCACCCAAGAACAAATAGACAGCCAGGTCACACACACAAAAAAAGGTCGTCAAAGTCGCGAAGAAGATACCGCAAGCAGCACATCAAACGACTAAACCAGAAAAGCACGCTTCCCCGGATACAATGAAACCAGTCGACCAGTAGACAAAAACGCGTCTCTAGAAATAGTCATCAAATACACAGACAGAACACTGTAACCTGCGACCTACGCGGCTTGAACGAAAAACACGCCACCCTACACACAACGTAACCGGTCGTCCCGCAGACAACAGACAAAACCAAAACGGCTGTAACACCCCCGGAAACGGAGGTCAGAAGCCACCCCATAACGAACAGCCAGCCAACCCACAAAAAAGAAAAACAGCCATCAAAAACACGGACAAGCTAAGGCAGATGGCACGCTAGGCGACTAAACCGGAGAGGACCTTTCCCCTACCACAACATAACCAGCGGAGCAGCACACAACGAACAATATAAACATGTATCGCACCAATGAATCCAGAAAATATAAGGAGAGAAACAAACGAGCACCGACACATCAAAGAGTAGTACCTCGCTTCACGCATCGACGGTGACGCTGCACAAGATGACACCTCCTCTGATTCGCAACAACACGGGAGGCGGGCACGTAAGGCAACCTGCACACTACAAAACATGAATGAACAAGACAATAAAAGGTCATCAAATGAACCAGGCAGAAAACACAACCAACAGTCAAAAATACCAAAACATAACAACCTCGTGACGTCGATAACAGAACCGAGCGAATAACGCGCAGTGGAGGAGCAGCCAAAGAAACCGCCAGGGAATCCTCGTCACCAACCGAGACGAAGATGGAGGAGCGCCAACAGATAGTGACGGACGAGACGAAGACGTGAAAATGCCCGCAGCAACATCGCCTGTAGGAAAAAAAAACAAGAAACGGAGGTCAAGAGCAGGCAATGACCAGAGAGAAGCAATGAAACCGAAGAAAGAACACACTAACTAACCAGAATATCCAACAGGATCCACACGTCGGCGTAGAACAGCAGGAGACCTATCGGACGCGAAGAAGGAGCAAGAACAAACAAACCTGCACATACAAGACGATGAAAACAAGAACATGCATGAAACACAAAGCACAAACAAACTCGCGCATACCAGACCAATAAACAAACAAAAACCAACAACAAGAGCGAGAACTGACCAGGATATCGACCAGGCTCTGAAGCAGGCCCCAAAACACGAGAGGACCGTCCAAGGTCTAAACGAGACACGAACGAAGACGAAGACGCACGAAAACAAGAAAGGGTTAGTCAAATAAATAGATAGCAGAAAGCAAACCAACGGTGCGATCAACAACAGCAAAAACACAAGCACCCTCCTAAGAATCCAAAGACCGCTTGCCAAGATGAATACTACGACGGCGATCAGCCACGGCAGAAGCGGACGTCTCGGCAGAAGCCGACAGAGTCTGCACCAACGCGTCACCAGCCACGGCGGAAACCACAGGCGTCCGAACGAAGCACGGGGAAGTACGTGGCGTCCCATGCATACCAGCGGACACCGATGGGTGCACCACAGCCCGCGAAACAGGACGAGGAACCACAGCAGAAGAACGAAGGGCACCAACGCCACCAGACACCACCGAAACCACTGCCAGACGCGGCGAAGCAGACGCCTCAACATAAACAGACGGAGCCCGCACCGACTTGTTGTCAGCCACGGTGGGAACCACCGATGTCCGGACGAAGCGGGGAGAAGTGCGCGGCACCCCATGCACAACAGCGGACACCGATGGGTACACCACAGACTGCGAACCAGGACGAGGAATCGCAGGAGGAGAACGAAGGACATCAATGCCACCAGGCACCACCGGAACCCTCGCTAGACGCGGAGAAGCAGGCACCTCAACAGAAACAGGCGGCTTTTGCCCCGACGCGTCGTCCTCCACGGTGGGAACCACCGATGTCCGAACGAAGCAGGGGGAAGTGTGCGGCACCCTATGCACAACAACGGACACCGACGGGCGCACCAAAGAATGTGAACCAGGATGAGAAATCGCAGGAGGAGCACGAAGAACATCAGCGCCATCAAGCACCGCCGGAGCCCGCACCAGACGCGGAGAAGAACGCAGAGCCGAGCGAGAACCACCAGAAACCAGAGGAAGCCGTCCGGCGACACCACAACGACGATCACCCACAGCAGAAACAGGGGCCCCAACAGAAGTAGACGAAGCCACCACCGGCGACTGTCGCAAAAAGGGACCCCGAGAACCCGCCGCAGGCACCGCCCCGTCGCCAACCATATCGGAAGCCACCGATGACCGGACAAGACGCGGGGAAGTGTACCGCGGCCCATGCACCCCACCGGACACCGCAAAATGCACCACAGACTGCATGCAAGGACGAACAACCGCAGGAGAAGGACGGAGGGCGTCAACGCCAACAGACATCACCAGAGCCCGCGCTATACATGGAGAAGACCGTGTGACCGTTCCTCGAATAGAAAAGAGACCCTCCGACAACACCACGACGACGAGCACCCACGGCAGAAACAAGCGCCTTGACAGGAGCGGACGGAACATGAGACGACGACCGTCGCATGAAAGGGCCCCCACACCCCAGCGATGGCGCCACAAGGCCGTCAGCCATGGCAAGATCCGCCGATGACCGGACATAGCGAGGGGAAGTGCGCGGCACCCCATGTACCCCACCGGACGCCACTGAATGAAGCTCAGCCAGCGAGCAAGCACGAGCAACGACGGGAGAAGGACGGGGAGCGCCAGCGCCACGAGACGCCGACCGAACATCCCCAGAGCCAAAAAAGGCCCCCGGCAACGGCACGACGATGACCACCCACGGCAGGAACAGGCGCCTCAGCAGGAGCGGCCGGAACCTGAGACGACGACCGTTGCATAAAAGGGCCCCCACAATCCAGCGATGGCGCCACAGCGCCATCAGCCATGGCAAGAGCCGCCGATGGCTGGACAAAGCGCGGGGAAGTGCACAGCACCCCATGTACCCCAACGGATGCCACTGAATGCTCTCCAGCCCGCGCGCAAACGCGAGGAACGTCAGGACAAGGACGGAGAGCATCGGCGCCATCAGACGCCACCGAATTCCGCGCCAACCACGGAGAAGACCGAGGTGGCCCGAGACCGATAGACCTTCCGGCGACATCAGACGCCGCCGAAACCCGCGGCAAGCATGGAGAAGAACGGGATGGCTGATGCATGTAAAATGCATACATGAACTTTGCACTTTAATTGCTTATATTCCAATCATATTTGCATCATATAAGGGTTATATCAATGTTTTATCATGATTTTGGGAATATCTTAATGATTTCCTATTTTTATGGAATTAACCCTGCACAGGCAGAAAACCCTAGTTTTGTATTTTAATGTTTCAGGGACCCAAACGTCAACGAAATCACCTGGAAATTTACGGGCGTCAATATTTGGAAGGAAGAAGGACTACGGAAAAGGAAGCAAGCAAACGGAGGCCCGAGGGCCAAACGGGCATGGCCCACGCGGCCAGGTACTGGCCGCGTGGGACCCACCCGTTCGGGCCTCGTGGCTCCGTTGCCGTCGATCTTCGCTCCACCGCCTTCGTCTTGACCTAAAAACGCCTATAAAAAAGGTCCCCCGACGTTCTCTGGAAGGAGCGCCGCACAAACACAGAAACACCGAAACGGAGATCAGGAGCTGCAGATTGGAGGGGGAAAACTCCGGCGGGGCGCTGCCGGCGTGGTCTCCATCTTCTCCATCGACTTCTCCACCGTCTCCATGATGAAGAGGGAGTAGTCCACCTCTGGACTATGGGTTTGTGGAAGTAACTTATGTATCTCTCCTCTCTTGAGCTTCACTAATTAGCACCGTATGAGCTGCTGAACATGATTACGGTCACCGTTGTAATACCTTTGTGGTGGATCTTTATGAGTTAATATATGTTTGAGATTGCAATGTTTGTTTCAGTTATGAGTATAGATGCATATTATGTACCCCGTTCTTGTCTACTTGTTTTGATCAAGCATGTTTATGAGAGCGTGTGTGGGGGAACGTGTGCATTAGTTGGAGTAACGGGGGGTGGCTAGTGCAGTGAACGTGAGAGAAAGTTCTGCGATCCACTTTGGTATCTTTACCTTACTTTGTTGCCTCACTAGGGATAAACTAAAATACCATGCTACCGGGGATGTGGGCGTGACCATTGCCACTACTCCATGACTAGATCTAGCATGTTCTTATTTTCACTTCATGTCATGATACTTAATGCTATACTCTGAGTTATCTTAATTACTGAGGTGTTATGATTTAGTTCGCATCTTGGTGGAGTATAAGAGAGGTTAATAACCAAAAGATCTCTATGTTAGGACGTGATGCCCATATATCTAAGTAACTTGTTATCAAACCCTGTGTTGCAATCTCATATGTTAACTGTGTGTGTTCCATTGTCTACCACTTTATAAAGAGAGAGTGCATTTGTGAAACCATGAACCCCAGTCCATTTTTAATCATAAGAAACACCTTTCCAACACCATATACCACTTTTCTATTTTCAGCCATCATTAAATCCGAAAATACAAAAATACTTTTCATCTTGCATACATCATTCAAAAACCCAAAAATATCATTTATCATTGCATCCACCATCATTGCATATTTATTTCTTGTTTGCATTGCATAACTATCCTGATATCATTCTTACACCTTGTGCTTGACAACCACAGGTGAGGTTGAGGACCAAAACATCTAACCTTGTTTTGTAGGTAACCAAAAGAAGGATAAGAAGATAAATCTACCACTTCAGATTCCCCGAGAGTTCGATATTAAACCCTCGAGTCACCCCTCGTGGGGAAAACTGTCTTCCACTTACTATACACTCTGCACTTGGAGTCTCAACCTAATCCCGTTTATTTGTGCAGGCATCAAGACTTGCTCTTCGGGATCATCAAGACGTTTTCTGGCGCCGTTGCCGGGGAATTTATCCAAGGGTGTGCATCATCGCATTCATCTCACAACAAAGTCAACGTCACCAACTTGTGCTAACACCTAAGCTTGGGGAGGTTGCACCTACGTGAGCACCATCTTATCCATCTTTACTTACAAAGCAATTTATTTGTTTTGTTAGTGTCATTGCATATCATATCATATTTATTTCAGTTTTGCATAAAAAATTAAAAATACCAAAAAAACTTGCTAAAATGGGAGAAAGAACTAAGTTGTGTGACTACACAAACACTCCTAATGATCAATTTATCACGAGAGCTATTGCCACACCTAAGATAAATGCTGAGAGTTATGAAGTAAGTCCTAGTTTGTTGAACTTGATAACTAGGGAACAATTTGGTGGTAGTGCTATGGAGGATGCCTCTATGCATCTTCATGACTTTGTTGAAATATGTGACATGCAAAAGTTTAAAAATGTGGAAAGTGATATCCTAAAACTGAAGTTATTTCCTTTTTCACTTAGAGGAAAAGCTAAAGAGTGGTTGCATTCCTTGCCATCTGGTAGTATTAATTCTTGGGATGATCTAAAAGAAGCTTTCATTAAGAAATATTATCCCCCTGTTAAAATTTTGCAAAATAGAAACAACATCCTTTCTTTTAGGCAAAATGAAAATGAACATGTTGCTATGGCTTGGGATAGGATAAAACTTATGCTTAGAACTTGTCCCTCACATGGAGTTAATGAATGGACCATATTACACTCTTTCTACAATGGTTTAAACTACATGTCTAGAAACATACTTGATTCTGCTGCTGGAGGTGCTTTTATGAGTAAGACTATAGTAGAAGCTAAAAATATATTGGAAAGCATTTTACAAAACTATAGTCAATGGCATACTGATAGGGCACCTAATCCTTCTAAGAAAGTGAACTCTATTGAAGAAACTAATGATTTGTCATCTAAAATGGATACTATTCTTGCTTTGCTTAATAAACCTAGTGTTGAAAATGTTCCTTTGCAAGAACTAGTTGGAAACAATTCTGAAAATATTGATGTCAACTTCATTAGGAACTATGGTAATAATGGGTATGGTAACAACAATTATAACTCTTATAATAAACCCCCATATGTGCCAAATAAATATGCTTCTAGTGGTAATGTTTCTAGTGACTTGGAAAACACCATTAGATCTTTTATATCTACCCAAAAAGAGCTTAATAAGGAATTTATCTCTAAGTTTGAAAAACAAGATGCTTTGTTTGAAAGGGTAGATCAGCTTACTAAGGAAGTCTCATCATTAAAGAGCATCATTACAGCCCAAAAACATGAGGAAACAATAAAATATTGCCAAGAGGTTATCAATAAGTCTTGGGAACACATTCATGAGCAAGAGAGAGTTGCTAAAGAATCTATTGGGGTAATGAAAGAGGTTGAAGTTGAGGAAGTTAAAATGCTTAATGAAGTCAAGGATCCTTTGCTTGACTTAGAAAATTGTAGCTTGCATGAATTAATATCTATCTTACAAAAATTTGCAAGTGATCCTTCCATCAACACTAACCAAGCAGGTTTTGGTTCTTATATTGCTAATCATGTCTTGAAAGAAAAGATTGCTAGGTACAACCAAGAGGCTATGATACCACCTAAGCTTGGGGATATGTGGATACCTAAGGTACTAGTAACTATTGGAAAAGAGACACACCATGCCATACTTGATCTAGGATCTAGTGTCTCTGTTTTATCTAAAGAACTATATGAAGTGCTTGAATTGAAAAATCTTGAAAAATGCTCTATTGAACTAGCACTTGCTGATGACTCTATTAAACATGCTTTGGGAAAAGTAAGTGATGTTATGGTAGAGTTACATATGACTTTTGTGCCTGTGGATTTTCTAATCATGGATATGGGGAATAAAACCTCTAGTCCTATTATTCTTGGAAGACCTTTTCTTCGTACCACAGGTGCTATCATTGATTCA
This sequence comes from Poa pratensis, assembly GCA_947311845.1. NCBI lineage: Eukaryota > Viridiplantae > Streptophyta > Magnoliopsida > Poales > Poaceae > Poa > Poa pratensis. The sequence goes on from CAMZMU010000045.1 coordinate 22,597,247, forward strand.
AAGGAAGGGAATGTAAAGTTTCAGTTTCCACACAAGAAGTGCATGGAACACTTTCCAAGGAAGAGGGAACCACCAAAGTTCAAGCTCCCTCATGAGCTTCGTCCACAATAAAACAACAAGTAAGAAGCCTAGCTATATGGCTATAAAGAAAGCGCTTTGCGGGAGGCAACCCGGTTATTTTTGTGTGTGATTTTTCTTTGTGTCCTCTTGCTGTAACAAGAGATTTTGTGTCTAGTTAGGTTCTGGAGTTTTTAATAAAGTGCCAAGTTTTACCCTTTTTGGTTTGAAAAAGTTGCTTATAGCGTTCGGAGATTTTATTCCTGCACGAGTCAGTGCACGGTATGATTTTTAATTCTTATTCTGTAACTCCGAATGAGCTCATATTTGAACTGTAGTTGCAACTTTTCATCCTCTGTATGCATGAATTTTTTCGGAATTTTTCGAGAAAGTTTGGTAGGGTAGAAAAATACGTTTTGCTGCTGCTGTTTTTCTGGACAGATTCTGTCCCATTTTGTTTGATGCATGCTTTGAGCTTTTAAGTTGAATCTTTTTGATCCAATTGAGTTTATGAGTAGGCATACAACATTATACACTTTCTGGACATGTCATATGAATTTTTGTTCAAGGATTATATGCAGCAAGGAACCTATTTGTTTATCACTATTAATGCACCCCACAGAAAAGAGATGGGAGAAACGGTGTTTTGAAGTTTTTTCACAGGGATTGGAGGAGATGCACCAAGAGCTATCCAAGGATGGTGAAGACCATAAGCTTGGGGATGTGAAGACAACCCCGCTGGACCTACACACTCTCGGTTTGCACACGTCCAACTTCTGTTTTTCGATCGAAACACTTTATCGCATAAACTTGGAGCGTCGTTTTTGTTTTTGTTTGAGTCTTGAGAGACCACCACACTATCAATTATATATGAGAGAGCTACTGGAAATATGGGTTGAAATATGTTGGATGCTTTTATAAGATTGGGAAAAGGGATGTTTGACTTGATTTTTAATGATACATATAGTTGCATGATTCATGAGCTTGTTTATGAGTAATAGTTTGCAAATTCTTTTTGTAGAGCTATCACTTATTCATGTTTTGGTGCTGATTGTTATTTCACTTGGTTTAACATGGATTAGTTAGTTCTATGGACACTCATGCATGCATCTAGATGGTCAACTTTCTCCCTTTTGCTAGCCCAAAAACTCCAACAAGCAAAAACTTGTTTCCAACACCTTCAACCAAAGTTATTCCAGTGAGTCCACCATATCTACCTATTGGCTTTATGCTATTCCGAGTATGTTTAACATGTTTTTGTGTTATCTTACCTCTGAATGAAAATGTTTATGTTATTGATTGCAATGGAAAAAATTGGTTATATAGCTCTCACGAACTTGATGCACATTTTATTTGCATAATAAAACATGACCCATTGTGATTAAGATTATGATGCTAGTGGCTTGATAAATGTTCGAGGTTGGAGTTAGCCCATATGTGCTGTCACATGCAAGCTTTCAACATGCTCCTTCATCTCATTTAGTTGATATCATGTACTTTTGTTTATGGATGCCTATCATGGTGAAATGAGGTGGAAATGAAGTAGTTCAAATGAGTTTGTATAAATGGTTAGAGAGACGCCTGGGCCGCTAATCTAAGCCATGCATCATTCATGGTGGAAATTTACTTACATACTATGGTGAATTATCTATGACACACCTTACAATAAAAAGCTATTCCAATGGTAAATAAAAAGGGTGTTGAGATTTTCATTTGTTTGTTTGTCTTGTCATTTTGATATGGGCTTGTTCCATATCTGGGACAAGAGGTACCCCAGTTGACGCTCTTGATGATACTATTATTACTTACAATGATATATAACTTGAACTTGCTTTGTTTCCTAAGTTGAGTAATCATGGTGTAGGTACTCTTGATGATATATAACTTGAACTTGCTTTGTTTCCTAAGTTGAGTAATCTTGATGATACTATTATTACTTCAAGGGGCATGAGGCATCCAACCTTTACTTTGTCAAGCACACTACTCATATTTGCTTTCACTTTAAACTTAATCATTCAAAATGCTATGATAGGGGCAATGAGAGCTTGACACCAATGAATACCTTATTGCAATCATTAACTTAAGTAGAAGAGTTTGGAAGTTGGATGAAACTTATGCATGCTTTACCTCTACTCACATATACATCTTTCCAAAGTGTACACCTATCATATTCAGATTTTCATCTACACTCTATGACCATTGTAGGATGTTCTACTTATCATTATGCATACATGTGTTCCATATTACTTGCTACCATGTTACACTTTGTGAACTATCAATGAACATCCTTGTCTTGAATACTTGATATCACTTCATAAACTATTTGCATATTGCTACTCCTTTGAAGAATGAATCATTTGACTATATGTAGCAATAGTAATCATCTTTGATATCCATTGTTAAGTATTAAATTGCAAAGTCCATGTTAGTTTTATCATCTTCATACTCGAGGACGAGCATGGATTAAGCTTGGGGATGTTGATGCATGTAAAATGCATACATGAACTTTGCACTTTAATTGCTCATATTCCAATCATATTTGCATCATATAAGGGTTATATCAATGTTTTATCATGATTTTGGAAATATCTTAATGATTTCCTATTTTTATGGAATTAACCCTGCACAGGCAGAAAACCCTAGTTTTGTATTTTAATGTTTCAGGGACCCAAACGTCAACGAAATCACCTGGAAATTTACGGGCGTCAATATTTGGAAGGAAGAAGGACTACGGAAAAGGGAAGCGAGCAAACGGAGGCCCGAGGGCCAAACGGGCATGGCCCACGCGGCCAGGTACATAGGCCGCGTGGGACCCACCCGTTCGGGCCTCGTGGCTCCGTTGCCGTCGATCTTCGCTCCACCGCCTTCGTCTTGACCTAAAAACGCCTATAAAAAAGGTCCCCCGACGTTCTCTGGAAGGAGCGCCGCACAAACACAGAAACACCAAAACGGAGATCAGGAGCTGCAGATTGGAGGGGGAAAACTCCGGCGGGGCGCTGCCGGCGTGGTCTCCATCTTCTCCATCGACTTCTCCACCGTCTCCATGATGAAGAGGGAGTAGTCCATCTCTGGACTATGAGTTTGTGGAAGTAACTTATGTATCTCTCCTCTCTTGAGCTTCACTAATTAGCACCGTATGAGCTGCTGAACATGATTACGGTCACCGTTGTAATACCTTTGTGGTGGATCTTTATGAGTTAATATATGTTTGAGATTGCAATGTTTGTTTCAGTTATGACTATAGATGCATATTATGTACCCCGTTCTTGTCTACTTGTTTTGATCAAGCATGTTTATGAGAGCGTGTGTGGGGGAACGTGTGCATTAGTTGGAGTAACGGGGGTGGCTAGTGCAGTGAACGTGAGAGAAAGTTCTGCGATCCACTTTGGTATCTTTACCTTACTTTGTTGCCTCACTAGGGATAAACTAAAATACCATGCTACCGGGGATGTGGGCGTGACCATTGCCACTACTCCATGACTAGATCTAGCATGTTCTTATTTTCACTTCATGTCATGATACTTAATGCTATACTCTGAGTTATCTTAATTACTGAGGTGTTATGATTTAGTTCGCATCTTGGTGGAGTATAAGAGAGGTTAATAACCAAAAGATCTCTATGTTAGGACGTGATGCCCATATATCTAAGTAACTTGTTATCAAACCCTGTGTTGCAATCTCATATGTTAACTGTGTGTGTTCCATTGTCTACCACTTTATAAAGAGAGAGTGCATTTGTGAAACCATGAATCCCAGTCCATTTTTAATCATAAGAAACACATTTCCAACACCATATACCACTTTTCTATTTTCAGCCATCATTAAATCCGAAAATACAAAAATACTTTTCATCTTGCATACATCATTTAAAAACCCAAAAATATCATTTGTCATTGCATCCACCATCATTACATATTTATTTCTTGTTTGCATTGCATAACTATCCTGATATCATTCTTACACCTTGTGCTTGACAACCACAGGTGAGGTTGAGGACCAAAACATCTAACCTTGTTTTGTAGGTAACCAAAAGAAGGATAAGAAGATAAATCTACCACTTCAGATTCCCCGAGAGTTCGATATTAAACCCTCGAGTCATCCCTCGTGGGGAAAACTGTCTTCCACTTTACTATACACTCTGCACTTGGAGTCTCAACCTAAATCCCGTTTATTTGTGCAGGCATCAAGACTTGCTCTTCGGGATCATCAATGGCCCGAGACTGGGAGGAGGACGCATGATACAACTAACATGAACGAAGACGAGCGAGAGAGCGGCAAGCCAGTAAAAGAAGCGTCGAAGCGAGCAGCCAAGAATAAACGACAACATGCACAGAATCAAGACATCCACGTAAAACAAAGCTAGAAGCGGCGAGCCGCCACTTGTACCAGCCGACAAAAGCACCAAAGACGCAACCAAATACATAAACCAAAACTCCGAACGAGACAAATAGGCGTTACATGAACACCAGCAGAGGCAGGGGCATGAAACGTTCAGAGCAACCGGCGACGTGGCCGCTGGAGACCCGACCCACGCATAACAAGACAAACAAGCGAGGACGAAAGTAGAGATGCGTCGTCCAAAACCGCACCGCGTCACCACCGACTAACAAGCCAGCTACGGGAAAAAAAAAAGGCAAGGGGAAGAGGAGCAACCGGGAACACGAAACGAACGCCTCACGTCTACCGGCGCCCAACAGGATAAACAGCCAAAGACAAGCTAAAGAAGGCAGAACAGGCGAGGGAACCGGGAAAGGAAGGAGGGCAACCGGAAGCATAGGCAACCGAGCAGCCGGTCACAGCAAGAACGCGCAAAGCGGCCGGTCATCCACCGGCAATCAGCAGCCCCTACCGGCCACACCGGGTAAACAGAAGCAGGAAAGACGCATGAAGAGGCGAGGCGAACGGGAAACGCACGTCCACATGCCGGACAAAGAAGGAGGACACAAACAAAAGTCTGACAGATGGACGGACAGACCCAGTCCGCGCGTAACACGTGTACCAAGCACGCAGACGTGCCGCCACACGATAGGCCGGAACGGCGAGAGCGGCTCAGATCGCCGGAAACCCACGAGCTTTATTATAGTGTAGTATAATATCACACCAGTTTAGGAACGCACAAGAACCAGATCATATGGGGCAGGTGTAGAAGGTATTGTTGAGTTTGTTTTTAAGTCAAAGGTGTCATTGTCTGCATTACCTGTAACAGGAGCAATCATCCAAGCCGGGCTTGATTATTAATTAAACCAAATGAAAAGTGACAGGGATATGAAAAATGACACATCATTTTAATTTTAGCAGATTACCCGCATTCTTTTGTTCCACATCGATCTACTCCCTCCGTTCCAATTTAATTGACTTGATATGCACCACATGTGGTGCATAGCAAGTCAATTAAATTGGAACAGAGCGAGTAGAAGAGAACACCTCCACACTTCCTCGTCCCCAGCACGGTGGCGTGCTAAACAGAGCCTTGACTATCAATTTGGAAGCTGCGACTAAGCTAGATACATTAACATGTGGTGCATAGCAAGTCAATTAAATTGGAACAGAGCGAGTAGAAGAGAACACCTCCACACTTCCTCGTCCCCAGCACGGTGGCGTGCTAAACAGAGCCTTGACTATCAATTTGGAAGCTGCGACTAAGCTCTCAATCAGGAGGCAGCTACGCTTCAGGCAAAAATCTGAGGAATATTTCATGAATTTCCATCACAAATACAGATGAGATAAAGAAGTTGGGCAACATGTATGCAGAAACCATTACCGTGATGGTGAAATTTGCAAGTCAAGCAGAATGATTTCACAAACCTGACGGGAGTCTTGCCTGGATTTGATGTTGTGGCCACCGACGGGAGGTAGGAGGTGAACCCAACGGGTCAGGACAAGAAGAGCTATTGTCTGTCGTCGCCATCGCCTAGGAGTCTCACGCTGCGTCGCCATAACCAACAGGTCTGCCCGGAACGCCCCGCCTGGACAGAATTCGTGTTAGAGTAGTGGTGGTCGCATCTCGGATTGCAGCTTCTGTTCGTAGGAGAAACAAGCAGCCGCGGCGACGCATTTCTTACCTTGCCTCACCGACAATCAGGAAAACCGGCGTCGAGCAGCGCAACGCGTAACCAGGAAGGACGAGTCTGCTACGGCGCTGATATGCGTTGTTCTGAAGGGGAAGGATGGGGCATCGTTGGCCACCAGTGCACATGATTAGGTTTTGCGACCGCCCCGCCACGGTTGAGAGAGGAAAGAGGCCGGCGTCGCGGGTGGAGGGGCGCTGGCGGCGGCGGTGTTGAGATCGAGAGGGTGGACGCCCTCGCTCGCCAAACCGCCTGCCTCTTCTCCTCCCTGTCGAATCGCACCGCCCACATCGTTCCCTCCTTTCGAGCGTTCACTCGGTCAGGTCGGCCTATGTAGATGGGCTTTAGTGGCTATTCGGGGCCCAATTCACCACAGTGCACCAATTTGACCCCAGCGTCCCCAGGGACATTTGGCCCAATACGGGATCTGATGGAGATCTAACGGCCAAAACTTTCCCGGGGGCGCGATCGGACGGTTGAAAATGCACAGGTCGTGAAAGAGCTCCCTCTTGTATCAGTTTTAATGTCCCTAATTCGGGGCCAATTCACCACAGTGCACCAATTTGATCCCAGAGTAGTGTCCGCAGGGACATTTGGCCCAATACGGGATCTGATGGAGATCTAACGGCCAAAACTTTCCCGGGGTGGGGGCGCGATCGGACGGTCGAAAATGCACAGGTCGTGAAAGTTGTATCAGTTCTAAGTCCCAAACGATCTGTCACTTTCACGCGCGCACGAGACACACCATCCACTACCACTTCCTAATCACCACCGATCCCCAGATCTGAGCGCCTATCTTGCCGAGTTGCCCATCCGCCTCCAAAACCTAACCCCGCGATCCCAATGCGCAGGTGAGCACCGCTTTCCCTCGTCAAATCCCCTTTTTGTTCACAAGTTTTGCTGGTTTTAAGGTTATCTCCCCGGCAGGGGTCCTGGAGAGGCATCGCTCCGCCGCCGCCGCGCGCCAGCGCAGCTGTGGCTCGCCGTGGCGGCGCTCGTCGCTTGCACCATCTGGCTCTTGTCCTCCTCTGCCGGCCTCACCCTCGCCTCCTACAATGCCCAGGTGCGCTCTCTTGCCCGTGCGTGCTTACCGGCGTGAAGCTTCGTGCGTTGTTTGATCTGCTTGGCAGTTTGCATGGTAATGGACGTATAGTACATGATATGCTTGTGCTGTGCGCGTGGACAATTTGAAAGCACTTTACCCCGTTATTTGTTACTGTAATTTCCTTTCGTTAGGAGTACACTTGGGATGCAAGTGGTGTACTAGTTAGACTAGTTAGTGTGTGCACGTGCAACGCTCGTCGTGAAATTAGAGGACTCATAATTCATGCAAGTACAAAATAAAAAAAATCGGGGAATGTAGAAATTAAAATTCAGACACCATTGTTATCACGCTGCTAGGTATAAATTATAGCTCGTGAAAGAACAAATTTGATCATGTTATGATTCAAATACAGCCTTGTGTTGTGTTCAGTTAGTGGAGATGCAATCATGCAATTTTTCCTGATATAGCTCTTTCCCGCAGTTTGTTTGGAATTCAGGTTCGTCAGAAACAGAATTTCTTAAAGGAACTTTGCTGGAAACTGTCCAATTTCGAATGTTTCTCCTTCTTTCTGCCCAAACTGAACGCAAAAATTGCAATGAATTGGAACTTCTACTGCCTAACATTTCTCGAAAATTTTAATCATTGTGGATTTACATATTAGAATAGTATACTGAACCTGAAAGGCTAGATGCGCGTACATTGAATTGGAAACAAACAATCCTAATAAGCTGGCATCTAGATACCCATTATTCATTCCACCTTATTCCTGCAGCAGAAAACCCCAACCAGTTCACATTTATTTCATCCGCTCCTCTCCAGATAAAAAAGAATTTCTGCAATACGTTGAGCTATTGAATATCCCCTTTGAATATATTAACGCCACGTCGCCTAACCCATGAAACAAATTAGTCGGCCTTAGCCTGACGAATAAAAACGTCATACCTGACAGCCGTTGCCATTGCCACCGCCGACAATCCGCCTAGCCTTCTCGTACTCAGCAGGTTAGCATCGTTGATGGGCAGCTCGTGGCGTAACAGCGGGCACGTGTTGTGGATAGCCAGCCACTGCAGGATGAAGCTGTCGTCGTAGAGTTACACCCATGGCAGCCTCCTAATCCCCTCCATGGCCTTGATACTGTCCTTGTACATTGCGCGCCGCCGTAATGAGCTGCCCAAACAACATGTCGTCGAAGAAGTACGTCTCTGGCAACACTGCCGTTAACATCGCCAAAGTCACGAGGCTGCCCTGGCTATTGGCGGCGAGGACCACCTCCCACTCGAAGCTCCACGCTGCTCAGTCCTTCCCCCCTTGGGCGACATGAATCTCTGGCCTGCTGGCCATCCCGATCGGCTTTCTTGTTGTCCGTCTTTGGAGTGTAGTTGAGAGATGATTTTAGATGAGAGCAGAGATGGTTTTAGATGAGAGAGTGGAATAGCAAGGGAGAGGACAACCAGCACAGTCCTACGACATCATCACTCGCCGATCTCCTGCCTCGGGAGATAGAAAGGGGTCGGAGAGCCAAAGGAGAGAGATGAGAGGGGACAGCACGTTGATGCTTTGTGGAGGGCTTGGGCAGGTGCGGTGAGCGGCGGAGATGGGGGCTCGACGCGGTTGCAGAGCGGCGTCGGCGTGTAGGACGGCTGTGCGCGGGCAGAGTTTGGAGGGAAGAGGGGACAGTTTGACCGATGGGCGCCTAGGTGCTGATGGGGAGAACAGATGAAGCACGGACGTTAGATGGATGTGTATCAACGGTTTAGATTGAATTTTCCTGCCAATTTGCTCTTTTATAAGTAGTGGAGATGATATAGAGGGATTTTCTTCCCCATGTGCTTTTCAACAGGGCATATCTATTTGTTTGGTTCTTTAGTTTTGGGATGATATAATTGAAGACAGTACACATGCTCAATTTTCTTATGAAGACTCGCTACCTTCTTTGTAGAAATCATAAGACACAATTTCATGAGGTAACAAGGATGTATTTCCCAGTGGTGAACTAGGCGGCGTTGCATTGTAAAATATTCTATCCTAATGATAAATAATACTATTCAAAATAATAGTGTTAAGTGGCGGTAAATATTCCTTTTTGAGTGCGTCATTCATTTTAGTTAATTTGGCTGGTAAGCTGATATTCACCAAATACATGTAACTATTATAATGTCAATATAGACAATATGTATTTGAGTTCTCAATGAAATTATTTCTTATACTGACATCAATGCTATTACTCAAGGATGTTGATGTCAATAAGTTGTGGAGGACTGTAGAATCAAAGGGTTGGAGAGCTTCTTCTGCACCACGATCATATTGGCCTCGTACGTTTGTCTCTGTGATCTCTCTGGAAGTTGATGGCCATATTCTTGCAAATGATGGTAAAGTTGATACAGTGAAGTGTAATTTATGTACTTGCAGCCCCACCATCTGAGTCTGAGACTAATGGGTACTTGCGTGTCCGATGCAATGGTGGCTTGAACCAACAACGCACCGCGGTATGATTAATGAATAAACTATCCCTTTACCTCTAGACAAGCATGTTTGATCATGGGAGCTATTGTTTTTTGAACCGGCTTTCCCCATTCTTCATTACTTTCATAACAGAAACAATAGTTGTTCTAAGTTCTAAGAGAAATTTAAAAAGGCCCAGACGAGAAAATCGGTCTGGCGCACTAGGGGTTGAACCCCATTCTTCGAGCTAAACTATGGGACGAAAGCCCCCTAGCACCAGCCACTACATTAAATCACGTGGGTTGTTATGGTTATATAATTGATGGTAACAAAATTAAGGTTGCTATTGTTTTGTTTTTGTAGATATGCAATGCTGTTGTTGCTGCACGAATAATGAATGCTACACTAGTGCTGCCAGAATTAGATACAAACTCTTTCTGGCATGATGAGAGGTATCACTTTTGTCCAAAATGGTCTCTCATACAGGAAGAATGCATGAATTTAGAACAAACCTTGTGTTCAGTGTGGAAGTTTTTGTTTGCCGAATAGGATTTGATTTTCTGCAAAGTACTTCTGAAGTTTTATAACATACAAAATTACTTTTACTCATCCTATTGTCTTAATCATATTTCCATTGTGTTCATATTCTACAAGTTCGTATTAATTGATTAAATAATTTCACCATCGTGTGCCTGATTTTGTGATATTTACATGAGAATATTTGGCCCAAGTTCCATCTAGCGAATCATATTGGTCTACTTCTTAGAATAATTTGAAGAAAGATAATTGCAGATATTTAGCACCGAGACCGAGTAGACAGAATACTGTAAAGTAGAACAGTTCCAGAGTTCATAATATTTGCCTATTTTAAATGTCACACTAGGTTTGGAAACTGGAGGGATATAAGCAGTTTGTATTCATAATATTCTCATTTTAAAGAATTTAAAATTCAGTTTAGATCTTTTATATAGTGTTCCTCAATAACCATCGGTCCATGGTTACACCAGTATCCTACTGCAAAATATTTAGTAGATACATTGTAAGCTGTAGTTGCAAATCCTTGCCCCTTTCTAGATTATGCCGATTCTACTGTCGAGAATAGGCAGCGAGGGTACAAACAAAAACATTGGTGACGGACTCGATAATATTCATGTAACAAATAAGATGCGAATCAAAATAATCCATTCATTAGTTAAGTGTGTAAATGCTAAATGAGTCAAGAACTAAAGTATACTTACAAGCATATTAACATGAAACTAATGCGTTTATAAAAAGGAATTAGAACCATAAATCGTGTCTTTATCGGTTATTCACTGATCTTACACCTTTTTGGTTTAGCCATGGCCTTGTGGCCGCTCTTACTGTGAGATGTCATCTCCATACTTTCTAACCTTGCTGCCAGGTCATGCGTCACTGCCTATGCCACTACTGAGCTCCTGTGGCCCTGCTCTCTTGCTATGCGCCCCCCTTGCACCTTGTGCCCACCTGCCGCTGTGATGTGCCACAGTTCTTAGTTTCGGTTCGGCACCGTCATCATCGCCAAACTTGTTTATCGCAATCTGCCTTGGGGTGGTGTGCAATGTGCATCGATCAGCCAATGCCCTGTTCTGGTGTGCTTGTCATCTGGCCCGACACAGTCCGTCTTCATGTCCTGGACAATGGATAATGGCCCATGGCCCATATGAGTCAAGCTGCTCTGGCGTGCCGGCGGAGGCAACAGAAAGGAAGCAGTAGGTACCCGCTGCCGGATTATGGTATGGCACACACCATAACATGCGGTATTAGATCCTCCGCCACTAACAATAGGGGGAGGTATGATTTATAAAATGCGCAATATGACATTGCTCAAACCTGAAACACTTAAAGTGCATGGGAAATTGGATTAATGTAGCTATGTGCCTATGTTATTGTATGCAAATTTTGTGAAATTCAATTTTGACATACTATTGTCCAAATAACGAAACGGCCGCCTGCCTTGTTCTTCTTCCTCTCGACCTTCTTTATTGTCATCTCCTCCATCTCTAAACTTTGCTCTTTCTTCTCTCCATCGGAGCCATGCTTGGGCTCACCACCACCATCACCATTTGTTGACCGTCACTTCCACATCGTATGCCGCCATGCCAACCACCTTTTCTCACAACAAACTTCCCTCTCTACATTGCATGGCTCCTGTACCTTCCTCATTTCTGCCCCAGTCACCCTGTGGACTATGGCACACCACTCATAACGCGATCAACATAAACACAATTTCATTATGACATGCCGCTGTTCATTGGCATTTTTCAAGCATCTAGCTAGTGGTGGCAGTGGCACTGAAAGGTTTATGCATGAGCAATGGGGCCTATGGAAACCAATTAAGCACTCATCCTCTGGGGATCACAGGTTGGCAATGAGATAAGCATAGTAGACGATGCTGAGTGCCATTCTGCTGGTGCATTGCTAGGCTACTTAGTCTCACAATGACAACCATGTGGTCCCGACCAGTTGTTTGTGTGGCAAATGCCACTGAATCTCATCTCGACCACTGCCTCATCCTAGGTGGCTAGTCCTGCGCTACTGGCCTACTGCTTCGCCTGGCTCAAGCCAGTGTTGTTTAGTCACACCGGCTTCCACACCCCGACCCTACTATTGTTGCCCTATGTGGATGCCTTCACTGGTTCATGCCACCATTTTACTTTGTCCTGAGTCCTGACCGGTTCATGCACTCTGCTGCCCTGTCGCATGTGCAGGCGTCATTGCCCAACTCAATCAATGTGTCTGTCTACTCTGCAAGAGTGTTCTGTGTGGTCCTTGTTGTGAGCTCCATTGCAGCATCTTTGCGGCCATTGCACATGACATGATCAGCGAGAGATGTCTACAAGGCTAAAGCAATGGAATGACATCGGGCTATGTTGTCCATGACATAAAAACGATAAAATGTACAGTTTGACCAGTCAAAGCCCTCTTGGCCTTAGCAGGTTGGTATTTTAAACCAAGTTCTACGAATGTGGTGTCATACTTACAAAAGTATGCAAAACATGCATTTTTGACCAAGTTTGCAACTACAGAGCCATGACTAGAAAACCTATGCAAATTGGCATTGTTGGCGTATTCACTACAAACCATATAAATTGAATTCTTACTTCTTAGCATTTCGGGTTTCACAAATGGCACGAGCTAATTTTACCACGATGATGCTATAAAATCGTGTAATAACTCGATATGTGTCATTTACATTTACTGGTGATTGCTTAAACCTCCTACCTATAGTTTTTTTTTTAGAGAAAACACAAAGGATTCTTTGCGTTTTATTTCATTGAAAAGATAGAGTTTGTTTTAGATCCTCCAAAGAGGGTTACAGTTACTTAATGGAAATACATCAGTGCACGTCCCAGGTGGACGGCAGTATCACACGCAGTCCTTTTGCACCTGCCGTAGCCCAGAGCTTGGCTTCGCTCTTGATCTTCTCGATGAGGCTGTGGGTTGAGGGCTGCGCTCCTTCGAACACGCAATTGTTGCGATGTTTTCACACCATCCATGGCGTCAGTAGGGTGATCGAGCATAGGCCTTTGCGCATCTGTTTTGGAGTGTGCTGTTTCGCCTGCAGCCACCAGTCCATCAGGGAACTCTCCGTGTTGGGTGCAGGGACGGTGAACCTTAGCCATGCCAATACTTCATGCCATACTTGCCGAGTGAAGGGGCAATGTAGCAACAAGTGTTGTATGGTTGCAGGCTCTTGGTCGCAAAGCGGGCAGCGGGGAGGGTGTTGCAGACCACGCCGTGCGAGCCTGTCAGCAGTCCAGCACGTGTCTTGGTCGGCCAGCCAATGGAAGAATTTGACGCGAGGCGGCACCCAATTTTTCCAAATTAGTTTCCAGGAGAAGCTTGTCATCGATCCTTGGAAGGTAGCAGCATAGCAGGACTTGGCAGAGTATGCGCCGTTGGCTGTCCACCTCCAGATAAGCTATTGCAGTAATGGGCTAATGGCATCATTTAGAGGCATCTATACCATATTTTTTTCTCTTTGTGTTGCAATCTAATGCCTGGCAAATCCTTTATCGTTGTTTTCTTTTCATCTGTAACTAGATTATTTCCATTTCGTAAGATACACAGTTCTGCAACAATTACTGTTTGAGTGATTTCTCAGTTCCAACAACGCGATATTTGCTTGTTTTGTGAATCAACTAACTAGGCATCACAAATGATTTTAAGTAGTGCGGTGCATTCCTTGTAATTTATTTTTTTTAGTAATGAATCATAATGAGGTCCCATGCACTACATTTAATTTCAGCTTTGTTGCTCTAAATATTTTAAACTGTCTGTTTGTCAGTCTTTTTGGTTTGTTCTGAATAATCTTTGCATGTCGGTACCTCGTTGGTGTAAACTTATATTTTCCATTTGTATATGCAACCAGTGGTTTTATAGGTATTTATGACGTTCCCCACTTCATCAAGACATTAAAATATGATGTCCGTATTATTTTGAGCGTTCCAAAAATCTCTACAAACGGAAAACCTAAGAAGCTGAAAGCCCACCAGGTGAATAAAAACCTCACTAGTTTCAGTTGTACAAAAGTGAATTATTCCAGAGAGACTATTCTCATGAAACAATTTGTGTTGCAAAACAGATCCGGCCACCTCGAGATGCACCTGTAATTTGGTATAAAACAGTTGCTTTGGAAAAGATGAAGAATTATGGGGCTATCTATTTGACTCCATTTTCACATCGCATGGCAGAAGATATAAATGATCCAGAGATCCAGAGATTGAGATGCAGGGTGAATTATCATGCACTACGATTCAAGCCAAACATCATGAAAACAAGCAGTGAGATAGTGAATAAGCTCCGCTCAGAAGGCCATTTCATGTCCATTCATCTTCGGTTTGAGATGGATATGCTTGCTTTTGCTGGGTAGGACGTTGAATACAACAGTGCGTGATTGCATGCTTCAGTGATGCACATTTTGAGTTGTTGTTAGTTGTTATTCACTGATAATCATATATGCTTGCTATGCATCCATAAATGGAGAAGTGCGTCCAAGCATTCTTTGTTTTTCAGTGTAGGCTCCAGAAAAGTCGTCAAAAGAGCACCCCCTTAGACATCATAACATATATTATTGATTGTTAATTTGTCATCCAATGTTTGAAGTGAGTCATTAACCAAATTAAACATGTGTGACTGATCATTATGCATTGTTGTCATCTGCGTTCTCTTACTCTAGAACTTTTGAGTACATTTATATTTTTTGGTTCATTGTTTCTTCGACAGGTCTGCTATGTTTTCTATCAGTGATAAGCTGTGCTACATTGCTTCTACGCATGAAGGCTTATAAATGCAATGGTTGTTGGTTATTGCATATCTTCATTTTCCATTGGTTGTCACAGCTTACTTTTACATGAAAACTGCAGGTGCATTGATATATTTACACCTCAAGAACAGAAATTGCTGATCAAGTACCGCAAGGAAAATTTTGCAGAAAAAGAACTTATCTATAGGGAAAGACGGCTCATTGGAAAGTGCCCTTTAACTCCAGAAGAGGTACTGCTTTTTTGTAGATACATTGTTCTTTATATTTCTGGCGTGGTGCTATAATATTCAACTGTGGTCTGAAATTAGAAGTTAGTTACTTCTTAATTGGAGTGCCAAATTGAAGCCCAGCCGAGTTACATTTTATACTGCATAGCATAAGGATGATGATGGTTCTGGACCTGAAGTCTATCCAAAACTATGAGTATTATAGTGATTTCGGCACTTCATGATTAGAATATCAGAAGTTACCACTCAATATTAGAGTTTGCATGCATACGTAAGCCTGCCAGGGTGCGACTTTCTGGTTCCCATGAATTGTAGATTTTCTTGCTTCATTAATCATTATATTTAACCCTTTTCTATAGTCCACTTTTCAACCTCAGCTCTCTCGAAAGCTCACCTTTCAACTACAATCTGAGTTGCAAACTCGAACTACAGATATAGTCCACTGTACAGGTATAGAACTGTTGGTGCCATTTGTTGTGATTAGCTGTGATGGTCTTAAAATTGTCCACTGTGGTTTTAAAAATAGTTGTGACTGGTGTTGAACTGTCAATGTCATTTGTTTGCCACATCATCCAACAAATAAGTAAAGTTATTGAATAGATCGTGGAATTCGACACTGGTGAAGTGAGAGGTTAGTGTGGCATGTAGGTCAGCTGAAACCACTTGTAAAGCCACCCGAGGTTGTAGAGCAAACAGGGTTTTCAGCTTTATTTGCAAATCCTAAGGTTTTAGGGTTACAGGTTGAGAAGTGGACCTTTCTTTATTCTAATATATGTAATATAGCTGAGTCAAACTCATAAAACTTGCTTCATAACAATTGCTATTCTCTGTACCTCTACCTAGCATTGTGATTATCCTTCCCTTGAAAGCAATCCATATAATCTGTGATATGCACCAGTGATTCTTAATTCTTGCAATTGATGGTTTAGTTCCATGGATATTCTGTTCTTGTTTACCTGGGGCATGCACGTCATATACCCATCCTTATGCAAATAAAACATTTTGATGGACTAATAATTATACGAAGGAAAGGTCGAAACATATGCAGGAACATAGTATTGCTTGGTAAACTTTGCCCATATATTTTTGTGGAAAGACATTGAAATATACATTTCATAGCAGAAATTTTTGGTCGAGAAAAGCTTTACGTAGATAATCCAAACAAATGTTGATGTTGTTGTGCAGGTAGGTCTTATTCTTCGTGCAATGGGATTTGATAATACAACTCACATCTACCTTGCTTCCGGCGATCTGTTTGGTGGGAAACGCTTCATGAGGCCATTCAAGGCTATGTTCCCACGCCTAGAAAACCATAGTTCGGTTGGACCTGGAAAGCTGGAAGAAAATACCCGAGGGCTGGCAGGTTCTGCAGTTGATTACATGGTCTGTCTCCTATCAGACATTTTTATGCCCACATATGATGGCCCAAGCAACTTTGCAAACAACCTCATGGGCCATCGCCTATACTATGGTTTCCGTACTACTGTCACGCCAAATAGGAAGGCCCTTGCTCCTATATTCATGGACAGAGAGGAAGGCCGGACAACTGGTTTTGAGGAGCGAGTGAGGCAGGTCATGTTAACCACCTATTTTAGTGGCCCCCACAAGCGCATTCATCCAGAATCTTTCTATACAAACTCATGGCCAGAGTGTTTTTGCCAGGCGAATCCTAGGAATCGTGCAGACGAATGCCCACCAGACAATATATACGAGGTTCTGGAGAATCAACTGAGTGAAGAAGGTATAGGAGAATTGAAAGCCACTAATCAGACAGAGTCGACCAGCCAAACAGAAGAGACTGTGATTTAACTAAGCAACAAAACTGTTTATTGTCTGAGATCATGACACTGGATACTATTGTCTGGGAGCATGACATGATCATGTATCAGTACCAGGATTGGTGTATTGATGGCCCCACATGCACTCGTGAACTGAATTACGAGAGCAGTGAATTAGACATAGCTTGGTGAAACAGGGTTTTCGCAGAGAAAACCATGCATGTTTTGTTATATAGTACCTGTTTTTGTTGTCCATTTTGAGTGGACATGGTGTGAATAATGAGGTAGCAATGGCTGGAAATCTTGTACGTGATGTTATTGGAGAGTCATCCTTTTTGTAAAAGTAGATCCCTTTTGTAGTTTTTGAAATTGAAAAAAGATCTTGTCTTGTTTCCGTGTCTTGGTCTCCGAGTAGCAGTGTGAAAGAAAACGTTTTTTTTTTGGATAAAACGCGTCCTCATAACTGTGGAATCCCACTCATCGTGGGGTAGGTGGAGCGCATAGGGGTATAAATAGGCGAAGCGGCGATGTCTTCTTCAGGTGTGTCGACTGCGGCTTCCATTACTCGGTGAGCGTCAGAGGCTTCCAGGGAAGCTGGGGCCCGAGCCGCTGAAAAGAGGAGGTCGCGTCCCTGCCGGATCCTCTCCATCATTTCTCCTGATTGGCTGCCCTGGTCGGCCTCGCAGCCCAGGAGGAGGCGAAGGAGCGGTCTCACTGGAAAGCGGTAGTGATGAAGAGCTTGAGGGAGGGGGTTGCTAGCTCTCCAGAGTTGACCCACCTCTTAACCGAGCTCGACGCAATCGAGTAGGTGAGCATCTTGTTCCCCTGTTCTTTCCTTCTTTCCGAGAGTATGGTTTGATCTTAACTCGTCTTTGTTCTTTTTGCAGGTTGAGAGCGCCGCCATAAGCGAGCTGGCTTGCAACATCCACATGATCTACTGCAACTGTGTTCTAGGGTTAGCGAAGAGGTTCACTGCCCCGCAGACCGCCTGAAAATCCTACGCGTGTGCCCCCCTTGGTCCCAGGCGTCCCCGGGAACGAGGAGTTTACCCGGGAAGCAAGAAATAAAGACTGCACAGCAAAGGATTAGACTCCAAGCTGGCCTTAGTATCTTAGGGTCATTATGTAATAAACTTAGCAAAGTTGCAAGGACTGAATGTAATTCAGAATTTTAATTCAGATGAATGCAACCTATGTCCTCAACTCCTGGGGTCATTTTCCAAATCAACCTTTGCACTAACGCGCAATCTTGCAAGATTTCAACTCCTTGCTCTCAAAGCTCTCCTGCAAGATTTTGCTAATGCCACTGGCCTGACGGTTAATTATGCTAAATCGTGCATCCTTCCAATTAATGTCTCGGATGAAAAAATGTTGCACCTAGCAGCAACTTTTGAATGCTCGATAGGCACACTGCCCTGCACTTATCTTGGAATGCCTCTGGAAACGTCTCAGCCCATGATCAGAGACCTCGCTCCAGTAAGTGATCAAGTGGAGAGACGACTAAATGCTTGTGCAAGATTTTTGCCTCATGGTGGTAGATTGATGATTGTTAACTCGGTTCTGTCAGCCCTTCCCAATTTTCTCATGTGTTCCTTGAAACTTCACAAAGGCTTTTTCAATTCAGTGGACAGGTCCCGGCGCCACTGTTTATGGGACAAGCGAGAAGACTCCACGTCTATGACTGGTTTAGCTGTTTAGGACAGAGTATGTCGTCCTAAAGATAGGGGAGGTTTAGGAGTAATCAATTTGGAACTACAAAATACAGCGCTATTTCTGAAACAGCTCCATAAATTCTTCTCTAAGGCTAACATTCCATGTGTTAAGTTAGTTTGGTCCTTATACACTGATGAAGCTCCACATGCTCAATCAAAAAAGGGATCCTTTTGGTGGAGGGATATTTTCAGTCTGGTTGATATCTACAGAAGTATTTCTAAATGCCAAGTGGGGGATGGTTCCACAGTTCTCTTCTAGAAAGATTTCTAGAATAATGATGAATTGCTCTCGGATAAATATCCAAGGCTATTCTCTTTTGTGCATAAAGAGGATTTGAATGTTCAGAAAGTTTTCAATATGCAGGACCGTAGCTCTCTGTTCCAATTACCCCTGTCGGTTGAAGCTTTTGGGGAATTTCAAGAGTTACAGCTGTTATGTGAAAACACTGACCTATCGTTGGAAACAGATGAGAGGTCTTTTGTCTGGGGGAAAACAGTCTATAAATCGGTGAACTTCTATCAATACATGTTCCAAAGTCTGCCCAAAGATGTCACTATGACAAAAATTTGAAATCGAGATGCATGCCCAAATTGAAAGTTTTCTGCTGGTTGATGATTAATGATCGTCTGAATACTAAAGATATGATGATGCGCAAGCACTGGCAGGTGGACGGTGGACCAGATTGTGTCCTATGTAACCAATCCATTGTGGAGGATGTTGATCATCTTTTCTTCAGCTGTGACTTTTCACAGGCTTGTTGGCTCCAAGTGGGCACTTCTTGGGATCTCTCGACTGATATAAGGGCCAGGATGGCCTCGGCAGCTGCTTCCTTCCCACACCCCAACTTCATAGAAATATTTGCATGTGTAGCATGGAACATTTGGAAAGTTCGGAATGACTACATCTTTAATGGGGTGGATCCCTCGCTTGAGGGCTGGAGAAGGAAGACTAAACATGACATACTTCTCCATTAGTACAGGGTTAAAGCCTCGACAGTTCAAACTTTGGTGGACAGTGCGGCTCTCTTTTTCGGTGGATAGCTCCAACAGTTTTCAGTTAACTTCTAGTTCTGTTATTTTATTTTCCAGGCTAAGTCCTATTTTTAGACCGTTTGTTGGTTGAGTCATCCCTGTTTGACTCTTCCTTTCCCCTTCTCTATTCACCCATGTAACTGCTACTTTGTGTCATATATATAAAATACCGTAGGGGCTTCCCCTACGGTGAAACGGTCTAAAAAATCTAGTTTCCGAGGAGATCTCTTAGGTGCCAAGCATCCTTTCTGTATGCATCCCAAATTCGTTGCTAAGATGCAGATACAAGAGCCATACCCCCTAAGGAAGCTATACCTTCCGAGCGCCTACTCACTGTCCTCGGTTCGTGAGCCAGAGGGAAACTGTCCACTTGCCGGGATGGACGCTTTACACCCGCAAAGGCTCCCGACAACTACCAAGCATGCGCAGGAAGATGGTATATTGACTCTGAGGGAGATATGTATGCCTAAGTGCAGGATGCATATGCAAGAACTTAGCTGCGGTTTGCTGGGTCCTTGATCCCTCCTGCCTTCCCGGGTTCTCCACACCCTGTTCAGTTCCTTACCTCCTGATTCCATTCGATCTTGTCCCGAGAAGACGCTACACACAACAAACTTTCACTAGGAAAAGAATGGGCCCTCTTTCCAAGTCATGATAGTGTTTCATCTGAAGCAACCCGCGAGCTAAGTTGCATGTGCATTTCTGAGGCAATGTTCATTACACCACAACACTGCCTGATTCCCTCCTTTTCGTGGCAGTACGGCATGACCGGGTGGCAGTGCCTAAGTTGGTAGGACAGTCGCGCTCGACCCGCCATGCCACCGGCACTATGTCAGCCCCTGCTTGCGGGTTGTTACGGATAACACACTTCATGTCAAGAATTGAGGCTCACGGAATTGAAATAACTTATCTTTTATTCCCTTGGCTATGATTTTTTACACCCTATTACAGAACATTAGCCCCCTGGGCATGCTTAGAGGATTCAACGTTGAGCGATTCGTGTTCGTAATCAGGGGTAGAACTTTGGGAGATTCTCGATATTCCAGGCGTTGCCTTCAGGCCTGCCTTTCTCGTCTTCCAGTCAGACTGCTTCAGGTCTCAGGGTATGAGCAACCCAGTAAGGACCTTCCCACTTGGATGACATCTTGTACATGCCCTCATGCGATTGCTTCTTGTGGAGTACCAGGTCTTCGGATTCTAGTTCCCGTGAATGGACATGGCGGCTATGGTAGCGGTGCAATCCTTATTAGCATCTTGCGGATCGTACTGATGCCTGACACCGAACTTCCTCCAGAAATTTTATGTCATCAATTCTTTGTTCCATCCGGGCGTCCTGATCGTAAGCGAGTACCCGGGGAGATCCATGCATCAGCTTAGTTGGCAGGACTGCTTCTGCCCTGTAGACCGGGAAGAAAGGTGTTGCTCCAGTGGCTTGGCTTGGTGTGGTTCTGTTGGACCATAGCACGCTTGGCAAGTGTTCTATCCAATTCTTCCCGTAGTCTTCCTACTTTTCAAAGGCCTTGGTCTTCAGACCTCTTAGGACCTCCGCATTGGCTCGCTCAACTTGTCCATTGCATCTTGGATAGGACACCGAGGCGAAACACACCTTAATGCCCATGTCTTCGCAGAATGCATGAGAGGAAAGCTCGGCTGGTGAACTGGGACCCATTATCTATGATGATCCTGTTGGGCACACCGAAGCGGTACACGTTTCCCTCGATGAACTTGATGGCGGCTTGCGCTGTCTGGCGCGGCACTGGCAGGACTTCTACCCACTTTGTGAACATGTCGATGGCGACTAACAAGTACTCATGCCATCCAACCGCCTTCGGGACCTTGCCGACGATGTCCAGCCCCTAGACCACAAAAGGCCAAGAGATTGGGATGGGTTGCAGAGCTTGGGCGCATTGATGTATGTTCTTCGCATAGTACTAGCATGCTTCGCAGGTCTTGACGAGTTGTCCCACGTCATGAAGGACTATGGGCCAATAGAAGCCTTGGCGGAACGCCTTTCCGGCCAACGCCCTGGAAGCGACGTGACTCGAGCACGTGCCTTCATGGATGTCCTTGAGCAGACTTTGGAATTCTTCTTGCGGGATGCAACGGAGCTTGACCCCATTGTTGCATCGTCTGTAGAGATGGCCGTCAATCAAGACATACATCTTGGCTTGACGGGCTACCCAATTGGCGTCATGATCATCTTCTGGGAGGACGTGCTCGGTCATGTACTTGATGACACTAGTACAGAACGACACATCGGAAACGGGCCAAAAACCCCTTCGGCAACGGAGAAAGGGTCCGTGTCCCCGACCATGTCACTGATGTGAAGGCCTTCATCGGTAACGGAGGCAAAAAACCGTTTCCGATGAGGTCTCCATTTGGCAACGGTTGGCGCAGACCTCCGTTGTTTTAGTTTTCCTACATCAGATACGGAGTTTTCCATCTACCCGTTTGCACTGAGCTTTTCTCATATTTCGGTTATATGCCATAATACATGAAAGGCTGATTGCACAATGCAATAAAACGTTATTCAATTCATAACATAGAACAAATGCCATCATTACATTGGTATACAATAATATCACTGTTTTTTACAATTTGACTACAATCATATCCATCACACATTGGCATAATGTAATATCACCTATTACACTTTGACTACAATCATGAACTCTAAACCTATAAGCAACTAACCTAACAAGATGGAAGGCTGGCTTAATTAAGCCAGCCTTCCATCTTTGACTTGGAGCTCACCTTCTATGAGCTCTCGGTCGTCGCAGTACCCACTCCAAGACCAGTATCCACGAAATTTCCTTGCCTTAAGTTTTCTGGTTCTCGGAATGATATATTGGTACTTTTATGCAGTGTTGCCGAAATAAACTCCTGCGTGAAAGAAAAAAAACTATTAGCGAAATGTACAAAATACATCTGGATATTAAAAAAATCGGTGGCTATTTTCTAGCAACTGCTTTGTTCGGTTGCCATTTTCGAGAAACTGCTAAGATCAACGGCAAATATCCAAGAACTGCTCTGTTTGGTGGCAGACAGTTCGCATTCCTTCCTTCTCTTCTTCCTCGTTCCACCCCAATCCCCCACCCGCCATGGACGACCGCAACAGAATAACAGAGACAACTACCGTCCATACCCACGGCACCGTTCTGGAGGTGGTGTACACGAACGAGGAGCATACCGTGGAGCGGATCCTCAACAAGTACGAGGAATGGCTAGCAGAGGAGAAGCATCGGTTCATCGGCCTTGACATCGAGTACACCCGTGATCGTCGGCGCATGGCTGTCCTGCAACTCGCCATGCGCCAGCATGTCCTCGTGTTCCACTGATGCAAGTCCAAGAAGAATTGTCCAGAGTTGGGCAAATTCTTTGAACGCAAGAATATCACCTTCGCAAGCGTGCACATCACCAACGACAGCAAGGTGCTTTCTTCTGCCGGCTTCCACATTCCACCGGAGTACTACGTGGACATCCAACTCGTATACAAAATCAAGGGTGGAGACGAGAGGGACGAAATGGGTGATCTAGCGGCAGACCTCATCGACAAATTATACGCCAACATGAAGAAGGAGTTCCCATCCAACCAGCACGGTTTTTGGGAGCGGATGCCGCTGCACAAAGTTAACCTCGACTACGCAGCAATAGATGGGTACGTGACCTACGAGTTGTATCGCAAGATCCTAACCTTGAAGGACAGGCTACGTCCAACATGGCAGGAAATGCTCAGCCCTAGGTGCAAGAATGCCCTAGGTGAATTGCAATAGGCTTTGGATGTGGGTGTTTAACTAGTTTGTACAGTTGGTGCTTTAATAATAAGTGTTTGTAATTATCAGAACATGTATGTGTGAATTTGCACTAGGAATTTGTTTATGTGATGAAATGCTCATACGTAGAACCTAGTTCATCGGCATCACAGCCGGTCACAGAAAGATTTATACCTTTCACTCGGCGGGAGATCGAGGAGGTGCAGGCCTCTGCCAGATGCGCTGAGATACTACCAGCGCGCTGCGACGCAATCACCTCCTCCTCCTTCTCCTTCGTCGACATCCACCTCCTCCTCCTTCTCCAGATCAGACACCACCTACAGATCCTCCACCACCTCCAGATCGGCCACTTCCTCCTCCAGATGGGTTTCTGCTGGTAGATCCGCCGGAGGTGCTGCACCACCACCTCATGAATGACCTCCTCCACATCGGCCTGGCTCAGAAGAAGCCGGGAATCACCGGAGGAGGAGGGCGTCAGATGGTGGCGCTGCCGCATCATTAGCGGACGCATGGCCGCCTCCAGATCGACCTTCCCCTCACGAAGGGCTGCCGCTAGAACGGTGCTGCCGCGGTGGCTAGAGCCGCGGCCGCGATGGCCGGATCTAGAAGCGCCGACAGAGGAAGCCATTAGAGAGAGTGAGGAGAGTTGAAAGCCACAGTGTGCGGCGGCTAGGGTTGGAAGAGAGACAGTGAGAGAGTGATAATGAGAACGAGCCGGCAGTATATATAAGCACCACATTGGCAACGGACATTTTATATAACCGTTTCCATTGATTTTACACCAGCGAGAGAGTAAACTTACTAACAGGTACTCTAAATTACATATGAACGCAGAGACCACTTAGCAGCTAATGCTACTACATACGGACTTGATAATGAAGTAAACGATTACATATATGCTACTACTAGCTAATGCTACTACTAGCAGCTGCTGATGAAGACTCGGGCTCGTCGTCGCTGTACATGAGTGCGTCCCTCCGGCATAAGGTACCGTCGAAGATCTTGATGCAGAACCCGTTGTCGCCGTCGAACTCGAAGCACAAAAAGTGCCCCTGCTCAAGCTTGTACGCTTGGGCGAATGACTTCCATCCCTGGCCGAGGTACAAATTCCCCCCGCACTCACGGCCGTCTTCACCGCCCAGCTGCCGTTCTCGCAGTCCTCCATCTTCAGATGCATGGTAGCTGCCACCATGCTTTGGAGCTTCTCTGCGAACGCCCTCGGGAGCCTCAGGCGGCTCTCGATGCCCTTGTACAGGATAACCAAGAACTCGAAGCCGCGCAGCTCCGGGGACATGTCTTCAGAGGACGGTGATGGCGACACCGACGGCGTGGCATTGCCGCTGTGCCCCCTACCACGGCCTCGCCCTCGTCCACGGCCGCGACCGCTGCTGGTACCTCTCGCCATGGATTTGGACGGAGGGGATCTGGCGAAGTTTGAATAACTGTAGGCGATGGACTGGGGCTTCAAAGAGACCGCTGCTGGTACCTCTCGCCATTTATACTCGCGGGTCTGCTCCGCCCACCTCCCCATCTGCCCATTCGCTAGCCTCCACGTATCAACATTTTCAACGGTTGGAAAATTCTATCCGTTACCATAGAGGCAAATATTGGAAACGGACAATTTTATTAACCGTTGCCAATATAATAGGTGACGGAGATTGGAAAGGGTCCGTTGCCAATGTAGGCGGGTCAGGTTTGTACGCACCGGCCACGCGGAAAGCGCGATTCTCCGTCGCCTAACACCTGCCGTTTCCATAGAGGGGTATCCGATGTGTCATTCTGTACTAGTGTGATGTCCATTGCCCATGGTGGGTGGGACCTTTCAGCCACCTGCACTTCTTGACCTAGAAGAAGCACAACTTCTCTGGGTTCTGAAGCTATCGGGTCTTGATTGCCTTCCGGGCTAGCTACCCGTGTTGTCGATGTAGGCGGGTTGCCAGCCCCAGTGTCGATGTAGATCTTGCCTTGAGTCTCTCGGGAGAGATCAAAGGTTGCCGGAGCACCTCGATGTAGATCCCGGGAGGTACTGGCTCTTGTTTGGAGGCTAGCTGAGACAACTCATGAGCGGAGGTGTTCTCTTCCCAGGGGACGTACACAGCCGTGAAGCTGTCAAAGCGCTGCTTTAGCTTCCAAACCTCCTCCACGTACAACGCCATTTGAGGCAGGCATACTCCTTGTTCACTTGCTTGATGACTATCTGAGAGTCACCCTTGACGATGAGCTTGTTGAAGCCGAGGCCGATGGCAGCACGAAGTACCGCAAGCAGACCCTCGTACTCCGTCATGTTGTTTGAGATGTTTTCCTTGTAGTGCATCTGGACGACGTGCTTCAGACGGTCGCCAGTGGGTGAAATCAGGACGACTCCGGTACCTCCTTGTCCTTTGGTGTAAGAGCCATCGAAATACATGGTCCAAGCACTGGGGTCTTCTTTCCCGGGAAGGCAAGTTTCACCTTCCGGGTCCATTCTGCTGTGAAATCGGCCAACGTCTGGCTCTTGATGTTGTCCGTGTGCTCGAACGTGAGACCAAAACCCTGAAGCTCCATGGCTCACTGTGATATGCGTCCTGTGGCAAGTGGGTTCTCCAGTGGACTTCTCAGATTATACTTCGAGACCACGGTGACTTGATGGCTTTCAAAGTAAAGCCTTATCTTGCGGGAGGTAATGACAATTGCCAACAACAACTTCTTCATCATGGATACCGCTCCCAGGCATCGCGAAGTACCGAGCTGATGAAGTAGATCGAGTGCTGCACCTTGCGAGGCACCGAATCCTTGACGAGTTCTGTCTTCTCGGGTTGATCTTCCAAATGTTCAGCTTCTTCGGGTGGAGGCAAAGTATCACCTAGAGGCACCTTGCCATGGTTAGTCCCACCATTCTCAGCGTCCATCACCATGGCGCTAGTTGGTAAGGCAGGCGGGGCTACAGGATCTTCAGATCCTTCTTTGCCGGGCTGCCTCTTCTTGTTTGGTTGCCCCGGAAGAGTGTTTCCGGGACGCTTGCCCTTGGTCTTGCTTGATTTTTTCTGGGGAGCCTCGCGTTCCACCACGAGCACGGCACTGATCACCTGGTTGGTGGCAGCGATGTATAGTAGCAATGGCTCCTTTGGCGTCGGGGCCACGAGGATGGGCGGCGCGACGAGGTAGCGTTTAAGATATTGAAGAGCTTATTCAGCCTCTGGGTCCACTCCACTGGACCTGACTTCTTGAGCAGCTTGAAGAAGGGCATAGCTCGTTCCCCAAGCCTCGAGATGAAGTGCCCGAGTGCTGTGATGCACCCATTGAGTTGTTGTACATCGTTGACTCATCGCGGCGCCTCCATACGCTTGATGGCCTTGATCTTGTCAGGATTGGCCTCAATCCCCTGGTGGGAGATCAAGAAGCCAAGAAGCTTGCCGGATGCAACTCCGAAGACACACTTGTCGGGGTTAAGCTTGAAGTTGACCCGGTGCAGGTTGTCAAAGGTCTCATGCAGGTCTTGGATAAGGGAGTCCTTGTATCGGGTTTTGACCACGATGTCGTCGATGTACACCTCGATGTTGCAGCCCAGCTGTGAGCCAAGGCGTGCTTGCATGGTGCACAGGAAAGTTGCACCAGCGTTCATGAGGCCAAAAGGCATCCGGGTGTAACAGTAGCAGCCCTTGGGAGTGATGAAGGCCGTCTTTTCCTGATCCTCCACCGCCATCATGATCTGATGCACCAGGAGAAGGCATCCAAGAAACACAGTAACTCGCATCCGGCAGTGGAATCCACGATCAGGTCGATCCGCGGCAAAGGGAATGGATCCTTGGGGCAGGCCTTGTTCAGGCCTGTGAAATCCACGCAGAGCCACATATTGATGGTCATGGGTTTGGGCACCACCACGGGATTAGCCACCCAAGTAGGGTGGGGAACCGCCCTGATGACGCCAGCTGCTAACAGCTTGTCAATCTCGGATACAATGAACTCCAACTTCTCCTTGCTTTGCTTTCGAAGAACTTGCTTCACGGGACAGGCGTCCGTGCTTACCGCAGTTTGCGCTCGATCATCTCCCTTGGAACGCCAGGTAAACCTGATGCCTCCAAGGCGAAGAAATCAGAGTTAGGAAGGTGATGAGCGTGCTTTCCTATTTGTCGGTGAGTTGAGCGCCGATGGTGGTGGAGCGGCTACGTCACTAGTCAGCGCCACCTTCTTGGTCATCAAAGTGTCCCCGTGGAAGGGTGTATTCTTGGACAGAGTTGAGGTCGAGCCCCTGAGAGACCCTTCGTTCCCGGGGAAAGCACTGACATCACACTCTATCACCTCGTCTCGGGTGGTCGACGTAGCCACCACCATCTGGTTCAACTACTGGACGCAGTACATGGCGTCAGCTGCGTCGGCTTTGAGCTTGATCACACCCCACGCTGCAGGGATCTTCATCATGTTGTAGGCGAAGTGCGACATGACCATGAACTTGGCCTGAGCTGGACGGTCGAGTATGTCGTTGTATGACAGGGGCGTGTCGGCGATGTCGAAGACGATGTCCTCGATCCTGAAGTTCTCGGGGTCACCAAAGGTAACCGGAAGAGTGATCTTCCCCAGAGGCCGCGTGACGCTCCCATTCACGCCTTGGAAGAGGCCAGTGCTTTGCAGGCGGGAGAGGGGTATTTGCATAGTGGCCAGGACCTTTGCTATGAGCAAGTTGAGGCCAGACCCCCCGTCGACCAGCATCTTGGTGACCTTGTACTTGTGGATGATGGCCGTCACGATCAGTGTCAGTCTTCCCACCCCGGAAGTACTTTTGGGATGATCGTCCGTGTCGAAGGTGATGACTTGGGTTGACCACTCCAGGGGCTTGCACGGGGTGGAAGGTTCTACCGCGTTAAGCTCCCGGACTAATCTCTTGCACACACCATTGGACGGAGGCCGAGAAGCTTCCCCGTGAATGCATGCCACGACTCTGTTGTCCTCCTGGAACCTCCCGGTGTTTCCGTCTTGCGGGGATTACTCCTCCCCGTTGCCGTTGGAGGGCTCTTGGTTGTTTTGTCTGTGGCCGCCTTGACTTCCACGTCCTCCTCCGTGGCCCCAGCGTCCACCTCTGCGACCCCAGCCCCGGCCTCCACCTCCTTGGCGACCTGTAGGGCAGTCACGTGCGATGTGTTCCCATTTGCCGCAGTTGTAGCAATCGTCCGGGTTTGTCCCGTCATCCCGATGTTGTTCTCTCATGGCGAGGTACTTGATCTGGCGGCAGTCCTTAAGGGCGTGATTACTGTCGGGGTGTATGTGACACCAAGGTTCCTCATCCTTAGGGGTGGTAGAAGACTTGCCTTCTTGGAGTGTGGCTCGGTGAAGAAGACACGCTTGTTGAGTCCAGAGTCCCGTTTCTTGTTCTTGGTGGAGGCAGGGTTTTCCTTAGGCTCTTCCTCCCCGGGAAGCTTGACTCCTTCCTCTCGGTGACATGGGTGCTTTGTTGGAGATATTGTCGGTGTCCCGGGAACGGGGCCCTCCCGGGAACCTGCCGCGTGGAGGACCCGCCCCTCGAAAAGCGGAAGGCAGCAAAGTCCCCGGCAGTAGGAAACAGACAATGAGCCCGCCCGGGAAGGGCATCACTCTCAGGAAGGGCCCAACACGTGGCAGGCGCGCTCTGCGCCCCAGCCCCGGGATGGGTTGCTTCGTACGCAAGGAAGGAGAGTTAGGACGCACAGACAAAGCCAAAATCGCGGTGCCATCAGGGCAGGCCCTGAGCCCCGCGTAGCGGCCAGGCGGTTGACAAGACAACACACGCGGTCTACTCCATTCCGGCAGAGCAGACGGCATGAAGGACAGCACGGTGAGACGGTGCCACGAAGGAGGCTGGAGGCTGCCACCTGGGCCGAGGCGTGATGCGTGCCCTACCTCGGTGGCACGCCCTCAGCATGACCACTTGTGGTGTCCCCTTGGCGTATAAAGGAGGCCTAGGTCAATTGTGGAGGCAAGTCACCATTGCTAGCAGCAGCTCTTAGTCTTAGACTTGTACTCGGGGGCTGGACAGGAGAAACCTCGGGAACCTCCTGGTGTGAAACCTAACAGCTCACTAGTGTAGAGAGCGCTGGTAGTTCACCCACTGTAACTCATCAACTCCGCAATCCAACCAGACAAGCAGGACGTAGGGTGTTACGCGGCGGCGCAGCCTGAACCTGGATAAAACCTTGTGTGTTGGTGCTTGAGCTCGGGGACCGATTCTGGAGCACCTCGCGCCCTCCTACCGAACAAACAGGGGGTGTCTAACATCCCCCGTGTCCGCGTACCGACATGCGATGATGTAGTGCAACCCACGACCATCACCATGTCAAGACCCTCAACACATCCCAAGTCGTCATCGAACTCAAAGGTGAATTCCTTCCAATATATGACCCACAATATGTCGCCTTTGAACGGTATGCTACTTGACCATCATCCCCTTTGCTTGGCTAGGTTTGTCACGATGTGTACATGTACACGGGAGGATGACCAAGATGCACGAGGAGCGAAGTCCAACAAGACGATGGCATGGAAGAGAAGAAGGAAGAAAAGCCTGAAGATTCGGCCGCCGGTACTACCGGAGCTCACCCACCGGTACTACCGTCGAAGCTCGGAAGCTACTGATGCCGCGATCACCATAAGCATTACTACCGGAAATATTTCCGGTACTACTGGACCTTCGCGGATCGGAGCCATCCGGTACTACCGGCCCCTTCAGCCCGGTACTACCGGCCCTGCGCGTGCCTATGTGCAAATCTGGGCATTTTGACCCTTGTACCCCTTCCCACCTACCCTTTGGGTCTAGACTATAAATAGGAGTTCCCCTCCACCTCTTGAGAGATGGGTTAGATGATGAGAGAGAGTTGAGCATAGGCTCCTTAACCACCCCTTATGGTGTTGCCTCCCCTTGTGGATTCAAGGCTTCCTCTTGTGGATTCAAGACCTCTTCTTGTAGTGTGACTACTAGCCAATCTTTCATCCTTGGGTGATTCTATTGGATCGGTTGGGTTGACCGTTTGGAGAAACAATCCCCCAAGATCTCTCCTTGTAATTGCTACTTGCCAATCTCTCTCTTTGGGATTCTATTGAACCGGCTTGGACCTACCGGTGAGGGAAACGTGTCCTTGTATCGTGTTTGTGTTCTTGTGTTCTTGGCGTTCTTCGTGTGTTCTTGCGTGAGTTCTCCCAAATCCTCTGTCAATCCGTGAAGATCGGGACCTACCCACATCATATGGTATCAGAGCTCTAGGTTGCCACGGATTCTACTTGTGTTGCCACCGAAATCCCCCAAATTTTTCTTTGATTTTGAGAAATTCGAAAATTGTCACAAAAATAGCCCCAAATTGCTTTTGTTTGATTTGGAGATTCTTGTGCGTTTGGACAGGTTTTGATCCATAGATCTATTGCTAAACTAGTTGATCTAACTTCCTTTGCGTTCCCATAGCCTAATTACTTTGATTTCCCCTCCGATTTGGTCATTTTCGGGCCCTTTTTCCGCCCAAAATCGCGAAATTTCGAGTCTCGGGCACGAACAGCGACCACGGCCGATACTACCGCCCATAATTCCGGTACTACCGGACCTGCGCGTACAACGGCCGGTACTGCCGACCAGTTTTGCCCGGTACTTCCGCACCTGCGCAAAAACAACAATTTCTGTACATGGTTTTGGCCATATCTTTTGAATTCAGACTCCGTTTTTGGTGTTTTTCGGCTCGTTTCGAAGCTACGATCAAGGCCTACGTCACCATTGCGGTTGATCCATCATCTACCACCACCAAAATCTTGATGATTGCTTGGGCTTTGCACATTTGCACCGTGTAGTTTCCGAGCAAAACTTGCATGCGCTAGTTGATATATATCTTGTGTTGGCATCTAAGAAGTGGGTGTGCAAAAGAGAAAAGATGCAAAAAGAGCCAAAGAGAAAAGAAGAAACCACCACTTGGCATATCTCTGGTAGGAAGCGCGCAAGCTCGATGAACATCTTGTAGGTGGTACATTTTGTGCAAATCTTGTAGCCCACCAATAAATTGCAATCGAGCTAGTGGCTCTCCTTGTACTTGTGCAACATGAGCTTATAGTCTTCGCTATGATCATATGGTTCTTTAGCTCACTTCTTGGTTGCATGAGTCCCATTTATCTCTCCGTGCATGTGTTTCTTTGAGCTACATTCTTATCTTTTGAGATTGACTTGTTGTTGCTTTGTGATCATCGTGGTTCTCTACTTGCCTTTACAATATCTTGGTTTCCGGTTGGTTCAATTTGCTTTCCACCTACCATATCTTCCTATCCATTTTTAAGCCATGTGTGTTTTGGAGTTTGCTTTGGATACTTGAACACAAGCACTTTACTTTGTGATGGTTCCCTTTGGTTGTCCACGGCGTCCA
Source organism: Poa pratensis (assembly GCA_947311845.1). Classification (NCBI taxonomy): domain Eukaryota; kingdom Viridiplantae; phylum Streptophyta; class Magnoliopsida; order Poales; family Poaceae; genus Poa; species Poa pratensis. The sequence continues at coordinate 22,629,006 of CAMZMU010000045.1, forward strand.
ATACTATCTACAAAGGTGAGAGGTTGTGTTCTAGTTTCCTTCCATTCCACATATATACACTTGTCTTGTGAGTTGACATGTCTAGGGAGAGCGAATCCAACTATGGAGGCGAAGACCATAATGAGTACATGATGAGTCACATGGACTTTGATGCCTCATGCATTGAGGACATGGGGTACTTCTACACCGACAATGACCCCCATGACATGAGGGATCATCACCAAGACTTCCGCTACCACTACTCTGACTCCGACTATTCAAGCGTCCACGACATGGAGCGGTACCACGACTTCGAGCAACCTTCATCATATTGTATCGACTCCAAGTACACACGAATCGATGACATGGAGCGGTACCACGACTCCGACTACACAAGCTCCAATGACAATGAGGCGCAAATCTCCTCATATGCCTCACCATATGGTACCGACTTCGACTACAACTCCGATGACATGGTGGAGAACGGCTACGACTACTACTCTTGTAGCATGTGCGACGAGATCGACTACACCTTCGACAACATGCAAGAGGAAAGGACTCCCATCACCACCATGTTCAAGAGCGGCACCACCAAGCGTCATGGCACAACCTACTATGGTTCAAGCTCAAGACGGTGCTCCGACAAGACCACCATGCATTCGTCCTATGGAGATCCATCCACTTCAAGAAGGCGCCATGAGATGGACATTGCCAAATGTGCCAAGTGTCCCAAATCTCCATCAACTTCAAGAAGGCGCCATGAGAAGGAGATCGCCAAGAGCGCCAAGCTTCGTCATTCTACATCGACAACAAGACGGCGCCCCAAGAAGTGCATCGACAAGGGCAAGTCAAGTCAAGGCCCATCTAGCTCATCAAGCCGCCACAAGAAAGATGCCACGGTGGACAACAATATGTCTAAGCTTCAAGACGATATCAACACACTTGACAAGCTTCAGAACATATCACCAAGCTCTAGTGGAAGCTCCAAGAAAAAGTCGCCAAGGCATCCAAATGACTTTCGACGTCACCCCTCCACTCAAGAGCGTCAACAACGACATGGGGAGAAGGCAAGAAGGACGACACACCATCAAGCAAGTGCGCCAACAAAAGCTACAAGTTCCACCTTTGATGAGATCATGGCTGACATAGACAAATTCTTCGAGCAAAGCCTACGTCGACGCCGGAAGAAACATGGTCACAAACGTGAGGCCACAAACCCATTGGCACCATTCTCAAGCACTTCTCTTCATATGGTATCTACACCAAGTGCCACCACTACATGGGCGCCCTTTGTAACACCCCGAAAATTTCACCCTTAATTTTAGTGGTGTTTTCTGACGACTGAAAAACTTTTTCTCTTTTCTCTTTTCTAAACGTTTATTCAAATAATTTGATAACGATTTGACTTAGTGATATCTCTCTCTAGAATTTTTCCAGTGATCCACGAACCACTCCCACCCTCGACAAATCCAAGGCTCATGTACACAAGATGCCTAGACACGCCTAACCAAAATACCACCTGAATATCATCCATGAAAGACCTTCTTTCCATGAACATGCAAGTATACTGTCTTGCGGACAATTACCAAAACCATTTTTATGTACTACCAAATGAGCCCATATTTTATGGACGCCATCCCCACACCAATCCTACTGCCTGGTAATTTATTTGGAATTTTTCTGAGTTGAGGAGGACCTCTGTCAATTCATAAAACATCTCGTGTGCGTTGGGTTTTCGAAAAACAAATGGGTAGAGCGTTAGCTAGTTTTTACGACTAACCTTGTTTGTGTTTGTTGTTTACGACTAACATTGACGCATGTTCATTGTACTAACATTCATGCATGTTTTCTTGTTGTAACATTTACAATATTTGCTAGATTTGTTGGTTGCTTGCACGGTAAAATCGTTTGTTTTGATTAGATAAAATCATGCGTGATAGTTTAATTCTGTTTGAAAGTTTTTGAGTAGCTTAATTAATTTAATTAAAAAGTAATTAGCTTATAATCGTTCTAATTTTGCTAATCTGGTGTGCTTAATTAGATGTTACTTTGCGCGGGCAATAGAAAGTTAGAAAAGTTGATTTGGCTTGTTTTGCTTGTGCATGTTCATGAGCTAATAATATCTTGCATGCATGCATCGATGGAGCTAGTAGAAATAGTACGTGCATGCATGCACAAAGGACCTGCCCTGCATGACGTAAGAGCGTATGTTAGCTGGTTCTTGCCTGGAGTTGTGCATGTCTAGGGAAACGGAGTCAGCTCGTCCGTGTCACCCAGGGAGAGGACAGCAATTAGAAGTTGGCCGGACACGTAGCTGATCCTTACGAGTGAAGGATCCTAGATATTTTAGCCAGCGTTCGACTGAGCAGCTCCTATAAATACATGACGGTGCTGCTCGATGGTGATCGACCGATCGATCAATTAGTGAGGCAAGCAAGCTAGAAAAAGTTAGAGAAAGAAAGGAGAGAGCCATGCACGGCAGCGCGCTGCCAAAGTATAGAGCTCTTCTAAGACAGAGAGAGAATAGAGAGCAATCGTAGCCTCCTCCAACTCAAAGCCCTCCTATGCGTACTCTGCTCGCCATGGCAGCCATGGCCGAGCTTGAAGCTCGCTCCGTCAGCCGCATCGTTTCTCAGCGTCCCAGCCCGGCGCCACCATCCGCGAGTTCGGCGCAGCGGTGCGATTCCGTTCCCGCCACCGGCGCGAGATGCGATGGTGCAGAACGTCGGCGCCGGCGGCCGTATGCACATACGTGTACGTATGTACGTGCATGGCCGTGTCATGAGCATGCATGCTTGAAGAAGCCATTTCCCGTACGTGAAGCAAGCTAGAAGAAAGTGTACAGAAGCTGATCGTTGCAAAATGAGCTAGCTTTTCTTTCTGATTAAATCTCGCCGATCCATATCTTTTGATCCGTGGCTCCGATTGAGGTGATTCAAATTTCGATTCTTGGTTTGAAGAGATCTTTCCCGTGGTACCACTAGTAGAAAATGGGCCTATGGTCCCGGTTCGGTTGGGCCTTCAGTCCCGGTTGCCCAACCGGGACTGGCCAATCGGGACCAATGCTGGTCCCGGTTGGGCCACGAACCGGGACCAATGGTTGTCCACGTGGCCTGGTCTGCTGCTCGTGGGGGGAGACTCATTGGTCCCGGTTCTTAATACGAACCGGGACCAATGAGTGCTTTTTTTTTTTGGTATTTAGGGTTTAGGATTCGATCTCGCCGGTGCCCCCTCTCGCCGGTGCCCCCTCTCCCTCTCGCCGGTGCCCCCTCTCGCCGGTGCCCCCTCTCCTTCTCGCCGGTGCCCCCTCTCGCTATCGCCGGTGCCCCCTCTCCCTCTCGCCGGTGCCTCCGTCGTCTCCCCCTTCTTCGCATCGCCGACGAGCTCTCCATCGTTTCCGTACGCATATTATACGCTCTACTATATACACAGTACACGTTGATGCATATATAATTAATATTCGATCTCTTGCGAGAATACAACTATTTAATTACATGGAGATAGATCAAGCCATCAAGGCATATTTAGTTCATCGTCCGAAGCATAATGTTCTCCCTTTTCATCGATGGCCTCCCTAAGCAGAAATCCCGCCAATTCCTCTTGAATTGCTCCTACGCGCAGTTTTGGGTCGAGCGTCTCCCGCAGGTCGCTCAAATGAGTTGTTCTCCGCTCAGTGGTCAACTCGCGAATGAACTCGCAAACGTAGAATCCACATAAATTACTCCCCGGTGGCTGCTGCGGACATGTCACCGATTTATAAGTTAGCTCATCTTTGAATGGACCTTCTACCTTCTGTTTGAAATGTGTCCAACACCTGCTTTGGCAAAGAAAATGAACAAAGGAGTTATTAATTACTTGACATAAGGGAACGAACGAAAGAGGGCGATATAATGCGATAATGATTGAAATTACTTGTTGAGCATTTCTTTCATGTCGGACCACATGTCTTGGTCCCAACTTAATGAGTCGTGGACTTCAACTGTGGACTTGTCAGGTTGAATGCTTAGCAGAATCCAGTGGAACCTGCGGACGTTTACATAAAGCAGACATGCATAGCTCATTAATTACACTTAACATCGAGAAAGCCAAATAAAAATATGTACAAGACAAAACACTCACTTGAAGTTGTAAGGAAATAGTATTTCCGTACAGAAATGTTGCATGGTTAAAAAGGTGGTCAGGTCATGCTCCACGTCTTTGGGGTGATTGACTAAGGTATATGAATTCACGATATACGGGTCAACGAACCCGACCTCAAAAACTTTAGTTCTTTTGCATTCCATCATCTTCATTCTGCATAATAGCGTACAAAAGGATATATATATAGTCAGGATAATATAATACAGGCAATGAACGAGCTGAGCTAGAGACTTAATTACGAAAATAAATCACTTACAGACAATAGCAAGAGAGGATAGATTTGTCGAGGGCGCGCTTTTGGAATAACTGGAACAGTTCAGTCAGTTGAACCTGTATAACGTAACGTTTGAAGAAATGCTCCACTCTAACGTCCACCGGAAACCAATCTTTCGCGTCCTTCTTTGATGTGTGCACCAGGTACCAGTTATGCAAATTTCGCATATGTGTTGATAGACGCGCGAGCTCCTCATTACTGACCATAGGCTCCCCTTGGACATATTTCCGTGCCATCTCTAACATTGGCGCAGATTCATAGCCTAAAAGTTGACCAAGGCTCATACCCAAGGCGGTAGCCTGTTCCTTGGCCTGCGATACAGTGACACCAAGTTCTTTAGCAGCAGCCATGGCTCTGGGGTCCAATAATTCCAGGTCCTTATCCATAGCGTCTCTGAAGTCCTTGTCGGCATCGGAACACACTATGAGCGGGGGGACCGATTGATTTTTCTGCTGTCCGAGCTGGGCAATTTGTTTCCCGCTTTTTGCACTTCTTCCCTTGTTCTGCTCAGACTGGGCACGTGCTAGCTTAGTAAGTTCACGACCATAGTCAGATGGCAGATTCATCGATATCTGGGATGGCTGCTCAAGGAAGGACTTTCTCCACTTTTTGGTTTTTGCATCATATACCGGCTTCTGCTCGGGCTTTTTTGGTGCAAAAAAAGCCTTATTGTAGGCAGCCACCTCCGCGGCGTTTTCCGCTACAGTCCTGTCATAAGGTCTAATGGGAAGATTCTTATGAGGTACTGTTGGGAGGGGCGACCTTTTACGTTTCGGTGATCGCTTACCCCTCATAGTACGAGTGGTGGGCGGAAACGGCTGACGCGGCGGCGGAGACGGCTGACGCGGCGGCGGAGACGGCTGCGCTGGAGACTGGTGAGGCGGTGAAGAGGACTGTTGCGCTGGAGACTGGTGAGGCGGTGAAGAGGACTGTTGCGCTGGAGACTGGTGAGGAGTCGATGGCCTTGGCTGCCAGTTCGGAAGCACGATGAATTCCTTTGGCCATAGAATGGTCGCTTTCTTGGCTTCTCCAAGTTCAAGCACCTCCCCATCTTCACCTGCAGGGTGTTGCAGCTTCAGCTCCTCATAATCTTTCATCACTTCATCCACCGCGACAACAGCGTAGCCATTTGGAACCGGAGAGAAATGGTAAGTTGGATTAGGTCCAATTGGTACGACATAGCCGACCGCCACCTTAAAGGTTAAGTTAAAAACTTTCACATGCATCTCACAAGGTGTGCTCTCCATGATATCATCCACTGGGTAGCGACGAAGTGGAGCCACTGCATCATCATTACCATCCTGGAGCTCCGTGGAAGCCACGCTGCTTTTCCGATTCGATGGGACACCGGTACCATCGCATGCAGCTTCTACCATGTGCCGTTGAGATTGGCCGCTAGTACCTTGCTGGCTAAGCACGGCAATTTGTTCCTTCTGCAGCTTTAATTCTTCTTCTATATTACGCAGCCGGTCTGCACCAGCGCGTGCTTCCATTGCCTCCTTTTCCTTTCTCCTCTGATGGCTTCTATCAGGAAATTTCTTCCTGTGCTCGGGAATCGCAATTGTCTTGGGCTTGGAGCCAGGTACGCCTCGTAACCGTCCGTCGTGTTCCTTATTCCCAAGGGCGCGTGTGAGCTCGTCATCCTCTCTATCGGGAATGAACCGTCCCTCTTCAACATCCTTTACTGCATTTCTAATTTCTTGGATGGGTAGTAGGGGATTATCTTTGTGTCTTCTGTTATATATGCACTTCCCTTCTGCGTCCAACGTGCCCCCATGCCCGTAAAACCAATTTCTTGCCCGTTCGATCCACTTGAGTGGCTCTGGAGTGATCCCATTAGCCAGCAGGCCCGCCTCAAGTTTCTCCCACTTAGGCATGCTACCAGCGTAGCCACCAGGCCCCATAGTATGGTGGTACATCTTTAGCAGCAGCATTTTTTGCAGACTTTTCCAGAGCTTCCTCTGATTTCTTGTACGCCACAAATTCTTCCCAGTAGTCCTTTATCTTCTCATACCCTTTATCGAAGTCTGGAGTCTTATTTTTCTTGACAAACAGTTTGTTCAATCTTTTCTTCCAGTTCTTGAATAGCTCGGCCATCTTCTTAAGTGCCCAGTCCTTGACTTTTTGCTCCATGATTTTCCGGGCAATCTTTTCTGCCTCATCTGGATCCTCCTCATCTGAATCCACCTCTGGCGCCGGCAGGGTGAAATTAACCATGAGCTTTCTCCAAAGTCTTTCTTTGCCCTCATCGCTGACATATAGCTGTCCTTTCTCGTTTGGCCGATGCCATTCTCGAACGGTGATCGGGATGAAGTCCCTAACAAGAACTCCGCATTGCTTTACCATTTTATTTTTAACACCAGGGGGAGCAGTCGGTGTGCCGTCTTCAGCGACTCTTTCGATCGTGTACCTTTCTTGGTCGCCCAACTTTTTGGCTGGGCCTCGTTTTGTCCTTACAGAAGATTTGCTCGATCCGGAGGGCTAAAAGAAGAAAGAGCGTTAATATATGTATATAGACATCAGAGACTTAATTAATACAATCTTCGGCTTCATTAATATATGTATATGCACCTCGCCGGAGTTTGCAACATTTAATGTTCCACCGGAGCCTTCGGCTTCTCCCTCGTCGGCTTCTCCCTCGCTGACTTCTCCCTCACCCCGGTCGTCGGGTTCTACCTCACCGGAGCCGTCTCTTCGGTTGAGAGACTCATCTCCCTCACCGGAGTTGTTCAAAAACTCCGTGGTGACATCGACAATATCTTCCGGCCCGCGGATTATATCCTGGAGGATATTTTCCTGATCTTCGTCTCGTTCCATAGTTTCTGCAAATTAAGAACAATGCACAAAACTTTAGTTGGGTAACTTGTTCCATATGTCAAGATACATCTACAATATCATAAACCCGTAAACTCGTATCGTAAACCCGTAAACTCGTATCGTAAACCCGTAAACTCGTATCGTAAACCCGTAAACTCCTATCGTAAACCCGTAAACTCGTACCGTAAACCCGTAAACTCGTAAACTCGTATCGTAAACCCGTAAACTCGTATCGTAAACCCGTAAACTCGTATCGTAAACCCGTAAACTCCTATCGTCAACCCGTAAACTCGTACCGTAAACCCGTAAACTCGTAAACTCGTATCGTAAACCCGTAAACTCGTATCGTAAACCCGTAAACTCGTATCGTAAACCCGTAAACTCGTTAACTCGTATCGTAAACCCGTAAACTCGTATCGTAAACTCGTAAGGTCGGAACAAAATTGTTTCCCTAACACAAAAAATCCTAAGTGTTTGAATTTCTAAACCTAAACAAAAAATCCTTTAATTCATACATTCATACATTCATATATTCATACAATTAAAAAATAGCAATTTCTTCTTAACCCTCACCGAGAGGGGGCGGCGCGAGCGGGGGCGTGGAGGCCGGCCGGCTTCGGGCTCTTCACGTACTGCCGCACTGCAATGTCACTGCAAATTTTAAAACAAAATTGCTAAGTTTCAAAATTGCTAAAACTAACTAAAACAGTAGCTAAATTCTTATACACAATTTTATCAAATTCTATCTAAAATTCTATCTAAAAATTCTATCTAAAATTAAGTCTATCTAAAATTTAAAATATTTTCTATCTAAAATTTTAAACAACTATCTAAAATTCAACAATTTTAAACAACTATCTAAAATTCAACAATTTTAAACAACACTATCTAAAATTCAACAATTTTAAACAGCACTGATCTATCTAAAATTCAACCTGCGGCGGAGGGCAGGGGGCGCGCGATGGGAGGGCCGCCGGAGCAGGGCGCGCGACGGCCGCCGGAGCAGGGGCGGCGCGTGGAGGTGGCGCGTGGAGGAGGAGGCTCGGGAGGCGGCGTGGCGGCTCGGGCCGGCCACGCGTGGAGGTGCGCGTGGAGGAGGAGGCTCGGGAGGTGCGCGTGGAGGAGGAGGCGCGGCGTGCGGGCGCGGCGGCGCGGGCGTCGAGGTCACCGGCGTCGAGGGCGAGGTTGGGCAGCCTGACGGCGTGCGGGCGCGGCGGCACGGGCTCCTCCTTCCTCCGGTCCTTAGGCGTTTCTGCGAACTGAATCGAGGAAGGAGAAGGGGAAGCAGTTAAGTAGCAGGGGTCTTTGGTCCCGGTTGCTGGAAAGAACCGGGACCAATGACCCTTTGGTCCCGGTTCTTGCCAGCAACCGGGACCAAAGAGTGGGCAGTTAATGCCAGATCGCGGCGCGCGTCTATGGACTCATTGGTCCCGGTTCTTGCTAGAAACCGGGACCAAAGAGTCCTTTTTCAAAATTATTTCGAACTTTTCAGTTCTGAAATTTTGTTCCCGCCTTTTTTTTTTCTTATTTAGGTGTTTGGATATGAATTTCAAATGGTTTTGAATCTGAAAAGACTTTCAACATGAAAAGTTTTTAAATTTGAATAAATAATCCAAAACCATTTTCTGTTTTCTAAAATAATTATTCTAACTATACAAACTATTAACCATTTTGCCATTTTCAATTAAAAATGCATTAACTTTATTGCATATTTTGAATTGACAAAACTTTCAACGTGAAAAGTGTTTGAATTTGTATAAATAATCCAAAATCAATTTTACATTATTATTGTCATTTTCAATTTAATATGGATAAATTCATATCTTTAAATCCGTAAGTCGAAATTCGACAAATAATACGTATAAATCGATAAAAATTGATTAAGTAAGATTTATGATTAAGTAATAATAATTATTAATTCAGTTAATTCTATTTTTGGTGTTGTAAAATCACATGGCAAGCAGAAGTAAACACACCCCTGATCCAACATCACCAACATTATTACACATGATACAACGTCTCACAAGCGCTTGAAAGAAACACACCCCTGATCCAACATCACCAACATTATTCTACATAAACGGACTTGCTGGCTCGAAGGCCGTAGGATTAGGGGGAACGGCGGGAGGAGCCAGCCCCGTGGGCGGCCGCCCGGTTCTCGCGCGCACGTTTGCGGCGGAGGGCAAGATCCATGGAGGATGAGTCTTTCAGCGCCCAATCCAGATCGGAAGCCTCCTTCGCCTTGAGCTGGTAGGAAGTCTTGGCTCGCTGGACAGGGTAGTCGCGGACAGACTGGAAGGAGGCTTCCATGGCCTCCTGTATCTGCAACCCACAACCTTCTTCCCCGTCGTCGCTCCAGTCGAAGTCGTCGTCCTCCTCCTCCTCCGCGGGAGGAGCGGCGGCGCCTGGTGGAGGTGCAGCGGCGCCAGGTGGAGGTGCGGCGGCACCTGGTGGAGCAGGAGGCCGGTAGCTGGGCATTCCTCTCCACGCCGGGCTCGTGGGCATACGGCGGGATAGACTCCCGCGGTTGCGCCCAAGCGCGCTCTGCCGAGCACGCTCGACCTCGTCCAGAAGGCGCTGCGGCGGGCGTGGCGGATCCATCTCGTGGAGACGATGTGTTCGTGGCTAGGAATGGTGGATTAGGGTTTACCCCGTCGGCGACAATATATAAAGACCTCCAGGGCAGCGCTGGGGGAGGACACGTGCCCAGGGAAGCGCTGGGGGAGGACACGTGTCGTGACCGCAAAGCCCGTCTTTAGTCCCGGTTGGTGTTACCAACCGGGACTAAAGAAGCACACGGATCGTGTGTTTCTTTCAATCGCTTGTGAGCCGTTGGATCAGGGGGTGTGTTTCTTTTGAGGGATTGTGAGCTGTTGGATCAGCAGTATCACGACCACTTCGTGAGCCACATGACCCGGTTGGTGTTACCAACCGGGACTAAAGATGCACACGGATCGTGTGTTTCTTTCAAGCGCTTGTGAGACGTTGGATCAGGGGTGTGTTTCTTTTGAGGGATTGTGAGCTGTTGGATCAGCAGTATCACGACCACTTCGTGAGCCACATGACCCGGTTGGTGTTACCAACCGGGACTAAAGAAGCACACGTACCCTATATATAGCCGCCCTCCTCAGACAAGTTACTCACTCACACAAAACATTCCAGCGTCACTCGGAGAGGCATCTTTGGGCAACCAGCGGCAAGACGTCTCTGATGACCTGCGACCGTTCCAAACGGTTGCAGATCATCAGAGACGTCTTGCCGGACGGTTGTAGATCATCAGAGACGTCTTACCGCTGCTTGGATCGAAGTGGCGCTCAAACTCACGAGCCACCGTCGGGCTGTATGCAGGGGGAACTGTGTTTGGACGGTCGAAGCTGAGGTTTGAGAGGTTCCCACGGGAGGTGTGGGAGCCGACAACCACCTACCACGCGTGTTTCACCACATAAAGGTTTAATACATTACTACACATCACATAAAGGTTTAATACATTACATTGATTTACATAAAAGCCATGAACCCTTCATCGCGTATGTCCCTGGCCTATGATCGCTTCAACCGTAACCATGGAGCATCTTCATTATTTAACGGGATGCTTGGGTCAGTTCTCACTGTGAAGGGCGGAATTTCATCAAACTTATCATAATCTGCTGACATGTCTGTCTTGTCCTCGACTCCCACGATGTTTCTTTTCCCTGAAAGAACTACGTGACGCTTTGGCTCATCGTCTGATGTATTCGTTTGCTTGTTTTTTCTTTTTTTCGGTCTGGAGGACATGTCCTTCACATAGAAAACCTGAGCCACATCATTGGCTAGGACGAATGGTTCGTTCTTGTAACAACCAAGATTCTTGAGATCCACTGTTGTCATCCCGTACAGCTGGTCTACCTTTATCCCTTCTCCATTCATGTTGACCCAACTGCACCGAAACAAAGGGACCTTAAAAGTAGGTCCATAGTCAAGTTCCCATATCTCCTCTATGCGACCATAGTATGTGTCCTTTTGCCCATCGTCGTTTGTTGCATCAAAGCGGACACCACTGTTCTGGTTGGTGCTCTTTTTATCTTGGGCGATCGTGTAAAATGTATTCCCATTTATCTCGTACCCTTGGAAATTCAATACAGTCGAAGATGGTGACGCGGCCAACAAGTAGAGCTGTTCTCCGACAGTGGTGTCATTCATGAGCTGTAATCGCAACCAACTGCCGAAGGTCTCCATGTGTTTTTCTTTAATCCAGGAGTCATCCTTCCCCGGGTTCTTGGAGCGTACATAATTCTTGTGTTCCTCGATATACGGAGCCACGAAGGTGGAACTTTGTAGAACTGTGTAGTGTGCTTGAGTTAAAGAATGCCCGTCCCTACATATCAGTGCTTTCTTTCCTAGCGTGCCTTTTCCACTCAGTCTCCCCTCATGCCGCGATTCAGGAACACCAATCGGCTTAAGGTCAGGAATAAAGTCAACACAGAACTCAATGACCTCTTCTGTTCCATAGCCCCTTGAGATGCTTCCTTCTGGCCTAGCACGGTTATGAACATATTTCTTCAAGACTCCCATGAACCTCTCGAAGGGGAACATATTGTGTAGAAATACAGGACCGAGAATGGCAATCTCGTCGCGTAGGTGAACCAGGAGATGCGTCATAATATTGAAGAATGATGGGGGGAACACCAACTCGAAGCTGACAAGACATTGGACCACAGCCTTCTGTAAACTTGGTAGAGTTACTGGATCGATGACCTTCTGAGATATTGCATTGAGGAATGCACATAGCTTCACAATGGGTACTCGAACATTTTCCGGTAGAAGCCCCCTCAATGCAACCGGAAGCAACTGCGTCATAATCACGTGGCAATCATGAGACTTCAGGTTCTGGAATTTTTTCTTTGCCATATTTATTATTCCCTTTATATTTGACGAGAAGCCAGCCGGGACCTTGATACTGCTCAGGCATTCAAAAAAGATTTCCTTCTCTGCTTTGGTAAGAGCGTATCTGCTTAAGTATTGACGCCCTTTATCCGTCTGCTTGTTGTATGGGTCTTTCATACGTTGCTGGTCTGCCCGTGCTTCCGGTGTATCTTTTGTCTTCCCATACACGCCCAGGAAGCCTAGCAGGTTCACGCAAAGATTCTTCGTCACGTGCATCACGTCGATTGAAGACCGGACCTCTAGGACTTTCCAATAGGGTAGCTCCCAGAATATAGAGCACTTCTTCCATATGGGTACGTGGTTGTCAGCGTCATTCGGAACAGATAGACTGCCAGGACCCTTTCCAAAGATTACTTCTAAATCCTTGACCATGTCATATATAACATCACCATCAGGGAGGTTAGGCTTCTTCCGGCAATCTGCCTCACCGTTGAAATGCTTGCCGGGCTTTCTTACGGCATGACCGTTCGGAAGAAATCGACGATGCCCCAGGTACACATTCTTGTTTCCCAAATGTATACTTTCAGTCTTATCTAAACAGTGCGTGCATGCATTGTATCCCTTGTTTGACTGTCCTGAAATGTTACTAAGAGCAGGCCAATCATTGATGGTTACGAACAGCAACGCTCGTAGGTCAAATTCCTGTTGTTTGTGCTCATCCCACACACGTACACCTGGTTCGGACCACAACTGCAAAAGTTCATCAACTAATGGCCGTAGGTACACATCAATGTCGTTGCCGGGTTGCTTCGGGCCTTGGATGAGCACTGGCATCATAATGAACTTCCGCTTCATGCACAACCAAGGAGGAAGGTTGTAGATACATAGAGTCACGGGCCAAGTGCTATGACTGGAGCTCTGCTCCCCAAAAGGATTAAAGCCATCTGTACTTAGACCAAATCTTAAGTTCCTTGCGTCATCTGAAAATGTCGGGAACTCTCTGTCGATTTTTCTCCACTGGGACCCATCGGCGGGGTGTCTCAACTTCCCGTCTTTCTTACGCTCTTCTTTGTGCCATCGCAACAACCTGGCATGCTCTTTGTTTCTGAACAGACGTTTCAACCGTGGTATTATAGGAGCATACCACATCACCTTAGCAGGAACCCTCTTCCGGGGGGGCTCGTCATCGCCCTCAACATCACCAGGGTCATCTTGTCTTATCTTGTACCGCAGTGCATTGCATACCGGGCATTTATCCATGTTCTCGTACTCACCGCGGTACAGATGCAGTCATTAATGCATGCATGTATCTTCTGCACATCTAATCCTAGAGGGCAGATAGTCTTCTTTGCTTCGTATGTAGTCTCGGGCAATTCGTTATCCTTTGGAAGCTTCGGCTTCATTATTTTCAGTAACTTCTCAAATCCCTTGTCAGAACAACCAGTCTCTGCCTTCCATTTCAGCAGTTCCAGTGTGGTACCGAGCTTTGTGCTGCCATCTTCGCAGTTTGGGTACAGCAACTTTTTGTGATCCTCAAGCATGGCCTCCAACTTTAGCTTCTCCTTTTCTGTATCGCATTCTCGCTTTGCATCAGAAATGACCCCACCAAGACCATCAGCGGGCTCATCTGATGCCCGATGTTCACCTCTTTCTTCTTCAACGTCTTCCATAACAGTATCACCGCATTCCTCAGGGAACATAGGATAGTTGTCATCATCCTCCTCTTCTTCATTGTCTTCCATCGTAACCCCTCTTTCTCCGTGCTTGGTCCAACAATTATAGCTGGGCATGAAACCTTTCCGAATCACGTGGTCTTGAATGGTTCTCGGGTCAGGGTACTCCCTGACGTTCCGACACTTCTCACATGGACAAGGCATAAAATTATTCACTTTGTTTGCCTCAGCCACATCGAGAAATTTATGCAGGCCTGCAATAAACTCGGAACTGCGTCGTTCGCCGTACATCCATCGCATCCGTGCATCCATCTGCATCATATATATAATTAAGTTTATCAAATACCATTACAATAACATCTTGAATAGTGAAATGACCACGGTGCGGGTCGGGCATAGTTGCTAACCACGGTGCGGGTCGGGAATAGAGAAATTTATGCAGGCCTGCAATATTTCTGTATCAATTACAGATGAAAAGGATATAGTTGCTAACCTCGGTGCGGGTCGGGCATTTCATCGAACACATCTTGTGCGTGGCAAAGAGAAAAAAAACTAGCACCTCCACTTCCCACCAATCCAGGAAAAAAAAACAGAGGAGAGAGGGGGGGTGGGGGCAACAATATATAGGCAGGGGAGGGGTATTGGTCCCGGTTCTTGGCACGAACCGGGACCAAAGCTCCGCGGCATGCCACGTGGTCCGGCTCTGGAGCTTTGGTCCCGGTTCTTGCATGAACCGGGACCAATGCCCCCAACCGAACCGGGACCAATGCCCCACGGGGCCCTGGCAGCTCGAACCGGGACCAGTGCCAGGCACTGGTCCCGGTTTTTGCCTGAACCGGGGCTAATGGAAAACAGTACTCCGGACGAAAAGTCCTTTTTCTACTAGTGTACTGTTTTTTCCATTTTAGAAATTAGTTAGTTTCGGGGCCTTTATTTATGTGTTGTATGTCCCTCCATATTTAGGCGTTCTTCGGGATTTCAACCCACGGCGAGTACGAGATTTTTTTCCCCGAACCATCTGCAGCCCGTGTTCGAAGGCAAGCTAACCCTTGCTATGAGCAGCTCAGCAGTGTTTGTTTGATTATTTTCTTATTGCCGTGCCGAGTGTTTATATTTTGTCTGTGTACTGTTATATTTATGCATGACTTTTTGTTGTTCGTGTTTAATGACTTGTAATATTGCTCCTGCCATGTTGCGTATCATGTTGCATATTTATTTATCGGACTTGCTTGGTTATATTATGTATTGTTATTATTTATCAAACACACATCATTCTTGAGACAATGGACTGGTGCGTTGATCTGTGATGGCGCTGGTCGGAGGTAACTCCGCCACAGTCATCTGGTTGACGTTTTATTTTCTAGTCAAACGAGAAGACGCTGGTCGGAGGTAGCTCCGCCACAGTCATCCGGTTGACGTTTCTTTTCTAGTCAAACGATAAGGCGCTGGTCGGAGGTAGCTCCGCCACAGTCATCCGGTTGACGTTTCTTTTCTAGTCA
This sequence comes from Poa pratensis, assembly GCA_947311845.1. Taxonomy (NCBI): domain Eukaryota; kingdom Viridiplantae; phylum Streptophyta; class Magnoliopsida; order Poales; family Poaceae; genus Poa; species Poa pratensis. The sequence continues at coordinate 22,644,251 of CAMZMU010000045.1, forward strand.
AACGAGAAGGCGCTGGTCGGAGGTAGCTCCGCCACAGTCATCCGGTTGACGCCATTGTCTTTTGCTAAGTTTGGACATTGATACTACCATTCTTTGAATATTGTGTTGCTAGTGTTTTGTCGTTTGATGATATATTATTATGTTATTGTGGTTGTTGTGCTGGACTAATCCTCTGTTGTTTGGACTATTGAATGATGAAACTTGATTAAATGAAACACCCCTCCAAACAACGATAGGGTCAGTCCATGGTGCCACTAATCTGAACTTTGAAAGCAGGACCATCGTCGTCTCATGGAGGACCATGGCCTAGTAGGTTGTTAAGCCCCTTTTGTGCCATCCATTGTGCGTAGTCGTTCGGTTGCGCTGTCCGAGGGGAGTGGTCGACAGGCACGGGTTCGGCTATAATAGGGAGTCCGGAGCAAGGCATACCCGGTAGCGCCGGGGGATATGCTGGATTTACTTGCCCGTTGTACCATGCGTATAGGGTGGTGCAGGAGAGTGTCTTAGCAAGTGGACCGTCATGTAAGTGTATTTTGCTTAGTACGACTTTGGCGTGACAACCTGAAGTGCCGGCTAAGTAAGGTGCATTTTGATAGTTGGGAATGCAACCTCTCGAGAGTGTCAACCTAGCAAGCTAGCCTCGTTCCTGGGATATTGTGACACCCCTCCCTGGCACATATCACCAGAGAGGCAGTCGTCCCGTGCGCCATCCCAAGATAACTGGCCGCACGTCACAACAGTGTAACATAATGGAAAATCATTACACAATCAGGCACATCAGTGCTACAAATGGTTTACAAGGCCATCAAGGAATGACGAAATATCAATCCCAGCATGGCACGATACAGAGTTTTAACTGGCAGCGGAAGACATATGAGAGGCTACGGCTTGGAGCGGCTCCACTCCACAGGTTCTGGCTGGGCTACTGATCCTAGCACGCTCTTGCTTCAAGTCCTTGCTAAGGTAGAAGATGAATCCTCGGCAAAACCTGGCCACAATCACAAGGCCCGTGAGTACATTAATATGCACTCAGCAAGAATCGCCCCTCATTACAAACAATCCAACAATCATGCAACAAGATATACATTGGAGATGAAACACTACACATAGCAAGGTGTACTCTAGATACATGGCATAAAAGTAGCATGGCATTGACAAGCAAAACATGGCATAAGCAAACAATGTGGTATCACCAGTGTAGAGTCCAAGCCAGGTGGGGTTGGATCGTACACCAACAATCAAACAAAGGGATTACCTGTGACGAGTAGACGAGTGTACCAGTTGGTACCAAATCTTATAACTACTCTTGTCAACACAATCAGGCTTCCAAGCCTCTAGCCAACTCTGGCTATCACTCCATCCAACTCTGACTATCTTCCGGGCATGCACGGTTGATGTTGGCTCTGGCCTAACTGTAGGCTTCCAACGCATCACACCGCCATCCCATTCACCTCACAAGTAACATTCCCTGCATCATCTTATTGTTCATTTAGTGAAATCAGGTTGTTCATCTTTCTTCCAAACAAGCCTTAGGTTTAACCTCCTGACACGACAAAGACACACAGTGTGACCGACACTGAACTGTTGTTCCATAACCTTGGAACGAGGCTAGACATCCAGATTTGACACTCTCGAGAGGTTGCAATTACCACCCACCTAAGTGCACCACACTCAGCCGGTACTTTAGGATATCATCCTTAAGGTGAACTCAGCAAGATACACTCACCTGACCGTTCACGCTACCAAGACACTCCCTGTATAGCCACCGACATAACTCTATGCCTTATGCAGAAGTGAATCCGGCACGTCCCCAACCCATGAGCGACGCCTAGCTCCGGAACCTTCGCAAGACTAGCCCCGACCAACTATGGTACCGACTAGACTTGCCAAAATGGTAGCATCAAAGGAGGCTCAATAGGTTACGTAGGTCAAGGCCCGCCCATGTGAGCGACAGTGGCAGTGCTTTCAATGTTCAGATTAGTGGCACCGTGGACTGACCCTATCGTTGTTTGGAGGGGTGTTTCATTTAATCAAGTTCCATCATTCACAAGTCCAAACCAACAGGATTAGTCCAACACAACAATCACAATATCATAATATATCATCACACGACAAAATATTAGCAACACAATAAATCAAGCAATAGTAGTATCCATGTCCAAACTTAGCAAAATAAAAAGAACGTCAACCGGAAGACTACGGTGGCGAACCCGCCGACCAGCGCCTTCTCGTTTGACCAAGAAAAGAAACATCGACCGGAAGACTGTGGCAGCGGTCTTCCGCTGGCAAGCGCCTTCACAGATCAACTACAAAAGATAACACAGTGGGTCAATCGGACGACTGTGGCAGTTCCTCCAGCCAGCGCCCTCGCAGATTAATTACAAAGTTGGCGAGGCATGTAGCCTCCAAACAATGAACCGAAAAGCAATCATGAGAAAGAAAGCATCCATTCCACTCGAGGATTAACCTGACGTGGTGTCAGCAATCTTGGCAAAACGAACCAAATGGAAAGTCAGCTCCCAAGCGTCGCAGTCCGGGTGGCTTACGCCAACCATATTTGACAGAGGGATAAGAAGCAAATAACTCTTTTGGCAAATGCCCCCAACTCCGAGGATCATAAGACGACATTCGTCCGCTCCTCACCTCGGCGAAGGAGAAGAAGCAAACACTCATAGGAACGCATGTTTTACAGTTGTTTAGTTAGAGGGTTCGACAAAGCCACGCAAGTGCGAGGCGCACAATTTAATTCACACGTCATTCTAATGCACATAGGGATGATGAATGAAACATGGCAGGAGCAATATTTGAAGTAACATATTGAACCCAATAATAACAGACCGACAGAATATATACCGAACGCAGACAAATATAAACACTCGGCATGGCGATGGGCAAATAACAAACAACATTGCGGGACGGCTCATAGCAAGGGATTAGCTTGCCTCCGAAGATCGACACCATTTGGCTTAGGGATCACGGACGCGTCACGGGTCTGGGTTCCGGTCTGCCGGTACCGCGGTATACACCTAAGCAGGCATACAAGGGTACTGAGCATACAAGTATTTTACAAAAATATAAAACTGATACTACTAGACAGAGCTTCTCAAACTAGGAATTTACAAATTTGAATCACCTCAATCGGAGTTACGGTTTGAGAGAAACGAGCGAGCGAAGGATAGCTATCCACTGCTCATTGGGAAAAAACAGAGCGGGCTGGCTTCTGAACTGGGCTGGGCTGAAGGAGTACCCCTCAGAAAATACGTCTTCCGCGTGGGAAAACGGAAACGGACAGTACGCCACCACTTAATCCGACAGGTGGGTCGGGTCCCACCTGTCGGTGGCTCTCTCTCTTCTCCCTTTTCTTTTCTTCTTTTTCTTTCTTCTCCTTTTCTCCTCTTCCTCCCGTCTCCTTCCTTCAGCCCGACAAGCACGCACGCAGGGACACTGCAGCGCGGCGGGAGTCGACGGTGCCGGCGAGCAGGAGGCCGGGGAAGCACACCAACGGCGGCGGCGGCCTCAGCAGACCACACCGCGCCCAGGGGAGAGCTCAGGGCTAGAGGGGAGAGCTATGGGCGCGGCCTCCTACGAGCCTGGCCAGCACGGCCATGGCGGACGCGGATGGCGTCGATGATTGCGGCCACCATTCGATGACACGAGGGCACCGAGAGGTAGAGGAGCATGGTAGGAGGCTCCGTGCGAGTTTAATCGGAGAACGGTTCGGGCTGGAGCTCGCCACGGTCGAGAGTTCGACGGCGACGACTTCGGCCAGAATCGGAGGGGGGCTCCGCCGTTACCCAACTAAAACAGCAAGGAGGTCCAGAAGGGGAAGGGGAGGATGGGTGCAGCGAGAGAGGGGCTCGGGGTGCCCTTTTATAACCGGAGGCGAGGTTGCTCGGGCGGGCACGTGAGGCGGCCGGTGAGGGGTCCCGGGGCTGGAGCGGCGACACGGCGAGCGTCGCGCTGATGGTGTAGGTGCGGCGCGTCGCCGAGCGTGTGGCGCACTCGTCCACAGTGGCGAGATGGGGACGGGTCGGGGTCCTGTGGCGGCACTGTCGTGCGGCGCGTCGGCTTGCGCTCGGCGGCGCTGTTGCGTCGGTGCAGCGGCTAGCTGCTGGCGGGCTGCGGGGGAGGGCGAGCTGGGGAAGCAGAGGAGCACGAGGAGGTCGAGCGGGAGAGGGGGTCCTCCCGAGCGGCGCTGGGTCGGGCTGCGGTACGGACACGTGCTGGCCATGTCGCTGTGCGTGTCCAGGACGCCCAGAACGCGACATGGCGTCGCCGCCGCGTTCCCGGCGACACAGTGTGCAAGGAGGGAAAAGAATGCCACCGTTGTGCTCACAAGGGTCAGGGAAAACACCACAGGACAAGAATCCCTCATGGTTTGGATCCTCCCAGTGCAAAGTTTTCAAAAACTAAAAACAACAGCAGGTGTTCGACGAAATGACCAAGGCCTTGCTCAACTCAAAAAAATCTCCAAAAATCACAGTAGGCTAGAATTGATGTAGGTAGTGTGTCTGTGGAGTTTGACCTCATTTGCATACTTGGAAGTTGGTCACTTAAATTGGGGCCCAAAAATGCCCTAATGGCATGGTTATGGAAATGTGGATTTTCACACTTCACCCAGGGGTGATCTTCTGGATATGGGTGTCTATAGATCATGTGGTCAAGGTGACCAAGTCTCACTTCCATTGGATATAGGTAGCTATGGGTTGCTTTGGAAACTTCAAAAAGGCATAGAAATGGCGTTACAAAGGAAGTACCTCAAACATTGCTCAAATGGGTTTGTCACCAAAAGATGAAGTTTAGGGAATGCAAAAATAATGATCCCCTAATTTTATCAGAATTATTGGAGGTGCCTAACTTGGTTAAAACATTTCTGGATCAGAAGTGGCAGTTTTGAAATTATGGCCTAACTTGGAAATATTGCATTGGAGTATGCAATATTTTTGCATGGGTTGTCTTTATATGGACATGGGGTCCTGTGGTATTTTTGGTGGAATTTATAGAGCTATGAAAATAGGCTTCCCTTTTGTGGGTGGAGAAAAGGGTTTAAAAGTTCGATAATTAGGGCTAGGGTTTTCGAGAGAAAACCTAAGCAACAAAATTATCACGGGTGTTGGAGTGGTTCGTGGATTACCGGGAAATTTTGAGAAAGCAATTCCCAAGTCACTTCATCCTCAAAATATTTGAAGAAACATTTAGGAAAAGAGAAAAAGTTTTTCATGTGTCAAAAAACACCACTAAAATTAGGTTTGAATTTTCGGGGTGTTACAGATATGGAACAACAGTTAAGTGTCGGTCACACTATGTGTATTTGTCTTGTCCGGAGCTTAAACTTAAGATTTGTTTGAAAGAAGTAATGAACGACCTGACCACACTTAATAAACAATAAAATGATGCAGGGAATGTTACTTGAGATGACAAAATGTGATAAGGCCAGTGGGCCTAGCTGTGGTGACAGATGTGGTAAGCCTTGTGAGGCTAGAGGCCAGTGGGCCTAGCTGTGATAACATGATTTGTTGTGTTACTTGGTACCAACTGATACACTCGTTTATACTCATCATAGGTAATTTCTTTGTATGATTGGCAGTATACGATCCAACCCCACCTGGATTGGACTCTGTACTGGTGATACCCCCGTTGTTTGCCCATGTTATGTTTTGCTTGTGATGCCATGTTACATTTATGTTATACTGTATATTGGTCTATCTAGAGTAGACACTTGCCATGTTGTAGGATTTTATTTCCAATGTATATCTTGTAGCATGATTGTTGGACTGTTCGTGTCAAGTGGTTATATATTCTTGCGAGTATGTCATTGTACTCACGTTGGCTATTCAAATGGCCAGACTTTGGTGAGGATTCATCTTCTACCTTAGCGAGGATATGGAGCAAGAGCATGCTAGGATCAGTAGCCCAGCCAGATGCCTGTGGAATGGAGCCGCTCCAAGCCGTTGCCTTAGCCGTATTCCGCTACCAGTTAAACTATGTACTGAGCCATGCTTGGCTTGATATTTATGTCATGCCTTGATGGCCTTGTAAACCTTTTGTAGCACTTATTGTGCCTGATTGTGTAATGATTTCCATTATGTTGCACTGTCGTGACGTGCGGCCAGATATCTTGGGCTGGCGCACGGGGCGACCGCCTCTCTAGTGATATGTGCCAGGGAGGGGTGTCACAGACGTGGTATCAGAGCACCAGGCTGGCTGTAGACTACCCTAGCATGGGAAGCCCCGCCTTACTTTTGCCCGACAGTGAGCCGATGGATTTAACCCATCTCCGCCTAACCAGGCATGGCTGGTGTCGGTCCACAGTAAGTTGCAGTAGGACTTGTCCCATTCCCTGAGAGAGGCTCGCCGGTTTCTTCCAAGAGAAGGAGCCGACACAACCCAGCATATATGAGACCCCAGTCCTAGCTGCCATTTATCCTCACCCTCGCCTGCTATCCTTGGCAACCCAGCTCTCTTGAAGCAGGATCCCACAAAGGAATCCCGCGTTCTTATCTCATCCTAAACCCAGAGCCAGAATAATCCGATGGCAAACCCCAAGGTCGTCCTGGAAACCACTGCCGAGGATCACGGCGGATTTCCACTGATGCTTTGGAAGGTCGTCTGTGATCTTCTTGGCAGGCCTGCTCGCCCTCGATATGTGGTTTACGAGAACTCACTCTCGCATGCCGGGAGTGAATTTCAAGCAGACGTACATGTCGGCTCGTGCCCGTTGGGCACAAGTCAGCCTTACTTGATCCAAGGTTGGAGCATGCCCACTCTTCATCAAGCCATCCAGGTAGCAGCCTGGGAAGGTCTCGTCCGCCTACGGTACTCGGAACCGATAATGGCAAAAAGTCGAGCTTTCCACTTCCTCCCAGCCAGACCCCAGCCAGGTGTGGAGGCTATCCAAACTTCCATTAGAGAAGAAGCCGACCCTGCCGTAATCACCCTGGTCACCTACGGAGCTGCAATGACTAGGTTCAGCCATTCCCTGATGGATGAATTCATGACCACAAGGCGCAACCTTGGTCGTGCTCGCATGCAACTGAGTCGAGCAAGGAACCTACCCAACCTCAACCATGAGCCAACTCAGAGTACAGGACTTCCGTTCCCAGATGATTTGCTGGAATGCAGTCTTGATGCATCTGTAACACAAGCACTAGCCCGAGTTCAGCAGCACCCCCAAGAGCGAGGTATAATCCTCGAAGGCGTGCCTGCAATTCCCCACCCCGCGGAAAATGGAGATGTGGACACCACTCTTCGTCTCAGCCACACTCCACCGACGACCAGAGGCCGTCAAGCGGAGTAGAACCCAAGTGTAGTTAGCCTGAGCGACGCTTTTATGTTGGTAGGTGAGAAGCGGCGAGGTTGTTTCTTTGTTTGTTTGTTTGTGTTGGCTTGTAATGTAAGTTTGTTGTATGCTTTCTGGTTGATGTCGAATCAGCTTGTAATAAAACTTGGTGTTCTGATCCTCTTGTTAACCACTTGGTTGACACATGATGGAATGTCATGCCTTTTGTTCAGTTAAAGGTTTTGAAGAAATGACAGATCACTTAAAACATGAATTGTATATGTGAACCCAGACGCATATGCCCACCTGAAAATTAACCCAAATTTTGAATGCCATTATTTTTTCTAATGCGTAAAATATTTTAGTGTGTGTTGCACAAGTTTAACCATTAAGTGAAAAGTATTTAATGAGACACTGTAACCACGGTGCCCCACTCACGTGATGTTAACTCGTGTGTAGGTTTGGAAAACCACGTACTTGGTGTTATACATGGTTCACAACTTGGGACAAATCATGTGACACATGCAAGTAAAAAGTTTTTGTCGAGTGTTTAGTACTTGTTGTGTGCTTGTTAACCAGTATGGTTGAAATGATTATGCCATACCACTGCAAATGATTTTTGGAATAGCCCTATCCCACGGTGTCTGTGAGCCAATTATCGGTGGCACGGATATTTTCTTTTAAAAGAAACCCTGTTATTTTTCAAAACCTGTGTATGTATGAAAATGAATATACAACTTTTCTAAAATAAAACCGTAAACCTTTGTGTTCCCAAACTTGAGTTAATTATTTGGCCAAGATAAATCTTCGTTTGTTGGTTGATAGTTGGGTTGTAGATCTTGTTTGATCTTGCCATGTTTGTGTTTGGTGAGCAAAACTTTAGATTTAATTTTTATAAACCTGCTAGTAGATCCTATGTTGATTGATTGAGTGAGCCCCTGCCATGCCATCTTTTAAATGCATGGAGTATGGTAGAAATATCATACTTTTAAAATATATGATTTTAATAATAATCTTGTTGAGTGCCGATCTCTTTGGGTGTCAAAATTCTAGTATTTTGTAGAAAAAGTTTTTAATTGGGGTATAATGGATCATTCAAGAATTTTCTTGTATAACCTCCTTAATCTCGAGGACGAGATTCTTTTTAAGGAGGGAAGGTTTGTAACACCCCGAAAATTTCACCCTTAATTTTAGTGGTGTTTTCTGACGACTGAAAAACTTTTTCTCTTTTCTCTTTTCTAAACGTTTATTCAAATAATTTGATAACGATTTGACTTAGTGATTTCTCTCTCAAGAATTTTTCCAGTGATCCACGAACCACTCCCACCCTCGACAAATCCAAGGCTCATGTACACAAGATGCCTAGACACGCCTAACCAAAATACCACCTGAATATCATCCATGAAAGACCTTCTTGCCATGAACATGCAAGTATACTGTCTTGTGGACAATTACCAAAACCATTTTTATGTACCACCAAATGAGCCCATATTTTATGGACGCCATCCCCACACCTATTCTACTCCCTGGTAATTTATTTGGAATTTTTCCGAGTTGAGGAAGACCTTTGTCAATTCATAAAACATCTCGTGTGCGTTGGGTTTTCGGAAAACAAATGGGTAGAGCGTTAGCTAGTTTTTACGACTAACCTTGTTTGAGTTTGTTGTTTACGACTAACATTGACGCATGTTCGTTGTACTAACATTCATGCATGTTTTCTTGTTGAGCATTTAAAATATTTGCTAGATTTGTTGGTTGCTTGCACGGTAAAATCGTTTGTTTTGATTAGATAAAATCATGCGTGATAGTTTAATTCTATTTGAAAGTTTTTGAGTAGCTTAATTAATTTAATTAAAAAGTAATTAGCTTCTAATTGTTCTAATTTTGCTAATCTGGTGTGCTTAATCAGATGCTACTTTGCGCGTGCAATAGAAAGTTAGAAAAGTTGATTTGGCTTGTTTTGCTTGTGCATGTTCATGAGCTAACAATATCTTGCATGCATGCATCGATGGAGCTAGGTAGAAATAGTACGTGCATGCATGCACAAAGGACCTGCCCTGCATGACGTAAGAGCGTATGTTAGCTGGTTCTTGCGTGGAGCTGTGCATGCCCAGGGAAACTGAGTCAGCTCGTCCGTGTCACCCAGGGAGAGGACAGCAATTAGAAGTTGGACACGTAGCTGATCCTTACGAGTGAAGGATCCTAGATATTTTAGCCAGCGTTCGACTGAGCAGCTCCTATAAGGGCTCATTTGGTAACTGCAATCCCGGGGGATCCCGGCCTTTTCCCGGGGAGAATTTTCCCCTACTCCGGAGGTCGGGAATAAAATCCCGTGCTTTTACACATGTTTCTTCAGATTCCGGTCGGGATTATTTTCCCTGGGTCTTTCTCCCCCTGCAACCAAATGAGCCCTAAATACATGACGGTGCTGCTCGATGGTGATCGACCGATCGATCAATTAGTGAGGCAAGCAAGCTAGAAAGAAAGTTAGAGAAAGAAAGGAGAGAGCCATGCACGGCAGCGCGCTGCCAAAGTATAGAGCTCTTCTAAGACAGAGAAAGAATAGAGAATAATGGTAGCCTCCTCCAACTCAAAGCCCTCCTATGCCTACTCTGCTCGCCATGGCAGCCATGGCCGAGCTTGAACACTACAGGAATGGCCACCTGTGCCGACGCTGCCATGGCAGCCATGGCCGAGCTTGAACACTACAGGAGTGGCCACCTGTGCCGACGGCCGCAGCCCGTCGGCAAAGGACCCAATGCCGTCGGCACACACCTATGCCGACGGCCACCGTCGGCACAGGGTGGTCGGCATAGGGCCCCGTAGGCACAGGCCACCTGGCCGTCGGCACAGAAGAAACCGTCGGCACAGCTTTTCCCGACGGCCAGAGACGCACCGTCGGCACCTAGTTTGTCGGCACAGCGGCGGGTGGGGCCCACATTGGCCGGGCGAGGTGGAGGGGCCTGTGCCGACGGCCGGCCGTCGGCACAGCGTCGCCACGTGGACGCAGCTGGGCGCTCCAGGGAGGTGCCTGTGCCGACGGCAGTCCCGTCGGCAAAGGTGTGACCATTTGGTCACATTAAGGGGTCCGTCGGCACAGGCTTGCCCAGAATTTTTGATCCAGCGGCTCGTTTTTTGCAGCAAAAATAGCAGAAAAAATAATCAAAAATCACGACAAATTCACAACAAACAAGATCACACAATGGCTCCATATATCATCAAGTAGATACACACATAGGACCATCATCAAGTAGATACATACATAGCTAGATGTCTAGACGTCCAAAGCCCTACATCTATTGCGCCGACGGCGACGGGGTGAACCCCATATCTCCCCGGCTGATAATAGGTGAGCGTCGGATCGGCGCAGCAGAAGCACCGGAAGAAGGCGAAGCACCAGGAGAAGCTGAAGAACCGGGAGAAGGACCACCAGAAGCGCTTTCCTTGCCCTGGCTCATATTGTTCAATCAACTGCATTGAGAAAGAGAAAACAAGTAAGCATCAAGACATAATAAAATGTAGACACTAAGCATAAAGACATATGCAATGAAGAAGCATGTCGAAAAATAAATACTAAAGAATAAAAGACATAATAACATGTAGATACCAAGCATAAAGACGTAATGCAATTAAGAAGCATGTTGGAAAATAATTACTAAAGCATAAAGACATTATAGACCGTCACCTATCGTCATCACTCTCCTCATCAGGGTGTTGGTTCTCATTCTCACTATCACTATCACTATCACTATCACGTGAGTAGTAGGGCGGAAGCTCATCGCCAGGCTCGTCATCGTCGTCATTTTCCGCATGAAACTTCGAGAGCACATCTATGTCCTTCAGATCCACCACTGACTCACCACGAGTGTGTGCATTGTTCTCGAGGTCCTCGAGACCACCTATTTGTAAGTCAAAGTGCCCGAAGTCCTCTTGCTCTTGATAGAAAATTCCCTCGTATGTTTTAGGGTCAATGTTGTTGTAATCGTCGTCGGAGGGCCTGGGTAGCTTACCATGTGGGGATACCCGGAACACGACTTCCCAGCCCTTGAGGTTCTCTTTCTGGCATGGGTAGGGCAAATAATAAACTTGCTTGGCTTGGTGAGCCACAATATAGACATCGGCTCCGGTATAGGTGGTTGAAGGCTTAACTTCAACTAACCCAATGGAAGGCTCACTTCTCTGTCCACCATGTGGTCCAGTGCATGGGTCGAACCAGTGGCACTTGAACACAACGAGCTTGAGTTCTATGTTCGTACGATTGAACGTCAGCTCGTATACGTTTTGTAACCTTCCGTAGTAATCTACGTAATTGGCTCCATCGGCTCCTCTGGATCCTTTGGTGAAGACCCCAGTATTTACAGTTTTTGCTCCAGGACGATTATTCTGGTGATACTCTGTATGGAAGCGGAACCCATTCACATCATACTTCTCATACTTAATGACGGTACGGTTAAATCCTTGGGAAACACATCTCAGCTCATTTGTCATCTCAACGTTGGGATCAGCTCCCTACAAGTACGGTTCAAATTGTTTTGTGCATTAGTTACGTGTAATAAGAGGGACAAGTCACATATTGCAAGGTAAGAGGGACACGTTAGAAATTACTTTTCCCATGAACCAAGACACAAATTTTTTTCCTCCGTGAGCACCCTCTTTCAGAAGAGTGTCCAGCTCCGCGGGATCGGGATCCACCGTTCCCAACCAGTATTCATCTTGGAATTGTCTAAAAGGAGAAAATACGTATTAGACCGAAACTGAGTTACTAGTTGCAAAGTAATTTGTTCACCATTTACCTCATGAAATCGAGTACTTCCGTCATGTTTATAAGCACATAGAGCATTATGCAATCCTTCTCTTCCTTGGTCAATTTACATTTTTCACCGGCACCGGCCTTGCCACCGGGACATTGGAAGAGGAGGAGCTTGGGGTCATTCTTGGGCTCGTCGACATTGTACCGAGTGACCGGGTTATGCATAGTGGCAACTTCATCGGGAAAGTACGTTGTCACGGCGTCTGCCATCTCCTCGTATTGTTGCCTCAGCTATGCATGCTTCAATCCTAGCTTTGTTTCCAGTTATGTTTCGAATGTACTTAAACTCTCTCTCAATACAAAACTGCCAACGAAACTGCACCGGTCCACCCAAGAGTGCCTCGTTCGCGAGATGCACAACGAGATGTGCCATCGGAACAAAGAAGCCTGGCGGAAAGATCATCTCTAACTTGCATAGCAACTCCGGCACAAGATCACGCAGCTTCGCAATAATCAGGGGACATATCTGTTTCGCACAGAGCGTGCGGAAGAAATGGCTCAACTCCGCAAGCACTCGCCAGATACTATCGGGGAGATACCCTCGAAGCATCACCGGCATCAACCGCTCAATCCATATGTGATAGTCGTGACTCTTGAGCCCAGTGACTTTTCCTGTAAGAAGATTGACTCCATTACTTATATTGGAACAGTAACCATCAGGGAACATCACGGCGATGTTTTTGAGCCACTTGAATGCCTCCTTCTTTTGGATATTATCAAGGCAGTAGTCGGCATTTGGCTTAAACCAATTTTTTTGACGAGGGTTAGGAGGCTTCATGTGTAATCTCTCCCTATCACAGAGCTTCTGAACATCAACTCTAGCCTTCACATTGTCCTTTGTCTTCTTAGGAATGTTCAGGACTGTGTGAAAGATCATCTCTCCAACATTCTTTTCGGTGTGCATCACATCGATGTTATGGGGAAGTTCGAGGTCCTTGTAATACTCTAGCTGCGTTAAGCCTGCCACATGAGTCCAGTTGTGCGTTACACCATACCCTCAAATTTTCGGATAGATCCCTCAGCAGGCACGAGAGCACGTAGCTCGGCATCAACTTTTGCACCATCGAACTTCGGTATCGCTTTTTCTTCACGCACAACTATGCCCTTCGTGAAGTTTTTTTGGTCTTCTCGATAAGGATGCCTTCCTTCGAGGAACTGTCGATGCTTGTCAAACGCGACATACTTGCGACCTGACTTTAGCCAAAGGAACTCAAGTTGGTTCCTGCACACTGGGCATGGCCATTTACCAGCTGTACACCATCCGCAGAATAGGGCATACCCGGGTAGGTCGTGCATGGAATAGTGGAACCAAATTTTCATCGAGAAGTTTTTCTTTGATGCTCGGTCGTATGTCCACGTCCCATTGTGCCATGAGTGGTGCAAATCATCCACAAGCGGTTGCATGTAGACACTCAAATTCTTCCCCGGGTATTCGGGCCCTGGAATGATCAGCGACAGAAACATGTGCTTCCTTTGCATTAGTACCCCAGGAGGGAGATTGAGCGGAATAACAAACACGGGCCAGCAGCTGTACGACGCAGTCGACATCCCAAATGGATTGAACCCATCTGTTGCTATTGCAATTCTGACATTCCGAGCATCTGCTGAATTAAGGGGGTGTTTCAAGTCGAAGTTCTTCCATGCCTCACCATCAGATGGATGTCCCATCTTTTCCCGTCCTAACTCGTCGACGTATCTCTTCCCTTTCCTGTGCCAAGTCATTTGTTTGGCAGACTCCTCGGACATGAAAAGCCGCTGCATTCTTTTTATGAATGAGAGGTACCGAAGAACCTTCACAGGGATTTTTCCCTGCGTCTTCCGACCATCAGGCAGCGTTTTCTCCTCATACCTAGAGGCCCCACAAAGGCTACAGTACTTGTCATTCGCATATTGTTTCCGGAACAACAGGCATCCTTTTGGACAACAATGAATCTTTTCATAATCCATGCTGAGCGATCCCAATAGTTTCTTCGTCTCGTGCATGGATTTTGGCAGACAATGCCCTTTGGGCAACATGTTACCAGATGTTGTCAGATTAGCTTCAAAGCCTGCACGGGTGGTGGAGAACTGACACTTGTCACTTAGTAGTTGAGCTACGGCATCGAGCTGAGAAACGTTTGCACCCTCGTATAGAGGCTTCGTAGCCGAGGCCATCGTCTCATAGAAAGCCTTCGCGGTTGGCTCTGGTTCCTCCGGTTCATCCGGTGCCTCCGGTTCCTCCTGTTCCTCCTGTGGAGGTGGCGAATCCGGCATGTAAGCAGCATGGTGATCATCTAGCATGTTTCTCAACCCATCGTACTCATTGCCATCGATCCGCTGCCGCATCACCCCAACTCTGAGACGTTCGTACTGATCAAATTTGACATGCGTGACGTAGTTAGGCGTATACCCATACAACCAAAGATGTTTAGTCATATCTTCCTTTCCTTGACGGTCACGATTCTTGCAATGAGTGCAAGGGCACCTTCCACGAACTCCTTTTGCCTTTGAACCACGCCCTAACTCCTTCACTAATATATTGGTCTTCATCTCCCACTCCTCTGTTCTTTTAATCTTATCGACACGGCCACTGTACATCCACCCATTATCAGCCATCCTCTGCTTTATTGGGAGCGAAACAAGCACGCAGTCTTTTAATATGCACCAAGTAATAATAAAATGATTTAGTGTCACCAGATTAATTACGGTCAAATTTTAATCTTTACATCATGCAAGGGTTCACCTACACTTCTAATAGGAGGGCCTATCCCGCCCGAGTACGTGTAGATCGAGCCGTGTTCCATGTTCTACCCCGACCCGAGACGGAATTTCGGCAGCACCTCCCCGCTGTTCTTCAGAATACACGTCTCGAGCTTGTCAAGCCGAGAGGGTGTGCATCCGAAGAACAACAGGGAGGTGCTGCCGAAATTACGTCTCAGGAAGGGGTAGAACATGGAACACGACCCGATCTACACGTACTCGGACTGTCCAACAGGACAACCCGGAAGTGTTACGGTTATAAATATGCAAAGATGGACAATCCTGCATATTTATAAATTTGTAACCCTTCCGGATGGGATCTGACTCGGGTTACGCGACTGACTTGGTGATCTAGACCAAAATAAACCTATGCAGCAAGAGAGGCGAAAGATTTATACCCTCGAAGCGTGATCGGTGGCCGGAGAAGGTCGAGGACGTGCTCCGGAAGAGGGCGACAAAACAAAGGGCACCGAGGCGGCCCCTCCTCAGCTGGAGAAGCCGCGACGACGCGCGGGACCGACGGTGCTGGCTGGCGGGAAGCTACGTCATCTAAAAAGTACAAACAATCGAAATATATAAGCAAATATCCCTCCATTTTACCTAATAATTAAACATAAAACAGAATAAACCACAGAACGATGTAACCATATTAGCTAAACATAACACATATAGACAAGTAGCACAATAATACATAGGTAGCATGTATGATAAGTCTAGCAGTACAACAGGTAGCAAGATAAGTCTAGTAGTACGACAGGTAGGATGATAGACATCCTAAACTCGACTCGCGCCGGTGTCAGTGGCGTCGTCCAAGCGGTCCCAACAAGAGGACAGGCTGATGCTAGAGTCCTCGTGCTGGTGGCGCGCCCTGAGCAGCCTCTCTGCCTGCCGGTGCTCCCTCTCCTCGGCCTTCGTCGCGATCCTCATGCCATCTGGCGCTAACATATGCGCCACGCTCCGCTCATCCTCAAAGTTGAGGATCGCTCTCGCCCCAAAGTGCTGGACCGCCGCGCAGTCGTAGGCGCGGGCCGCCTGCCACGGGCATCTGAAAGTACCAAGCTGGATCTTCCTGTGATCCACTGTGATCTGAGCTGCCCAAGTCGGGATCTTCGTGGGTCTCCGATGAACACCACGAAACTTTCGCTCCGGCTCCGACATGATACTTAGTTAAGTAAAAGCATTTGATACACGGGTTAGTCAAGGAAGCATAGATAAAAAATATAACAAGAACCATGTGACAGAATTACTATGTGACAGAGTTATTCAATGTGGTGAAACAAGATACAGCAAGCATCTAACAACAACATTTTAGCAATCAGTGAAACAAGAACCATATAACAGCTGCCAAATGCATCTAGCAAACATCCAGAAAGCATCTACAGATCCATCTAGCAAGCATATAATAGGATGCACTAACACTATAACACACCACTAACATCCATTTACCAATCCATCTAGCAAGCATCTACAAACCGAGAAACAAATTCGGAGCAGGAAATAAAATAGAAAAACAGAAGAATCGGCCGCGATCGTCCTCACCTTGATGGACGGAGGCGGGGCCGGCGAGGTGGTGCCGCGGGGTGGTGAGCTTGGTCGACGGAGGCGGGGCCGGCGAGGTGGTGCCGCGGGGTGGTGCACGGAGAGCTTGCTCGACGGAGGCGCGGACCGGGGGCGTCGGAGCTGTCGGCGGCGTCCAGGAAGGAGGGGAACGGGGGCGTCGGCGCTGCGGCGGGTGGGGCGGCAGGGAGCGGGTGGGGCGGCGGGGTGGTGTGCCGGTCGGCGGCGGGGAGCGGGGGCGGCAGGGTCGTGGTGGCGGCGCTGGGTCGTGCCGACGGCTTTGCCGTCGGCACAGCGTAGATTTTTTTTTAATCCTTTTCTTTTATTCTATTATCTGTACAAATGTAAAGATAAAAAATAAACAGCTGTATTTGTATGGCACAACCTAGGTTTTGGTGGGGTTCCGACGCTACGGGGCCCCGCTTCGGCGAAACCCTGAAACCGCTGGAAAAACCCTAACGTTTTCGTCTACCCCCATAGACGTGCGTCGAAAGGGGGTAGGCCAGTGGACTTTTTTGCCTTGTTGTGTTAGGTTAGGCAATAGGCACATGGGAAACCAACTTTTATCACAAATCAACACAAGATTCCATCCGGTACGCCCGAAAGGGGAGTTTTCACCTCTAAGTGCAGAAACTCACTAGAGAGAAAGTGAAGTCGGTGAAGCCGGTCACACCCCGGAGTAGGATATTGCACATTTACAACACACAACACACTTGTATACATATGGTATGGCATAACCTAGGTTTTGGTGGGGTTCCGACGCTCCGGGGCCCCGCTTCGGCGAAACCCTGAATCTGCTGGAAAAACCCTAACGTTTTCGTCTACCCCCATAGACGTGCGTCGAAAGGGGTAGGCCAGTGGACTTTTTTGCCTGGTTGTGTTAGGTTAGGCCATAGGCACATGGGAAACCAACTTTTATCACAAATCAGCACAAGATTCCATCCGGTTCGCCCGAAAGGGGAGTTTTCACCTCTAAGTGCAGAAACTCACTAGAGAGAAAGTGAAGTCGGTGAAGCCGGTCACACCCCGGAGTAGGATATTGCACATTTACAACACACAACACACTTGTATACATATGGTATGGCATAACCTAGGTTTTGGTGGGGTTCCGACGCTCCGGGGCCCCGCTTCGGCGAAACCCTGAATCCGCTGGAAAAACCCTAACGTTTTCGTCTACCCCGTAGACGTGCGTCGAAAGGGGTAGGCCAGTGGATTTTTTTGCCTGGTTGTGTTAGGTTAGGCCATAGGCACATGGGAAACCAACTTTTATCACAAATCAACACAATATTCCATCCGGTTCGCCCGAAAGGGGAGTTTTCACCTCTAAGTGCAGAAACTCACTAGTGAGAAAGTGAAGTCGGTGAAGCCGGTCACACCCCGGAGTAGGATATTGCACATTTACAACACATAACACACTTGTTTACATATGGTATGGCACAACCTTGGTTTTGGTGGGGTTCCGACGCTCCGGGGCCCCGCTTCGGCGAAACCCTGAATCCGCTGGAAAAACCCTAACGTTTCGTCTACCCCCATAGACGTGCGTCGAAAGGGGGTAGGCCAGTGGACTTTTTTGCCTGGTTGTGTTTGGTTGGGACATAGGCACATGGGAAACCAACTTTTATCACAAGTTTTTACAAGATTGCCCCCGTTTCGTCCGAAGTGGGAGTTTTCACCTCTAAGTCCACACACTTGGTACAGAGAAAGTGAAGCCGGTCACACACCGGGGTAGATTATTGGACATTTGAATCACCCAAAACACTTGTACACATATGGTATGCATCAACCTAGGTTTTGGTGGGGTTCCGACGCTCCGGGGCCCCGCTTCGGCGAAACACTGAATCCGCTGGAAAAACCCTAACGTTTTCGCCTACCCCCATAGACGTGCGTCGAAAGGGGGTAGGCCAGTGGACTTTTTTGCCTGGTTGTGTTAGGTTAGGCCATAGGCACATGGGAAACCAACTTTTATCACAAATCAACACAAGATTCCATCCGGTTCGCCCGAAAGGGGAGTTTTCACCTCTAAGTGCAGAAACTCACTAGAAAGTGAAGTCGGTGAAACCGGTCACACCCCGGAGTAGGATATTGCACATTTACAACACATAATACACTTGTTTACATAGTATGGCACAACCTAGGTTTTGGTGGGGTTTCGACGCTCCGGGGCCCCGCTTCGGCGAAACCCTGAATCCGCTGGAAAAACCCTAACGTTTTCGTCTACCCCCATAGACGTGCGTCGAAAGGGGGTAGGCCAGTGGACTTTTTTGCCTGGTTGTGTTTGGTTGGGACATAGGCACATGGGAAACCAACTTTTATCACAAGTTTTTACAAGATTGCCCCCGTTTCGTCCGAAGTGGGAGTTTTCACCTCTAAGTCCACACACTTGGTACAGAGAAAGTGAAGCCGGTCACACACCGGGGTAGATTATTGGACATTTGAATCACCCAAAACACTTGTACACATATGGTATGCATCAACCAATGTTTTGGTGGGGTTCCGACGCTCCGGGGCCCCGCTTCTGCGAAACCCTGAATCCGCTGGAAAAACCCTAACGTTTTCGTCTACCCCCATAGACGTGCGTCGAAAGGGGGTAGGCCAGTGGACTTTTTTGCCTGGTTGTGTTAGGTTAGGCCATAGGATCATGGGAAACCAACTTTTATCACAAATCAACACAAGATTCCTTCCGGTTCGCCCGAAAGGGGAGTTTTCACCTCTAAGTGCAGAAACTCACTAGAGAGAAAGTGAAGTCGGTGAAACCGGTCACACCCCGGAGTAGGATATTGCACATTTACAACTCATAACACACTTGTTTACATATGGTATGGCACAACCTAGGTTTTGGTGGGGTTCCGACGCTCCGGGGCCCCGCTTCGGCGAAACCCTGAATCCGTTGGAAAAACCCTAACGTTTTCGTCTACCCCCATAGACGTGCGTCGAAAGGGGTAGGCCAGTGGACTTTTTTGCCTGGTTGTGTTTGGTTGGGACATAGGCACATGGGAAACCAACTTTTATCACAAGTTTTTACAAGATTGCCCCCGTTTCGTCCGAAGTGGGAGTTTTCACCTCTAAGTCCACACACTTGGTACAGAGAAAGTGAAGCCGGTCACACACCGGGGTAGATTATTGGACATTTGAATCACCCAAAACACTTGTACACATATGGTATGCATCAACCTAGGTTTTGGTGGGGTTCCGATGCTCCGGGGCCCGCTTTGGCGAAACACTGAATCCGCTGGAAAAACCCTAACGTTTTCGTCTACCCCCGTAGACGTGCATCGAAAGGGGGTAGGCCAGTGGACTTTTTTGCCTGGTTGTGTTAGGTTAGGCCATAGGCACATGGGAAACCAACTTTTATCACAAATCAACACAAGATTCCATCCGGTTCGCCCGAAAGGGGAGTTTTCACCTCTAAGTGCAGAAACTCACTTGAGAGAAAGTGAAGTCGGTGAAACCGGTCACACCCCGGAGTAGGATATTGCACATTTACAACACATAACACACTTGTTTACATATGGTATGGCACAACCTAGGTTTTGGTGGGGTTCCGACGCTCCGGGGCCCCGCTTCGGCGAAACCCTGAATCCGCTAGAGAAACCCTAACGTTTTTGTCTACCCCCATAGACGTGCGCCGAAAGGGGGTAGGCCAGTGGACTTTTTTGCCTGGTTGTGTTTGGTTGGGACATAGGCACATGGGAAACCAACTTTTATCACAAGTTTTTACAAGATTGCCCCCGTTTCGTCGAAGTGGGAGTTTTCACCTCTAAGTCCACACACTTGGTACAGAGAAAGTGAAGCCGGTCACACACCGGGGTAGATTATTGGACATTTGAATCACCCAAAACACTTGTACTCATATGGTATGCATCAACCTAGGTTTTGGTGGGGTTCCGACGCTCCGGGGCCCCGCTTCGGCGAAACCCTAAATCCGCTGGAAAAACCCTAACGTTTTCGTCTACCCCCATAGACGTGCGTCGAAAGGGGGTAGGCCAGTGGACTTTTTTGCCTGGTTGTGTTAGGTTAGGCCATAGGCACATGCGAAACCAACTTTTATCACAAATCAACACAAGATTCCATCCGGTTCGCCCGAAAGGGGAGTTTTCACCTCTAAGTGCAGAAACTCACTAGAGAGAAAGTGAAGTCGGTGAAACCGGTCACACCCCGGAGTAGGATATTGCACATTTACAACACATAACACACTTTTTACATATGGTATGGCACAACCTAGGTTTTGGTGGGGTTCCGACGCTCCGGGGCCCCGCTTCGGCGAAACCCTGAATCCGCTGGAAAAACCCTAACGTTTTCGTCTACCCCCATAGACGTGCGTCGAAAGGGGTAGGCCAGTGGACTTTTTTGCCTGGTTGTGTTTGGTTGGGACATAGGCACATGGGAAACCAACTTTTATCACAAGTTTTTACAAGATTGCCCCCGTTTCGTCCGAAGTGGGAGTTTTCACCTCTAAGTCCACACACTTGGTACAGAGAAAGTGAAGCCGGTCACACACCGGGTAGATTATTGGACATTTGAATCACCCAAAACACTTGTACACATATGGTATGCATCAACCTAGGTTTTGGTGGGGTTCCGACGCTCCGGGGCCCCGCTTCGGCGAAACCCTGAATCCGCTGGAAAAACCCTAACGTTTTCGTCTACCCCCATAGACGTGCGTCGAAAGGGGGTAGGCCAGTGGACTTTTTTGCCTGGTTGTGTTAGGTTAGGCCATAGGCACATGGGAAACCAACTTTTATCACAAATCAACACAAGATTCCATCCGGTTCGCCCGAAAGGGGAGTTTTCACCTCTAAGTGCAGAAACTCACTAGAGAGAAAGTGAAGTCGGTGAAACCGGTCACACCCCGGAGTAGGATATTGCACATTTACAACACATAACACACTTGTTTACATATGGTATGGCACAACCTAGGTTTTGGTGGGGTTCCGACGCTCCGGGGCCCCGCTTCGGCGAAACCCTGAATCCGCTGGAAAAACCCTAACGTTTTCGTCTACCCCCTAGACGTGCGTCGAAAGGGGGTAGGCCAGTGGGACTTTTTTGCCTGGTTGTGTTTGGTTGGGACATAGGCACATGGGAAACCAACTTTTATCACAAGTTTTTACAAGATTGCCCCCGTTTCGTCCGAAGTGGGAGTTTTCACCTCTAAGTCCACACACTTGGTACAGAGAAAGTGAAGCCGGTCACACACCGGGGTAGATTATTGGACATTTGAATCATCCAAAACACTTGTACACATATGGTATGCATCAACCTAGGTTTTGGTGGGGTTCCGACGCTCCGGGGCCCCGCTTCGGCGAAACACTGAATCCGCTGGAAAAACCCTAACGTTTTCGTCTACCCCCATAGACGTGCGTCGAAAGGGGGTAGGCCAGTGGACTTTTTTGCCTGGTTGTGTTAGGTTAGGCCATAGGCACATGGGAAACCAACTTTTATCACAAATCAACACAAGATTCCATCGGTTCGCCCGAAAGGGGAGTTTTCACCTCTAAGTGCAGAAACTCACTAGAGAGAAAGTGAAGTCGGTGAAACCGGTCACACCCCGGAGTAGGAATTGCACATTTACAACACATAACACACTTGTTTACATATGGTATGGCACAACCTAGGTTTTGGTGGGGTTCCGACGCTCCGGGGCCCCGCTTCGGCGAAACCCTGAATCCGCTGGAAAAACCCTAACGTTTTCGTCTACCCCCATAGACGTGCGTCGAAAGGGGGTAGGCCAGTGGACTTTTTTGCCTGGTTGTGTTTGGTTGGGACATAGGCACATGGGAAACCAACTTTTATCACAAGTTTTTACATGATTGCCCCCGTTTCGTCCGAAGTGGGAGTTTTCACCTCTAAGTCCACACACTTGGTACAGAGAAAGTGAAGCCGGTCACACACCGGGGTAGATTATTGACATTTGAATCACCCAAAACACTTGTACACATATGGTATGCATCAACCAAGGTTTTGGTGGGGTTCCGACGCTCCGGGGCCCCGCTTCGGCGAAACACTGAATCCGCTGGAAAAACCCTAACGTTTTCGTCTACCCCCATAGACGTGCGTCGAAAGGGGGTAGGCCAGTGGACTTTTTTGCCTGGTTGTGTTAGGTTAGGCCATAGGCACATGGAAACCAACTTTTATCACAAATCAACACAAGATTCCATCCGGTTCGCCCGAAAGGGGAGTTTTCACCTCTAAGTGCAGAAACTCACTAGAGAGAAAGTGAAGTCGGTGAAACCGGTCACACCCCGGAGTAGGATATTGCACATTTACAACACATAACACACTTGTTTACATATGGTATGGCACAACCTTGGTTTTGGTGGGGTTCCGACGCTCCGGGGCCCCGCTTCGGCGAAACCCTGAATCCGCTGGAAAAACCCTAACGTTTTCGTCTACCCCCATAGACGTGCGTCGAAAGGGGGTAGGCCAGTGGACTTTTTTGCCTGGTTGTGTTTGGTTGGGACATAGGCACATGGGAAACCAACTTTTATCACAAGTTTTTACAAGATTGCCCCCGTTTCGTCCGAAGTGGGAGTTTTCACCTCTAAGTCCACACACTTGGTACAGAGAAAGTGAAGCCGGTCACACACCGGGGTAGATTATTGGACATTTGAATCACCCAAAACACTTGTACACATATGGTATGCATCAACCTAGGTTTTGGTGGGGTTCCGACGCTCCGGGGCCCCGCTTCGGCGAAACCCTGAATCCGCTGGAAAAACCCTAACGTTTTCGTCTACCCCCATAGACGTGCGTCGAAAGGGGGTAGGCAGTGGACTTTTTTGCCTGGTTGTGTTAGGTTAGGCCATAGGCACATGGGAAACCAACTTTTATCACAAATCAACACAAGATTCCATCGGTTCGCCCGAAAGGGGAGTTTTCACTCTAAGTGCAGAAACTCACTAGAGAGAAAGTGAAGTCGGTGAAACCGGTCACACCCCGGAGTAGGATATTGCACATTTACAACACATAACACACTTGTTTACATATGGTATGGCACAACCTAGGTTTTGGTGGGGTTCCGACGCTCCGGGGCCCCGCTTCGGCGAAACCCTGAATCCGCTGGAAAAACCCTAACGTTTTCGTCTACCCCCATAGACGTGCGTCGAAAGGGGGTAGGCCAGTGGACTTTTTTGCCTGGTTGTGTTTGGTTGGGACATAGGCACATGGGAAACCAACTTTTATCACAAGTTTTTACAAGATTGCCCCCGTTTCGTCCGAAGTGGGAGTTTTCACCTCTAAGTCCACACACTTGGTACAGAGAAAGTGAAGCCGGTCACACACCGGGGTAGATTATTGGACATTTGAATCACCCAAAACACTTGTACACATATGGTATGCATCAACCTAGGTTTTGGTGGGGTTCCGACGCTCCGGGGCCCCGCTTCGGCGAAACCCTGAATCCGCTGGAAAAACCCTAACGTTTTCGTCTACCCCATAGACGTGCGTCGAAAGGGGGTAGGCCAGTGGACTTTTTTGCCTGGTTGTGTTAGGTTAGGCCATAGGCACATGGGAAACCAACTTTTATCACAAATCAACACAAGATTCCATCCGGTTCGCCCGAAAGGGGAGTTTTCACCTCTAAGTGCAGAAACTCACTAGAGAGAAAGTGAAGTCGGTGAAACCGGTCACACCCCGGAGTAGGAAATTGCACAGTTACAACACATAACACACTTGTTTACATATGGTATGGCACAACCTAGGTTTTGGTGGGGTTCCGACGCTCCGGGGCCCCGCTTCGGCGAAACCCTGAATCCGCTGGAAAAACCCTAACGTTTTCGTCTACCCCCATAGACGTGCGTCGAAAGGGGGTAGGCCAGTGGGCTTTTTTGCCTGGTTGTGTTTGGTTGGGACATAGGCACATGGGAAACCAACTTTTATCACAAGTTTTTACAAGATTGCCCCGTTTCGTCCGAAGTGGGAGTTTTCACCTCTAAGTCCACACACTTGGTACAGAGAAAGTGAAGCCGGTCACACACCGGGGTAGATTATTGGACATTTGAATCACCCAAAACACTTGTACACATATGGTATGCATCAACCTAGGTTTTGGTGGGGTTCCGACGCTCCGGGGCCCCGCTTCGGCGAAACACTGAATCCGCTGGAAAAACCCTAACGTTTTCGTCTACCCCCATAGACGTGCGTCGAAAGGGGGTAGGCCAGTGGACTTTTTTGCCTGGTTGTGTTAGGTTAGGCCATAGGCACATGGGAAACCAACTTTTATCACAAATCAACACAAGATTCCATCTGGTTCGCCCGAAAGGGGAGTTTTCACCTCTAAGTGCAGAAACTCACTAGAGAGAAAGTGAAGTCGGTGAAACCGGTCACACCCGGAGTAGGAAATTGCACATTTACAACACATAACACACTTGTTTACATATGGTATGGCACAACCTAGGTTTTGGTGGGGTTCCGACGCTCCGGGGCCCCGCTTCGGCGAAACCCTGAATCCGCTGGAAAAACCCTAACGTTTTCGTCTACCCCCATAGACGTGCGTCGAAAGGGGGTAGGCCAGTGGACTTTTTTGCCTGGTTGTGTTTGGTTGGGACATAGGCACATGGGAAACCAACTTTTATCACAAGTTTTTACATGATTGCCCCTGTTTCGTCCGAAGTGGGAGTTTTCACCTCTAAGTCCACACACTTGGTACAGAGAAAGTGAAGCCGGTCACACACCGGGGTAGATTATTGGACATTTGAATCACCCAAAACACTTGTACACATATGGTATGCATCAACCAAGGTTTTGGTGGGGTTCCGACGCTCCGGGGCCCCGCTTCGGCGAAACACTGAATCCGCTGGAAAAACCCTAACGTTTTCGCCTACCCCCATAGACGTGCGTCGAAAGGGGGTAGGCCAGTGGACTTTTTTGCCTGGTTGTGTTAGGTTAGGCCATAGGCACATGCGAAACCAACTTTTATCACAAATCAACATAAGATTCCATCCGGTTCGCCCGAAAGGGGAGTTTTCACCTCTAAGTGCAGAAACTCACTAGAGAGAAAGTGAAGTCGGTGAAACCGGTCACACCCCGGAGTAGGATATTGCACATTTACAACACATAACACACTTGTTTACATATGGTATGGCACAACCTAGGTTTTGGTGGGGTTCCGACGCTCCGGGGCCCCGCTTCGGCGAAACTCTGAATCCGCTGGAAAAACCCTAACGTTTTCGTCTACCCCCATAGACGTGCGTCGAAAGGGGGTAGGCCAGTGGACTTTTTTGCCTGGTTGTGTTTGGTTGGGACATAGGCACATGGGAAACCAACTTTTATCACAAGTTTTTACAAGATTGCCCCCTTTTTGGTCCGAAGTGGGAGTTTTCACCTCTAAGTCCACACACTTGGTACAGAGAAAGTGAAGCCGGTCACACACCGGGGTAGATTATTGGACATTTGAATCAGCCAAAACACTTGTACACATATGGTATGCATCAACCTAGGTTTTGGTGGGGTTCCGACGCTCCGGGTCCCCGCTTCGGCGAAACCCTGAATCCGCTGGAAAAACCCTAACGTTTTCGTCTACCCCCATAGACGTGCGTCGAAAGGGGGTAGGCCAGTGGACTTTTTTGCCTGGTTGTGTTAGGTTAGGCCATAGGCACATGGGAAACCATCTTTTATCACAAATCAACACAAGATTCCATCCGGTTCGCCCGAAAGGGGAGTTTTCACCTCTAAGTGCAGAAACTCACTAGAGAGAAAGTGAAGTCGGTGATACCGGTCACACCCCAGAGTAGGATATTGCACATTTACCACACATAACACACTTGTTTACATATGGTATGGCACAACCTAGGTTTTGGTGGGGTTCCGACGCTCCGGGGCCCCGCTTCGGCGAAACCCTGAATCCGCTGGAAAAACCCTAACGTTTTCGTCTACCCCCATAGACGTGCGTCGAAAGGGGGTAGCTCCGGGCCCCGCTTCGGCGAAACCCTGAATCCGCTGGAAAAACCCTAACGTTTTCGTCTACTCCCATAGACGTGCGTCGAAAGGAGGTAGGCCAGTGGACTTTTTTGCCTGGTTGTGTTAGGTTAGGCCATAGGCACATGGGAAACCAACTTTTATCACAAATCAACACAAGATTCCATGCGGTTCGCCCGAAAGGGGAGTTTTCACCTCTAAGTGCAGAAACTCACTAGAGAGAAAGTGAAGTCGGTGAAACCGGTCACACCCCAGAGTAGGATATTGCACATTTACAACACATAACACACTTGTTTACATATGGTATGGCACAACCTAGGTTTTGGTGGGGTTCCGACGCTCCGGGGCCCCGCTTCGGTGAAACCCTGAATCCGCTGGAAAAACCCTAACGTTTTCGTCTACCCCCATAGACGTGCGTCGAAAGGGGGTAGGCCAGTGGACTTTTTTGCCTGGTTGTGTTTGGTTGGGACATAGGCACATGGGAACCAACTTTTATCACAAGTTTTTACAAGATTGCCCCCGTTTCGCCTGAAGTGGGAGTTTTCACCTCTAAGTCCACACACTTGGTACAGAGAAAGTGAAGCCGGTCACACACCGGGGTAGATTATTGGACATTTGAATCACCCAAAACACTTGTACACATATGGTATGCATCAACCTAGGTTTTGGTGGGGTTCCGACGCTCCGGGGCCCCGCTTCGGCGAAACCCTGAATCCGCTGGAAAAACCCTAACGTTTTCGTCTACCCCCATAGACGTGCGTCGAAAGGGGGTAGGCCAGTGGACTTTTTTGCCTGGTTGTGTTAGGTTAGGCCATAGGCAATGGGAAACCAACTTTTATCACAAATCAACACAAGATTCCATCCGGTTCGCCCGAAAGGGGAGTTTTCACCTCTAAGTGCAGAAACTCACTATAGAAAAAGTGAAGTCGGTGAAACCGGTTACACCACGGAGTAGGATATTGCACATTTACAACACATAACACACTTGTTTACATATGGTATGGCACAACCTAGGTTTTGGTGGGGTTCCGACGCTCCAGGGCCCCGCTTCGGCGAAACCCTGAATCCGCTGGAAAAACCTTAACGTTTTCGTCTACCCCCATAGACGTGCGTCGAAAGGGGTAAGCCAGTGGACTTTTTTGCCTGGTTGTGTTTGGTTGGGACATAGGCACATGGGAAACCAACTTTTATCACAAGTTTGTACAAGATTGCCCCCGTTTCGTCCGAAGTGGGAGTTTTCACCTCTAAGTCCACACACTTGGTACAGAGAAAGTGAAGCCGGTCACACACCGGGGTAGATTATTGGACATTTGAATCACCCAAAACACTTGTACACATATGGTATGCATCAACCTAGGTTTTGGTGGGGTTCCGACGCTCCGGTATAGACAATTATTCGCGACGTTATTTTATGTGGGTGGAAACCGCTATTCGGCGTAGCTATGTACATAGAATATGAATGAAACATATTAAACTTAATTGAGAGTAATAAATAGATACATAAAAAAGAAGATTAGGGTAAAAATGTAAAAAAACGGTAGAGGCCCGTGCCGACGGCGTTGCCGTCGGCATAGATTGCCGTCGACGTCACCTGATCCTCTGTGCCGACGGCTGACTGTGTCCCGACGGGGGCCGTCGGGATAGAACATATGTGCCGACGGCCGTTTCTTTGCCGACGGCCTTGCGAACGGCTGGTGCTGATACGCCCCTGTGCCGACGGCCCCGATAAATAGCCGTCGGCACAGGTTCTGGCCGTCGGACTGTCGCCATTCCTGTAGTGGAAGCTCGCTCCGTCAGCCGCATCGTTTCTCAGCGTCCCAGCCCGGCGCCACCATCCGCGAGTTCGGCGCAGCGGTACGATTCCGTTCCCGCCACCGGCGCGAGATGCGACGGTGCGGAACGTCGGCGCCGGCGGCCGTATGCACGTACGTGTATGTATGTACGTGCATGGCTGTGTCATGAGCATGCATGCTTGACGAAGCCATTTCCCGTACGTGAAGCAATCCAGAAGAAAGTGTACAGAAGCTGATAGTTGCAAAATGAGCTAGCTTTTCTTTCTGATTAAATCTCGCCGATCTATATCTTTTGATCCGTGGCTCCGATTGAGGTGATTCGAATTTCTAAATTCTTAGTTTTAAGAGAACTTTCCCGTGGTACTGTTTTTTCCATTTTAGGAATTAGTTAGTTTCGGGGCCTTTATTTATGTGTTGTATGTCCCTCCGTATTTAGGCGTTCATCGGGATTCCAACCCACGGCGAGTATGAGATTTTTCCCCCGAACCATCTGCAGCCCGTGTTCGAAGGCAAGCTAACCCCTTGCTATGAGCAGCTCAGCAGTGTTTGTTTGATTATTTGCTTATTGCCGTGACGAGTGTTTATATTTTGTCTGTGTACTGTTATATTTATGCATGACTTTTTGTTGTTCGTGTTTAATATGAGACTTGTAATATTGCTCCTTCCATGTTGCATATTGGTGAGGTTAGGACCTCAAGGGGTGCCCGATCTTCACGGATTGACGACGGATTTGGCGAACTCACGCAAGAAAACACGAAGAACGCCAAGAACACAAGAATACAAACACGATACAAGGACACGTTTCCCTCACCGTCGGCCCAACCGGCCCAATAGAATCCACACGAGGGTGGGAGATCGGCAAGTAGATACAAGAAGGGATCTTGGATGGTTGTTTCTCCAACGGTCAACCGAACCGCTCCAATAAAGTCACCCGTAGATGAAAGATTGGCAAGTAGTCAAACTACAAGTAGAGGTCTTGAATCCACAAGAGGGATCTTCTCCACATGAGGAGGAACCATCCCCACAAGGGAGAGGAAGGAGACCACTTGAGGTAATGGAGTTCTACTCTACTCTTATCTCAATCTAGTCTTACCCTAGATCTAGTCCAAGGGGTCCTATTTATAGTCTTGACCAAAGGGGGTAGGTGGGAGAGAGATACAAGGGAATATTCCCTGCTGGTTGCCCACGGCAGCGGTAGTACTGTTGGTGTAGGTCTGAGCCACAGCTGACTCGGCGCGGGCGGTAGTACCGCTCGCCGGAGCTGTAGTACCGCTTGGGCGGGCGGTAGTACCGCTCGGTCGGGCGGTAGTGCCGCACAAAGGCGCAGAAGGGGAGTCCCGGACGGCACTAGGGGCGGTAGTACCGCTGTCGGCGGTAGTACCACCCCTGACTTTGCTTGCTCTTTTCCTTCTCCTCTTCCAAGCCACCGTCTTGGCATCCTCCATTCCTCTTGCACCTTGGTTATCCTCTCGCTTACACGTACCCGTCATGACACACCTAGCGATGCAAAGGGAGTGACAGTCAAGTAGTATACCGTCCAAAGGAGACATACAGTGAATCACATAGTGGAAGGAGTTCACCTTTGAGGTCCATGGTGACTTGTAAGTTGTTGGAGTACTTGACATGGTGATGGGCCTAGGCTGCACTACATCATCTCCCCCCCCCCCTTCAAAAAGAGTCGTCCTCGACTCTTGCTCTTCATCACCATGCAAAGGAGGTAGATGTGTTGTCGAAGAATTGGAATTCACCATGCCTACAAACATCAAAGAACAAGCAACCCATGTGTGTGCAAGAAAGAGGAGCATATCAACAATGACATGTCCATTCTTTGTCATAGCACCGTTAGCACAACACACGAATATGAAAAGGTAGTGCAAGTGCAAGGTCAATGTGTAAACAATCCAATGGAACATCTTCAAAATGTGGAAACACAAATCCATGAAAAACACATAATGAAGAATGCCCAAAATATCATCATGGTGGCAAACAAAGCACATGAAAGAGCAAGTTTTCAACAAATTTGTTGCAACACCAAATTGGTAGACACCAATGAAATCATGGCAAGGCACGCTCAAAATGTCAATATGGTTGCAAACAAGCCATCTCAAATAGCAATTGTTCATCATATTTGTTGCAACACGTAAATCATTCATACGAAAGATCAAGGAGACATTCTTGCCATAGGGAAACCCAATATCACAAACATGTTTGCAAACAAACCAAAAGCAATAGAAATTGTTCAACTTGTTTGATGCAAAACATGAGAAAGATTTGAGAGTTGGATTTGTTTCACAACTCACATGTACGCTCTAAGAGCTCGTATTGTCAACTCATACTCAATTGAGGTTGACATTATCATGCGATTACCGGCACACACAAGACACCATATGAAGAAAGTATGTGCACGGTATATGAACACATCATCCATCATGACACGTCTCTCCATTTGGACTTCACCAAACACAACAAAGTCAAAGGGAAAATATGACATATGTGGATGGTTACCATACAAAGTGAAGGATGGAACAAGGTCCATAAAAGTAAACGAAAAATCTCCAACAAGTGAGAAAGCTATGGGGGCAATCTCATTATCAAGCATTTCAACATTATTGCAAGCAACACATGTGAAAGAAAAATTGTTCAACATATTGCAAGCAACAATGGGAGAATAGTGCAAACATCGATTGCAAAGCATGGGTATGGCAACATCATCACATATAGAAGAATCCACATGGTCAACATTGTTTTGAAACAAGGTATCACAAGTGAATGTGAATGTCTCATATGTGACATCAAAAGAATCATCCAAATCATGCAAGCAATCAACGTTCATCATGTCCGCTAGTGGGATCATGGTCACATCAACACCCATACCTTTGTAGTCCCGCTCATGTGAAGTGGATGTTGAAGTAGTAGGGGCTTTCATGTAGCCGACTTGTTCATTTGAAGTAGACATGGGGTGGCATCATCATCATCCTCCATGTACATCTTCTACATTTGAGGCACCGTCAAGTCGAGGAGTGGCGTCTCATCATCCATGAAACCTAGCACACAATAAGAAAACACACTAGAGGAAGGTGGTAAGTTGTTAGAATTCGAAATGGCCTCACAAGACCTATCAACTACCTCTCTCAACTCAAGTGGTGTATCACTCATTCCCTCAAAGTGAAAGCACTCAAACTCACATATAGTGGAGGCACTCAACTCACTCTCACTCTCACTCAAGTGGGCTAAGTGGCTCTCATGCTCACATGGGATTGGTACCATCGCATCATTCAAGCACATGAGGGTAGGCTCAATGTTCTCAACTCCAAACGCCTCCACGGTTGAAGGGAAACTCCCATGCTCAACCTCCTCAACCAACTCGCCTCCAAAGGTCAATGCCATAGAGTAGGCATCACCACTCGACTCCATTGCGGAAGGGAAAATCCCATGCTCCGCTTCATCACTTGACTCATGGTCAAAGGTGATAGCATCATCCATGCTCGCCTCCGTGGTCGAAAGGAAAATCCCATTCTCGACCATCTTCTCGCCATCTTGGTCACCAAATTTGCACTCCCACATCATGTGACCTCTTCCATTGCATATTGGGCACAAGAGATTGGGACATTCTCGTGGGTCATGGTCTTGGCCTTGGCAATTGTCGCATGTGAGGTCTTCATCTTGCCATATGGGGGCCAATGTGGTGGTGGCACTAGGTGTAGATGCCGTATGAAGAGAAGTGCTTGAGGAAGGCACCAAAGGGGAATTGGCCTCACGTTTGTGACCATGTTTCTTCTGGCGTCGACGTAGGAAGTTCTCGAAGAAGTTGTCGATGTCGGCCATGATCTCATCAAACATGGAACTTGTAGGTCTTGTTGGCGCCGATGTAGTGTTAGCACGAAGGGACCATATAGGATGCGCCTTTGTCGCCGTCTTCTTCTCACATCGACGTTGACCCTCTTGAGTGGAGGGGTGTCGCCGAAAGTCATTTGGATATTTCTCTTCATGTTGACGTCGGCGTGCTTGTTGCCTTGGCGACCTTGTCTTGGCGCTTCCACTAGAGCTTGGAGATATGTTCCGAAGCTTGGCAAGTGTGTCGATGGTGTCTCGAAGCTCGTCCAAAGCCTTTTTGGAATCTTTCATGTGGCGCGCCTTTGTGGCATCTTTTTTGTGGCGCCTTGAAGAGCTAGATGGGCCTTGACTTGTCTTAGCCTTGTCGATGCACTTCTTGGGCGTCGGCTTGTTGTTGAAGTAGAATGCTGATGCTTGTCGCTCTTGGCGATGTCCTTCTCATGGCGCCTTCTTGAAGTTGATGGATTTTGTCGAAGCTTGGCACTCTTAGAAGTAGATGGAGCTCCATAGGATGAACTTAATGTGGTCTTCTTGTCGGAGCACCGTCTTGAGCTTGAACCATAGTAGGTTTTGCCATGACGCTTGGTGGTGCCACTCTTGAACATGGTGGTGATGGGAGTCCTCTCCTCTTGCATGTTGTCGAAGTTGTCGCACATGCTACAAGAGTAGTAGTCGTAGACGTTCTCCACCATGTCATCGGAGTGGTAGTCGTAGTAGTGGCGCTCCACCATGTTGTTGTAGTCGAAGTCGGTACCATGTGATGAGGCATGTGAAAACACTTGCACCTCATTGTCGTTGGATCTTGTGTAGTTGGAGTCATGGTAGCTTCGCACGTACATGGAGTCGATACAATTTGACGTAGGTTGCTCGATGTCTTGGTACCGCTCCATATCGTGGACGCTTGAGTAGTCGGAGTCGTAGTCGAAGTAGTTGTAGCAGAAGTCTTGGTGATGTTCCATCATGTCATGGGGGTCGTAGTCGTCGTAGAAGTCCCCCATGTCCTCAAAGCATGAGGCATCATAGTCCATGTGACTCATCATGTACTCGTTCTCATCTTGGCTTCCATACTGGCATTCACTCTTCCTAGACATGTTAACTCACAAGACAAGTGTATATGTGGAGTGGAGGAAACTAAAGCACAACCTCTCACCTTTGTAGATAGTATTGGACGTCGTGGACAACCAAGGGAACGATCACAAAGTAAAGTGCTTGTGTTCAAGTGTCCAAAGCAAACTCCAAAACACACACGGCTTAAAAGTGGATAGGGAGGTATGACAGGTGGAAAGCAAATTGAACCAACCGGAAACCAAGATATTGTCAAAGCAAGTAGAGAGCCACGATGATCACAAAGCAAAAACAAGTCAATCTCAAAGATAGGAAATGTAGCTCAAAGAAACACACGCACAGAGAGATAAATGGGACTCATGCAACCAAGAAGTGAGCTAAAGAAACAAGATGTTCCTAGCGAAGACTACAAGTTCGTGTTGCACAAGTACGAGGAGAGCACTAGCTCGATTGAAATTTATTTGGTGGGCTACAAGATTTGCACCAAAAGCACCACCTACAAGATGTTCATCGAGCTTGCGCGCTTCCTACAAGAGATATGGCAAGTGGTGGTTTCTTTCTCTTTTCTTTTGATTTGGCTCTCTTTGCTTCTTTTCTCTTTTGGCACCTTTTGCTTCTTACTCTTTTGCACACCCACTTCTTTGATGCCAACAAAGATATATACAGAACTAGCGCATGCAAGGTTGCTCGGAAACTACACGGTGCAAATGTGCAAAGCCCAAGCAATCATCAAGAGCTAGCCTCAATAGGACATGGTAATCGCAAAGATATAGTGTGGCTCACAAAGGAATGGCAAGGGGTAAAGATTGGAGAAGTTATACCTTTCGTCGCGATCTTCACCCTTTGTTGTAGAAGCTTCATTCTTGCCCACGAATTTTGGTGGTGGTAGATACTCGGTGACGAAGATCCGCTTGTCGGGTCCAGGGTCCCGCTTCTTGTTCTTGGCTGGAGTGACCTTGTCCTCGGGCTCATCCTCCCCGGGGAACTTGACTCCTTCTTCAGCTCGAGCGCATCGATCTGCCAGCTCCCAGAGCTTACGAGCAGACTCGACACGGTGGATGCTCAGCTTCTCGCGCATCTTGGGGTTGCGGACGTTGGCGTGGAAGGACTGGATCACCAACTCCTCCTTGATGCACGGGATGGTGTTCATCTTCTGGGTGAAGCGCTGGATGAACTTGCGAAGAGTTTCACCTGGCAGTTGCTTGAAGTCGTGGAGATTACTGGGAGCCCCCGGGCGCTCGTACCCGCCTTGGAAAGCCCCCAGAAACTGCTCCTTCAGTGCCCGCCAGGAACGGATGGAGCACTTGGGAAGGTTGAGAAGCCAAGTCTGAGCATCTCCCTTCAGGGCCAACGGGAACCAGTTGGCCATCATGACCTCGTCAGCCCCGGCGACCATCGCAGCAAGAGAGTAGATCTGCAGAAAGTCCCGGGGGTTCGTGGTGCCGTCGTAGCGAAGAACATCGATCTTGAACTTCTTGGGCCAGTTGAAGTGGCGGAATTCGGGGGCGAGAGCGAGGCAGCCCTCGGCGAGGTCAATGTCCCGATCTTCCCGGCGGTGACGTTCTCGGCGACGCTCGATGCGGGTGCGCATATCCTCGTTCTGACGGTTGTTGAGCTCGTCACGAAGATCTGGGTTGCGCGAGGTAGACGACCCGATGGAGATGGCTTCGCCGCGGTCGCGGTTCAACCGATCATCCATCGATGGTGCAGCGCGAGCAGGCGCCGTCTTGGCTTGACGTTCACCGCGAGGCTGGCCTCACAGATCACGTGTCTTGTCTTGTGCTGCTCCGGGATCATCGACGGTAGGAGCTTGAGTGGGTTCAACCCACGGTCCACCATCGGCGAAGTCGAGGAGCCTCTCGATGCGAGTCCTCCATTCTTGGTAGAGCTTGGGATCGCCGTTGTTCGGAGGGAACTGCATCAGGGCCTTGGCAGCGACTAGAGCATCATGGCGAGCTTGCGCGTCCGTAGGCGAGTGCGTGGAGGACTTGCTCTTGGATGCTCGTGGATCCCCGCTGGGGCGAGCGCCGCGGTTCCCTCCTCCAGCGGTCGGATCCTTGCTAGCGCCGTTGCAGACGCTCTTCTCCCCCGAGCGTGGAGGAGGCATGGCAGGACCTTTTGGAGCCGCCGATCCGTCAGGGCCGCCGTCCTTGTTGCGGCTGTCAACTTCGCCCGACGCCACCCTCTCCGCGGGCGGCGGGGACGGAGAAGCACCTCTCCGCGCGTCAGCAGCACGGCGATCAGCTGAAGCTTGAGTGCGCGAGGGACAGACGGGCTTGGACGCCGCAGGGTCCAACTTCTTCTTCGGCGGCATGCTTGACGAAGAACTTGCCGATGAACTTGATGAAGAAACCAGCGCTTGCGCCCCATACCTGGCGCGCCAGATGTCGTGTCTCGATGCACGGACACCGGGAGTAGAGGATACCCCCTTTTAGGTTCGGCACGGGGCGCGAAGGAGGCTGAGAATCGTCTTCGTGGGCGGAGTCTAGATCAAGCTCTCCTCTCCACGATCAAAGCATGCAACCAAAGGGACACAAGGAGCTACCCAGGTTCAGGCCGCCCGGAGGCTAAAAGCCCTACTCCTGCATGTCTGGATTGATGGGTTCTTCATAGTGTGGCTTACAATGGAGCCTCCCGGATGGGGTACCCGGAAGGGTTTTGGCTGGAGGTAGAAGAAGGACAGATCCTGACCCGGAGGAGATCACCTTCCTCTCTACCTTGGCAGTCTTAGTCTAGTCTTGCTCTGGTTCCACTTGTTCCTCCTCCCATCCGTGCCTTGGTCCTCCTTTTATAGGCTCAGGGTTGCCACAGGGTCACGTGAGGGGCACGAGGGACCTTCGGGGTGAAGGACCCTCCTTAGCTGGTTTAGGGGGAGACGTGGCCTCTTCTCAGCCTAGCCTCTCCTCTGGGTTAGGTGGGAGCGTCCGCCTAGTGATGGACAGGGGCTGACACCACCACGGGCTGTGCTTCCCGCCCGCGCCTTCTTCATCTTGCTTCCCAAGTCTTCTGAGGCCTTCCAGTGTGAGGTGGAGAGCTTATCCACAGTGGTGCAGAGAGGTACCCGAGAGGGAGCCCAGCCTCCTGCCGGGGACTCGGACCCTCGGGGTCTTCCGTGTCGTCTGGCTTGATTCGGGGACCCGGCAGGCTCCCAGGACCGGAGCCCTTTGTCGGTGTAGGCCTTGCTTGGCCTTCGCGGGTCGAAGGGTGAACCCACCGGCTTGACTTGGTTCTTGGCCTTGTCCATCTTCATCCTGGGCCCACGGGGAGTGGACCCACTTTGGCAGCACTAGGGGAACCCCATGTTCCACTGCTGCGACAGTTACCGTATAGGAATTAGCAATGATTCCGAAGGGAATTTACAGATTATTTTTGTAAATATTTCGGTCATTACTTTTAGGTAACCGAATGGACTGAATTGACCGAATACATGTGAGAAGACACAACGGGAGCGCACACACATCACTATATAGCGCTAGTAGTCTACTCATCAGCGACATTAAGACGATCGCCATTGGTATTATAGCCACGTAGACTATCCCACTTCCGCGCAATCTCGAAGCCGAGGCGAGCGTCAAGAGCGGCATACTCGACTTGATCGTAGCTCAATGGAACGTTGCCCCATCCACGAATCCGGAGGTCTTCTTCTTCGTCGTCGTCCTTGTCCTTCTTGTTGTTCTTCTTCTTCTCTAGTTTTGTCCCAATGATAGCATTGGAGAGAGCAACGAGACTCGGAGTAGGATTGCCGGTTGGGTTCCGCCTATCCCTCTGGAGGTCGACCGCGGACGGAATTTCAATTCCGTAGTAGCGCAGCATCCACAAGTCATTGTGGATAGCCACGCCGTAGAACTTGATGGTCTTGTCACCTAAGAAATCAACGAGGACCTGCGGCACCCCATCAGCCTTGCAGATCTGGAAGACAAGAGTCTCGGTCGCCACCGAGAGTTGAAGGACGGCGGCGCGCTGCCTTTTCTCGTATGGAAGATCCCACTGTCGACCCGGAGAGGGTCGGTGAACTCGCAGTCGAGTCCAACGCACTTGATCGGTGCGGCGTCGAGAAAGAACTTCTTCACGTCGCGGATCCACCTCTCCACGCATGATGCACGGAGGGTGACCCATACCTTGAAGTACATATCTTCTTTGATGAAGTAGTACAACCGAGACGGAGGAACGCGCGCGAGTGGCTCCATTGGAATAGAAGAGAGGGCTCGAGAGAGAGAGTTTTTGCAACGAGATTAGAGAGAGATTTGTGCATGTGTGCTTAAGGCCATGGATTAGTGGCCTTTTATATAGGGTGGAGAGGGAGGCCGGCGGCCGGGCAGCAATCAAAACGGCGGCGGGCTGATCATCTTCCAATGCACAATTAAAATGGCGGGCTGATCATCTTCCAAAGCACAATCAAAACGGTGGCTGGCTGATCAACTTCCAAAGCGACGGTTACCCCTGGCGGACGGCGTGGAGCGCCCGCCAGCGGTAATGTGCTAGTTTTGTTGGGCTAAGCCGAGGCAACTACCGCTGGCGGGCACTCTGTAGCGTCCGCCAGTGGTACGTTTAGTACCGCTGGCGGGCACGGATTCTTTCCGCCAGCGGTATTTTGCCCCACCCCTCGCAAATTCCTGCTACTACCGCTAGCGGGCAGAGTGGGCGTCCGCCAGCGGTACGTGCAAAACCAGTGGCGGACTCCAAAACTAGCCCGCCAGCGGTAATAACGCTGGCGGACGGAAATAACGTCCGCCAGCGGTAGGCTGGTGGCTATAAGCCTTTTCCTACTAGTGAAAGACTACAAGGGGTTCACATGAAGAGGAAAGGGATCAACTTGTGCAAAGCTGAGAGGAATTGAGGGGGGAAACACAAAAGAGCAAGATCAGATCGTGAGGGTTAAATCCCTAGCTGCATCTCCATCGAGAGGGAGGCCTGGCTTCTCTCCCCATCACCTCGAGCTCTTTCTCCACTGCCGGCCGCCGCCGCGGCCAGGCAGGCATGGTGGCGCGCCACCACTACTCCAGCACCACCACCACGAGCCATCTGCCCTGCTACTTGCTGCTCGACATCAACTTTAGCAGAGGACGGCGACCTAATGCTCTTCCTCAATCCCCACTGTTGTCGATTTTCCCCAAGTTCAGGACGAACTGAAGCTGTTCTCCCTCAACGTCTGCTGCTGCTCCATCCGACGCCTGCTGCTGTGCTGCTCTCCCTTCAACTCCCGCTGCTGCTCCTCACCTTCAAGTGCTGCCGATTCTTCCCAAGAGCAGAACGACCTGAAGCCCTCCATCCAGCGTCCCTCCTTGCTGCACCTCACCACCAAGCAAACAGTTCTACGTGGTTGACTCCAATCGATCTCTCTCCCTTTCCCTTTCTTTTTCCTGCAATTCCTGAGAACCAAACTTCGTTGGCTGTAGTGAATTGTTAGAATAAATACTTGTGCTTGCGTGTGTACTGGTTTCACGTTTGTGTGCTAATTCTACTTGTGTACGTGCTTGCTAGTACGTGTGTGCCTGTGCTTGTTAAAACTGCTACTCGTGTGTGCAAATACATGTTTATTTTCTAGTCTTTTGTGTTTGTGCTTGTCATGTATCTCTGTCCCCTATCTCAAATAAGCTTTTGTCCTAGTATTTGTTACATGCTAGTACTTGTGTGTCTCTGAATATTAGTAGCTTTGTTTAGTGTTAATTTCTAAAGTGAAAACTACAAAAAGACAGCATTTATTTCCCGCAATTCACCCTCATATTTTGATCTAGCTTTAGCCAAAGCTCTACTGTGGATCGCTTAGTCCCTGTGGAGAGAACGACAACCCCCCCCCCCCCCCCCCCCCCCCCCTATTCTGCATTGATCACCCGGCTAGCGGTCAGCCACAGGGTTAGATACTGTGGCAGGCGTTAGCGGTATGACTGTTCTTTATGTCTTGTCAGTACGGGGTGTCGGGTACTATACATTGTAGACTATAGACTGTACACTGTTCATGATGTCATCCGGTTGACTCCGAGAACTCGGTAGGACACCGAGCCCATGTCTTCTTGTCTTCGTCTTGCCTGGAGGATCCGAGGTGCCGGCTAGCGGGAGGTAGCCGGCCAGCGGACTCCGAGTAGCCGGGCAGCGCGGAGCGGCCGGAGACTTTCGGGTACCCGCAGGCACCCGGGTTTTATTCCCCCGACACCGTCCGTGATAGTTGGGGCCTACCATGGGACCCATACGATAATTAATACGGACATCAAACAACAAGAGAAAAGAGGGAGGGAAACTTTTCACCATTATATCTGCCACTCTAAACAACGTCGGGACAACTCCGGGGGACGCAACAGGGACGAGAAGAAAAGGAGAGCGAGCAACGTGAAAGTAGACGAACAGACAGCCCAGCCGTCAACTAAGAACGTGCCGGTGTTAGAAAATAACTGCATCACAGATAGATGTACGATTACTTCCTACCAAAAATCGATCTACAATGCTTACTATACGTTGGGAGGATGCCTTTTTTAGATATTCAAAGAAAATCATTGGAAAAAGTGTTACGTATAGCGAGTACTTGCAGTTGCAAACAGTATTGAAACTTGATTTTTTGTGAATCCGTTACCACAGATAAGATTAAAATTAAACTTTTGCAATTTCTAGACAAATCATGTCATGTTGGAGGTGCGCTTAGACGTACGCTTGACATTTGAATTATTTAGAAAAGAGAACATCATAGACAAAACACTCAATTAGCGCATAGCGCATTATAAAACCTTGAAAAACATAAATTTTGAATAACTAAAAAATGGAACAATTTACACAAAGCTTCGATCACCTCGAGTTCATGGACCAATTGTAATTAAAAATGATAAAATGCAATACCATAAACTGAAAAATACAGGTATGCAAAAGATAGACTGATATGTCATCCATGCATGTAGATTCATGACTTTCAAGCCGACTACCAAAGTCATGGCGATAAAACGTGATTGTATGCACTAATGAGATTGAAAATGTTAGTCTTGTAAGATTAACACAAAGAATGTCATATTGGAGGTAGAAGCACTAAATATGTTGAATTGTTGATCTTTTTTGCTTGCATCGATTAAAGAAGTTTGACATTAACCGAAGTAAGTATACACCTTTAGACATGTACAATGAAAAGAATCCACATGCGAGCACACAAACACAAAATTAACATAACACAAAATATAAAGACACCGTCTTCACGTAGCTTATCTTCAATTTGCACCTCTTCCTTTTCCGTATCCCGGTAGCAAAGCTCGCACCAAGCAAACCTTTTATGACATGGCTAACACCTCCACACATTCAAGTCGGCTATGTATTTACATCATCCAACTGCTAGCCATTTGGTGAACAATCATCGAGTATAACCCTCCGGGTCACGAGAGGCACAATAATTTCAACCGTGGGGGATCAAATGGATGGTTGGGAAAGTGTAGTGAAGCGGCACGGTCTAATCATATAGGCATTCATGAACTAAATAAGTACAGGTTCCACATATGAGTCACATACTGAAAGACAAGTGCATAGTATATACAATAGACACTCTTATTAATACAAAATGGAAGTGTTGCCTCTAGGGCACCATTTCTAACAAGAGATTGGTTGCGTTTAGAATCTGTTTGTCATCAATTTTTTAGGGCCAAACGGATCTTGCATATACGCGTGACGGGAAAAACCGTTCGCATCACCGCCAATCGGGATCGGTCAGAGAATCGCTATCCCTGTCATAATTCGAAAATTCGCGCTTAACGGGCCACCACACCTAAACGTGCTATGCATGCCTCGCCTCGAGGCTTAGACATGGCCCCATCATGTCGCGGGCCGAGCTCAGCCCTTTTAACCGCATGTTGGGTCAGACCCTTATGGGTTGTAATTCGAACAATGGCCCGTTTGACCACCTATACCCCCACCTAACGCTGGCTATCGGGCCAACCCGACTGACGAGGTGTGGACTCGGCAAATCCCTGGGTTATGCACCCCGGGTTGATTGAGGGGGAGAGAGTTGAGCGCTGGTGATCACGACGGCTGACAAGCGAGGAGTTTTACCCAGGTTCAGGCTCCCGGAGGATAACACACTACTTCCTGCTTGTCTGGTTATTGATGGCGAGTTGTGGCTACAATGGCGAGATGGCAATCTCGCTAGGGTTTGTGTGGCGGCTATGAGCGTACCCTAGAACGAGGGACCCTCCTAGCCTTTATATGGTAGGCTAGGTCTCAGGTGAACGGTGCTGATGGCACTTACAAGATAGGTATGAACCTCATGACCTAGTCGACTAACTTGGGCCGCATGTGTCCTTGCTGGGCTTTCCTTGGGCTTTTATAGTCTTGGCGTGACCCAGGTACCTTCACCGTGGGATAGCCGAAGGGTAGCCCCACGACAGGAGCCCCCGAGTGCTTGGTCGAATCGTAGAGTCGGGCAAAGGACTCCTTTCGCCTGGGCACGCCTTCGAGTTCCTGAAAGGACAAGTAAAATTAGTCGACTCCGGCCGTTCAGGGCTTACGGAGGATTCCTTAGTCGAACTGTCGACTGCAGGGTTAAATACTGTGAATATGGCCTTAGTCGGTGATTTTTCGACTGCTATTGTTCTGAGTCACTCGGGAGCGCGAACAGCGCTCCCGATGGGAGTAGCCCCCGAGATTAAGCTGAATTGCTTGCAATTGAGGTTAAACTCAATTTTTCTTCAGTCGAAAAGCCTGCTCCCGATGGGAGTAAAGAAGGGACTCGACTTGGAGTCGCGACTGGCTTTGTGTGACTTACTGTGTATTCGGCCGGTTTGGCTTACTGCACGAGTTTGTTCAGCACTTGGAGCTTACTAAATGCTCTTGCACTCGAATGAAATGTTCGAGTTCTCAATCAGCTCGTTGGCTTACTGTACGAACTTATTCAGCTCTGAGAGCTTACTGAATTTCTTGCACTCGAATGAACTGTTCGAGTTCTCCATCAGCCCGTTGGCTTACTTCCTACGCCTTCGTGGTTGACGTCAGTGCTGACGTTTTTGATGCACTCTGTGTCCGATGGGACGTGACAGTGCGGTCCCACTGTCAGTATTGACTGGAGACAGCGGTTGCCGCTTTTTTCTGACCGTTGGGCGCGAAAATTTCGCGGTGTGATGATGGCGCCTTGATTCCCGCGCGTAGTGGGCGGCGTGGCCGGCGACGGTTGCTCTCCGCGCGACACGTGGACGGTCAGACGCTGTTGCGGAGAGCGGTTTCAGCAGGGATGGCCAGGATTGACTGACCGCGCGGTATATAATTTTCACCGCGGCGGTGAACAGTTCATCCATCCCCATTCTGTCATCGTCTCCACTGCTTCTGTTCCGCCATTGTTGCGCTGCGTGCTCTCTGCTGCCTCTCTAGTTCTCCCCCTCCATGAGCAAGGCCGCGATGAAGAGGGGGAAGCCTGCTGGCGCCGTCGCCGCCGCCGAGGCGAGCGTGATGAAGAAGCCCGACGGCGACTGGGTCAAATCGTCGGTGAAGAAGGCCGACCTCGAGGCCCTCCGCGCGCAGGGGCTGCTGCCGCCGGCAGACCAGGCGACGGTGCGCGCTCCTGGGAAAGAGGTATTCCCCGCTCCTCGCGAGGGGGAACGCGTTTGCTTCGTGGATTTCCTTCCGCGGGGTTTCGGGTTCCCCCTCCACGATTTCGTCCGTGGTCTCTTGTATGCTTATGGGATTCAGATCCACGATCTGACTCCCAATAGCGTCTTGAGCATCGCGAGCTATTTCGTGCTCTGCGAGTGCTTCCTGGGAATCGCACCCAACTGGCTGCTGTGGAAGTCGCTATTCCTCGTGAGGAGGAACGTGGGGAAGAGCAAGCAGGTGTACCCAGTCGGCGGCTTCGGCATCCAGGTGCGTGGCGACACCTCCTACTTCCAGATGAAGAAGTCCGACTCCGTCCAGGGCTGGCGGAAGAAGTGGTTCTACATCAGGTGCGACCAAGCAGGGCTTCCTGAATTCGCGGCTGATCGCGAGTTGCGGAAGACGAACGCGTGGGCGCACCCGCTGTCGAAGGAGGACAGGGAGGCGACTCAGCCCTTGCTGACGCTACTTCGTGGCCTTCTGAAGAGTCTCGGGCGCGAGACGGGTGGAATTCACCTCATCGCCACCTTCTTCAGGCTTCGGGTGCAGCCGCTGCGCAGTCGCGTCCACCCGATGTGGGCGCGTGAGGATGCTGGCAATGAGCTTGATGATGACGCAGTCGAGTCGAAGGTGAGGAGCATCACTAGTCTCCGAGCCGCTGACCCGTGCAACGTCAAGTGCCCAGTCGAGCCATATGGGCCTAATAACCTGTGCCTGAGGTGAGCTTCGTTTGCTTTTTGTCTTGTATCTTCTTCTGTCGAATCTTTTGCTTGACTCGAATGCTTCATTTGCTGACAGGGTCGTTCGAGCTACGTCAGTCTTCCTCCGTTGATGGAGAATGGACCTCATGAAGAGGCAGAGTTCCCTGAGGACGAGGTTGATGACGATGAAGTTCCCTCCGCCACCTCTCCGAGTGAAGAGTTGGAGGAGGATGAAGATGAGGAGCCGCTGCGGAAGCGGCAGAGGCGAAAGGGTGGCGACTCTGGTTCTGCCTCGTCGCCTGTGAAGGAGGCGGGTGTGAACGAGGAAGAGACGAGCGAGTCCTCTTCGGGTGCTAGGCACCCGAGTGACCTGGCTGAACCTTTGGTCGTGCCTCCACTCGGCTCTGCACCGCCGACCGAGTTCGCGAGGATGGCCTCCGTCTCCTGGGAAGTGAAGATGATGATGTCGTCAGGTTAGTCGCATAACCATTGCTTTGTTTTTGTCGAGTGTGCTTTTTCACTTGCGGGTCCTTGAATTGAGTTTCTTGTCACAGCGACCGTACTGGCGCTGCTGTTTCTTCCCCTCGTGAGATGGAGCACACTTCTGCTCCCATGATCGAGCAGACTGCGAGGACGACCGGAGAGGAGGCTCTGGCGGGTGACGTTTTGGCCTTGAAGGCTTCGACCTCCGCCATGCCAGAGGGCTGCTGATGCGACTCCGGTTGACGCTGGGCTGCTTGAGCATGTAAGTGTTCTTCGACTCCTTCTGCAAGATCTGTATCGGGTGCGCGTACAGCGCTCCCGATGGGAGTAGCCCCCGAAGATGCGCGTGACTAGAATAGTCGGGCGCAGATTGATGTCTTGTGTTTCCTGCAGCCATTTTATCGCCAGCAGATGGAGGGAGCCGCAGCCTTCGTTCGCATGGAGCAGGAGAGGGATCAGCTCCGCACTGCTCTGGAGCAAGCGAATAGTAAGTGTGAACCCTTGTGTTCGAGGGGTGCTTCGACTGCCTTTATTGCTAACTTTGCTCCGTTGA
Organism: Poa pratensis; assembly: GCA_947311845.1. Taxonomy (NCBI): domain Eukaryota; kingdom Viridiplantae; phylum Streptophyta; class Magnoliopsida; order Poales; family Poaceae; genus Poa; species Poa pratensis. The sequence continues at coordinate 22,688,523 of CAMZMU010000045.1, forward strand.
TCCGTAGGCGAGAAGGAGAGCATGAAGACGCGGGTCGCGGAGCTGGAGAAGTCGCTGGGTGAAGCCCAAGAGCGGAACAAGCTCGGGATGATCTGGAGAAGACCCAGGTCGACCGCTTGCTCGCACTCGCAGATGTTGTTGGAAGTAAGTTTTTCGGCTCAGTGCCTACTTTGCCTTTTTTCGACTTCTGACGTCTTACGGGTGTGGATTTCTTTTGAACAGAGACTTGCGGAGGTGCTCCTCCAGAAGGGACTTCCAGCGAGAGTGTCGGCTTGGCGGAGGCTGTTGGCTTCGTCGACCGCGTCTGCGCGTATGCATCGGCAGCGCTGCAGCAGTCGACGGCGGCACTGCAGAAGTCGACGGAGGCCTTAGCGACTGTGCACCGGAATATCTTTCCCAACAAGCCGCCACCAGCTGCTGTTGACGCACTCGCGGCTCCATTCGAAGGCAATTCGAATGTCCTGGCGGACTTCACGCGCGCGCAGACGGTACGCGGCTCAGAGCTCACTTTCCAGCTGCTTCTTGGTCACCAAGTCGTAGGCGATTTTGAGAAGGTTGTCAGCGACTTCCCTCGAAGCCTGATGGCAGACCGCGTCCCTTAGCGGGTGAAGGTGCAGGCGAGCCAGCTGGCTGAAGTTGGTCGCCACCTTCGAGAAGAGGATTGCCAAAGCTGCAGAGTTGGCTGCTAGGAAGAGCCGTTCCCAGTCGGAGTCTGTAGTGTAGACTTTTTCCTTTTAGGACTATGCTTCTGCTTTTGGGCTTGAGTCTGTAATGCACTTTATATTGTGCGAGTGAACATGCTGATGATGAAATGTGAATTCGCTCCCTCGGGGGTGCAGTCGCCGAGTCTTTTTTGATATCTGGCTTGGATGAATTATGTTGATTCTTTTCCTGGCTTGACGCTGTCAATTCTTGGCAGTCTGATATGGGCGAAGCTCCTGACGTTGCTGGAACGACTGGCGCGGACGATGAGAGGACACCACTTCGGCTGCGCCTACTCGTCGCCGCCGTCAAGCTCCTCCAGCTCCTGTGCGAAGCGTAAATGACCAGAGAGTGATCACCTTCATGAGGAACAAGGTGGTTGAGCTCGAGTCGAAGCTGAAGAGCTGAGTTGGAGCTGGAGCGATTGAGGTCGCGGCCCGTTGCGCCGTTCTCCCAGCGAGAGAGTTTCTGCTTGGCGAGATGGACTTGATCAGTCGACAGCTGCAAGGTTGGCCTTCTAGCGTTTTTGCTTCGGCTTCTGTGTCTTCCTGCTATGCTTAATGCTTGGCCTTGATGCAGATGTGAACTCTGACTGAAGGCTGAGCAGCTTCGAGTGGACGAGCGAGTAGAGAAAGAGGCCGCCGGTGACTCACCCGAAGCGCGCCAGTTTTGGTCGAACAAATCCAAGGTAGTGTACTGGCACGAATGCTGGATCGCACCTGGCGGGCTGCTGTGCTCTTGGAAGGTTGCAGAAAAACCCTCTGGCAGATCAACAAGGTGTACTTTCCTCACAACGAGCAGCCGAATGGACTGACTGCGCTTCTGGAGAGGTTCCGTGAAGGCGGTGCGTTGAAGGAAGTCGTGCACGCTCAACTTGTTGCCGGGGCGAACGTGGCGTTGGCATACGTTCGACTGCACCGGCCTAATCTTCCATTGCACAAGGTGCTTGACGGCTTGCCTGGAGAGGGTGACTATGCCGATACTCTTGCGGCTGCGCGCCAGATGATTCAGCAGGTCCAGAACTTTAGCGAGCACCTTGTAGGGCCACTTGATGCGCCAAAGGGCGAGCCTGTAGAATAAGAGCAGTAGAGTGCTGTTGCATAGCGTTAGCTTGTAAAAGAAATTTTTCCAAGTGGAAATATGAGTGTATGTATGTCGAGGTGGGGGTAGCCCCCGAGTTAGTAAATTGTATCTTGTAGACGTCTGTAAACCTGTATGGCGCAGCCCCCGAGCGGATCGAGTGCGGCCTAGGATTTTGAATTAGACATGTGCGGCGCAGCCCCCGAGTGCTTCGAGTGCGGCCGAGGTGTGGCGAGTCAGACCTGTGCGGCGCAGCCCCCGAGTGCGTCGGGTGGCGACCTAGGTTTTCGAGTTGGACCTGTATGGCGCAGCCCCCGAGTGCGTCGGGTGCGGCCTAGGTTTTCGAGTTGACCTGTATGGCGCAGCCCCCGAGTGCTTCGGGTGGCGGCCTAGGTTTTCGAGTTAGACCTGTATGGCGCAGCCCCCGAGTGCTTCGGGTGCGGCCTAGGTTTGACTTAGACCTGTGCGGCGCAGCCCCCGAGTGCTTCGGGTGCGGCCAGGATTTTCGAGTTGACCTGTATGGCGCAGCCCCCGAGTGCGTCGGGTGCGGCCTAGGTTTGACTTAGACCTGTGCGGCGCAGCCCCCGAGTGCTTCGGGTGACGGCCTAGGTTTTCGACTTGAACCTGTATGGCGCAGCCCCCGAGTGCGTCGGGTGCGGCCTAGGATTTTTCGAGTTAGACCTGTATGGCGCAGCCCCCGAGTGCGTCGGGTGCGGCCTAGGTTTCACTTAGACCTGTGCGGCGCAGCCCCCGAGTGCTTCGGGTGGCGGCCTAGGTTTTTTGAGTTGAACCTGTATGGCGCAGCCCCCGAGTGCTTCGGGTGACGGCCTAGGTTAGACTTAGACCTATGCGGCGCAGCCCCCGAGTGCTTCGGGTGCGGCCGAGGATTTTTCGAGTTAGACCTGTATGGCGCAGCCCCCGAGTGCGTCGGGTGCGGCCTAGGTTTGACTTAGACCTGTGCGGCGCAGCCCCCGAGTGCTTCGGGTGGCGGCCTAGGTTTTTGAGTTGAACCTGTATGGCGCAGCCCCCGAGTGCTTCGGGTGACGGCCTAGGTTAGATTTAGACCTGTGCGGCGCAGCCCCCGAGTGCTTCGGGTGGCGGCCTAGGTTTTTGAGTTGCTTTTTGACTAAAAAAGTAAGGGGAGAGCTTGTTCCACAAATCACTTCATTGATTTTTGCGAGCAGGCCGCCTCATTAAAACCCTTCCAGTCCCCTCAGGTACCCTGGTAAGGGAAAGAGTGCGTCTGGAACCTGCCGCTTCTTGAGATAGTACTTTGTTACAAGGGGAGTTGATTAGGCGTAGAAGCGGCGCAGTTGCGCCACGTTCCACGGGTTGCTGCAGACTGTCCCGTCTTCGAGTCTTTCAGGCGGTAAGCTCCGCCGCCAATTGCCTCTGTCACGATGTATGGACCTTCCCACGGAGAGGCTAGTTTGTGCACCTTCTTCTGTTTGAGGCGAGGACGAGGTCGCCGGGGACGAACGCTCTGGGCCGCAGCCGCCTCCGTGGTAGTTGCGTAAGTCTTGCTGATACACTGCTGTGCGGGTAAGGGCGATGTCGCGTGCTTCGTCCAGGGTATCCATGTCATCCTCGAGTGCTTCCTCTGCGTCGGACTCGTCGTAAGCCACCACTCGGGGCGCGTCGAACTTGATGTCGCACGGCAAGACTGCTTCTGCGCCGTAGACCATGAAGAATGGCGTGTACTGAGTGGATCTGTTTGGCGTAGTGCACAGACTCCACAGCACGGATGGCAGCTCTTCGACCCAGGCGCCTGCAGCGCGCCTCAGTGGTACTCGCAGGCGCTTCTTGATGCCCTTGCAGACTAAGCCATTGGCCTTCTCGACCTGTCCACTGGATTGCGGGTGCGAGACAGATGCGTAATTGAGCTTGATGCCTTGCTCGGAGCAGAAGTCCTTGAATTCTTCGGCTGTGAAGTTCGTGCCGTTGTCGGTGATGATGTTGTTTGGCACCCGAACCTGAAGATGATGGACCTGATGAAGTTAACTGCTGAGGATGCAGTCGAACTTGTGATGGGCACGGCTTCGATCCATTTGGTGAACTTGTCGACTGCTACCAGTAGGTGAGTGTGCCCCCTGGCGAAGATTTCTTGAGCGGACCGACCATGTCGAGCCCCCACTGGCGAAGGGCCAGGCGAGTGGTATGGTCTTCAGTGCCGATGCTGGCGCGTGCGGCTTGTTGGCGAACTCCTGGCAGCCGAGACACTTCTTCACGAGTTCTTCGGCATCTTGCATTGCGGTGGGCCAGTAGAACCCGGCTCGCAGGGCTTTGGCTACCAAGGCACGACTGCTGGCGTGATGCCCGCAGGTGCCTGTATGGATTTCGAGCAGGATGGCTTGACCGTCGACTGGATCAACGCACCTTTGCAGGACTCCTGAGATGCTTCGCTTGTATAGCTCCCCCTTGATGATGGTGAAGCCTTTCGAGCGGCGAATAATGCGCTTGGCTTCGACTGAGTTGACTGGCAGTCTCTGGTGCAGCATGTACGCCAGATATGGGCTCGTCCAGGTGGGCTCGATGAGCAGAACCTCCATTGGCTCCTTCTCTTTGCCTGGCGGGTCGGCGGTGCTCGCTGATGGTGTGGAGGATCCGGGCGTGGGTCGAAGTTTGACAGACCGCTGCGTGATGCGCTCAAGGAAGACGCCAGGTGGCACCTGCGCCTTGTCTGAGCCCAGGTTGGCGAGGGCGTCGGCTTCCTCGTTGCTTTCGCGGCCGATGTGCCGCAACTCGCAGCCGTCGAAGGTGCCCTCCAGCTGGTTGTACAGGTCTCTGTAGGCGATCATGTTGTCGGCGATGGCGTCACAGGCCTTCATGGTTTGCTGCACGACGAGGTAGGAGTCGCCGTAGATCATGAGATGAGTGGCGCCGCAGTTCTTGGCCATTCGCATGCCATGGATTAGGGCCTCGTACTCAGCCTCGTTGTTGGAGGGTGTTGGGAAGTCCATCTGTAGCACGTACTTCAGCTTGTCGCCTTTGGGGGAGATGAGGATGACTCCTGCCCCGGCTGATCTGAACTTTTTGGAGCCGTCGAAGTACATTGTCCATGCGTTGGACAGGTCGGGGACATCTGGCAGCTGGGCCTCTATCCACTCGGTGGTGAATTCTGGGAGCACTTGGGCCTTGATTGACTTCGGGTGAGCGTATTTCAGCCCCCAGGGTCCTAGCTCGACGACCCACTTAGCGACTCGTCCTGTCGCGCATTGGTTGGTCAGGATGTCGGAGAGCCCGGAGGAGCTTACCACCGTGATCGGGTGCTCGGAGAAGTAATGGATTACTTTCCTTGAAGTCATGAAAACTCCGTAGGCCAGCTTCTGGTAGTGCGGGTAGCGCTGCTTGGACAGGGTCAGCACCTCGCTGAGGTAGTAGACAGGTCGCTGGACAGGGTGGCTGTGCCCTTCTTCTTCTCGTTCGACTACGAGTACTGTAATGACCACCCTGTTCGTGGCTGACACGTAGAGGTAGAGCGGCTCGTTCTCCAGTGGCGCCACCAGTACTGGGGAAGTCGTCAGGGTTTTCTTGAGCTGGTCGAACGCGTCCTGCGCTTCCTCTGTCCACTCGAACTTGTCTGTCTTTTTCATCAGTTGGTAGAAGGGCAGGGCCTTCTCACCCAACTTACTAATGAACCGGCTGAGAGCTGCGACCCGGCCGGCTAGGCGTTGCACCTCATGGAGCTTGGTTGGTGCTGGCATCGCGAGTATGTTTTGCACCTTCTCGGGGTTTGCTTCGATTCCTCTTGCAGAGACGAGGTACCCGAGCAGTTCCCCGGCTAGCACGCCGAAGACGCACTTGTCTGGGTTCAGCTTGATCTGGTACTCGTCGAGGGCGGCGAAGACCTTGCGGAGGTCGGCGATGAGGGTGTCCTCCTTGCGGGTGGTGACGACGATGTCGCCGACGTAGACTTGTACGATCTGCCCGATGAGCCCTTTGAGGCATGCTTGCATTGTGCGCTGGTACGTGGCACCAGCGTTCTTCAACCCGAAGGGCATCGTCTGGTAGCAGAATCACCAGCGCTCAATTGGCGCCGTCTGTGGGCAAGAACGAGCGCTGGAACCATGGTCGCACCAGCTCCATCGACTTTGAAGACCGACGTCTGCATCACCAAGGAGCCAATCTGCTTCGGCTCCTTCGAGTACACCTTCCACCCGCCGGCCCACCGCTCGGTGTACGCCGATCTGCACGTAGGTATGTGCCTCACCTTCGGTACCATGCACTACTTCGTAGACAGCTGTGGAGTACTCAGATCCACGGCGATCGCACCGCCCGCGGTGGTGGCACCCGCATCTGCCGCGACTGCCCCGACCACGCCCCCACCTGCTGCGGAGATCGCATCTGCTGCGACTGCGGCGACAGCATCTTCGACTGCTGAGAAGATCGCGTCCGCCTCGACTACTCCGACCGCCTCCGCCGCGGCAGAGATCGCGCCCAACACGGCCGCGCCATCAGCGTCTCCGTCTGTCACGGAGATCGCATCGGCTACGACTACATCAACCACCTCGTCGGCCACTGCGCGGATCGGGTCTACTTCAACTACCTCGATCACGTCGCTGGCAAGGCCAAGATCCCAGACAAGTACGATGATCAAGGCGTGCCCAGGCGAAAGGAGTCCTCCGACCTAGTTGACGCCAAAGCCCGATGAAGCCCGATAGTTGTTCGGTGTCTTGCCAGGCCAGCTGTCCGAGTTTCAGAAGAAAGAAAAGCACGGTCGCGTGCTTCAGGCCGTCATGATTCACGCCAAAGGCCTAGCATGCCTATTTGGCCTGTTCCGGCAATTTTCGGCCTGTTTTTTTTGGAAATTCAAAAATAATACAGAAAAATGTAAAAATAAGAAAATTTCATGCCATGTCGTGCTTTGGGCCATACCGAAATATCGTGCCTTCGGGAGATCGGGTGGCTCGATAAGAGCATCTCCAGTCGCGGCGCCCAAATGGCCGCCCAAAGGCTGTCCGGACGTGCCATTTGGGCGCCGTCCGGACAACCTGCGCCGTTTGGGCGCCCTCGATCCCCACTCGCGGCGCCCAAACTAAAAAAATTAAATTTAAACTTCGGCGGATTTCATTCAAATTTTAGCAAAATTTACAGAGATTTGAACGAAATTTAAAAAAACTTAAAACTAAACCTAATCTAATGTCGCCCGTGGCGGCGCCTGAAGGCTGCGTAGGGGTGCTCGCCGCCGTCCTCCTCCTCCTTCACGCCGCCGCTGCTCCCTGCGCCGTCGCTGCTCCACGCGCCGCCGTCGTCCTCCTCCTTGACGCGGCTCGGTCCTGGGCCGTCGTCGACGGTGAGGTCGAAGAAGGGCGCGCCCTTCTCCTTGGCGGCCTCGCGCGCCGACCAGTCGCATGCCGTGGGGCCGTCGAGCGGCGGCACGTCGTCCATCGACGCGGCCTCGATGACCGCCGCAATGGCGTCGTCGTCCGTCCCCGCCTGCGCCGCTATGAGCTCCGCCATGAACGGCGAGAGCTCCGGCTCCGCCTTCACCTTCATCTGCTCCGGCTTCGGCGTTAGCAGAGAGAAGGCGCGGGAGCGAGATGAGGATGAGCGCGAGGACGACGCCCGCGACGAGGACGCCGTGGAGCACGACGAGGACGGCGTCGCGCGCGGCGCCCACTGGTTGGCCCAGGCGGCCGGAGCAGGGGTGGGCGCCGCCGTCAGGAGCGAGCCGCCGTTCGCGATGTGGTTCATCACGAACTGGAGCGTGCGCCCGGGCACGCTCCAGAACGCCTCGCGCCCGGCGACATTCTTGTCCGTCGGCGCCGGGCCGGGGCCGTCCCAGCGGTTTAAGTCCTCCTCGTAGGCGCGCTGGAACGCCGTCTCGTACCGGCCATGGTTGGCCGGGTTCCGCGAATCCCAGCGCGGGTCCTGACGCTGCTCCGGTGTCAGGTCACGCCAGTAGTGCGTGTTAACCGCGGCGGCGAAGCCGCGGCTCGCCCGCGTCAGGGGCTTCGTCACCGGCACGCCGTTGACGCCGATGACAAACCCGTGGCCAACGCGCATATCCGGCGGCACCGGATAGCCGTTGTCGCGCAGCGCCTCCGTCTGCTCCTTGAGCAGGGTGCGCGGCGCGAAGCCGTTGGCCGCGACGCCGCCGGTGCGCCTCCGGTTGCCGGCCATGGAGAAGGAGAGCGGCGGCGGTTTTCGAGTGGAGAAGGAGCGGCGAGGTGAGGGAGAGAGAACGGTGAGGGCGAGAGTGGCGATGAGTGGAGGCCGCGCGCGCCTTTTATGGCGGGCGGAGAGCGGTGGCATTAACGTCGCTCGCCTCGAAAAGGCGCGCCACATTCACTCCGGCGAGCAGAGGACGCGACGGCTCACTGGCCGCCGGCCGTGAAAACGAGGCGTCGCCACGCGGCAAGCGCCTTTGACGACGCCTTTGACCACGGGCGTGGCCGTGTCACTGCCAGGCGTGGCCCGCGCGTCGGAGGCGTGCGTTTCCTTCCGTCCAGGGCCGCCCCAAGCCTCCCCAAGTTGAGGGCGTGGGCTGGGCGTGCCGGACACAAAACTGGGCCGCGCCGGACCAAATTCGTGTTTGGACGCCGCGAGTGGGCGCGATTTTGTGTCCGGCACGCCCCAAACGGCCGAGATGCTCTAATATGCGGCCTGATGCGGCCCGATGGCACCCACACCAACCCCCGGACCCGCGCACTCAGTCGAACGACTCGACCGCACCGCACCGCACCGCACCTACCCCCAACCACCGTCACCTACCTTCCCTCTGCAGACGGGCCGTCCTTTCCTATAATAATATCCCATCCCCTCTTTCCATCCCCTCCACTCGCCGCCTCTCTCCCTCTCTACTCCCTGCACCGCCGCAATGGATCCCGTCGCGTCGTGGGGCCTGACCCCGCTCGCCGACGCCGACCCAGATGTCTTCGACCTCATCGAGAGGGAGAAGCGGCGGCAGCGCAGCGGCATCGAGCTCATCGCCTCCGAGAACTTCACCTCCTTTGCCGTCATCGAGGCTCTCGGCTCCGCTCTCACCAACAAGTACTCCGAAGGTATGCCGGGCAACCGCTACTACGGCGGCAACGACGTCATTGACGAGATCGAGAACCTCTGCCGCGACCGCGCTCTCACGGCATTCCGCCTCGATACTGCTGCATGGGGCGTAAACGTGCAGCCCTACTCGGGCTCGCCCGCTAACTTCGCCGCCTACACCGCGCTCCTCAATCCGCACGACCGGATCATGGGGCTCGACCTCCCGTCCGGCGGACATCTCACGCACGGCTACTACACCGCCGGCGGGAAAAAGATCTCTGCTACGTCCATCTACTTTGAGAGCCTGCCGTACAAGGTGAGTGCCGCCGACGGGTACATCGACTACGACAAGCTGGAGGAGAAGGCTATGGACTTCCGCCCCAAGCTTATAATCTGCGGTGGCAGCGCATACCCCAGGGACTGGGACTACGCGAGGCTCAGGGCTGTCGCCGACAAGGTCGGGGCCATGCTCCTCTGCGATATGGCGCATATCAGCGGCCTAGTCGCCGCGCAGGTAAAAACTGATCTCTACTAGTTTCATTCCGAAATTGGATCTTCGCTCTAAGATTGCTCTTTTATACTGTTACGCTCCGGCATTTGTTTTGTTGTATGTCGTGAATATTGGATCTAGCGATCTGCGGACCCAATGAGAGTTGGTTGTTTAGACTTTAGATCTTGTTAGTCCCTACCGTAGTTGTTGAGTTTTGCAGCTGTATGTGAACTAGTGTATTTATGCATGTATCAGATTTGTGCATGATTTACATAGTGACTGGTGCTGAGTAGCTAGCCGGTGGTATCTCCAATTGTTGGTTAGATTTATCTTAAATAATGACACAGATGATAATTAACCTCGCGTCTCCAATTGTTTTTCTTGCTGTCCTTCTTTTTCCCAGTAGGCAAATTGTAACGTACTGATGCTAGCAGATCCTATCATGTAACTGATAGCAATTTATTTTGTTCATCGCAGAAATGTATACTTTTTTTAAAACATAATGTAGTTGTATTTAAGATAAAATACATGATTGAAGAATCAATGATTTTCTTTTTTCTGATAGAACATGCAACAATCTGGATTGCAGTGAAAGTGATTTCTTTTGTTGTGATGAAGGTTATTAAGAGCAATCGAACATATGCTTAGAAACAGCTTAAACCGAACAGCGATAAAATATAGTAAATGAATGTCTGCACAGTGTGCACATACATCAGAACAAGTTTAATCTCCATGCATGTACGTTTACTCAGTTTGACTGCCACACTGACCTTACAACTACTATTTCTATACCTATAATTGATGCACTTTGGAAGCCCATGAACAATCTGTAGATGCACCTTTACTGAAGTGGTGGACAGAGAACGAAAATGACCCAGTGTCATCGCGTGATTTTAAGATGGGGTGTCATACACCACACATATATGAAATACTACCTCCGATCCACTTTAAATGTCGTGGAAAATATACTATGCACCTACAGTTCCTAGTACAACTAGGAACAGTTATTTAGGATCAGAGGGAGTACTATATATCAGATAATTTTTTACCTGGTGTCCTGTGCACTCTCTAAGCTATGCCAAGTACACCCCTGCCTCTAATGTTGTTATTTAAATAATAATTATAGTTCATTTTTTGTTTCAGCGTAATTTTTCCGATCACATCGTGAAATTTAATTGTGTTTTGTGCAACGATTGACTTCCTGAATGCTAGATCGTTTACTATCCTTCTGTACATAGGACAAAAGGTCCCATTTCCTGCCATGATATATGGCACCGTATAATTATGATGTGCTATTGGTCTCAAATGTACAAGCATATTTGATACGTGTTGAATGGTCAGCTGTCTGTATGGTATTTAGTTGGAGGAATTACATTTTATGGGGGGGGGTATCTAAACAAGAAAGCATATAATGTACCATGAAAATTGGACAGAACATCCTATTAGTTTTGTTAAATCCTGGTCATCTTTCTTTAGATGTTTTAGGCATATTATAACAGATTGATGACTAATGTGTATGAATGTTGATGTAGTCCTATGGTATCTAAATGCTTATCGTATCCTTTCCTTTTATCTAGGAAGCTGCAAATCCTTTTGAGTTCTGTGATGTGGTTACCACTACAACACACAAGTCGCTCCGAGGACCAAGGGCTGGCATGATCTTCTACCGGAAGGGCCCTAAGCCTCCAAAGAAGGGTCAGCCTGAGGGCGCTGTTTATGACTACGAGGACAAGATCAACTTTGCGGTGTTCCCATCACTCCAAGGTGGCCCTCACAACCACCAGATTGCTGCCCTTGCTGTCGCGCTGAAACAAACCATGACACCTGGATTCAAGGCCTATGCAAAGCAGGTCAAGGCCAATGCTGTTGCCGTTGGAAACTATCTCATGAGCAAGGGTTACAAGATGGTGACCGATGGAACTGAGAACCACCTTGTTTTGTGGGATCTCCGCCCCCTTGGCTTGACTGGTATGTACTTTATTTGTGTGAGTTGGTTTTCTAGCAGCCTATGATCAGTTAACATTGGTATTGTTTGTAGGAAACAAGGTCGAAAAGCTCTGTGACCTTTGTAACATTACACTGAACAAGAATGCAGTCTTTGGTGACAGCAGTGCATTGTCTCCGGGTGGTGTCCGCATTGGTGAGAAATTGAGAATCACTCCCTCTTCTTTAAAGTTTTAATTACATCTTTTGATGCTGCAAGCCTGAAGCAATTATTACTTCCTCCATTATATAGGTGACTTCCTAGAATATCTGCAGTCAAACTTCTCTTACTTTGTTTTGTAAAACATAAAAAAATATTTAGATAGGTATACAAAAACAATATTATTAGATTAGTTATAAAAAATATTTCCATAATCATTGCAGTTTATATTTTTTTAAGAACATAATCGCATGAAAGTAATCGTCATAGTTGAATGTTGGAGACTCTCCATATGTAAAATGTCATCTACTTATGAACAGAGAAGTACTGTTTATTTCGTATACATACATGATACTTTTTTGTGTGAGCAATCAGGGTCATTGTGGTCTTTTATTCACCACTGTTGAAGTGGTAAATTTTCTGTGACATAAAACAAGTCCTTGGTACAGATTAAATTATGATCCACATGCCCTGTTATGCCAAAACTATGACTGCACTTCTGAAATTCACATTGTAAATCTGTACTCCCATATAGTGTACCAATTTGAATCAGACTCAGAGCATCAATCCAAACCGTTGGCGTCCTAAATCTAATGCTTGAAAGCACGTGAGCATCAATCCAAACCATTGGTGAACAGTAGCCTGAACTGCCTCACCGTGTTCTAGCACCATCTTTCCTTGCAGAAAAAATGTGCATGCCTTACTGCAATATATGTGTTGAGCGAAAGCAAGATTTGAGATTGCCTGCATTTGACAATTAAGCACGTGAGGATCCTAATGGGTACATTTGTTTTTGGCATGGGGTACATTTTGTTTATCTGTTATATTTCCTCTGTTTGCCACCAATCAGTTGTGATTGCCCTTATACTAATTTCTGCCTTTCTAATATTTCATTCCTGCATTCGTACATCCACAATGGTCATTTGCCTTGAATAATTTCGCAAGGGCAGTAGGGCACACCATGTCTTCTTTTTCTTGTGCCAAAATCACTCCATAGCGTTAAGGCTTTCATAGCATGTCTATACATACCAGTGGTATAGTGTTAGATTATTTTTACTTTACTTTATTCCCTGTCTTTGTTCATTTGGATCACTACCGTTCATCCTTTTTGTTTTTAGGGATTATCTGCTAATTCTTCTCATGTTCCACCTAAAAGTTCTTCTGCAAATTCTTATGAATTGATAGTAAAAAAAGAACTGTGTTAGGAATTGTATTTTGATGAGGCAGAATGTCACAGCATTGAAAGAATATATTGGACTTTCAAGTTTAGGATCATCCTTATTATAATAATTTTATCTGACAGTGCATGATAATGTAGCTGATAGGATTTGCAGCATAACACGATCAGAAGATATATCGCTATGCAATTGATTAACTTTGCAAAATCAGGAAACTAAGCAAACTAAATTACTTTTCAGCTGATGCAAAAGAAAACAACCTTTTGTTTAATGAATTTGTGGAGTGTCCTTTCTATTCTTATTTGCCGTTAAGATTTTCTTTACCATTGGTTTTTCCCTTGCCTCATAACTGCTGAAATACTCTCTCCATTGATTCTGGTTATTGTTTTTAGGTGCTCCTGCAATGACTTCTAGGGGTCTGGCCGAGAAGGATTTTGAGCAGATCGCTGAGTTCCTCCACCAGGCCGTGACAATCTGCCTGAACATCCAGAAGCAGCACGGCAAGCTGCTCAAGGACTTCTCCAAGGGCCTGGTGAACAACAAGGACATTGAGAACCTTAAGGTTGAGGTCGAGAAGTTTGCCACCTCCTTCGACATGCCTGGATTCACGCTCGAGAGCATGAAGTACAAGGAGTAGGATACGGTGTGGTTGTCTCCGCTAGTCTGCCAATATGCTCCATACCTCAAATAAGCTTTCTTCGCTACCATGCAATCCCACTGTACCGCCACTCGTGATATGATGCTTTTATGAATTTTGTCTGCTTGCCTCTAATAGGTTCGTAGCTCGTAGCGCCCCTCACCTACTTCTGTTGCTGTTGCCATCCACGTTGTATCATACTAGAGGCTGAAACGTCCCTTGGGGCGCTTCCTGACCGTTCCTGTGCTGCCAAATCACAACATGAATTTAATGGAAAGTATGTGAGTCACAAATAAACAATTGCACACAGAATTGTAACACATGTTACAAACAGTTGAATATTAACAGTCCATCTTTGTATAACCGGTAATGTTCAAAATTTGTTAGCAAATTATAATGTAAAAAATCTGGCTATAGTTAGTCGTTCAAAATTGGTTAGCAAATTATAATGTAAAGACTTTGGATGGCAACAGCCATACCCACACCCGTTGGGTGTGAGTAGAGCTTAACCAAACCCACACCCGCGTTCTCGTATCTTAACCACATCCATACCCACACCCACCCACACCCGTAGCTGGGCACAAATTTTGTACCATACCCGCACCCGCGTGGGTATTTAAAACCTGCGGGTAAACCCACCAAACAAGTCATTCATCCACAATATATAAGAAACCATCGACATGTATACTCATTAATCCACTGATTTGGCAAACGATACATATATGTATGAAAATAAATAATAAAATAACAAATGTATATGAAAATGAATAACAAAATAACCCATTCATCCACGCGGATCTCACCTCCGCCAGCGGCCGCGGGTGTGGTCGTGCCGGCTACCGCGTCCAGAGGAGTGTGTACGGAGAGGGCGGGATAGCGGATTTGCGGAGGTTGGTGGCTGCCTGGTTGGGGGAAGGGCATGGCGGTGACGAGGAGCCGGAGGGGAGATTTCCACATAAATCTAAAAGTAGTGGAGACTGGAGAGGGACGAGGACTCATGGGAATTGTGAATCAGGCGAAAATTAAGTGGCCGCACATATGGGAAACAAGCGAAGATTACGTAGCCGGTTAGTATTTCGAGATTTTCCCCCTAAAATAACCATATGTAACACGGACCTACATGTCAAAAAAACAAAAATAGATGGGTATGTGGGTATGCGGGTATGGGTATTACTTTACCATACCCGCACCCGCAATACCCACTGGGTACACACTTTAAACCATTTTCTTACCCATGGGTAAAGTTTTTTACCAAACCCTTACCCTAATGGGTAAATACCCACTGGGTATGCGGGTAATGGGTACCCATTGCCATCGGTAACTTTGGCTATAGTCAGGAGGGGAGGTGTTCCGAATTGGTTAGCAAAATTACAGTAAAAAATCTGACTATAGTCAGGAAGGGATCAAGATGTGATAGGTCCAGCCCTAGGTTCGGACCTCTTCACTGTACAGGTTTAGGTTAGGCCCTAGGTTTGGACCTCTTCACTGTACAGTGCATTTTTGGCTGACGTCTACCGCGCTTGGCGTTGCCCACCCGCCGTCGATGAACCTGCGCCTGCGAGTTGGACCCTGTCGGACCAGTGGAAACCAGGGTATCACGACACGTATGCTTTTACCCAGAAGACTACGCGTGGGAGATCAAGACAAGTCAACAATCAACAGGACACGGCCCACTCATTTGGGCCTCGTGAAGACTCACACTCCTGAGGCGAGCAGCCTCGGGTGGACGCGCCGCCAACAGCCAGGAGAGGGCCTCATGAGGCCACCCTCGCGAGGGAGGCGGTGCCACCAGGCCTGGTGCGGTACAAGATAAGGGCGCAGCACACCCGTGACCCCGCGCCAAGGGTCATGTGCAACTGCGTCTTCCCCAGAGTGACGCGCGCGCCCGCGCCACGACACATAGCGTGTCGGCCAAAGCTTTCCATTTTGGTGATTAAAGGATGCCGACCAACCACGGCAAGCAAAGCGGAGCCCAAGACCATCCTCTTTGATGCAAGACGGCCGGACCGGCGCAACACGCCACCGCGGGCGTCATTGACAACGTCACCGACAAGTCCTTGCGACTGCGCCATGGACGGTGGCTTTACCTGAGCTAGGGAAGTACGCCGGTACCCATTCTTGGTGCTATGTGGCAACCCTTCCCGCCTAAACATTTGGGAAGAGAACCGGAGCACTATAAATAGGGCTTCACCGTGGCCTTAGAGGGCATCCCATTCCTACCTCGCTAGTAGCTCCAACGCTTGTACTGTAATCTCTCCGAGCAGTGCAATCCAGACAAGCAGGACGTAGGGTTTTACACCATCACGGTGGCCTGAACCTAGGTAAACCACTGTGTCTCCTTGCTGTGTGTGTGTGTCTTCTTCGCGGAGGTCACCGAGGGCTTCGTTGAGAGCGTGTTTCAGTCCCCAGTGTTTGAACACCACTACACTAGAGGTTCCTTCGGGACAATTCCTCGACATTTGGCGTGCCAGGTAGGGGACTGAGGTGCTCTCTTCGACTTCCCTCACCGCCATGGTCGACACCCGCCGCAAGGCGGCCAGACGGGTCGCCTCCGAGCCCGTCATCAACAACCCGCGCAGGCGCGTGGCTCCTGCCGACTCCAAGGAAGAAAAGGAGCACGGGTCCGAGGAAGTGGAGGCTCCTTCTCTCCACCCTTCCAGGCAGAACACGCCTCAGCCGTCTGACGGCCACACCGCGTCCGCCTCTGCCCGGGCTCCACTGACACCGGGGGCTGCGCTGCTCATGGCGCAGGAACTCCTGCGCTACCGGCCCACAGAGGCCGGACACGACATGTGGCTCCAGTGAGTCACAGAGCTCGTCAACACTGCCAAGGTCGCCCCAGCAGCGTAACACTCCGTGGTGCCACCGGCGTCGCAGGGAAGGGTGGCGCACGATGCCCCTCCTCCTCCACCTCCTCCGCCCTCGGCGGGAGGAGCCCGTGGGCCGCACCAGGACGCTCACACCCCAGACGGGGCCCCTTCTCACGACACGTCTTCTCCACACCTTGGCGGTGCCAGCTGCCAGATCATCACAAGGGCCCCAGAGGACGCCCGCGTGAACCTCGAGCGCCAGCGCGAGCGGCAGGACCGTACGGTCCGCGACCTTGCCACGGTCGGTGACCCCAACCGTGTCGTCCTCGCCGGTGGCCACACCACGTACAGCAAGGGCTGCCTCGCCCTCTCACGAGAGCTGGCCTCCCAAGTTCTGCCCGGAGCTACCTCCCCCCTACGATGGCATGCTCAACCCTGTGGAGTTCCTGTAGCTCTACACCGTGGGAATCCAAGCCGCGGGCGGCGACGATCGGGTCATGGCCAACTGGTTTCCCATGGCCCTCAAGGATGTTGCCCTCTCGTGGCTCATGAACCTTCCTGAGGCCTCCATCAAGTCCTGGGGGGAGCTGTGTGAGCAGTTCGTCACCAACTTCAAGGGGAAGTATGAGCGCCCTCTCTCCCTCAACGATCTCCGCGTAGTGAAGCAGCGCAAGGGCGAAACGCTGCGCAAGTACATCCAGCGCTTCAGCCAAGTCCGCACCAAGATTCCTTGCATCAGCGACGCTTCAGTCATCGGAGCATTCTCCACCGGCGTCACAGACACCAAGATGCTTGAGAAGCTCGGTATCTATGCCGACTCCCTCACCTCTGTGGTGCTGCTTTTCCACCTGGCTGACAAGTGGGCCAAGGCGGAGGAAGGCCGCCTGTTCGCCCACAACTGCCCCGAGCTGGAGGACTCTGACTCGGCGAAGGCCAAGAACAAGGGCAAGGAGCCAGCAAAGTGAAAGGCACCGGCTGTCCTCGCGGCGGAGCCGGAGCCCGAGCACAGCCAGAAGCTCAAGCGCGGGGGAGAAGAAGACAACAAGAAAGGCGGCAAGTACTGTGATTTCCACAAGCTGAACACCCACAACACCGAGGATTGTTTCGAACTCGAGAAAATCCACAACAATCATCAGAATCGTCGCAGCGGTGGACCAGGAGGCGGTCGCAACAATGGACGCTGCCCAGATCGCGGCAACAACTACAACCAGCAGGGCAAGTACCCACAGCAGGGTCTGTATCCCCAGCAGGGTCAGTACCCTCAGCAGGGCCAGTACCCTCCCCAGGGCCAGTACCCTCAGCAGGCCAACCACCCTCCCAACCAGCAGGCCAATGTTGCCCAGCCACAGCCAAAAGAGAACAACAACAACCTCCCCGACGAGTACGCAGGGGGCTACCAGGAGCCCGGCCCCGATTGCCGCATGCATCCTTGGGGGAGCACAAGCGCCCATCTCCAACCGCCACTTCAAGGAGCTCACTCGCGAAGTCAACGCCGCCTTCCCGAAGGTCGGCGCTGGAAAGCCCCTCAAGTGGTCACAGTACAAGATCTCCTTCGACTCCAGCGACCACCCCAAGAACACGGCAGCCGTGGGCACCATCCCGCTGGTGTGCACCCCCACCATCAACAACATCGCCATTACCAAGACACTCATTGATGGGGGAGCAGGCCTGAACATACTCTCCGTCGACACCTTCGACCTACTTCAGGTGTCGTACGAGTGCCTGATGCCAATCAGACCCTTCTCAGGGGTGATGGATGGCACCACTGTGCCACTCGGGCAGGTGCGCCTGCCCGTCACGTTCTGCACCCAAGACAACTACCGCACCGAGTTGATCGACTTCCACGTCGCCCACATCAACCTGCCATACAACGCCATCCTGGGCTACCCAGCACTGGCCAAGTTCATGGTGGTCACGCACCATGCCTACAATGTCGTCAAGATACCGGGCTGCAGCAACACCATTACCATCCGCTGCAATGAGAAAGACTCGGTGCACACCGTCGTGAACTTATACAAGGTCGCAGCTGCCACCTACCTGGCTGACGAGGACGCCCTCGATCATCTAGCGCCCACCAAAATGAAGCAGTTCACCTCTCAAGAGAAGGCTGCAGCAAAGAAGGTAGCGGCCCAGCACCCTGCCGAGGCTTACCCCAGTCAAGTCCTATGCCACCAAAGCGCCACCCGCCAAGGCCCGCCCCACCAAGGCGCCACCCGCCATGGGGGCTTCTTCCAAAGCCCCCTGGTTCCGGAGCCATTGGTCACGCCAGCGCAAAAGAAGAAGCCCTCCTCCTCCAAGGAGCCGACCATCGCCAAAAGGTTGGACCTAGCCGCCAGCGGCTCGGAGGCTACCCCCGCGAGTGGCAAAGCCCAGCCTCCCCAGTAGGAGGACTGGCACGATACCCTCCACCGGGCGGCGACACGCTCGCCGAAGCGGCTTTTTGTGTCTTCTAGGCAAGACATTCTCCATCGAAACCTTTCTCAGTGTTCATCCTGGGCTGAAGAAGACTCCAACACACTCCAAGTGTGACCCTGTGCTTGCACGGCGGCTATTTATTTCTTGAGGGTGCCATGCGGCCACTACAGCCTCAATGAGACTCCTCCTCATGAGGGTCTCCTTGCCCACAGACGTGTTGTATTGAACCTATTCAGTCAGCAAGAAAACTAAAGCGCTTCGCGCTAAGCATACCCTTGTATGTCCTTACCTTTCGGTAATCAACTTTTGGTGCATGCTAACTTCCCCCCTAAGCGTTACATGAGCGGGGGCTGGGGCACGGTGTCTGTGCTCGGGTCAGTCCCAGCAGCTCCGAAAAATCCAAGTAAACGCCACCTTCCGAGGTCCTTGGTTCTAAACTTCCTCGTGCAACACTAGGTGCGAACCTGCAAGCGTGCACCGTCACAACTCTCATTGTCTATGTCTCTGTCACAGAGTAGGATGTAGAAGCGGGGCAGAACCCCAAGAAGACAAGGACCTGCGAGGCACAGTCTGGCGTTCTCTCTACAAACCGCAAGAGACCCAGCAGGCCGAAATCCCTCCTCAGGGTCTTCACCCCACAAAAGCTAAGTTTCATTCCTAAAGGCATCATGGTTTCATCCTCTAAACTCCATGGGCTGTTTTGACGTCTAAAGGGAACCCGTGAGTGTCGAGCCTCAAGAGCCCTCACTGCCCCGCGAGGCGGCATCAGCGCGCCCGGGGGCCGGGGTCCATAAACACGTCAGGATGGATGAAGCAAGCGCAAAAGCCTCCTGGATACGAGGAAACAAGATCTCAATACAACATAAATCTTACTGTTTCTGAACTAAAAGGAAAGACAGAAATTTACGAAAACATCTTTTTGGGCATCACAGGAAGTAAGAAGAAGAGCCACTAGCTGTGGAATCCTCCGCATCGGCCTCCTCCTCCCCCTCGTCAGCCACTGTTGGCACCCTCCGACGGAACGTCGATATAAGGGCCAGCACGTGCCCTCGCACCTTCTCCACGAGCTCCTCGGATTGATCTCTTGGCATAGGTTTCAGCACATCTTCAAAGTTAAAGGAGGAATCGACGCACGCAAGATTACATAAGACCCGAGTAATGGCCGCGTAGATCAGGTCATGGCATTCCTCGGACACTATGTCATCCATCCTCTTGGCGTATTTCTCAAGCTCTTTGACGAGCCGCGTAAAGAAGTGAAGGTAGGAGGCGTCGCTCTCCACTCCTGGGAGATCCTGCCTCTCCGCACCTAGGCGAGAAGCTACAGAATGGGCTCGCGTGGCAAGTGCCCGAAACATCCTCCCACGCTCATCTTGAAGCATGCGCGCATGCTCCGCTTCCTCCTGAATCTCCTGGATCGCCGCTTCCAGAGGATCCACCTGGGCCTGCAGCAAAAACCGCTCCACCGTTCCTCGCTTTGACGACGCCCTCAAGAGAGATACGAAGGTCGTGATTCTTCCCCTCAAGATCTTCATTCTTCCTAGTGAAACCCGACGCTTCTTGGCAAAATACTTCCCCTGAGCCTTGAGGTCCGCGCTGCACTCGCGCACGTACTCCTCGCGCGCGGCTCTGATTTTCTCCTCACTCCACTCGCGAGTCTCCTTCAAAAATTCCTCTTGTTTCTTCTGAAGGAAGGCCCCAGCTTTCGCGAAGCATTCCTCATGGGAAGCCTCCCGGGCAGTAATCTCCTCCTGAAGAAGCTCTAGCCGAGCTCGTTCTGTGCTTTGGTCCAGCACGGTCCTATCCGCATCCCGCTCTCGGACGGACACGTCCCCTTCGTGGAGCGCGAGAGCTTCTGCCAGGGTTGCCCCCTCCTCCTGTGCTTTGGCACAAGCGACCTCAGTAGCGGCCAATCCATCTTCACGGGTGGCAAACGCGGCACCCAGGTCAAGAAGTTTCTGATGCCAAGCTGGCCCTTTCCTGGAAAGCCTTCTCGCGCGCGCCAATTGCCGCGAGCCTCCCGGCGGCATCCCCTTCCTGAGGCGCCTTGGCCTCCTGGGTGGCTGACGCTTGTGTCGCCTCAAATTGACGCCACGCTTGAGCTAGGCGAGCCTGCTCACTGCCATCCAGGTCTCCCGAGCCTGAAGCTCAGCCTCAAGACAAGAAAGGACACCCTAGGCTACGCGCATGGCACTGCCTCGCAGCACAGAGCTGCTCTCAGGCGACTGCAAGACCCACTCTGAAGAATGAGGACCAGAAGCCCCTTCGGGCCCGCCTCGGGAGGGGCCGTCATAGGCTCGGTTGGCCCTCTCGGAGTCGGGCGCCGCCGGTGCCGCCGTCCCAGGGGCCTGAAGATCAATGGGAGGCGCCCCACGAACATTGGTCTCCTCAGCAGGCGAGCCGGCATAAATCGTGGGGGTGCCCTCGGCGGACATCCCAGGGGCCTCGGCGGAGACAAAAGGTGCATGAAGGGGCACGCCCTCCGCAGCAGGGTCCGCCGGGCGCCTTTCCAAAGGGCATGGCCTGAACACATGGGCGGCCTCCCCTGATGGTGAAAACGAGGCAGTCCCTGAGCAGTGACCAACCCGAGGAGCAAGCGTCGCCTTCTTCCTCATTTCCTCAGATTTCTTCCTTTTCGCCGGAGGCACTCTGAGGGAGAACGGAGGAGAATCAGCTGAAAGGACGTGGTGACACTAGTACAGAACGACACATCGGAAACGGGCCAAAAAGCCCATCGGCAACAGAGAAAGGGTCCGTGTCCCCGCCTCTGTCACTGATGTGAAGTCTCACAATGGCAACGGAGATTTTGATCGTTTGCAATAAGTTTAGCAACGGGCATAATATATAATCGTTGCCTTTAATCTTTACATCAGCTAGGGAGATTAGTTTTTGACCGTTTGTAATGAGGGCTAAAGGAAACAAAAAAAAAGCCGGTGACGCCTGCTGCGCCGTCGACGGAGCCCTGTGGTTCCTGCTTGACGGCCGCCGGTTCTTCACCTTCCTCTTCGCCCAGCTTCATTGCGTGGTCTTCTTCTACCTATTTAGTACTGCACAAAAGTCTTACTCCTAGAGGCGCCGGCTTCAGTGGACCGTGTGGACGGAGCCCCGCTCCTACGTCTTCACGGCCGCCGCATAGTCTCCAGGTTTCCTCCTCGCCCTAAAGGAGATGAAAAAAATCAAAATGTAAGGTCCTTCATCTCTATACACAAGACAGATGCTTCTTCATCGGCATTACAGAAAATATAGAACTAATTACAACTAGAACATAGCCTAAACAATGCCTCATATATAGGTAGATTGGACACACAAATTCCAGGGATGGAGCAAGCGAGCCAAGTAGGATGCACAAGATCGATGTGTATTTGTGCATATCACAAGGATCACTAGCGCCACCCCCGGATCACACGGTGTCACCTAATTTTAATCATCGGCATAACAGAAACAAAGCTAAAATCAGAGCAAATGCCTACTAAAAACAGAGCAAATTTATGGATAAACAATTAGCTACTTATTACAACTAGAAAACAGTTAAAATCTATGTGTAAACAATGCCTACTAAAAAACAGAGCAAATATATGGATAAACAATTAGCTACTTACAACTAGAAAACAGCTAAAATCTATGTGTAAACAATGCCTACTAAAAACAGAGCAAATCTATGGATAAACAATTAGCTACTTACAACTAGAAAACGGCTAAAATCTATGTGTAAACAATGCCTACTATAAACAGAGTAAATGTATGGATAAACAATTAGCTACTTACAACTAGAAAACAGCTAAAATCTATGTGTGAACAATGCCTATTATAAACAGAGCAAATCTATGGATAAACAATTAGCTACTTACAACTAGAAAACAACTAAAATCTATGTGTAAACAATGCCTACTATAAACAGAGCAAATCTATGGATAAACAATTAGCTACTTACAACTAGAAAACAGCTAAAATCTATGTGTAAACAATGCCTACTATAAACAGAGCAAATCTATGGATAAACAATTAACTACTTACCACAATGCATAATAAGAACAAAGCTAATCATCTGAAACGAGCAAAAAGAAGTGCAAAAAAAAACTATCCTACTGAACTGGGGTCTTACATTAGGCAAGGCGGGCTCGCTTAGCGTCGCCGCCGGCGACGGAGCTAGCGCCGGCCTCCCCTGGCGGCGCCTTGCCCTCGCCGTGGACCAAAGAGAGGGCTATGGCGGCCCGGAGGTCAGACTGGTAGACCGCCTCCTCGGCGCGTTTGACCTGGGTCGAGGCCTCGGAGAGGAGGACCACCGCCTCTAGATCGGCCTCGCCCTGACGACGCTTGGCGTCATGCGCTCGAAATCGGCGCCGGAGAGTTGGCAAGCGATCTCCAGATCACGATCCACCTCCTCTTCCTCTTCCTCTTCCTCTTCCTCTTCCTTGTCGTCGGAGGACGAGGATGAGGAGGAGGAGGAAGACGGATGGCGGCCGGGGTACATCGCCTGGCGGATCTCGCGGTAGCTGCAATGGTGGCCAAATGAGCGGGTGCGGCCGAAGGATGCGGATCACTGGAGCCTTCGCCGTGCTCTTTCTGTGGACGAGCGCCAAGGGTGCGGGACCGGCCCGCGGGGGCCGGAGCGGTGGCGGCCTGTTCCGCAAGCTTGTCCCGCAACACCAGCTGACGCTGCTGCTGCCTGAAGGCCCGGAGGGTGGGGCGGCCACGGCCGCGGCCGCGATGGCCGGATGTACCAGCGCCGACGGTGGAAGCCATGCGAGAGAGTGGAGAGAGAGGAGACTGTGCGGCGGCTAGGGTTGCAAGTGAGACAGTGAGAGTGAGAGTGAAGGGCATAGTTGGTTCTTATAGGCGGCTCTCGGGCTGCTTCTAATGGCAACGGAGATTACGAAATTGTCCGTGTGCGATGAGCACACATCGGTAACGGAGGTAAACTAACCCCCGTTGCCAACATATATTCCACTATTCACCCGTTGCCTTTGTTGTGGGCCTGCTTTACGGCCCAGTGCGGGCACGCGGGGGATGTCGCGATTCTCCATCGCCTAACTCCTGTCGTTGCCATAGAGGGGTATCGGATGTGTCGTTCTGTACTAGTGTGAACAGGAACATAAAAAGGCTTCAAGGAGCTTACTCATCCATGGCGAACCAGCGCCCCTTGCGTATCCACGAAGAGGATGAAGCTTCGACGGCGCCGTCATTAGGCTAGTGCTACGTTCCAACGCAGCGCTCGACCACTACTAGGAAACTAGGTATAGACAGAAATGGATTCTGTGGTGCACCAAATAGCCGTGCGCCACAGAAAATATTTCTGTGGCGCATAGTTTTGCATGCGCCACAGAAAGGGACATTTCTGTGGCGCACGAAAACCACATGCGCCACAGAAATGTCCCTTTCTGTGGCGCATGGGGTCCATGCGCCACAGAAATGACCCCATGCGCCACAGAAATGTCCCTTTCTGTGGCGCATGGGGTCCCATGCGCCACATAAGTTTTTGAACTCAGATTCCACCACCCCCCCTGTGGATCGCCTTTTCGGTTTTGAAAACAAGAAAAGAAAATGATAAAATGTTCAAAAACTAAAATCCTTTGAGATGTAGTTAGGTTTTAGTGTCTAGTTGGTATAGAAATTTGAAATATGAATTTTGACCTTTTTTGCAAGAAACGAAAAAAAATATTGACACGGGCATAACTTTTGCATACGACGTCGAAAAAATGCGTTTAATATGTCAAAAAAATCGTGAGAAAAATGGTTTACCCGGTGAACTTTTCTCAGATTCAGGAAATTCGAAAAGAGTAAAAAGTTATTTCAAAAGGAAGATTTTTTTAAAGATAAAAAAAATTCAAAAATTCAAAAAATTCGAGATTTTTTGAATTGTTGAATTTTTTGGGTTTTTTGAATTTTTTGAATTTTTGAGATTTTTTGAATTTTTTGAATTTTTTTTTTTTGAATTTTTGAATTTTTTTTTGAGATTTTTTGAAACTTTTGAATTTGAAACTTTTGAAACTTTTGAAAATTAAAAACACACATAAACTACACACTTACACATTACAAGGTTTAAGATGGTTGATATGATACTTATATCAATAAGAACTAGAGTAGCGAAAAATTTAGTGACTCAATGTTTATTATACCGTGCTCCTCCTCCTCCTCCTAGCGCCGCCGCCTCCCAGGCGCCGGTGCCCACCAGCCTCCAGTCGCCGGCCACTCCGGCCCCGGCTGCCCCCATGGCGTGCTCCAGCCACTCCGGCGGCCGTCTCCACCTCTCCGACTCCGAGACTAGCGGCAGCTCCTCCCGCTCGGTCTCCGTCCCCCGTCCTACCCCCTCACCGGCCCCTCGTCCTCGGCTCCCTCGATGGTGGTGGTACCCGACGCCGCCCCTCAGTCTTCCAGGCCACCGGTCGCCGGTGGCTGGACGACCGTGGGTCCCAAGAAAAAGCAGCGACTATACATACCCCTTCCGACGGCGCGGCCCAAGGCTCGCATCCCGCCGGAACTGCGTGGGCTCTGCTACAACTGCCTCGACCCAGAGCACATACCCGCGATGTGCACCAACAAGGTGCGTTGCTTCGTCTGTAAGGAAGAAGGTCACCAGTCCAAGGAGTGCAAGCGTCCCCGCCCCCCCTCTCTGTCGGACGCGGTGGCGCCGCCCGCCGCGCAGCGGCAGTGCACCAGGGCTCCTCCTCCGCCCTCGGCCTCGTCGCAGACCCAAGGACAAGCTTCGGCCGCCCGCCGGGATGGCCGCCCTCCAAGCCCTCCTAGCCCACGCTCCTGGTGTGACGTGGTGCGCGACGTCGGGGGCCAGCAGATGGGGGTGGCGCCGCCGGCTTGGGAAGAGGAAGACGATGGGGTGTTCTATGCCCCGACGCACGACATGGTGGCTGCAGAGTCAGAGTTGGCGTGCGCAGTTGTGGTGACGGTGGGTGGCTGCCGCCCGGTCCTGGATCTTGCAGATGTGGCGGGCGCCATCCATGCCGTCTCGGATCTGAGGACCTGCGATTACTCCATTCGAGCGTTCTTCTCCGGCGATTTCCTCATCCTCTGCCCCAACCCAATCACCCAGCGGCACGTCATGGAGGTGGAGAACGCCGTCAGGCAAACGCTTCCGCTTTCGTTTCGTCCGTGGCTGAGGCAAGACCAGGCCGAGCTGGAGATCGCTCTGTTCAAGACCGACATCGAGTTGGTGGGCATCCCCGCCCATGCGTGGCAGCGTGGCGTCGCCGAGGCTCTGCTCCGGCGCTACGGATGGATCGAAGCGGTTGATGGCCCTACGGCAACGCGCAACGACATGGCGGCGTACAGGGTGTGCTTGTGGTCGCGCCACCCAGAGCGGCTGCCGCAGGGGCGGTTGCTGCGCATCCCGGAGCCTGACTTCGGTTCGCGGCTGGCCGTTCCACCGTCGGGCCTTTCGTTCCGGCAGAAGCGGGTCCTGCGGTACCGCGTGGCCTTCCGCGTCCGCAGCGTGCAAGAGTTCATGCCGCCGCTGCCTGTAAGCTCTGGCAGCCCGCCATTTCAGGACGAGCACGGCGGCGGAGATGATCACCGTCCAAGGCGCAGCAGTTCTGTGGAGTCTGATGGCCGCTCTCACTGGCCATCGGGAGCGCCTGGAGTCGATGCAGTTCGTTCTGGGTGCAGGGCACCTGGTGGCGGAGGCCACGGCGGCGGCCTGGTGATACGCGGCGGTGCCGTCTCGCCGGCAGCTTCGCTGGCTTCGAGGGCCGCCACCGTGCAGGGATCGGTGGTTGGTGAGTGTGGGTCCCCTGCTGCGGCCGTGTTGCAG
The DNA here is from genome assembly GCA_947311845.1 of Poa pratensis. Lineage (NCBI taxonomy): Eukaryota > Viridiplantae > Streptophyta > Magnoliopsida > Poales > Poaceae > Poa > Poa pratensis. The sequence goes on from CAMZMU010000045.1 coordinate 22,714,721, forward strand.
TTCGGGACAGCGACAACTCGAGTCTGGCGCCGGAAAGCAGTCCAAGCTGGACAAGTGGCAGCTTCCCCTGCGTCCGTGGTGGGCCCTCTTGCTCACGTGGCCGGCGTTACCGCTGTGGAGCCGTCCCTCATTGGCCAGTCGCGGGCGGTCCACGAGGAGGTCCTGGTCACGGGGCCTGTGCTGTCTGATAAAGAAAAAGAACACACCCTTTGTCAGTGTGGAAGGGGATCCCGAGGATGCACAGGCGGCCCAGGGCAGTGCAGTATCCGCTCCGGGATCAGATAAAGCTGTGGATCCTGAGGCTGGTTTGGCCTTTCCTGCGCTTTCCGTTGGGGACTCGCCAAGTGGTAGGTGCAGAGCTTCTCTCCTGGATGGACTGGATTCAAATCAATCTTGGGCGCCGTCGTCCCCGCGCTCTCCTCTCGATTACGTGGAAGTATCTCTGAGCACGGCGTCGGCGCCCTCTTCTCAGCCGGATGGGCCACAAGTGGGGCATGTTGTTGGGCCTCAGGAGGGGCGGACCTTCTCTCAGACTCCTCTGCTTCGCAACGGGGCTGGGCCAAGTTCTGGGCTGCGGCCCACAGCGCTGAGTTTCAAAACTCCATCTCCCGTGCGGCCGGTAGTCAGCACAAGCAGGGACCCAGAGCAGCTTCAAGAACTGCTGTCGCAGATCAGAGCACACATTGCCTCCCCCTTGCTCCCCCTGCCAGATGTGCAAGTGGTGAGGCGCGGAAAGTACAAGTACGTGCCAGCGAGCCAAAAGCGGCGTAGCTCAAGGATTGCGCTCAAAGCAAGATCAAAGCCAGCCTCGGCTGTCAAGCATTCCCAGCAGGTCCTCATGGCTTAGCTCGGCATTGCCACTCAGGAGGATGTCATCTCTGATGATCATATGGCACAGTATGCGGAGTTCTTTGCGGGCCCGATGACAGCGGACCAGGTGCAAGCACTTGCTTCCCTTTTTGGGTTGCGGGTGCCAATTGAGGAGGGCGGTGTGGCTGTGGTCTAGACCACAGCTTGGCAGACTAGCAGGTTCTTCCCATGGATTACATCAACCATGTTTTGGCGGTCTGGAACATCAGCGGCTTAAACGATGCCAACAGGCATTCGGAGGCGCGTGCACTAGCTGAGGATTCCAAAGCCTCCGTGATCTGTCTTGTAGAATCCAAATTAGAAGCTGTGGATCGTTTCATGATAATGAGAATCCTTGGCCCCCGGTATGATGAGTTTGTCTTCTTGCCTGCAGTTGTCACGGCGGGGGGAATTATTGTGGCTTGGCAATCCTGCCTTGTCACGGTTTCTTACCCGCGAGTGGATGATTACTCTGTGACAGCATTTTTCTCTTTTGTGGACGGTGGTGAGTGGTGGCACACCACGGTGTATGGCCCCACGGTGGACGAGCTCAAGCCAGCATTCTTGGATGAGCTGCAGGAAATCAGGAACACTTGCAATGGCAAATGGACGGTGGCGGGCGACTTCAACCTAATTCTGGAAACAACAGACAAGAACCAAGACGTGATTAACCGTAGAATGATGGGGCGCTTCCGTCGCTTCATCAACGATGTCGAGCTCACGGAGGCACCTCTCATTGGCACAAGGTTCACCTGGTCAAATGAGCGCGCTACGCCTACACTAGTAAAGTTAGATCGATGGTTTTACTCGGCTGATTGGGACTCGGCTTACCCCAACAGCTTGATGCAGGCCTTAACTTCGAGCATCTCGGATCATTGCCCAATCCAAATGTCCACGAACGTCAGTTTCCACATCAAGCGCAGATTTCACTTCGAGAACTTCTGGACAACCATGCCGGGTATCTCTGACGCTGCAGCGGCAGCATGGGGCACTCCGGTTGCAGACAGGGATCCACTCCTTGTGCTTGATTCCAAGCTGCGGATCACAGCGAGAGCTCTCACATCTTGGGGGCAGAAGAAAATTGGCAATATTAAGAAACAACTGTTGATGGCCAAGGAAATTGTGTTCCAACTCGATGCAGCTCAAGACTCAATGTCGCTCACGACTGCAGAAAGCTGGCTTAGGAAGGAGCTGAAGAAGAAGATACTGGGGTACACCTTTCTCCAGCGCACGATAGCTCGGCAACGTTCCCGCATCCTTTGGCTGCAAGAAGGTGAAGCCAACACCTCGTACTTCCATGCCCATGCGAGTAACCGACGCCGCCGGAACCATCTGTTCAAGCTGCGACACGGTGACTGTGAAGAAACAACTCAGGAGGGTATGAACGAGATCAGCACGATCTTCTTTGAGAATTTGCTGGGCACCCCGCAGCCACCACTGAGCTCTCTAAATCTTGACGCCCTAGATTTTTCTGATGTTGACCTCACTTCCCTCGAGGCGTATTTCTCAAAGTGGAGGTTATGGCAGCGATCCAGCACCTGACAACCCGAGACAGCCGCAGTTTTCAGGCTCTTAACAAAGCGTTCATCACTCTTCTGCCCAAGAAACCTGCAGCAGTGGACCTTTCCGACTTCAGGCCGATCAGCTTGCTTCACAGCATTGCGAAAATTTTCTCTAAGGCACTCTCACTACGCATCGCCCCCAAAATGAACTCGCTTATTGCCACCAACCAGAGCGCATTCATCAAAGGACGAACGATCCAAGACAATTTCATGCTGGTTAGTCAATCCTTGAAAACCTTTCATCGCCGACAAGTGCCAGCCCTCTTCCTTAAGCTGGATATCGCTCGCATTTTCGATTCGATTTCTTGGCTGTTCCTTCTTGAGGTTCTTCGTCGCCGAGGCTTCGGCCCGAATTTCTGCTACTGGATCTCGGTTTGCCTGTCAACAGCCAGCACTCGTATCTTGGTGAACGGCTTCCCGGGAGAGCAGATCTTCCACGCAAGAGGCCTGAGGCAGGGGGATTCGATCTCCCCACAATTGTTCATCTTGGTGATGGAGGTCCTCACGGCAGTGTTCGCCAAAGCGGAGGCTGCAGGTATTTTTGAGCCTTTGAGTCGTGGGGGAGTGCGACACAGGCTTTCAGTTTATGCAGACGACATGGCAATGTTCATCAGACCAAAGGAAGAGGAACTTCTGGCGGCTAAACAGCTCTTGGACTGTTTTGATGCGGCTTCAGGACTCATAGCCAACCTCAACAAGAGCATCATTGTACCTGTACGATGCAATGCAGAAGAGGTGGAGCAGATTCAGCCGGCCTTTCCGTGTCAGATTTCCGAATTCCCCTGCAGAAATTGGACTGGCAGCCGTTGCTTGACGAATTGGCAAAACGATTGGCGACATGGAGTACTTCAATGCTCACCGAGGGAGGACGACTGGTGCTCATCACCTCTGTCCTCATGACAATGTCAATTGACCACATGCTCTCGCTAGATCTTCCACCGTGGGTAATCAAGCAAATCAATAAGATCTGCCGCTGTTTCTTTTGGCGGGGCACCGACGATGTCAAGGGTGGACACTGCAAGGTGGCTTGGGACCAAGTCTGCAGACCGAAAGCTCTCGGTGGGCTGGGGATTCACAACCTGCGCATGCTGAATGACGCTCTTCGCATCAGATGGCGTTGGATAGAAAAGAATGGGCCGCTTAGATCCTGGAACGGCTTACAATTCTCTCTTTCACCCACTGCAGAATCCATGTTCTATGCCGCTACGGCTTGCACAGTCGGAAATGGGGAACTAACGCTATTCTGGTACGATGGCTGGTTAGGAGGCTATAGCGCCCATTCGATTGCTCTGGACTTGTTGGAGTTTCTCAAACCTGCCAGCGCTCTCCAGATGACCGTAGCACAAGCACTTCAGAACGACTGCTGGATCTCCAAGATCACCGGAACATTATCCATGCCTGCTATTGTTCAGTTCATCAAGCTATGGCAAGCTGTCACGTTAGCAGCGCCTTTGTCGGCAGAAGCAGATAGCTTCAGATGGAAACTCACCACCGGCGGCGGCTACACGTCACGCTCTGCATATCTGGCGTACTTTCAAGGATCGATAGAGGCTGACTACGCTAGCAACCTTTGGAGCAGTTGGGCGCCCCTAAAAGAAAAGCTCTTCATGTGGCTTGCATTACGCAACAGATGCTGGTCGGGCGACAGGCTGCGCAGGAAGGGCTTACTGAAAGATCGATATGTCGACTAGAGGGGGGGTGATTAGGCGACTACCAAATTTTAATTCTTTTTCGATTAATTAGGGCTTGAGCAAAGTATAACAAGGTTGACTAAATGTGCACTAGATGATAGCAACCTATGTGATACAAGCAAGGTAAGTAGCGTAGCGGAAGCAGCAAGTAAAGGATAGAAATAACCGCAAAGTGGAGACACGGAGATGTTTCCCGTAGTTCCTTCCCAAGGGAAGTCTGTCTACGTTGGAGGAGTGTGGAGCCACCTAGGCACTCCAATAGCACGGATGTGCTCACTCTATTCTCCGTGAGCTTTACCCGTGGGGGTTCGGCTCATCCACTATGAGGTTACCTTGATGGCGTTGACCAAGCCGATACACAAAGGTCGGGGAACTCCACAATGAGTTGGAGCCTCCCAACAATGTCTCGGACCGCCTCGCAACAAGTTGAGGCTTCCGAAACGCACAAAGGTCTCCTAGGGTTACAAGCAACCCCAAGAGAACAAGTATCACAAAGGAGAATGAATGAATTCGAAATTCCTTCGGTGAGATTGTAGATCTAGATCTCCTCTATCACTCCTCAAAGTATCACGGCGATTGTGTGGTTGGAGTGGGAGATCTCGGAAGTTTAGAGCTTGGCAGTAATGGAGGAGAGAGAATGTAAATCACAGCCTTTCATTGGGGAAGAAAGGGTCTTTATATAGGGGCCCCTGAAAATCCAACCGTTATGCACAAAAATGTGCATAGCGGTACTACCGCTGGGGAATAGCGGTACTACCGCTACTGACCTCCACACAGTACCTCAGTGGTTCCGATACTCAGTTGCAGCGGTAGCACAGAGTGCTACCGTAGTTACCAGGCACTGGTACTACCGCCAGAACCCACCGGTACTACCGCTGCCATGCTTCGAATAAATTCGTGGTATTTCAACGGTAGTACGTGGGGGGTACCGGGAAGATACCGTTGGAGACAGTGGCTAAAAACTTCTTCTGAACGGTATCTCTAGCGGTACTTCCAGCGATAGTACCATTGCTGTGGCAACGGTATTTCCAGCTGTACTACCGCAGGAGAAGACTGCCTGCGTGCTGCAGCTGTACTCTCCAGAAGGAGCGGTACTACCGCTGCCCACTGGCGGTACTACCGCCAGGTCGATTTCAGCCTAGGTAGATTTTCGAGCCCCTCTCTCTTCCATATGAGAACTTCTCGTGTTGTTGTTTTCATACCTGTTCAAACTTAAGAACACGATTAGTTCAGTGGGTGTGTTGTCATTAACTCCAAAACAGAGTAAGAGCCTAGCATGCTCTTTCAATCTCCCCCTTTTTTGGAGTTTGATGACAACACACTCACACAAATGATTTGCAAAATATAGACAGGCTCCCCCTATCAGTATGCATCAATAAATTTGCATTTGAATACACAATGCATACATGTTAGGATCAAAGCTCCCCCTACATTTTGTAAATCAAGCAAGTATATGAATAAAACAAGAAAGCATAACTTGCACAAGCATGGTAAGACATAAAAACAAGAGTTATTACACCACATAGTTTTGAACGGAATAAAAGGTTCCACATGTCTTACACCATGCAACGAGATAGTTCACCTAAACCAAGTTCGAATAAGATAAAAAGTGAAGCACAAGCAAAAAGATCAAAGAGCGATCAAAGAGCAAGAGCTTGTGCTTCCACCCATGCAAATCCCCGGATAACCTAGTAGAACTCTGTCCCCCTTTGGCATCAAGACACCAAAAAGGGAAAGGCGATGCTAGCGTCCCAGGGGTGTTCAGTCATCGTCCTCCTCCTCGTCATCCTCGTCCCCATCAGCAGCCTCGGGGTCAGCATCATCATCCTCATCATTAGCAGACCCATCACTGCCATGTTCTTCGCCTTCACGAACCCAAGGGTCACCGGCATGAGAAGTGGAGGCGTCGTCCTGAAGATCGGGATCAACCCAAGTGTTGTAGCTGCGCTGCCCAATCCACGTGGAGTAAGTGGTGATGTTGTCCTCGGAGCCCGCAGGGATAGGTGCACCCAAAGCGGCAAAGCGCTGGCGAGTGCGTTGGAGTTCCAGCTTGGCCCTTTCATGTTCTCTCCAAGCCCTAACATTGCCATCATCCTGGCGGCAAAAGATGGAGTGCAAGGCATTGGCCACCCATTTCGTGAAGGCATTCTCTATAACACCCCGAAAATTTAGACCAAATTTTAAATTATATTTGGACGCCGGAAACTTTTTCTAGTTTTAATAAATGGTTCTTCAAATCTTTTGAGACGATTTGAGTCAGGGATTTTCCTCTCTCATGTTTATCCGGGTGACCCGCGAACCACTACGCCCGTCGGGACAATTCCTTCATTTGGATTTCCTCCCATAAATCCTAACCCCAAACGGTCGGTCGTTTTTAAACTCTTCGGTCCACCTACCAAAGAAAATCCTACTTTCATAGTTGGAAAAATTCTACCAAAATACCAGAGGATTCCCCTAACCTTATCTAGATGACCCACACAAAAATATTGTATACTCCGATGCAATATTTCCAATTTAGGGGTTAACTGTTAAATATTGGTCCTGATCCCAAATTTATTCAGTCCACCTAGGAATCTCTGAAAATTCTCATAATTTAGGGAGATGCATATTTTTGTATTCCCTACACTTCTCCTGTTGAACCCAAACCCATTCGAGCGATGTTTGACCTACTTCCTTTGTAAAGCCAAAAATCGATGCCGGTACGCGACTTAGTGGACACATTACCAAAACTCCATTTCTAGATATCCAATTGAGCTCAAACTCAGTGGACCATCTCCTAGCATCCAAACCTAGCCAGCGGAATTTTTCTGGAATTTATTTGCGTCGAAAAGTTCGTTGGGGCATTTCATCGAACACCTTCGGAGCGGATTTTCAAGTTTGCTTAGACCCTAACCTCTGCTTACAGCCGCGGTCGGCGCCTAACCCTCTGCTCCAGTGCACCTCGTGCCTCCCCTGTACGTCCAGCTCCTCTCTTATCCCTTCCACCGACAGCATAGGGCCGTGGGAGATCATTTGAAGCTCTCCCGTGCCTCCCCCTCCTCCCATTACTCTTCCTCTCCCTCTAGCTACAAAGGACCCGAGAGCAACCACCCGAGGCCTCCAGAGCAACTTCACCTCCTACTCCACTCCCCTCACTGCTATCTATCACCGGTGCCGCCAGAGGAGCGAGTAGAGTTTCGAGTTCATGCTCAAAACCACGTGGCCGCCATGGCCATGCTCGGGAAGCTCGGGCTGCCACTCGCCGTGGTCCCCGGCGGCAGCGGCCTACCTCCCCCGGGCGCGGCGCTGCACCGCAACCTCGCCGCCGTCCCTTCCCCGCCCTCTGTTCAACCTAGGAGCGATGGTGGCGCGAGGTCGAAGAAGGCCGCCATGGCCGAGCTCGGTGGAGCTCGGGCCGCCACCCTCCCGTGGCTCCCCGGCTCCCCAGACCGTCCCCTGGACGCGGAGCAGCGCGCGGTCCTCCACCGCGAGCCGGTCGCCGCTGTTAGCCCGCGCCCGAGCCCTCACAGTGGTCGGCGTCGACGACGTGCGCGACGGCCGTACGCGCGTACGCGTCGCCGTGAAGAAGAAGACCGAAGCCTCCCCGGGCGCGGTGTGGCGGGAGGGAGTCGTCCCCGCCATCGGCCGGCGTCCCAGCTGCCCCAGCGGCCGGCACGAGCAGCCTCCCGAGCCGCTGGCCGTGCTCTCCCGTGCGTCTCCCGTACGTGAACTCAAGCTTGAAGAAACAGAGCACAGTGTTCTGATCGATAGCTAGCTTTATGCGTGAGCGGCGGATAGTTATTTTTCGCTCGCCATTTTCCTCTCAAACCACAGCTCTGATTAAGGTGATTCAAATTTCTAAATTCATATTTTGAAGAGATCTATCCAGTGGTACTGTTTTTTCCAATTTAGGAATTAATTAGTTTTACGGCCTATATTTGTGTGTTGTATGTCCCTCCGTGGTTTTGGCGTTCTTCAGGATTCTAAACCGCGGCGAGTCCGACACTTCCCGGAACCATTTGAAGACGTCTTCGCAGCAAGCTAACCCCTTGCTATGAGCCGTCCCACAATGTTGTTTGTATTTACTTATTGCCATGCTGAGTATTTATAATTGTCTGCGTTCGGTATATATTATGTCTGTCTGTTATTGTTGTGTTTAATATGTTACTTCGAATGTTGCTCCTGCCATGTTTCATTTATCATCATGTATGCATTAGAATGACGTGTGAATTAATTGTGCGCCTCGCACTTGCGTGGCTTTGTCGAACCCTCTAAATAAACAACCATAAAACATGCGTCCCCATGATTGTTTGCTTCTTCTCCTTCGCCGAGGTGAGGAGCGGACGAATGTCGTCTTATGATCCTCGGAGTTGGGGGCATTTGCCAAAAGAGTTATTTGCTTCTTCTCCCTCCGTCAAACTTGGTGGGCGTATGCCCGCTTTGACTGCGACGCTTGGGACATTTGCTTTCCATTTGGTTCTTTTTGCCAAGATTGCTGACACCACGTAAGGTTAATCCTCGAGTGGAATGGATGCTTTCATTCTTATGATTGCTTTTCGGTTCATTTTGGAGACTACATGCCCAACTAAATTTTTGTGGTCGATCTGTGGTGGCGCTGGTCGGCGGAATCGCCGCCGTAGTCACCCGGTCGACGCAAACCAATTGTGTTATTTTTTTTGTAGTTGATCTGTGAAGGCGCTTGTCAGCGGAATCGCTGCCACAGTCTTCCGGTTGACGTTTCTTTTCCTTGTCAAACGAGAAGGCGCTTGCCAGCGGAATCGCTGCCACAGTCTTCCGGTTGACGTTTCTTTTCCTTGTCAAACGAGAAGGCGCTTGCCAGCGGAATCGCTGCCACAGTCTTCCGGTTGATGTTTCTTTTTCCTTGTCGAACGAGAAGGCGCTTGCCAGTGGAATCGGTGCCGTAGTCTTCCGGTTGACATTTTATTTTTCTAAGTTTGGACTTGGATACAATTATTGCTTGAAATATTATGTCGCTAATGTCTTGTTGTTTGATGATATATTATTATGATATTGTGATTGTTGTGTTGGACTAATTCCCTGTTGTTTGGACTTGTTATGATGGAACTTGATTAAATTGAAACACCCCTCCAAGCATCGATAGGGGCAGTCCATATGCCACTAATCTGAACATCGAAAGCACTACCACTGTCGCTCATATGGGCGGGCCTTGACCTACGTAACCTGTTGAGCCTCCTTTGATGCTACCATTTTGGCAAGTCTAGTCGGTTACCTTTGTGGTCGGGGCTAATCTTGCGAAGGTTCCGGAGCTAGGCGTCGCTCATGGGTTGGGGACGTGCCGGATTCACTTCGTCATAAGACATAGAGTTATGTCGGTAGGTATACAGGGAGTGTCTTGGTAGCGTGAACGGTCATGTAAGTGTATCGGGTCGTCTTAAGGAAGGTTTCCTAAAGTACCGGCTATATGGTACATTTAGATGAGTGGTAACTGCAACCTCTCGAGAGTGTCAAACTAGCAGCTAGCCTTGTTCTTGGGTTATGGAACTACAGTTCAGTGTCAGTCGCACTGTGTTTCTTTGTCGAGTCCGGAGGTTAAACTTAAGTATTGTTTGAAAGAAAGATGAACAACCTGATTTCACTAAATGAACAAATAAGATGATGCAGGGAATGTTGCCTTGAGATGTCGACGGTAACCCGAGATATGGAATGGCGGTGTGATCGTTGGGAGCCTAGAGTTAGGCCTGAGCCAATATCAACCGTGCATGCTCAGAGTGGAAAGATGCGGCCAGTGGGCCTAGCAGTGATCACAGGTGCTGTTGTATTATTTGGTACCAACTGGTACACTCGTTTACTCGTCACAGGTAATCTCTTTGTATGATTGCCGGTGCACGATCCAACCCCACCTGGCTTGGACTCTGTACTGGTGATACCCCCGTTGCTTGCTTATGACATGTTTGGTTGTCAATGCCATGCTACTTTTATGTCATGTATCTAGAGTACACCTTGCCTTGTGGCAGGATTTTATTTCCAATGTATATCTTGTTGCACGATTGTTGTATTGTTTGTAGTGAGTGGCGATTCTTGCTGAGTGCATACAAATATACTCACGGGCCTTGTGATTGTGGCCAGATATTGGCGAGGAATCATCTTCTACCATAGCAAGGAGATGGAGCAAGAGCGTGCTAGGATCAGTAGCCCAGTCAGATGCCTGTGGAATGGAGCCGCTCCAAGTCGTTGCCTTAGTCGTCTTCCGCTACCAGTTAAACTCTGTCCTGAGCCATGCTTGGCATGATTTTCTGTAATGCCTTGATGGCCTTGTAAACTATTTGTCGCACTCTTTGTGCCTGATTGTGTAATGATTTCCATCATGTTGCACTGTCGTGACGTGCGGCCAGATATCCTGGGCTAGCGCACGGGGCGACCGCCTCTCTGGTGATATGTGCCAGGGAGGGGTGTCACAGACATGGTATCAGAGCACCAGGCTGGCTGTAGACTACCCTAGCATGGAAAGCCCCGCCTTACTTTTGCCCGACAATGACCGATGTATTTAACCCATCTCCGCCTAACTGGCATGGCTCGTGTTGGTCAACAGTATGGTGCAGTAGGACTTGTCCCAATCCCCGAGTGGGGCTCGCCGGTTTCTTCCATGAGAAGGAATCGACACTACCCCGTAGATAAGAGACCCAGTCCTAGCTGCCTTTTAACCCACCCTCGCCTGCTACCCGTGGCAAGCCAACTCTATTGAAGCAGGATTCCGCTAAGGTATTCCGCGTTCTTACCTTGCCCATAGCCCTGAAGCTTGCACTAGTTTAGATGGCACCCCATGTTGGTCTTTCTGTTTTTGAGGAAACCGTGGCCCGAGCTCGGCAACGACTTCTGGTCAGTGGACTAATCTTCCAAGGAAACCCTGTGACACCAGCCCCGAGGAAGATGGCGGTGTTGACACCACCCTCCGACTCAGCCTCATCCGCCTGATGCAAGTGGCCATCAAGCGAGGTAATTCCCTGTTTAGTTTTAGCCTGAGCGGCGCTTGTAAGTTGGTAGGTGAGTATCTGTGAGGTTGGTTGTAAACCCATGTGCTTTCTTGTGCTGCACGTTTGATCTGTCTGCGGTTAAGTTGTTCTTAGGTTAGCCCTGTGAAAAAAAAACTTGATGTTCTGATTTCCTTGTTAACCACTTGGTTGACATGTTACGGAATACCATGTCCTTTTCTTCAGTTGAAAAGTTTTGAAGAAATGACAGATCACATAAAAGCATAAGTGGTATATGTGAACCCAGACACATATGCACGCCTGCAAAATTAATGCAAACTTTGAATGATATTATTTTCTAGTATGAAAATTATTTTGTGTGTGTTGCACAAGTTTAACTATTAAGTTGAAGTATTTAATGAGACACTGTAACCACGGTGTCCCGCTCACTTAATGTTGGCTCGTGCATAGGTTCGAAAAACTCGTACATGTATCGCCGCCAGGTTCCTCACCCAATATGAACCTTGTGACAACCCATGTTAAAGAAAGGGCCCAAGCCCTTCACGATGACCCCCATCACAAGCTTTAGTTGCTTGTCGAGTGTCCCATCATCGTTGGAGCACAAAAGGATTCTGGTAGAGTGTTTGGTTAGCGGTTGTGCATGTGTTTATCCGGTATGGTTGAAATGATTGTGCCATACTGTTTTGCTAAAATGATATTTTCTAATAATAGAAATTCTACTGCTTATATGCGTGTACTCTAGCCATGCTATCTTTGCTGCAAGACAAGAAGTATGGGCGGTGGGAAAAAAAATGAAGGACGTAAGTTCCCCTCGTATATATGGTGTTCCATAGGGAAAAATCTTTGCAAAAACAAATTTTGGGTGTGGCCCTACCCCTCAAAATTTAGGTGTTCTGAGCTCGCTTTGGGTAACACAAAGACCTTCCTTTTAAAGGAAACCTTGAATTTTTCAAAACATGTATATGCATGAAAGTGTGTATATAGCTTTTCTAAAATACAACTCTAGATGAGAGGATGTGAGAGCATATCCCAATCCTTCTATTTATAAATTTTTGGGTAATTACTTACCCAAGTTTAACCTTTGTTTGGTGTGATGTTAGCCTGGTTGTAGACTTGCTTGTTCATTTTTGCCATGGTTGTGTATGTGTGTATTTGAGCGGAAACCTTAGTTAGTATTTATATACCCATGGTGATAGATCCTATATTGTGTGATTATGTGAGCCCATGCCATGTCATTCTTTTGGGTGCGTCTTGTTTAATAATAACTAGCTGGGTGGCCCGCGCAATTGCGTGGCTAGCACCAAAATAATTTAAACTAAGAGCTCCAAAATATCCTTTCTTCATGAATCATGTTTTTAGAACAATTTATATTAGCGCTTTCAAATTCTTCCACGTTCCTTTCTAGGTGATAAACTTTTTGAACTTGTCGTCAATACAAACCCTAAGTAATCACATTATATAGTATTTCAATTTTTTCTAAGAAGTAGTCGACTCTACCATTTGATACGTATTTTTTTCTCAAACTACTTCAATAAATTGTGTTTCACAACTCGTGGACTGATTTTTCCATGTCTAGTAAAATTGAAAAATATCGATGTTGTACCAGCTAGATACATTAGTGACATGGCCTACTGATTATGGAACTTCTTCATCAGCCGTGTGAATTATAATATTGATAGTAGAATCATTTAATTTAATATGTTTTATGGTCGAAAGGATACATACCAAGATACATGTGATTTTCTTTCCTAATGGGGTAAATATTATAAGTTTTAAATAAAACATTATTGTGATGAATAAGTTGATGCCATTTATTCCACTTCTTATGTTTTTGTGTGTGTCCTTCTATCATCATGGCTTCAATATTTTTTCCATTGACTGACTTTGTTCGCATATATGTGTGTACATTTTATTTTGGGGTCATACATGATCTTAAAAGTAGCATGAATGTTAGCCTATTTTTTCCACGAATTATCCCACAGACTTTGGCATGAAGTGTTGTCCGGAGTGTATTTGTTTGTCTAACGGTATTTCGGAAAACTTAGGTCCCGTATTTGAATATAATTACTCAAATTCCGAAAGTTGAAAATATTTTGAGTTGAGTATGTACAATTTACGAAATATTGTACCAACTCCTTTATGAACAGATTTTTTTTAAGATAAGCATTATTCTTTCTTAATTAAAATGGTGTATTTCATTTGGATTTTTAATATAAAATTTCTACGTATTTCCTCTTTATGCTTTCCCATGTTTATGGGAGATCTCGATAACAATAAACATGTATATTAATGTTTAACTAAAGTTACGAACAACTGTCCTACCTTCTTGGAGAAAATATAATTAGAAAGAAAGAAGTAAAAGCTACCTGACATCCTCCCAATAGAATTTACTGAAATTCAACTGCCATGTATTTCACACGCAATTATCCAAATGGGTCCGACTCATGCAAATATGAAGAACCAATGATGTATACAAACAATGGTTGAAGTGTTTTACATGATTTGGTGAGGTAAGCTTTAGTTTTTTTTACCCAGGCATAATGGCAAAGCGGAGGTAGAGGCAACTTTATGTTACCAAAAAACGGTAGTAGTTTCCATTTAGCCTTGTGAAATTAATGGATTTTTCAGTGCAACATACCAAGCAAAAATGTGATTTTTATGAAATTCAATTGTATCTTTTGTCGATTGATTTTGCAACAAAAGAACATGTATATACACTAACAACCATTCAATTTGTGCACTTACCATAATAACAGAACATCCAATTTATACCCGTAATATGTACATCAATATTTCAGAGACCATTTAATGGCCCTCTTCACCGAATCTTTACTCTACCATCTCGTCCATGTCCTCAGCTTCACCTACCAGATTGTTTCAGATACTCAGGGTGCCCTTGATGGTGTAAAATTAGTACCTTCTATCCATCTCCTACAGCTATTCTTGCACGATTTACCACTAATCTTTAGTAAAATATGCTTTATTAAGGATACATCGGCTATTCTTCTTTACAAAATCAGTTTGCAACTACTCATTAATTTGGCAAAAAGGAAAATTTCATTTTATTGACGTACTACTCATCTTGTCCTCGCATGGATGGAGAGGACCTTAGAGATTACCTCGAATCCATCCTCTGCATCGTTGTTGCGCTGTAGTAGGAGAGCTGTTCCGAGGATGAGTTATGTGTTGTTTCAGGGCTCTGTAGCAGCGTTAGTAGGCTGGGGGTGTTGACCTGCTTAGGCTTCCCTAGTTTAAACACCCTTTGGTAAGCTCTTCTTATGACTTGCAATTCATCTAGTAGTATTCTTTTTCTCACATGCGTGCTCTGTCTGTTGAGGAAGCCTTTATTGCCAGAGACGTACCTCGGTATGATCGTCCTTCTATCTTCAGCAATCCACCGAGCAAGTGATTCATCATCCCAAATTCTTGTTTGCCTTGAGTGACGTTGATCTCTATAGTATAGTGTTGCTGCATGCCGCTCTGAATTCTAATGCCCAGAGTGATCATGCCATTATATCTGCCAGTTTTTGTTTGTGTGGATGTTGAACTCATCATAGTCGATGTATCACAGCTCCATGCCTCCAGCAACCGGCATGCATGTCGACGGATCTGTGTCGTGCATAATTTGCCTCTTTGTGGATCGTATTGTTGTTACCTGGCGGAATCATAAAAAATCAGGCGCTGCAGTACGTATTCCATACAGTTCTTTAACACGTCTTCTAACTTAAGAGATGCAAAACTATCGAGGAAACATCTTGGCGCTTGTCACCTTTTTATTCTCCTCACGCATGCATGTGTTGATGCAGACTTGCAGTGAGAGATCGAGTCATGCATCAACAATCAGGCATCAAGTGCAGGGAGAGATCGATTGCTTTGGAAATCAACTATAAGCTGTTTGCTCTTGGCTTTTGCTCGCTGTGGAACTGGTACGGTTCTTTCTTGCATGTACTGATGTACGCTGGGATCTGCTGTTGCTCCCTCTAGAACTGGTTCGGTTGTGCCATGCATATACGGCAGCCATCCATCGCAGTCTGTCCGTCCTTGGCCCATGCTCAACGCTAGTTATGATTATTTCTTCCTCCTCGTCCCGCGTCGAGTATTGCACCCAATAAATTAACCATAGTATCTCTTTACATCTTCCATGGTAGATCTGCTCCTCGGCTGCATCAATCATCACGGAAAAAATTGGACTAAAGAAGAATTAGATTGCAAGGAAATTTGGACTCAGGAGCTCACCTAGGATTAGCAAAGGATGCTGACCCGAAGAGTTGGCGCACGATCAAGACTGCGTTCGATTGCTGTGCGATCTTGACATCGGGAAAGGAGCAAACTTAGGTCGCCAATGTCGTGGAAGCGTACATCAGAGTTTGTTTCCACCCTTGTGCTGTCATGAACGGAATCAGCCGGAGACATGTAGGGAGGTCGGGTCGCTGCCAGATTGAAATCGACGCCAAAGAGAAGGCGGCGATTAGGGCCAAGTTACAATCAGATGGAATCCCCGATCAGGTTGGGCGGTATATATGCGTGCTGATTTGCATCGTGATTACAAAGAGCCCTTGAGTAAGACGAACAGGTAAGCGTGTCCACGCGATATACCTATTTGGTGACTACGATGAGATCCACATCTATTAATCTCGACCATTGATATGTTGTAACAGTAAATTGTTTAATCCTGGCCGTTCTTTGTCTTGTGTTTTAATTATATAATAGATGCTATGCTTGCAAATACCTAGTTTTGGGAAATACCTTGATACGTGTGGATCTCTCCAAGTGTTTTAAACTCTAGCATCTTGAAGAAAAAGTTTTGAAAAGGTTTTAAGATGTAGGGGTATATTAAAACCGTACAAGAAATATCTTGTTATCACTCCGGGAATATTTATAAGTCTCCGAATCTCGGGACGAGATTCTTTTTAAGGAGGGAAGGTTTGTAACACCCCGAAAATTTAGACCGAATTTTAAATTATATTTGGACGCCGGAAACTTTTTCTAGTTTTAATAAATGGTTCTCAAATCTTTTGAGACGATTTGAGTCAGGGATTTTCCTCTCTCATGTTTATCCGGGTGACCCGCGAACCACTACGTCCGTCGGGACAATTCCTTCATTTGGATTTCTTTCGATAAATCCTAACCCCAAACGGTCGGTCGTTTTTAAACTCTTCGGTCCACCTACCAAAGAAAATCCTACTTTCATAGTTGGAAAAATTCTACCAAAATATCAGAGGATTCCCCTAACCTTATCTAGATGACCCACACAAAAATATTGTATACTCCGATGCAATATTTCCAATTTAGGCATTAACTGTTAAATATCGGTCCTGATCCCAAATTTATTCAGTCCACCTAGGAATCTCTGAAAATTCTCATAATTTAGGGAGATGCATATTTTTGTATTCCCTACACTTCTCCTGTTGAACCCAAACCCATTCGAGCGATGTTTGACCTACTTCCTTTGTAAAGCTAAAAATCGATGCCGGTACGCGACTTAGCGGACACATTACCAAAACTCCATTTCTAGATATCCAATTGAGCTCAAACTCAGTGGACCATCTCCTAGCATCCAAAACTAGCCAGCGGAATTTTTCTGGAATTTATTTGCGTCGAAAAGTTCGTTGGGGCATTTCATCGAACACCTTCGGAGCGGATTTTCAAATTTGCTTAGACCCTAACCTCTGCTTACTGCCGCGGTCGGCGCCTAACCCTCTGCTCCAGTGCACCTCGTGCCTCCCCTGTACGTCCAGCTCCTCTCTTATCCCTTCCACCGACAGCACAGGGCCGTGGGAGATCATTTGAAGCTCTCCCGTGCCTCCCCTTCTCCCATTACTCTTCCTCTCCCTCTAGCTACAAAGGACCCGAGAGCAACCACCCGAGGCCTCCAGAGCAACTTCACCTCCTACTCCACTCCCCTCACTGCTATCTATCACCGGTGCCGCCAGAGGAGCGAGTAGAGTTTCGAGTTCATGCTCAAAACCACGTGGCCGCCATGGCCATGCTCGGGAAGCTCGGGCTGCCACTCGCCGTGGTCCCCGGCGGCAGCGGCCTACCTCCCCCGGGCGCGGCGCTGCACCGCAACCTCGGCGCCATCCCTTCCCCGCCCTCTGGTCAACCTAGGAGCGATGGTGGCGCGAGGTCGAAGAAGGCCGCCATGGCCGAGCTCGGTGGAGCTCGGGCCGCCACCCTCCCATGGCTCCCCGGCTCCCCAGACCGTCCCCTGGACGCGGAGCAGCGGCGCGGTCCTCCACCGCGAGCCGGTCGCCGCCGTTAGCCCGCGCTCGAGCCCTCACAGTGGCCGGCGTCGACGACGTGCGCGACGGCCGTACGCGCGTACGCGTCGCCGTGAAGAAGAAGACCGAAGCCACCCCGGGCGCGGTGTGGCGGGAGGGAGTCGTCCCCGCCATCGGCCGGCGTCCCAGCTGCCCCAGCGGCCGGCGCAAGCAGCCTCCCGAGCCGCTGGCCGTGCTAAGAAACAAAGCACAGTGTTCTGATCGATAGCTAGCTTTATGCGTGAGCGGCGGATAGTTATTTTTCGCTCGCCATTTTCTCTCAAACCACAGCTCTGATTGAGGTGATTCAAATTTCTAAATTCATATTTTGAAGAGATCTATCCAGTGGTACTGTTTTTTCCATTTTAGGAATTAATTAGTTTTACGGCCTATATTTGTGTGTTGTATGTCCCTCCGTGGTTTTGGTGTTCTTCGGGATTCTAAACCGCGGCGAGTCCGACACTTCCCGGAACCATTTGAAGACGTCTTCGCAGGCAAGCTAACCCCTTGCTATGAGCCGTCCCACAATGTTGTTTGTATTTACTTATTGCCATGCTGAGTATTTATAATTGTCTGCGTTCGGTATATATTATGTCGGTCTGTTATTGTTGTGTTTAATATGTTACTTCGAATGTTGCTCCTGCCATGTTTTATTTATCATCATGTATGCATTAGAATGACGTGTGAATTAATTGTGTGCCTCGTACTTGCGCGGCTTTGTCGAACCCTATAAATAAACAACCATAAAACATGCGTCCCTATGATTGTTTGCTTCTTCTCCTTCGCCGAGGTGAGGAGCGGACGAATGTCGTCTTATGACCCTCGGAGTTGGGGGCATTTGCCAAAAGAGTTATTTGCTTCTTCTCCCTCCGTCAAACTTGGTGGGCGTATGCCCGCTTTGACTGCGACGCTTGGGACATTTGCTTTCCATTTGGTTCTTTTTGCCAAGATTGCTGACACCACGTCAGGTTAATCCTCGAGTGGAATGGATGCTTTCTTTCTTATGATTGCTTTTCGGTTCATTTTGGAGACTACATGCCCAACTAAATTTTTGTGGTCGATATGTGGTGGCGGTGGTCGGCGGAATCACCGCCGTAGTCACCCGGTCGACGCAAACCAATTGTGTTATTTTTTTGTAGTTGATCTGTGAAGGCGCTTGCCAGCGGAATCGCTGCCACAGTCTTCCGGTTGACGTTTCTTTTTCTTGTCAAACGAGAAGGCGCTTGCCAGCGGAATCGTTGTCATAGTCTTCCGATTGACGTTTCTTTTCCTTGTCAAACGAGAAGGCGATTGCCATCGGAATCGCTGCCACAGTCTTCCGGTTGACGTTTCTTTTTCCTTGTCGAACGAGAAGGCGCTTGCCAGCGGAATCGCTGCCGTAGTCTTCCGGTTGACGTTTTATTTTTCTAAGTTTGGACATGGATACAATTATTGCTTGAAATATTATGTCGCTAATGTCTTGTTGTTTGATGATATATTATTATGATATTGTGATTGTTGTGTTGGACAAATTCCCTGTTGTTTGGACTTGTTATGATGGAACTTGATTAAATTGAAACACCCCTCCAAGCATCGATAGGGGCAGTCCATAGTGCCACTAATCTGAACATCGAAAGCACTACCACTGTCGCTCATATGGGCGGGCCTTGACCTACGTAACCTATTGAGCCTCCTTTGATGCTACCATTTTGGCAAGTCTAGTCAGTTACCTTTGTGGTCGGGGCAAGTCTTGCGAAGGTTCCGGAGCTAGGCGTCGCTCATGGGTTGGGGACGTGCCGGATTCACTTCGTCATAAGACATAGAGTTATGTCGGTAGCTATACAGGGAGTGTCTTGGTAGCGTGAACGGTCATGTAAGTGTATCGGGTCGTCTTAAGGAAGGTTTCCTAAAGTACCGGCTATATGGTGCATTTAGATGAGTGGTAACTGCAACCTCTCGAGAGTGTCAAACTAGCAGCTAGCCTTGTTCTTGGGTTATGGAACAACAGTTCAGTGTCAGTCACACTATGTGTCTTTGTCGAGTCCGGAGGTTAAACTTAAGTATTGTTTGAAAGAAAGATGAACAACCTGATTTCATTAAATGAACAAATAAGATGATGCAGGGAATGTTGCCTTGAGATGTCGACGGTAACCCGAGATATGGAATGGCGGTGTGATCGTTGGGAGCCTAGAGTTAGGCCTGAGCCAACATCAACCGTGCATGCTCAGAGTGGAAAGATGCGGCCAGTGGGCCTAGCAGTGATCACAGGTGCTGTTGTATTATTTGGTACCAACTGGTACACTCGTTTACTCGTCACAGCTAATCTCTTTGTATGATTGCCGGTGCACGATCCAACCCCACCTGGCTTGGACTCTGTACTGGTGATACCCCCGTTGCTTGCTTATGACATGTTTGGTTGTCAATGCCATGCTACTTTTATGTATGTATCTAGAGTACACCTTGCCTTGTTGTAGGATTTTATTTCCAATGTATATCTTGTTGCACGATTGTTGGATTGTTTGTAGTGAGTGGCGATTCTTGCTGAGTGCATACAAATGTACTCACGGGCCTTGTGATTGTGGCCAGATATTGGCGAGGAATCATCTTCTACCATAGCAAGGAGATGGAGCAAGAGTGTGCTAGTATCAGTAGCCCAGTCAGATGCCTGTGGAATGGAGCCTCTCCAAGTCGTTGCCTTAGTCGTCTTCCGCTGCCAGTTAAACTCTGTCCTGAGCCATGCTTGGCATGATTTTCTGTAATGCCTTGATGGCTTTGTAAACCATTTGTCGCACTCTTTGTGCCTGATTGTGTAATGATTTCCATCATGTTGCACTGTCGTGACGTGCGGCCAGATATCCTGGGCTAACGCACGGGGCGACCGCCTCTCTGGTGATATGTGTCAGGGAGGGGTGTCACATTCTCTTTCTTCTTGGGCAACTCAAAAGCTGGGTCATTTTCTTCATCTTCGGTGTTGTAAGCTTCATCATTGGGGATGAGAGGCTTGAGATGCTTGTTGCGGTTCAAATCTTTGACAGAGTGAGCAATGAGAGGAGTGTCATTGTCCAGCAGCTCTAAGGGAAACTTCCTTTTGACCCATGCATGAACAATGAGCTTCATTATAAGGGTGCCAAAGTTAGGAACATGCCTTTTCAGAATCACTTCATGAATCTCATTCCAAAGGATATCCATAATATCCAGCTTCTTGCCTTTGCCCACCATATCAAAAGAGACAACCATAAGGTCAATGAGACGCCCATGGATCTGGTCAAAGTTGCCCACTCGAGGCAACACCGTGTTGCGGAAAATGCGATGCATAATGTGCCATGGCTTCTGCAGGTGCTTGGATTCTCCGGGAACCCCACGACCCTGAATCAGCAGATGAGAGAGAGCAGAAGGCTTCATAGGCTTGTCCATGTAGGAGATACGGAACACTTGAGCATCGTCAGACACCGACATAAGGTCACCGTAGTCCCGCAGCTCAAGGAGGGTAGCAAAATCTGCCCAAGAGGAGGTGAGCACCTTCTCCTTGGTCATCCATGTGACAGCTCTCTTGTCGGTGTGGAAGTGGACAGTAGCATAGAACTGGAGAACGAGGTGCTCATCAAAGTCTTCATGTATGTTGATATAGTTCAAGATCCCAAACTCTTCACAAATGTCCAGGGACTCACCAAAGTAGTCAAGATGTGCTCTCATATGGTCTGTGTTGATGCAAAACTGCTTCACCACTTTGGTCTTGAAACGGGGAAGCACCTCATTGAAAATCTTCTCTTGAAACTGAGTATGGAATAGGGGATTCTGGTAGCGGGGATCCTTGGTCTGGGCATAGGGATACTTCCGTCTTTCCTTGACAAAGGCTTGAGGTGGCATCCTCATGAGAGAGGCAGATTTCTTGGCAGCAGCTTTGGCTTGAGCAGACTGCTGACGACGAGTGAGCTTCTCTGGAATGATTTCAGGTTCATCACTGAGGTCCTTGTCCTTGCGAGATCTCTTGGGAGCCCGAGCTGAACTGCCCCCACGGCCCTTGCTAGGTCCTAAGAAAGCAGAGACAGATAGCACAGGGGATAAGTATTGCATAAACAATCATGATCAAAAAGAGAAGAATCGAAATTGCCCAGTTTCTGAAAAACACCAGATCAACGGTAGTACCGTTTGACAGACCGGTAGTACCGGTGCAGCGGTAGTACCGCTCCTAGGAGCGGTAGTACTGTTGGGGATATACCTACTAGAGGTATCACCAGCATGGATCAATCCGGCTAGTCCAGGGTGGCCCGCAGTGGTGGTGAAGGCTTTGCCTACCGGGCGGCCCAGATAGCTGACGACCAAGGAAGGCGGATGCCGGCAAGGAGGAGGCCCAAGACTGAAGCCCATGAAGCCACCAAGACCAAGACGGAAGGCGGCAGACTTGCCGGCTGGGTTTAGGACTCTGTATACTTGCCGGATACGTAAACACCTTGTAACCCTAGGTCCAGCCGCCTATATAAGCTGGACCTCGGGACGCCTTTAGGGCAAGTAACCAATACTTTCATACAACCAACTCATTGTAACCTGTATCACGGCTATTGCCTTATAGTGAGTTATAGCAGCACGTAGGGCTCCGCCACCGCCGTGGAGCCTGAAGCTGGGTAAACTGCCATGTACAATCCCGACCTCGACGACGTCCACCTTCTTCCCTACGTTCACCCTCGGCTAGCAGGACCCCGTCTCCTATACAAGATGCCGATACGACGACAGTTAGCGCCCACCGTGGGGCATAAGGCGTCAGGCGTCACGTTCCAGGCGGGAACCCTAGGCGGCATCGGCGAAACAATCGCCGTTGGCTGCGCCGTTCGCTATGGCGACAACCACTACATCAGCTGCGACGAGTCCTACATCCCCGCAGACGACTACATTGTCGGATGCAGAGTTGTGCCGTTTGGCGGCGTCGATGTGTTCATCGGCTACACTTCCGAGGCGTATGGGTTGCCGCGAATTTATTCGCCATCCCACCCGCCCTACAATCAAGACGGATCTGAGTTTGCCTCCCTGAGGAGTCCGCAGATTCAGATCTCCACTTTGTCGGCATGACGGGACTGGGATCCGACTCCCAGCCCAACAGTCAAGATCCCGAATCTATTCTTCCTGTGCTCCAGGATGATGCGATGTCGGATGCCGGATCCAGATCTACCGTTCACGTCAACGTAGATTCTGACTCCGAAGAAGATTCTACCAGCATGTTTGAGCATCGGGTCAAGCAGTGTTTTGTTACACCTGATCCTCCGCCTTCTGAAGCGGCTACGGGCTCCTCCGTCAACATGCAGCAGGTTTTTGTGGCGGATGTCACCGGTGCAGCCTCAGAGCAGGCGGCGGCAACTGACGCCGCCAACCTGGGGACCCCGGCAACCGATCCACAGTTTCCCGAGCCTCCTGGGGCTCCAAAGAAGAGGATTCTAGAGAAGGGCGAGCCCAGCAAGATAGGGAACATGGCAGCTCTGGCGGAAGTTCTGCACACGCCGGTACACGACAAAACCAACCCGGCTGATTTGGAGAAGCTTCGAAACACCTTGGTGGAGCAAACTGAGTACCTCAAAAGCAAGCAAGCAGAGGTCTAGAGCCTCCTCGACGAAGCCAAGGAGGAAAACGCCAAGATAAACGCCAAGTTAGACCCCAAGCGCAATCTTTTCACCACCACTCCATTGCCCAAGCCGGCAGGAGCTGTGGGGGACAAGAAAAACAAGAAAGGCAGGGATGCTGACAAATTCAAATCCCCTGCCCAAAGGCTTGGTTTCGAGTGGGCTACAGCGCCGCAGCGTAAGGACAAGAACGGGACATCATCCTCGCAACCCCTGTCCTCAACACTGCAGCCACCTTAGACATCCTCAACAATGATGACTATGAGAAGGACGAGAAGATTTACTACGCCTCGATCCTTGCTCTCAAAGCTCTCGAGCAGCAGGCCCGTGCTGATTCTCGCGCCGACATGGCGGACGCAAGAGGAGGAAAGTTGGAATCCAAATCCAACGCTTGCAAAGCTGCAGCTGGTGGCAACCCTAAAGATCCGTCCGGCTCCAGTAGTCACGGAAAAGGGGAAGACAAGGAGAAAGACCCACGCAAATCACCACCTCCCAAGAGGCAGCGTGACGAGGCGTCCAGAACCGGCAGCAGATGATGGCTACGTGTTGGTGAACCCCAAGAGGAAGGTTATGATGTAGACAGCAGAAGTTTTCCCTTGAGAAATCTACCCAAGGTTATCAATCCAGTAGGACTTGACGATCAATTGGAAGGTTGTTGATGTTGACTCCCCCTGGCGCTAGGGAGCTTGCACCAACGTGGAATCTGCACAGACACAAACCAGAACTTTGCCCAACACGAAACAGAGAGGTTGTCAATCTCTCCGGTCTTGCAGAAACAAAGAGTTAAACGTATGGTGTGGAAAACAGCAGGAAACACAGCAAGTAACAGGAAACAGATGATTGCAGCAGGTTGTGTAAACAGTATGAGGAAATTGGACCAGGGTCCACAGTTCACTAGTGGTGTCTCTCTCAGAACAGATAACTAGCATGTTGGGTAAACAAATTACAGCTGGGCAATTGACAAATAGAGAGGGCATAACAAAGCAATACATGCCAAGATGTCTACTATGAAATCTAGTTGGGCATTACAACAAAGTACATAGACCGTTATTCCAACCGCATCTATGCCTAAATAATCCACCTTCAAGGCAGCATCCGCATCCCATTCAGTATTAAGTTGCTAACAACAGATTATTGCATGAAGTAAAGTGTGTAATGTAATCAATACAAGTGCCCTTGGACACTGCACCAATGTTTTATCCCTAGTAGCAACAACACATCTATCATCTTAGACCTTTCTGTCACTAATCCAGATATCTAGAGACTGAACCCACTATCGAGCATCAATACCCCCTCTTGGAGTCACAAGCATCTACTTGGCCAAAGCATCTACTAGCAACGGAGAGCATGCAAGATCAAGAGCACATAGATAAACAACTTGAATAAACATGGTATCAATATTCATCGGATCCCAGCAAACACAACATCTAGCATTACAATAAGATGATCTTGATCATGTTAGGCAGCTCACAAGATCTAAACATGGAGGCACAAGGTAGAGAGACAACCATCTAGCTACTGCTATGGACCCGTAGTCCAGGCGTGGACTACTCACGCATCACTCCGGAGGCAGGCATGGTGATGTAGAGCCCTCCGGTGATGATCTCCCCTCCGGCAGGGTGCCGGGAAGAGCTTCAGAACTCCTCCGATCTGAGATTGATGATGACGGCCGCGACGGAACTTTTCGTGTAATATGATCGACCGTAATAGGGTTTTCGCGTCGCGGAGAATATATAGGCGAAGAGGCGGCGTCGGTGGCCGAGGGGGGCCACCACGCCATAGGGGGGCGCAGGCCCACCCTGGGCCGCGCCCTAGTGTGGCGTGGCCCCCTGGTGGGTCTGCTCCGACTCCCCTTTGGACTCCGTGATCTCCTCGTGATATTATTGACGATGTCTTTTGTTTCGTCCAATTCCGAGAATATTTCCTTAATAGATTTTCTGAAACCAAAAACAGCAGAAAACAGGGAACTGGCACTGTGGCATCTTGTTAATAGGTTAGTCCCAGAAAATGCATAAAAATGATATGAAGTGTAACCAAAACATGTAGCAATTGATATAAAATCAGCATGGAACATCAAAAATTATAGATACGTTTGAGACGTATCAAGCATCCCCAAGCTTAGTTCCTGCTCGTCCTCGAGTAGGTAAACGATAAAAACAGATAATTTTTGAAGTGACATGCTACCAACACAATCTTTGATCAAATAACAATGTAATGCACATGATCTGAATGAAGTGATCCAAGCCAATGGTCTATAGTTTGCGAGCAAGTAAATAAAGAGTAAACATAAGTGATCACACAAGTGCAAACTTTCATGAATAACACTATAAAATATTTAGAGATATAATAGTCTAACATAATAGTTAGTTCACAGCAGCAATAAATCTCAACATGAAAGTGTTTGTGTCAACACAAAGGAAGATAATAGCTTCATCATTTGCTTCAACTTTCAACATGTATATCATATAGATAATGTCAATGCAAAGAATATGATCAACCAAACACAAAGTTATGTAAAAACTGTTATACTGGAGTTGACAATGATGTTTGCTTAAGTAGACAGAAAGAAGTGGGAAAACTGACTCAACATAAAAGTAAAAGAAAGGCCCTTCGCAGAGGGAAGCAGGGATTAACATCATGTGCTAGAGCTGTAGTTCCCGAAGGCATATAGAGAGCATAAAATATTGTTTTGTAAGGTAATGGTGTATACAGGTGTCAACAAATCAAATAGCAGGTACTTGTCATCTTCCATGGCTAACTAACTTTTAGAGCGGTTCCGAGAGTTTTTAGGACTGCACTTGCAACAAGCACTTATTGGTGACACTCCTCCCAACCATTTACTTTCCACAAACCATGGCTAACCGAATCCTCGGGTGCCCACCAACATTCACCATGGAGGAGTGTCTATTTATTTATTTATAGGGTGGACTAACCAGCTCTTTACTGCAAAATAAAAGGTGGAGAAGCAGATGAAGCTGCCAATCCTTGTAAATAATTAGCATGGAAGATGACAAATCTCACTACTACGTCCTTATGAGCTTTTCAAGTAGTGACACAAAAAGGGATAATTGTTTTGAGTAGTTAGTAGATAGCACATGAAGAAATTTACTTGGAATGGTGAAAACACCACATAATAGGTAGGTATGGTGGACACAGGTGGCATGGATTTGGCTCAAGGTTTTGGATGTACAAGAAGCATTCCCTCTTAGTACAGAGTTTAGGCTAGCAAGGTTATTATAAGCAAACATCATTATCAACTGGAATAGCAAGAGTGTACATAAAACACAAGGTTTGACGAACCATAGACTCCCACTGTCTTCCTTGTTAACACATAGCCTTCATCCAAAAATTATCTAGACTACTATGGACTTCCAATTATGCAACAGATTATTATAGCAGAAAATCCTTATAGTAGTTCTTCATTAATAGCCATTACTTACATGATGCACAAGTTTAAACATTAATTACTTGACAGCTCAAAACAATTGGCAAGCATCAAATTACTCAAGACAACGATCTAAAAAGATTCATGTAAGCATTTTATACCACTACCACATGCATAGCATTTTTCTGGTCCAACCAAACACCAATCAGGCCTTGTGGGTTGGCGGACCATTGACAAAAACAGGCATCCCCTGTGTTGTGCCGGGTGTCGGGATGTCCTTGCAGTAGAAAAATGTGCTGGTCCAGTGCCTCACCGACTCGATGTATGGGATCTTTGGGTACCAGTCGGGTTGGCGGCAGTTAAAGGTTACGCTACCACAGGTTGCCAGATGGCCGCCTGGTATGGTTTGCCAGCGGCATAGGAAGCAGTACTTGAATAGCTCTATGGACGCAGCTATGCCTAAGTACCCTTCGCACAAAGCCTGGAAGCCGGCTAGCACTAGAATACTGTTGGGCGCTATGTTGTGCGGCTACAGCCCATAAAAACTAAGTACCGCCAGAAAGAAGGCGGAAAGCGGCAAGGACATACCGCGGAGGCTGTGCGATGCCAACATGACGCGCTCGCCGTCTTGCGGGTCAGGGACTGCCTCGTCGCCTGGAACCCTCCAGGAGCATTCCGTCTTTGGCGGTATGTAGCCGCCTTCCTCCAGCTCCTTCAGATAGGCTGATGTCATAACTGACGGCAGCCAGTACCTGGAGCCAAGGTCCCCTGTCTCCTCTTCATCCTCGGCGTCGTCGTCGTCGGCGGCAGCATCTGCCTCCGCCGTGGCTTCAACGCTGGCCGCCGCTTGAGATGGAAGCGGGAAGGTGGGGGTGGTCGTTGCAGGTGCCGCCGGAGTTGGGGAAGAAGAAGAAACCTCGCCCGTGGCCACGGTGGCGACAGGAGAGGTCACCGGTGCGCTTGCGGGAACCGCCGCTGCCGTTGGCGCAGATCCAGATCCAGCCGTGGTCGCCGAGGCCGCCGCCGCCGCCGCATCTTGCTGAGTGCTCGCCATTTGCCGTAGAGGCTTTGCTCGTGCTCGCCGGAGTTGAGTACGGGGAGGAGGAGAGCTCGGGAAGATGAGGAGGCCGCGGTGGGTGCGAATGGGGAAGAAGACCAACCTCGGCGTGCCCTTTGGGTATTTAACTCCACGCGTCAAGATTCGTGCGCGAGATTGGGGGGACGCATGATTTCCGCCACGTGCCCACGATTTGCACGTCGTGGCAACGGTGTCTGCGGCCCTCTCCCCGATTCTTGTGCATAGTGGAGAAATAATCATGACACATGCCCAAGTCCAAACTGTCGTGGACTGCATGACGTCATCCGTCAACATTTGACGGGACTGGTCAAATGACAAGACTGGTGCCGGGAAGATTCCTGACAACAGTCAGGCCGTCTTTCCCATGATGGCGGCAAATCATCCAACTACGTTAGGCGGATCGCCGCTTACTTTCAACTTTGGAATGCTTCAAGCTCTTCAGACGCTTACAAGACAAGACGGACATTGCCGACAAGAAGAAGACGGCGCCTGAAGAACTCGAACCCTTCCAGGGGCTAATGTTGGGGATATACCTACTAGGGGTATCACCAGCATGGATCAATCCGGCTAGTCCAGGGTGGCCCGCAGTGGTGGTGAAGGCTTTGCCTGCCGGGCGGCCCAGATAGCTGACGACCAAGGAAGGCGGATGCCGGCAAGGAGGAGGCCCAAGACTGAAGCCCATGAAGCCACCAAGACCAAGACGGAAGGCGGCAGACTTGCCGGCTGGGTTTAGGACTCTGTATACTTGCCGGATACGTAAACACCTTGTAACCCTAGGTCCAGCCGCCTATATAAGCTAGATCTCGGGACGCCTTTAGGGCAAGCAACCAATACTTTCATACAACCAACTCATTGTAACCTGTATCACGGCTATTGCCTTATAGTGAGTTATAGCAGCACGTAGGGCTCCGCCACCGCCGTGGAGCCTGAAGCTGGGTAAACTGCCGTGTACAATCCCGACCTCGACGACGTCCACCTTCTTGCTCTACGTTCACCCTCGGCTAGCAGGACCCCGTCTCCTATCCAAGATGCCGATACAACGACAAGTACCGCCAGCTCCAGATCTAGCGGTTTGACCGACGAAACTGACCCGATCTATGGAATCGTCCAATGAAACTTTGCAAGTATGATTCTAAACTGAGTACCAACTATTCCCTACTACTTCTACCAAAGGAGTTGCAAGGAAACAATCTCTATCGAATCTCAACGAATCAACTAGATGGAGAGAGAGAGAGAGGAGTTTACCGGAACTCATTGTGGAGAAGAAGAGGGAGGAGAAGGTCCTCGAGCCACCCCACGGCCGGAGAGGGGCTGTCGTGGCCGGGGAGAAGCTCTCCCGGCGGCAATGGGCGACGGCGGCGGCTGCGGTGAGAGGAGACGAACGTGGGGGTCGGGTGTGGGGAGGTAGAATGGGGAAAACTACCCCCCACGCCCCACTTAACCCCACTGTCAAAAACCCTCAACGGTAGTACCGCTGGCCCAGCGGTAGTACCGCCCGCTGGCACTATCGGTAGAAGAAACGGTGATACCGCGCCTGGCAACCACGTTGTCCTGGCGGTGTTACCGGATTTTCTAGCGGTAGTACCGCTACTGGTGCTACTGGAAGGTCTAGTGGTAATACCGCATCTGGGAGGTGTGAGAGCAACCTCAGCCAGAGCGGTAGTACCACCAGAACGGCCAGTAGTACCGGTACTTGATGACTACGGTATTTAGAGTGGTAGTACTGTACCTGGGACAGCTCCCAGGCAACGGTAGTACCGTTCCCAAACACCGGTAGTACCGGGCGCCTGAAACGCGCATTTCCGCCGAGAAGATCATAATTTTTTTTGCAATTTTGGAAAGGAAAGGTCTTATGGGATAAGAGTGTTGGCTTAGGATGGAGTTTGGAACTGGGGGAGGAGAGACAATCCGAGTTTGCAAGAAGCAAGAGTGAAAGGCCAAACTCAAATGCTCTCCACAAAAGGAGGTCTAAAAAACCCGAATAAGATCAAATGAAAATCAACTCCTCATAAGGAGGAGGGCGGTGGCCTAGGCCACCATGTATGAGCAATTATCAACCCAAAACCGCGAAGATATATCTTGGGTTCAAGGCCAATACTCATCGTTTAAGCACAATTTGTCACCGGAGTGACCAAATGAAGCACGAATTGTCTATGTGCGCATAATAGAAGTAGTGTTGACTCATGAATTGAGCTACACTCCCCCTATGTCCATGCATGCATCTAAACTAGTTACGATGTCTACTATGGGTACTTGTGCAAGGCGGTCAAGCAAAGTTGCTCGCATCAATGACATTTAGTTCATTCCTCAACTCTCGAAATCTTGGTTCATCAAGGGCCTTGGTGAAAATATCTGCAAGTTGATCCTTGGTTCCTACAAAAGAAGGGTCAATGTTGCCCCTTTCCACGTGCTCCCGGATGAAATGATGACGAACTTCAATATGCTTCGTCTTGGCATGTTGCACGGGGTTGTGGGCGATCTTGATAGCACTCTCATTGTCGCAAAGGAGGGGCACCTTGGTGAAGTTAATACCATAATCCTTCATAGTTTGAACCATCCATAAGAGTTGAGCACAACAACTTGCGACGGAGATGTACTCGGCTTCGGTGGTGGAAAGAGCAACACAATTTTGCTTCTTGGAAGACCAACACACCAAGGAGCGGCCAAGAAATTGACAACTCCCGGATGTAGACTTCCTATCCTTCTTCTCTCCGGCATAATCCGCATCCGAGTACCCCATAAGATGAAAGCTTGAACCCTTGGGATACCAAAGACCAAAGTTTGGGGTATGAAGCAAATATCGAAAGATGCGCTTAACCGCCACTAAGTGGCTCTCTTTGGGAGCCGCTTGATACGTTGCACACTTACCCACACTAAACATAATATCCGGTCTAGATGCACAAAGATAAAGCAAAGAACCAATCATCGAGCGATAGAGTTTTTGATCGACATCGTTACCCTCGGCGTCGGTGTGGAGGTCAACGGAGGTAGACATGGGTGTCTTGTAAGATTTGAGCTCCATCATCTTGAACCTCTTGAGCATGTCTTGGGTATATTTGGCTTGATTGATGAAGGTACCTTCCCTATATTGCTTCACTTCAAAACCTAGGAAGTACTTCAACTCCCCCATCATGGACATCTCAAATTTGCTTGTCATTAGCTTTGCAAACTCATCATTGAAAGCATTGTTAGTAGAACCAAAAATTATGTCATCTACATAGAGTTGGCATATGAAAAGATTGCCACCCACCTTCTTGGTAAAGAGGGTGGGGTCAATAACACCAACTTGGAATCCACGGTCTACAAGAAACTCTCGAAGGTGCTCATACCACGCACGTGGGGCTTGTTTAAGGCCATAGAGCGCCTTGTCAACCTTGTAAACATGGTCCGGATGGTTGGGATCCTCAAACCCGGGAGGTTGCTTAACATATACCAACTCATTAATAGGACCATTAAGGAAAGCACTTTTAACATCCATTTGTTGCAATTTAAAGTTATGATGAGATGCATATGCAAGCAAGATGCGAATAGATTCAAGACGAGCAACGGAGGCATAGGTTTCACCGAAGTCAACACCTTCGACTTGAGAGTAGCCTTGTGCCACCAATCTTGCCTTGTTTCGAATGACAATGCCGTTCGAATCTTGCTTGTTCTTGAAGACCCACTTGGTGCCGATGACGTTCTTGCACCCATTTGGCCTTGGCACTAGCTTCCACACCTTGTTGCGCTTGAAATTATTGAGTTCTTCATGCATGGCATCAATCCAATCATGATCTTCAAGTGCCTCATACACCTTCTTGGGCTCGATGAAGGACACAAAAGCATGGTTGGTGCTAAAGCTTGCCAATTGTCTTCTTGTGACGACCTTGCTTTGGACACCTCCAAGAACTTTGTCCAATGTGTGCTCTAAGCGTGTTAGTTTTTGCTCTCTTCTCTTCTTGATCTCCTCCAAAGTTTCTTGAGAGATGACTTGATCACATCTTTCATCATCGGAGTCATGTGTATTGTTTTGATCTTGAGCTTGATCTTGATGAGGACCATCTTGATCTTGTTCTTGATCATTGTCGTGTGCACCGTCTTGAGCTTGGTCTTGAACATCAAGTTGTGGAGAGGAACCACTAGGTTGATCTTGTTCCTGACCTTGCTCGCTTGTTTGAGGGCTCGGAGTTTGTTCTTGGTTACGGGGAGGATCTTGAGTTGGTGATGTCATGACTTGAGGAGGAGCTCGAGGAGGATCTTGAGCTCGAGGAGGATCTTGAACTTGAGCAGGATCCTCTTCAATGGGAAGGATGTCCCCAATTGCCATCCTTCTTAGAGCAAGCTCCATAGGTACATCACCTACAACATTAGGATCAACTTGCCCCACTTGGGAGCCATTATCCTCATCAAACTTCACGTCACTAGATTCTTCAACTTGACCGGTGGTCTTGTTGTAGACTCTATAGCCATGAGAGTTTGTGGAGTAACCAACAAAGATACCCTCTATAGATCTAGTCTCGAACTTAGATAGCCGGTTACCTTTCTTGCGAATGAAGCACTTGCATCCAAAGACACAAAAATAAGAAAGATCTGGTTTCTTCCTGATACGTCCAAAACGTATCTACTTTTTCGAACACTTTTGCTATTGTTTTGCCACTAATTTGTGTGATTTGAATGCAACTAACACGGACTAACGCTGTTTTCAGCAGAATTGCCTTGGTGTCTTTTTATGTGCAGAAAGTCAAAGTTTCAGGAAAATTCCAGAAAAAATCCAGAAATTCTATTTTTCCAGAAGACCCACAGAGCCAGAAGATCAAGCAAAGAGGGGGCACAGGGTGCTCACACGCACCCAGGGCGCGGCAGGGCCTTGGCCGCGCCCAGGGGTGGTGTGGCCCCCAGCGCTCCCCTTTGGACTACATAAGGCCTTTGACCTAAAAACTTCGGGGGGTTCGTCACTTTTTCCAAAAAAACATCCAGAGCGCCGCCGCCATCGAAAACCCTATTTCGGGGATCAGAAACTCCGTTCTGGCACCCTGCCGGGACGGGGAATTGGAGGAGATCATCGCCATCATCATCACCGTCGCCTCTCCATCGACCATCCATGATTCCCCCATCCATGTGTGAGTAATTCCCCGCTGTAGGCTGAGGGGATGGTAGGGATTGGATGAGATTATTCGTGTAATAGTTGTGAGATTTGTTAGGGCATGGTGCCTAGTATCCATCGGTAGTACTTTATGTCATTGTTGCAACTTGTTATGCTTAATGCTTGACACTTAGGGCCCGAGTGCCATGATCTCAGATCTGAACATGTTATTGAATCATAATGATAATTATTGTTTTGGATCATATCTACAAGTTGTATACACACGTTATTGTCCGGAACCCGAGGCCCCAAAGTGACAGAAATTGGGATAACCGGAGGGGATGGTTTTGACGTGAGGATCACATGTGTTCACGGAGTGTTAATGCTTTGCTCCGGTGCTTTATTAAAAGGAGCACCTTAATTACCAGTAGTTTCCCTTGAGGCCCCGCTGCAAACGGGCTGGTAGGACAAAAGATGTTGTGCAAGTTTCTCATTGCGAGCACGTACGACTAAATACGGAACACATGCTTATGATTGATTATTACTTGGATACCTTATTTTCATTTATCTGCAATTGCCCTATGTATGACTATTTCACGAACTATCTCATCCATGCAGCGCCCATCCATCCATCCCTATGCCTACAGTATTTTAATCCTGCTGTCTACTGCAATTATTTCTGCTGTCTTTATTTTACTGCTGCTATTATTTCACTACTGCTACTGCCATAAACTGTTGCTACTGATAAACTGTGTCGAGCAAGTCCACTTCCAGGTGCAGCTGAACTGACAATTCATCTGTCAAGGCTTATAAATATTCTTTGGCTCCCTTGTGTCGAATCAATAAATTTGGGTTTTACTTCCCTCGAAGACTGTTGCGATCCCCTATACTTGTGGGTTATCAAGACTATTTTCTGGCGCCGTTGCCGGGGAGCATAGCTCTATTTATAAGCTCACCAGGGAGTCATATTGTTTGCTGCAATTCATTCATCATGGGTAAACCTCGTGATGATAAGGTTCGCATTTTGCCATCCACCACAAAGAGAGGTACAACTCTGAACACTTCTGCTGCTCTTGATTCACCGTCTGTTATAAGTCAACTTGTCACACCACCACATACACATGCTTCACGTGCTGCTACTTCTGCTGAATCTGAGAATGTTTCTGATGAATTTGATGATGCTTCTACTGTGCTTGATGAAAGAGGCTCACTAGGTCCTTTTCTAGATGCTACAATTGCTAAATCTAAACAACTTGAAAATACTGAAACACCTAATGAAAATCCTGTTACACCTGCTTATTCACCTGAAACGAGAGAGAATACTAGTGATGATCTTGAGGAAACCTATGTTGAACTTGATGATGACTTTATTGATGAATGCATGAATTGTGACACCTCTAAAGATGTTAATGCTATTAAAAATCTTCTTCAAAAACGTGCTGTCAATTATAAACTTTCTCCTGATGCTAAGTTTGCTACATCTCCCATAAATATAAAAGATAAAGATTATGATTTCTCTGTGGACTTGTCTTTTATAACTATTGTTGAGAAAGAACCTTTTCGAGGGACTGAAAATGAAAGTGTTGTGGAACATATGAACACTCTCTCTACTTTGAGTAGTTTGTTTTCTGATGATATTAAGAAACACAGTTACTTTGTTACTAATTCATCATGGGTAAACCTCGTGATGATAAGGTTCGCATTTTGCCATCCACTACAAGAGAGGTACAACTCTGAACACTTCTGCTGCTCTTGATTCACCGTCTGTTATAAGTCAACTTGTCACACCACCACATGCACATGCTTCACGTGCTGCTACTTCTGCTGAATCTGAGAATGTTTCTGATGAATTTGATGATGCTTCTACTGTGCTTGATGAAAGAGGTTCACTAGGTCCTTTTCTAGATGCTACAATTGCTAAATCTAAACAACTTGAAAATACTGAAACACCTAATGAAACTCCTGTTACACCTGCTTATTCACCTGAAACGAGAGAAATACTAGTGATGATCTTGAGGAAACTTATGTTGAACTTGATGATGACTTTATTGATGAATGCATGAATTGTGATACCTCTAAAGATGTTAATGCTATTAAAAATCTTCTTCAAAGACGTGCTGTCAATTATAAACTTTCTCCTGATGCTAAATTTGCTACATCTCCCATAAATATAAAAGATAAAGATTATGATTTCTCTGTGGACTTGTCTTTTATAACTATTGCTGAGAAAGAACCTTTTCGAGGAACTGAAAATGAAAGTGTGTAGAACATATGAACACTCTCTCTACTTGAGTAGTTTGTTTTCTGATGATATTAAGAAACGCAGTTACTTTGTTACTAAAATTTTCCCTTTCTCATTGAAAGATGAAGCTAAAACTTGGTTTAATGATTTATCTCCTGGATCTATTGAGAGCCCGATGGGTTTAGTCAATGCTTTCTTTCAGAAATATTTTCCTGCTAGTGCTCAACATGCTGCTTTACAGAAAATCTTTAACTTTAAGCAAAATGAGGGAGAGAAAATGCCTGAATCTTGGGCAAGGTTTTGTTCTTTACTTAGAGCTCGGCCTGGACATCAACTAGCTAAAAATGAACTTCTTGATATATTTTATAATGGACTAACTGTTGAATCTAGGACATACCTGGATAGTTGTGCTGGTTGTGTTTTCAGGAAAAGAACTCCAGATGAAGCCGAGGAATTATTGGCTAAGATAAGCCAAAATCATGATGATTGGACCCTGCCTGAACCAACTCCGGTACCTACGCCGAGGAAAAGAGGAGTAATTGAATTGAATGATGAAGAAATGAGAGAAGCCAAGAAATCTCTTAAGGAGAAAGGTATTAAATCTGAAGATGTGAAAAATCTTCCACCTATAGAAGAATTGTGTAAGCCAATTCCTCACTCATCTACAGTTGAGGTACACTCTCTCCAACGCTTTGATGATAGAGATATCCCTTATTCTAAACCTCCTGATCAATGCTTAGATGAGTTTGATAATTTCATTGTTAAGCAAAACAATTTCAATAGGAGAATAGAAAATAGCTTCATAAAGAATTCTCATGTCATTAATCATTTGCATGATGTTTTGGAAAGAACTTCTAATGATGTTAAAATACTCATTAAACATTTTCATATGGTTCAAACTCAAATTGAGCAATTGACTAAAGTGCAAAAAGATTTGCTAGATAATGCTTCTAGAGAAAATGATAAACATGCTTTTGGTATAGCAACTAGAGGTGGTGCTTCCACTCAGGATCCTTTGTATCCTGAGGGACATCCTAAAAGAATTGAGCAAGATTCTCAACTAGTTAATGAAACTACTACTCCTTCTAAGAAAAAGAAGAAGAAGAAACATAAACATGTTGAGGAATCTCCTGAACCTATTAAAGACAATGAGCATGTTAATATCCAAATAGTATATCTATCTCTGATGCTGAAACTGAGAGTGGTAATGAACATGCTAATGATAAAGATAAGAATGATGTTTCTGATAAAGAGGAAAGTGAAGAGGAACCTGAAAAGCATTCTAAAAACAAAAAGTACACTAAAGAAGATTTTCTTGCTAAGAAACATGGTAATGAAAGAGAACCTTGGGTGCAAAAACAAATGCCTTTTCCTACTAAGAAACTCAAATCTAAGGAAGAAGAACATTATAACAAATTTTGTGAATGGATGAAACCTTTGTTTTTGCAAATTCCTTTGACTGATGCTATTAAGTTACCTCCTATTCAAAGTACATGAAAGATATTGTCTCTAACAAGAGAAAGATTCCTAATGAAGAGATTTCTACCATGCTTGCTAATTATTCTTTCAATGGTAAGGTTCCAAAGAAGCTTGGAGATCCAGGTATACCAACTATTCCTTGCTCTATTAAAAATAACTATGTTAGAACTGCCTTATGTGATTTAGGTGCAGGGGTGAGTGTTATGCCTTTTTCTCTTTACAAGAGACTTTACTTGGAAAAATTGATACCAACTGATATATCTTTGCAAATGGCTGATAAATCTACTGCTGTTCCTGTTGGTATATGTGAAGATGTTCCTGTTCAAGTGGCTAATAATTGCTTAATATTAACTGATTTTGTTGTGCTTGAAATGCCTGAAGATGATAATATGTCTATTATTCTTGGAGACCTTTTCTTAACACTGCAGGGGCTGTTATTGATTGCAACAAAGGAAAAGTAACTTTCCATGTTAATGACAAAGAGCATACTGTTTATTTTCCCAAGAAGCTGGACAAGATATTTGGAGTTAATACAATTACCAATCTTAAAAGTATCAAAGTGGGAAGTATTGATTGCCCTATATATGAACCTCATGAAGAACTTCAATATCTTATGATTGGATCTATAGCTATACAATTTAAGGTAACATAATTGTTCAATGTGGTTTAATTCTTTTATGTCATATAAAATGTATTTGGTGGCAAGACTTGATCAACCTTGTTAACAAATATGTTTTACATGCATAAAATTGCTAAACAACATTTTCTTTCTCTCCTTTGTTTTTACCTACTGTTTTGCTACTGTAATTTGCAAAGTTAAGTAATGTTTAGTCTTTACATAAATTCATTTTGCTAGTTTTCATTGTTTAAAACACCCAGAAAATGTCAGAAATAAAAGTTTTCAAAAAATTCTGAAAAATATTCTACAAGTCCTAGTTTTTAAAGAGGAACGTGGGAGTACCAGAGGATGACCAGGGGGACCCACCAGGCCACCACACGCCACCGCGGCGGAGGGCAGGCCGCGCCCTGCCCTGGTGTGGGGTCCACCTGGCCCTCCACTCTCATCCTCCTCCCACTCCTTTCTCTCTCCCGACCAAACACACCACCATTGCTCAAACTCGTGTTCTTGCTGCTCTTGCTCGAGATTTTTCGATCTACTTGCTCAGCCCATCTTTGCTGCTGAAATTTGGATCAATTGCTCTCCGGTATGTGACTCCTCCGATTATCCAAGTAGAATTTTGTTTAGTTGTGTATATCTTTGGCATTTTGGTACTGTAGGTGACATGTTATTGAGCTTGCATGCTTGTTCTTGTTTAGATTAAATAGTTTTGATGCATGTTTAGTCTCTAGCAAGTCTCCCTAGTGTTTCCCTTGAATTAATCACTCAAAATCATTTTTATGAGGTTTGTTTAAAATTTCAGAAAAGGAAGATGGATGGAAACCAACTTAATTATGAAGAATTGAAGTATCAGAGGTCATGGGAGTCAACCGTGAAGACTCTGTGTTTCCCTCTATTTATCCATGCCATGAGTTTATGAATGCTGCAGGAATCTTGCAAGATTTCAACACTCTAATCTCTAATGCAGGGTTGGAATACTTTGTTTCTGATGAACCACATCAATATGTAAAGCTGACTATGTCAGTGGTTCAAAGTTTTAGATTTAGTTGGAATTGCCTACCCCATGGTTCATTATAATATCTACAATAAAGCTGTAGATTTGTCTCTTCATGATTTTTGTGCAGCTATTAAGGTACCACATTGGGGATCTCATGAGAGGATTAGAGGTCAACCAAAGCATTTACAAGACCTTTACTCAGAGATTTGCCAAGGGAGAGGTTTTACAGCCGAGATGGTAAAATTCGAAACATCCAACTCCCATCTATTCGATATTTTGCCTACTACATTAGCAAATGTGTTCTAGCTAGGAAGAATGCAAGTAAATTATCTGTTTATGATTTGGCATTTCTTTCTGCTGCCTTAAGATGTGATAGAACTTATAACTTGGGAGCTATGATTGCATTTCGTCTCTCCACTAACCGTGAAAAAGGAGGGGTTTGTGGTGGTCTCATTGCTTCTCGTTTATTAGCCATGCATGGTGTAGGACCACATCATTTTGATATTCAGCTTCCCATTGAAAGACTTGATCTTAACTCTATGATTAGCCACCAATTTGTTTCCCGCTGGTCCACCATTGATAATCTATCCTATGAATTGGTTTTTGTTAAGAAGTCCAGGTGGAGAACTAAAATCTATGAACGCATAGTCTGTTTGCCTGCGCCTCTTTTGTTTAACCTTGATGTCAGGCAAGGATGGTCATTCTCAGAGGGTGACCTTGATGCATACATGGAGGAGCATGGCCTTCATGCGGATAGTGAGGAAAGGGGTCCTGAGGAGGACTTCATTCAGCCCTTCGACACTACGAGCTCTTCATACCAGTATCCTGATTATGGAGCTTCAGGCCCTTCTTCTTCACAGGATCCTGATTATGATCACGCTAGGTATGATCCGCCTGGATGGAGTTCTGGGCCATGGGGATGATTGTCTCCCACTTAGGCCAAAAGCCTAAGCTTGGGGGGAGGTATGCCGACAGTCACTCATTTTATCATATTCATATCATGTCGGTACTTTGTATATCCATGTTTTAGTTTGTTTCTTTTCTTTTCGCTTTTTTTCTTGTATCCATTTTATTTTCGCAAAACACCAAAAGACCAAAAATATTTCCTTTATTTCTCTTGCTTTTGAATTTGTAGTGCTAGTTTACTTTATTTTTCATTTCGGTTTGTTATTCAAAAATCCAAAAAGATTTTGCTTTGTTTGCTTGTTTCTTTTATGCTTGCTTTAAATCGAAAACCCAAAAATATTTGTTGTTCTTCTGCTGTTTTGTATAGTTGTTTCAGGAGTTCGAAAATTTCGTGGTTCCACTTGGGCTTGGTTATCATTTCACATCATTCAAGCCACACAAGTGAAAAGCAATAATGACGATCTACGACAACCGGATGTGGTAAAAGGCTGGTATGAACTCTATTTGTTTTTCATTTTTGTAAATATACCTACTCATGTGAACATGCTTAGCTATCATGGTAGTGGTTATGTTATTTAATGATTGCTTAGTAGTTCATGTCTTCTTATGGTCAGTACCAAATTGCTAATAGTGAATAACATGTCATATAGATATTACATGCATTGTTCTATTCGTAAAACGGTATGGCAGGATGGTATCCTCCTCTGAATAATTCACTTGATTCGACTTGGCACATGCTCACACATGTTATGACTGAAAAATAAAAGTCAATTAAGCCTTGATGATCTATTTTGCCTCAGAGTTTTAGTATCATCTTTATGCCTCCGTTAATTTTATTTTGTCGCAAGCATGATTATGACCGTTATCGCTCTCGTGGTTGTCGCTTCCCAGTCTATTGCTAGCCTTCACTTGTACTGAGCGGGAATGCTGCTCGTGCATCCAAATCCTTTAAACCAAGTTATCCCAAAGAGTCCACCAAAAATTCCTATGCATGGTATTTCAAGCCATTCCAAGTAAATTTGCATGTGCTACCTTTAAAACCTTCAAAATATTTCCCTTTTTGTGTCAATGTTTACCAGCTCATGAGGAAGTAGTGTGGTTATCTTTATTCTATTGTCAAATGGACTTTTACACCTGGACTAGCGGCATATACATCCGCTTATCCTAATTTTGCAAAAAGAGCTGGCAACGGGGTGCCCAGTCCCAATTAATTACAACTTTAACCATTAATTCTCTTCACACTTTTGCCCTGATTCATCAGTAAGCAATGACAAACAGTGAAATACCTGCATGTGTGTAAACCAAAGAGAAAAGGGATGATCTGCCTTGCTGGTAGAAATAACGTCCTTCATGGGAGCCGCTCTTAAAAGTCTGTTTGACAGTAGAATACTGTTCTCACCCGCTACCATTCGTTGACAATTAACAAACACCTCTCAAAACATTTTTACTCTGTTTTAAAATAAAAAGCTCTAGCACGTGTTAATCCCTGCTTCCCTCTGCGAAGGGCCAATCTTTTATTTTTATGTTGAGTCACCATCCTTTCTTTGAGCACCTCTTCGAGAGCATAACTGTCGTTCTTAGTGTAATGTGCTTGTCCCAGAATACGATTAATTGAGGC
The DNA here is from genome assembly GCA_947311845.1 of Poa pratensis. Taxonomy (NCBI): domain Eukaryota; kingdom Viridiplantae; phylum Streptophyta; class Magnoliopsida; order Poales; family Poaceae; genus Poa; species Poa pratensis. The sequence goes on from CAMZMU010000045.1 coordinate 22,755,007, forward strand.
ATAACTATGATACTCTTATCTTTGATATCTTTATATCTAGTCTTCACTTGAACTTCAGAGGTGCCTTGGCATTTATGTTTTGCCCTTCAAATAAAGGCAAGCGAGATACCACTTTGTCATATCTTTTTACGAACATTGCAATTCTTGTGGATAGATATGCTATGTTATTCATTCTTAGTACTTTGGTATCTTTTCATGATTTGCATAACTACTAGGTGTCATTATTTGCATGGTTCCTATTATGAATTGCTAAGTAGTTGATCATATAGTAGGTATGTATACATCATATGAAGCAAATGTGTTCGTAAAAGTTTCTTTTATCGCACTCAGTTGTTAACTGAATTGCTTGAGGACAAGCAATAAGCTAAGCTTGGGGGGAGTTGATACGTCCAAAACGTATCTACTTTTCCGAACACTTTTGCTATTGTTTTTCCTCTAATTTGTGTGATTTGAATGCAACTAACACGGACTAACGCTGTTTTCAGCAGAATTGCCTTGGTGTCTTGTTTTTGTGCAGAAAGTCAAAGTTTCAGAAAAATTCCAGAAATTCTATTTTTCCAGAAGACCCACGGAGCCAGAAGATGAAGCAAGAGGGGCACAGGGGCCACACGCACCCAGGGCGCGGGGGCCTTGGCCGCGCCCAGGGGTGGTGTGGCCCCCTGTGTGGCCCCCAGCGCTCCCCTTTGGACTACATAAGCCTCTGACCTAAAAACTTCGGGGGGTCACTTTTTCCAAAAACATCCAGAGCTCCGCCGCCATCGAAAACCCTATTTCGGGGATCAGAAACTCCGTTCTGGCACCCTGCCGGGACGGGGAATTGGAGGAGATCATCGCCATCATCATCACCGCCGCCTCTCCATCGACCATCCATGATTCCCCCATCCATGTGTGAGTAATTCCCCGCTGTAGGCTGAGGGGATGGTAGGGATTGGATGAGATCATTCATGTAATAGTTGTGAGATTTGTTAGGGCATGGTGCCTAGTATCCATCGGTAGTACTTTATGTCATTGTTGCAACTTGTTATGCTTAATGCTTGACACTTAGGGCCGAGTGCCATGATCTCAGATCTGAACATGTTATTGAATCATGATGATAATTATTGTTTTGGATCATATCTACAAGTTGTATACACACGTTATTGTCCGGAACCCGAGGCCCCAAAGTGACAGAAATTGGGATAACCGGAGGGGATGGTTTTGACGTGAGGATCACATGTGTTCACGGAGTGTTAATGCTTTGCTCCGGTGCTTTATTAAAAGGAGCACCTTAATTACCAGTAGTTTCCCTTGAGGCCCCGCTGCAAACGGGCTGGTAGGACAAAAGATGTTGTGCAAGTTTCTCATTGCGAGCACGTACGACTAAATACGGAACACATGCTTATGATTGATTATTACTTGGATACCTTATTATCATTTATCTGCAATTGCCCTATGTATGACTATTTCATGAACTATCTCATCCATGCAACGCCCATTCATCCATCCCTATGCCTACAGTATTTTAATCCTGCTGTCTACTGCAATTATTTCTGCTGTCTTTATTTTACTGCTGCTATTATTTCACTACTGCTACTGCCATAAAACTGTTGCTACTGATAAACTGTGTCGAGCAAGTCCACTTCCAGGTGCAGCTGAACTGACAATTCATCTGTCAAGGCTTATAAATATTCTTTGGCTCCCCTTGTGTCGAATCAATAAATTTGGGTTTTACTTCCCTCGAAGACTGTTGTGATCCCCTATACTTGTGGGTTATCACTTCCCAAGAAGAATCTCATATGGGGTCTTGTTCAATAGCTTGCGGAGATATAACCGATTTGTTGCATGACAAGCGGTGGAGATGGCTTCGGCCCAAAAGTTAAACGGAGAAGCATACTCCGCAATCATGGTCCTAGCCGCATCCATAAGAGTCCGGTTCTTCCTCTCCGCAACACCATTTTGTTGAGGGGTGTATGGAGTGGAATATTGATGAGCAATGCCCTCTTCACTAAGAAACCCCTCCACGGTGTAGTTCTTGAATTCGGACCCATTGTCACTTCGAATTGTCATGATCTTCTCTTGATATTGGCGTTGAGACATGTTGATGAAGTCAATGACTCTTTGTTGAGTCTCACTCTTTTTCTTGAAGAAATAGACCCATGTGTATCTTGAATAGTCATCAACAATCACCAAGCAATACTTCTTCCCACCAAGACTATCATAAGATAATGGACCAAATAGGTCCAAATGAATGAGCTCAAGAATCTTGTTGGTGGTAATCTTCGTCTTTGATGGATGGGCTTCTCCATGTTGCTTTCCTAGAACGCATGATCTACACACACGATCTTTGGAAAACTTAATATCGGTTAGTCCAAGAATGTGATCACCACTTTGAAGATCATGGAGTGTTCTCATATTGGTGTGGGCTAGTCGGCGGTGCCAAAGCCAACCCACATCAACTTTAGCCATTAGACAAGTCGCGGCCGACATGCTCTCTTTCGAGAAATCAAGCACATACATGTCGTACTCGACATGTCCAACAAAGACTACTTTAAGAGATCCCTTCACGGTGATGATCACACTCTCGTCATCAAAGTAACACCCATAACCACTTTTAGTAAGTTGATAGACGGAGAGTAAGTTGTAACCAAGGGACTCAACGACAAGTACATTCTTGATAGAGACTTCTCTAGCAACAACGACCTTGCCTCGTCCCAATACCTTAAGCTCGCGGTTGTCACCAATTTTGACTCGTGAATATTGAGGTAGAGGAGGTTCAATATCATTCACCAAGTCAATGCGTCCGGTCATGTGTTGGGATGCGCCACTATCCACCGTCCATCGACCCGCACCGGACGCCACACCCTACAAGGAATCAAGTCTTTGATTTAGGTACCCATTTTTCGATGGGTCCTTTCTTGTTAGTTACAAGGGTCTTTGGAACCCAAATAGCCCAATGATAATCATCACCATAAGAAGTGCCAACATATTTAGCATAAACATGACCATCTCTAGATTTCATAAGAACATAAGATGGGTTATATTTGCCGGCAAAGTCATTATGGGTAGGAAGGTCCCTTGTGACCTCACCACCCACAATGGTGTTGATCTCCTTCTCTTTGGCCAACTCCCCCTCCTTCACAAAGATAATAGCTTTTGAAGAGGGAGAAGGCTTCTTCTTCTTGTTGTTCTTCTTCTTTGACTTGGTAGAGAAACCAAGTCCTTCTTTCCCAATTTGATCCTTTTGATTGCTCAAAAGATCACTGAGATTCTTTTCTCCTTGGGCACAAGCTATAATGCCCTTCTCAAGTTGAGATTTCAACTTAGCATTCTCTTCAACAAGATTAGCATGCTCACAACAAATAATAGATTTAGCAACAATTTCATTTGATGTGGATGCAATAACTTCATTCACTTGTTGACCTATGAATTGATCATGAGACTTCTCAAGTTTGGCAAAAGACTCTTTGAGGGTTTTGAGTTCCTTCTCAAGTCTAGCATGATCAATGCCTAGCTCAAGCTTCTCATTCTTATAGACTTTAGAAGTAGCAAGAGCATGTTCATGATCCTTTTTAACTCTAGACATGTCAATAGCATAGGATTCCTCCAAATTACATAGGGCCTCCTCAAGAAACCCCCTACGAGTTTGCTCCTTTTCAAGAGCGATAGAGAAATCTGCTATCTCATTAGCATAGTCAACTTCACGGTTCGCCATGCCCGAAATGATCTCCTCCTTTTGATCTACAAGAGAGTTAGTTTCCTCAAGTTGCTCCATAAGAGCATCAACATGCACTTTATCTTCTCCCTTAAGATTAGCTAGCCACAAGTCCACCTCATTTGGACTTTGGGGCTCCTTCACAACATTCTCTACACAATCCAATAAGGAAGGAGATGTAGAGGCAATAGGTTTAGGGGAAGGAGTTGCCGAGGTGGCTTTTGCCATGAGACATGTGTAGGGAATGGACTCATTTTCATTGGGGGATTCAAATAGGGATGACGGTGTAGAGGAAGGTGTAGCTATGGCAATGCGAGCGGTAGCTACAACTTCATCTTCATCACCGGACATGTATTCTTCCAAAACTTTTCTATCTTGAACACACAAGGCATTGGGAACCCTCTTCTTCACGTAGTTCTTGTTGCCGTTGCCCTTGGACTTGTCTTTTCTCACAAGCTTGCCATTGTGGTCCTCTCGATTCTCCCAAGGACAATCGGCAATGTAGTGATTGAGATTACTACAATTATAGCAAGTCTTTGGACGGTCTCCTCTTGGTCTTGCAACGAAGTTCTTCTTAGCAAAAGGTCTTGATGAAGATCTCTTGAAACGGTTGCCCCAAAAGGCTCTTGAAGCCAGTGCCATGTGCTCATAATAGTCTTGCTTGGTGTCCTCCGTATCCTCCTCTTCAATTCCATGTTCATACTCTTCTTCACTAGTGATGGCCGTGGACTTCAAAGAAACATTTGGAGATTGTCCCGCAAGTCCCCTTTGCCGAGCTTGAGCATGAATAGAGCTCTTGACAACCATACCAATGGATACAAACTCGTTGAGCACGGTGTTGGAGTCAAGTGTTGAGAAGTCCGGTCTTGAACGAATGGTTTGAGCCAAGCCTTGATTTGAAGGAGTGATGGCCTCGAGAAACTTGCGCTTGATCCAACTATCACTAATCTTCTCGAAACCGAAATCATTCAAGGTGATGGCAAGAGCGGAGAGTCTTCGATAGAGATCTTCGGGGGTCTCATCTTCATTCATCACAAACTCATCGGCTTCGTCTTGAACCGCTTCATACTTGGAGAGTTGGATGATTTTGTTCCCCAAGAACAAGTTATGGAGATTCTCCCAACATTGCTTGGCCGTCGTGCACATACGGATATGTGTGGTATAAGTTGGACCGGCGGCCGTTTGTATCATGTGCATGGCGGTGGCATTGAGTTGATGATTGGCCTTCTCCGTTGGAGTCATGTTGTGTGGATCTTGAGGATAGAAACCTTGCTCTAAAATGTCAATCAAGAAAACACAACAACTAGACATGTGTGATCGCATAGAATATTGCCAATTAGGAAAGTCTTTAGGATCAAGCTTAGGAGGTACGCCCATATTGGCGATGTGTGGTGGAGAGACGTGTTGGTGGATTGTGGTATACACTTGTTCCGGAGGAACATTTGCATACACCCCCGGCGGCTTCCTTGGGGTTGAGTTACCATCCTCAGAGTTCTTTGTTTCGGGAATGGCTTTCGCCTTTCCGTCCGCATTGACGAGACCCGTAGAAGGAAGAGTATTTAACTTTTCCGGGTCGTTCTCCAAGGAGGGTAAATCAACCTTAGGAGTATCCGGTTTCCCTAGGAACTCCTTGAACATTTCTCGCATCGATTCCTTCATGCTTATGTTGAGGTTGGTAGTGATCTCGGTATTGAGATTCGATATCTCATTCTTGAGTTCACTAACAACCACAGCAAAGCGTTCATTAGTAACCGATGCGAGAGGGTCCACGATGTCCGACATATTCTCTTAGGCGGTGAAGCCTTAGATAAGAGACGAGGCTCTGATACCAATTGAAAGATCAATATGTCGACTAGAGGGGGGGTGATTAGGCGACTACCAAATTTTAATTCTTTTTCGATTAATTAGGGCTTGAGCAAAGTATAACAAGGTTGACTAAATGTGCACTAGATGATAGCAACCTATGTGATACAAGCAAGGTAAGTAGCGTAGCGGAAGCAGCAAGTAAAGGATAGAAATAACCGCAAAGTGGAGACACGGAGATGTTTCCCGTAGTTCCTTCCCAAGGGAAGTACGTCTACGTTGGAGGAGTGTGGAGCCACCTAGGCGCTCTAATAGCACGGATTGCTCACTCTATTCTCCGTGAGCTTTACCCGTGGGGGTTCGGCTCATCCACTATGAGGTCACCTTGATGGCGTTGACCAAGCCGATACACAAAGGTCGGGGAACTCCACAATGAGTTGGAGCCTCCCAACAATGTCTCGGACCGCCTCGCAACAAGTTGAGGCTTCCGAAACGCACAAAGGTCTCCTAGGGTTACAAGCAACCCCAAGAGAACAAGTATCACAAAGGAGAATGAATGAATTCGAAATTCCTTCGGTGAGATTGTAGATCTAGATCTCCTCTATCACTCCTCAAAGTATCACGGCGATTGTGTGGTTGGAGTGGGAGATCTCGGAAGTTTAGAGCTTGGCAGTAATGGAGGAGAGAGAATGTAAATCGCAGCCTTTCATTGGGGAAGAAATGGTCTTTATATAGGGGCCCCTGAAAATCCAACCGTTATGCACAAAAATGTGCATAGCGGTACTACCGCTACTGACCTCCACACAGTACCTCAGTGGTTCCGATAGTCAGTTGCAGCGGTAGCACAGAGTGCTACCATAGTTACCAGGCACTGGTACTACCGCCAGAACCCACCGGTACTACCGCTGCCATGCTTCGAATAAATTCGTGGTATTTCAACGGTAGTACGTGGGGGGTACCGGGAAGATACCGTTGGAGACAGTGGCTAAAAACTTCTGAACGGTATCTCCAGCGGTACTTCCAGCGGTAGTACCATTGCTGTGGCAACGGTATTTCCAACTGTACTACCGCTGGAGAAGACTGCCTGCGTGCTGCAGCAGTACTACTCCAGAAGGAGCGGTACTACCGCTGCCCACTGGCGGTACTACCGCCAGGTTGATTTCAGCCTAGGTAGATTTTCGAGCCCATCTCTCTTCCATATGAGAACTGCTCGTGTTGTTGTTTTCATACCTGTTCAAACTTAAGAACACGATTAGTTTAGTGGGTGTGTTGTCATTAACTCCAAAACAGAGTAAGAGCCTAGCATGCTCTTTCACTTACCTGGCCCGTCGGTTTGCTTGTTGTGCGATCAGCTACCGGAAACTATGGAGCACTTGCTGGTACAATGCCCTACAGTGAGGTCCATTTGGTTCGACGTCCTTTCGGCTAAGGGGCTAGGTCGGTTCACACCAACTTCCTCAAGCAGTTTGAGGGACTGGTGGTGTTCTCTAGGTAGCTGCCATCCGAAAAAGAGAAGGTTGCAGCTCACCACGCTCGCCATTGCTTGCTGCCGGCGCCTTTGGCTCGAAAGAAATGATAGGAACTTCGAGAGGAGGCAGGCTAGCAACAGTGTAATAGTTAGGTTGATCATTCATGAGTTCGACTTGTGGGTGCAGGCGAGAACAGGTGCGGGTAGTGGCGAGGAGTAGGCTTTGTAGAAGCTGGCTGGCTGCTTGCCAGCGTGGTGTGTGTGTTACTGTGCACCAAAACATTGTAACACTCTTTCTCTCTTAATGTCATGACATGCAGGCTCTGCATGTTCTTGAAAAAAAAGAACTAGAGTAGCACAAGGGTGGCTGAGCTGAATAGAACTTAGTGGTTAAGCGTGCTTGGGTTGGAGCAATTTGAGGATGAGTGACCTAGCGGGAAGTCATCACCTGAGATAGGTTTAAAAATTCAAACAAAATCAAAAATTCAAATATTTAGGTTTTCCAAATTATTTCATTTTTTGCTGATTTTTTTTGAATTTTTTTGAATTTTTTTTATTTTTTCATTTTTTTAAGAATTCTGTGGCGCATATCTTGTGGGTGCACCACAGAAATGTGAGATTTCTGTGGGGCATCTCCACATGCGCACAAAAAAATTTAGTGGCGGCGTATCTGTGGCGCACCCCTCCATGCGCCACAGAATTTTTTTTGGGTGCGCCACAGATAGCCCTTTTCCTAGTTGTGGACGGTGGAACGCTGCGGGATTGGTTGGTGGACGACCTGCGGGCCGCACCCACGCGCTCCATCCTGTGATCGTTCCTCTCCCCTGACATCGCATTCGAGGATATTTCGGCGGCGCAGAGAGCTCAAGAAGGAGGAAGGAGGCGAGGCACTCGAGTGAGGAGACAGTGAAGACGATGGGACGGCCGCGCCACACGCGGACAGGGTTTTATGCCACCTCGGATGGTTACCGAGGCGTCACAGCCATCGTGGGTGCGCGCACAGAACTGCCATGCCACGCGTCAACTCATGGGCGTTCGCGTTGGGTTGACAAATCAACACAAGAGGCGTTGAATAGGATTTGCCGGCAAATCCTATGTGTCGCCCTGCGGCGAGGCGAGATGGGAGTGTCGCCTGAAGGCTCCCGTTCATGGGCCGACCCATATGGTGAGATTCTTTTCCTTTTGTCTTCTCCGTTTCTTTTTCTTTATTTCTCTTGTTTTCTTTCTTTTTGTTTGTTTTGTTTTTTTTTTGGAAAAAGTTTCAGATTTTCGAAAAACTTTTCAGATTTTGAAAAATGTTCAGATTAAAAAAAGTTCAGATTTGAAATTTGTTTATTTGTTCGGGTTTGAAATTTGTTCGTATTTAAATTTGTTCAGATATGAAAATTTGCCAGATTTGAAATTTGTTCAAATTTAAAAAAGTTAGAATTTTGAAAAATGAATTTAAATTTTGTTTAAATTTAAAATCTGTTTGGATTTGAAAATTGTTCATTTTGAAAATTATTTAAATTTGTAAAATCATTCATATTTTAAAAACATGCAGATTTCAAATTTGTTCGAATTTTAAAATATCCAGATTAAAAATTTAAAACACAAAAAGAAAAAAACTGTGATTTTTTATTGGGCAGGCGATGGAGGCGAGTTGCGTAGACTCGTACAGAAGCTCCCGGATTTGGCGATAACAAACCTGACAGTTAGACGCGTGCTTGGGTAATCACTAGAAAAAGGGTTCCCTTTGTAAAGGGGACCCCACCGTCGTTCTAATTGTGACAAGTGTCAGTTTCTCCCCACATGTTTCAATTTTGGTTGTCTGCATGTCTGCCAAGTGTCACAATTAGATTGAAAGTGGGGGAGTATGAGAGAGAAAAGAAGGACATGCATGTACGTGGGCATGCAATTTTCCCCTTTTGACTTTTATTTTTCAAATCTGAATTTTGAAAACGAAATATTTGAGAACCGTTTATCCAAATTACGAACCGTTTTCATTTTTAAGCTCCTCGCGTCGAGATTTTCAAAACTAGATCCCATGTTGATAGGTTCCGATGAATTTTTTTTAACTCCCGGTTATGTATAGTCATACAACCTGTGTCTGTGTACTTGTACAACCTGTGTCTGTACAAACTATATATGTGTATTTGTACAATATGTGCATGTATAGTCGTACAACATGTGTGTCTGCACAACCTGTGTCCATCTAGTTGTATAACATGTGTCTGTTAGTTGTAGAACATGTGTCTGTACAACATGTGTCTGTCTAGTTGTATAACCTGTGTCTGTACAACCTGTGTTTGTCTAGTTGTACAATATGTGTCTATGTAGTTGTACAACTTGTATCTGTGTAGTGGTACAACATGTGTCTGTATAGTTGTACATCATGTGTTTGTGTAGATATACACCGTAGACGTATAGAGCTCTGCGAGGCAAAGCCGCCGAGGCGAAGTCTAACCGTAGCACACAGAACGACCAATGCGCGTAACGACAAATACGAGCAACGACCAATGCACCTCATTCAAATTTATCGAGTCGAAACCGAGCCGTAATATTTAATCGAGTCAGTGTACTTTACAAGAGAAAAAGTGAAAATAAAGTCTACGGAGACGTGCAATCTTGTACTCTATAATTTTTTTATTTTTGTACTTTGCACAGGAGTTTCGATGTATAGCAACGCCTGATGATGTACATCAATGTACACGGGTTTCCGATGTACAACAGCGCCTGATGATGTGCAAACGTACAACGCCGGGGCTTTCTACGTCCCTACGTTTGACCTGTACCATCGTCCGGCCGAGACGTACGCCAGGGGCTTCGCCAGGAAGTAAACGCATGATTGTACAGAATAGCGCGAAGAAGGAGCTGTGTGTACGAGCGCAAAGGGAAGAGCGAAAAGAGGAGTGAAACACACAACGACTCCTCGTCTCTGCGTTCGAACTGACCTTCCACTGGATGCCACGCGTCAATCTAGGAGGGCTCCCCGCGCGTACGTTGCGCTTTGCAAAGGGAACCCTCTCCCTAGCGATACCCGCTTGAGGGTCCCTTTGCGAGCCCTCCTAGATAGCGATACCCGCTTGAGGGTTCCCTTTGCGAGCGCTCCTAGATCGTAGAGGGTTCCCTTTGCCAAGCGTAACGTACATCTACACAAACACATGCTGTACAACTATACAGACACATGTTGTACAACTAAATAGATACAAGTTGTACAACTACATAGATATATGTTGTATAGACACAAATTGTACAACTAACAGACACAAGTTGTACAACTAGACAGACACATGTTATACAGACACATGTTGTACAACATGACTAACAGACAAATGTTGTACAACTAGACAGACGCAGGTTGTACAGACACACAGATTGTACGACTATACAGGTACAAATTGTATAACTACACAGACACAGTTTGTACAGACACAGGTTGTACAACTACACAGACACATGTTGTATGACTATACATAACCGGGAGTACAAAAAGAAATGCGTCGAAACCTATCAATAGTTTTGAATATCTCGACGCGAGGAGCTCAAAAGTGAAAACGATTCGTAATTTGGATAAACGGTTCTGAAGATATTTCGTTTTCAAAATTCGGATTTGAAAAATAAAAGTTAAAAAGGGATAACTGCATGACCACATGCATGTCCTCCTTTTCCCTCTCATACACCCCACTTTTAATCTAATTGTGACACTTGGCAGACATGCAGACAATCAAAACTGAAACATGTGAGTAGAAACTGACACTTGTTCGCAAAGGGACCCTTTACTAGTGATTGCCTCTCCCTAGCGATACCCGCGTGCTTGGGTTATATGAGCCTTGGGTCGGACAGAGCTTGAGTGACTTTGTTCTTAAAAGTCACGGTTGGACTTTGGTACAATCTCAGCCTTTAAAAATGAACCCAACGGACATGGATAGATCTATGCAAGCAACTCAAAATCCGAAGTGCCCAGGAAAATTTGAAAAAATTCCAGGAAACGTTATATGTCGCATTATACATTCTGGATTTTTTTTGTTAGATTCAGACATACGGTTTGTGAATAAACCGTGTTTTAAGTTCCACACCAAATTTGAATTTAAAATGAGGTTTATTCACAAACCGTATGTCCAAATTTGATAAAACTTTCTCAGAATGTGTAATACAACATATAAGATTTACTGGATTTTTTTCAGAATTTTCTGGGCACTTTGAATTTTGGGTTTGACTAATACATCAATCTATTTCCGTTGGATTGATTTTGAGAGGCTGAGATTGCACCAAAGTCCAACGGTGACTCTGAAAAAGTCACCCAAGCTGCGTCCCCTTGGGCCGCCAAGTTGCTTGGTCATTCCTGACTGTTCTTGGACCGTAATCATGCTGGGCCGGCTGCTCACGTGTTGGCCCAGTAATCTAACCCAACAATCCATCAGAGAGTTCAGCGAGGTTCTCTAAATCGGACGGCGAAGAAGGCGAACTAAGTCGAGCCGACAAAACCTTGTCTAAACCCTAGCTCTCCTCCGTCTCGGCCATGGCGAAGACGAAGACCATGGCGCGGCAGCGGACAACAAGCAAAACAAGAAGAAGGGCAAGGGTAATATGAAGGGAAAAAACGGCCCGGCGTCTGTAGCCATGAAGGCGCGCGGGGCGGCGGCGGCAGAGCGGAGCAATCCCTTCGAGGCCATCTGGTCGCGCCGCAAGTTCGATGTGCTTGGCAAGAAGCGCAAGGGTGAGGAGAGACGTACCTCCCGCTCCCGCTCGGAGGCTATCCACAAGGTAATTGATCACTCATCAATTGTCTTCATTTTTGCGGGCGAGCTCGGTTGGTTTGATTTTGCGATATGTCTGGTTGCAGAGGGAGAATACTCTGCTCAAGGAGTTCGAGCAGAGCGCCAAGTCGTCAGTCTTCCATGACCGGCGGATCGGCGAGAGGGACCAGACGCTGCCTGAGTTCGATAAGGCTATCCTCCGTCAGCAGCGAGAGCATATGGTATGTGCCGGCTCATTGAAATGTCTAGAGTCACTCTTTTAGTGCAGCATTTCTCTAGCCAATGAGATTCCCGTGCCAATGGATGGACACATAAAGGGCATTGGATTACAGATCAAATATGGAAACCTGTGTTCTTGTTGTGTTATAGAAACAAAACTATGCATTTTTCTTGCCTCTTCATTTCTTACTTATCAGCATGTGCCATGTATTGTAAGTTTGCCACAGAATTGGTCTTATGTTGGTCTTATGTTAGTAACAGTAGCAGTGTGTTTCGTAGGGTTTGATCTCCCTTTCTCATTATTTATAGGTGAAGGTTAAACGAGTAAGCAAATACAATCTGTCTGATGGGGAGGAAGACGAGGATGACATCCACCATTCTCACATGCTTTCGGGAAATGATGATTTCAATGAAGAGGTGCCTCTTGGTGATGATAGTGATGAAGAAGGTGTGTTTTATGCTCTCACCTAAATATCCTATCTTACATTATAGATAACCGACCCAAGTTTTCTGCTTCCTAGCGACTCTACTGTGTTACATAAGTATGCATCTCACATTTATATTTTACAAACTTGTTTCGTGAGTTAGTTTTCTGTTTATAGAGCATCAATGTTTGCCATCTAAAAAAAGTCCGAAATCTGATTGTCTTGTAAGGCACATTACTGTACTCTGGGACCGAGTTTCAATCCCCTTCCCCTCCCCTCATTCAGGAATTGGATCACTCTAGATTTATTCTGAGATGTTTGTGTTACGGACGCATGCAGGTGTTGGTATTTGACTTGAATATAGTTGTCTGACCTGGCAAGAGTTTCTTGCACATGTCAAATAACAAATTGTAATCTGAAGAATGTGCTGGAATCTGACACTTCTAACTCAGCAAAAGAATCTAGGACAGGTCTCCAAGTAAAACTGATAAGATAACATAACTTAATCCTCTCTGTTTAGTATCTAAAATCCCTTGCAATGTCCATGTATTGTTACTACTGATTTTTCTTACATCGGACATGGCCTAGTTTTTATTTTGGCACTTTGTTTACTAGCCTCAACATATGAGAATGTAATGGTATTAGACGTATTAATGATGAGATATTTCTGTTGTCATATTAAGGCATTAGAAGGATTATAATCCCCATCCCCAGGAACTGATGTTAGCGGTCCCATTTGCTTAATGTGCTTAACTTTTTGTGTTTTCAGGTAAAAGCACCCTCCCACAGAAACGCTTATCTCTTCAAAGTAGTGGTGTTCCTTCAGAAACTGATTGGCCTGAAGAAAAACATGTAATTTTTCTTAGGAATTAATTTTCAGTTTGATTCTGATCTGTAAACCATTTGTGACCTTTTTCGAGTTACTCTTGTTTGCAGGGTCACAAGAGCAAGAAGGAAGTTATGTCAGAGATCATTTTGAAGAGTAAATTTTACAAGGTAGAGTATCTTGTACTTGGTTCACTGTTTTGAACTCTTGACCTTACTTTTCAAACCCGTTTCCAAAGATAATCTAAAAATGCTTAATGCCTTGATATAGCTTTGTATGTCTGCCCTAGTGCCTTTCGTGGCAAAAATGATCTAGTGCTTGTCAGTGTGCTGAATATAGCTAGATGTGGATATAGGGGATTAGATAGACATAATACACATGAGAGAGTAGGTTGATTCTTCTTGCTTCTTTAATTATTATGAAACGGATAGCATCCAAATGGATGCATAGCTTGAACTCGAACATATTAGATTCCTTTACCTAGCAACTTCGTAATACAATACTATTGGACTCTTTCTAATCTTATCTCCTATTTCCATCATAGTTCCACATTGCTGTCTTGGACTCTGCTTGTCCAATATGTCCAAAACACCAGTAATATAATATATTTATTTTACTGAATTATGCTATATTTGTGCTGCTTTATGCATCGTCATTAGATTGATATTGCAGTTCTGTTGGTTTGTGTACATGATTTGCACACTGTACTTGTTATTCTGCATTCTCCTTCTATATCCATATTCGTGGCATGACGTGGATACATTAACACATTTTTGTCTTCTTGTTGCAGGCCCAAAAAGCCAAGGAAAAGGAAGAGGATGAGCATCTTGTTGACAAGTTAGATAGTGACTTTGCATTGTTGGCCCATACACCGATGCTTCTATCCCTGACTGAGTCAGCTGCAGTGAATGCACATAAAAATAATCCGACTACAGTCCATAAAGGTTCATCTGGTCTGACGGGAAAGGAGATTTTTAATAAGGTATGTATTTAGTGCTTGTTCTCCTATTCAGACCATCAATCTGCACAAGATTATTATGTTATATAGCTTTCAGTTGACAGTTGAGCGGGTAGCATAGGTGGAACCTCTGGTATGCTGTTAAATCTCGGTGCCCTCACTGAACACTGCCACACATGTAAGCCTCAAAAGAAGAAAATAGCAGACTGGACATAGTAGGCCATTATTTGATTTGCTTCAAATTTTGACTAGTTTCAGCACCTATTCTAAAGATCTGACACAGACCACTCATTTGGTACCCACTACCCAGGGATGAAGTGTTTATGACAACATCTCCACTTCTAATTTCACAAATTTTGATTGTTGTGTATGGGCAATTTCGCGTCTAAATTTCTCAATTCCTGGTACGAAAGTTTCATCTTGCTTGTTGCCTTCCAGGAAAAGCCAGATGCATATGACAAACTGGTGAAAGAAATGGTGATGGACCAACGTGCTCGCCCGTCAGACAGGACAAAAACCCCAGAAGAGCTAGCTCAGGAAGAAAAAGAACATCTCGAGAAGTTGGAGGTGTGTTCGTTATATCGATTACACAGGATGCAATCAGTGCTTGCTTATTTATAATATACTTGTTCTGTCTGTCCTGCAGTTTGCTTTTGAAATTTTTAGGTTTAGCTTATAATTCTACCATATCACTGGTGTTTTTGCTGATGGAAGTACTGATAATAATTTTCTTGGTGATGTTCAATGACATTTTAGAAGGACCGTCACAAACGAATGATAGGAACTGCTGAGTCCTCTGACGAAGAAGATACTGATGACGAGGAGGGTGGTCACCAAATGAAGGAAGATAACTCAAAACCTATATCTGGTGATGATCTTGGCGACTCATTCTCCTCCGACAAGCCAACAAAGAAGAAAAAGGGCTGGGTTGAAGAAATTTATGAGAAGGAAGGTAGAAAGATAGGTGAAGATGTAGCATCTGGTGATGAAGGAAGTGATGATGGTGGTGAGGATGAGAATGATGATGAAGAAGATGCTGGTGATGAAGAGGATTCAAGTGATAATGACTTTGGTAATATGCCGGCAAGAGACTGGGAGCAAAGTGATGACGATGAGATTGCAGTAGAAGATGAAAATGACGATGTCAAAGAGAAAGAACAAGTTACAGGGGACAAAGTACTGAAAACAAATGCACAAACTTTGAAGAGAGCATCTAATGCAAATCAACCACATGCCAAGGATGAAGATCTTCCATTCGTGATAGAAGCACCAAATAGCTTACAAGATCTATGCTCCTTGGTAGATGGTCGTTCAGAAACGGAAATCGTTGAGATTATAAGCCGGATACGTACTTGCAATTCAATAAGGCTTACAGTTGAGAATAGAAAGAAAATGCAAGTATGTGGCACTAACTAAATTCATTTGGTTATGGCTTACAGTCAAATATATCTACTTAATTATCCATTATAATTCCCATGGCATCCATCAAATGTATCCTCAAATAATTTGCAGGTTTTCTATGGTGTTCTGCTGCAGTACTTTGCAGTTTTAGCTACTAAAAATCAAGTAAAGTTCAAAGTAATTGATACCCTTGTTAAACCCTTAATTGAGATGACTGGAGAGACTCCATATTTTGCTGCCATCTGTGCGAGGGAACGACTGATTCATACACGTACTCGTCTATGTGAAGACATCAAGGTTCCAGGTTTGTGAGCCATTTTTTTAACGGCGATTATTTTTTTAATCTGCTATGTTCATTATATGGTCTTCTAAACTTAACAGGAAAAAGTAGCTGGCCTAGTTTGAAGACATTACTTCTCCTGAGGTTATGGTCTCTTACATTCCCCTGTTCTGACTTCCGGCATGCTGTAGCAACTCCAATGCTTCTGCTTATGTGTGAATATCTGATGCGATGCCCTATACAATCTGGCCGAGATGTAGCTGTCGGTTCTTTCCTGTGCTCCATGGTGCTTGCGGTATGCTCTTGAGCCTTGTAGTATCTTGTGTTATTTGTTTTTTCTTTCTTCCTGATGAGTACATACTGTATGCTCCAGAGACCTAATTACCTTGAATAAATGAATTGCTAAAGCCTAGTAACTGAATTTCTCCCGTCCCTTCACTCTTAACTACACATGGAATTTCTTTCCCTCCATTTCTACAGCAGCAAAATACTCATCATGTCTACAAATCTCAATCTGCAGGCTACTAAAGAATCTAAAAAGTTCTGCCCGGAAGCTATTAGTTTTCTGCAAGCCCTTCTTGTAACATCACTTAAAGGAGAAGCTGGCAATCAGGTAAGTTTAAGTTTTAATCCAGTTGTTGAGCACTTTCAGTATGCGGTTATTAAGTTGAATCTCCTTGGTATAGATTAATGATCAGTTTATGGAACTCAAGACATTAAATCCATGGCTCCATATTAGTGGGGAAGTTCACGATGTGAATCGTATGAGTATCATCGAAGTAATGAGCATGGATCCTGGTTCCCAATTTTTCTCGTCTGATGATTTCAAGTGAGCATCTGGTTTTAGTAGCTTCATGATTGAATAGTGGAAATTGTTCTTTTACATATCATATTAACTTATATCCGTACATTTTCTGTCAGGGCTGGTGTACTTCTATCTGTGGCCGAATGTCTGAGGGGCTTTGTAATTATACATGAAGAGCTACATTCGTTTCCAGAAATTTTCATGCCAATCTCTTCTCTGATGCACCAAATTCTGGAAAAAATTGCCTTACCTGCCCTGTTACGAGATATTTTCCATGAAGTCATTGATTTTATTAAGAAGAGAAGTGATGAACACCATGCTTCAAGAGAGCCACTCGAAATGCGAAAGCAGAAGCCTGAACCAATCAAGCAGCTGAATCCCAAATTTGAGCAGAAGTATGTATTTGCTGTAATTATGTGTTGCCAGTTTCTTGTCTTCTGTTGTGCTCTGTTTGTTCTTGTCTTTCCTGCTCTGTCCTGTTTCATTCTGTTCTTGAAAGATTTAATTATGGATTACATGTACCCTTGCTTCCCTTTCTGCAGTTACATAAAGGGTCTTGATTATGATCCTGATCGAGAAAGAGCACAACTAAAGAAGCTGAAGAGGCGCCTGAAGAGTGAGAAGAAGGGGGCAGTGCGTGAACTTCGTAAAGATAATTATTTCCTGTCTGCTGTGAAAGAGAAGGATAGGATAAAACAAGAGCAAGAGAGGGCTGAAAAGTATGGAAAAGCAATGGCTTTTCTTCAAGAACAGGAAAGTGCTTTTAAATCTGGGCAGCTAGGAAAAGGCAAAAAAAGGAGGCGGTGACAATTTTTCCGTATTTATCCAATGTAAATATATTGGTCATGTTACTACGCAGTTCAGTTTGTACACACCTTTCTGGGTACTGGAGAAAGAATTAGGCATGTACCTGGCGACCTTAGCATGCCCCATTTTAATTGCCTTTGCACAACATCAAGTCGAGGACACATTGAAATACATAAGTAGATGGCCAAGATACCCTTGTTAGACATATGGATCATTACCTTGCATAAAGGCTTGCGCCGGAACTATATGCAGCCGTCTGCAATGTGTGAAACATATACACTGCATATCTTCAACCCAACACTGATGCGGATGGAGGGTTATTTCTCTTGCACTCAAGAATGAGTTGCTCTACTGTGCTATACTCATGCAATAGTAATTTAATGTAGCACTCAAGAGATTTTGTTCTTTATTTTCCCTTGATTTCTTGTAAGCATTTTCACTTGTCAGATGTATCTGAACAAACTCAGTTTGTACCTGTCATTTTTCCCAAATTAATGGACAGACATCATAAATTGAAATCAAAATTCGTTATTAGTTATATCATCTGAGCTCATGGGAAGCTCCTTTTTTTTCTTGCAGCGATTAACTTTGACATGCTTTGCTAGCATGCTTATATTTCAAGAGACGTTCTGTTTGCCAGGAAGGAAATTACATTTGCTATTGCATTTGGTCGTCTCCTGTAGCAAGAGATATATCAGGTAGGTTCTATGCATCTGTGCAGAAATGCTGATCTCCTTTGAGCTGGAGTGTGTGCGACTAATGGCGCATACACCTACCTTGTCTGCAAATCATTCAGGCGCAAAGCTACTTTACTGCTCAGGCTAATTTTTTTTTAATAATACGTTTTTTTAATTAAATTCGAAAAATATTACGCAAAATCACAAAATTTCAGAAATAATACGGCCTCGGCCCAGGCTGGGCCGATTAGTACCTGTCGGCCCAGGCCTGGCCGATTAGTACTAATCGGCCCAGGCCTGGCCGATAAGCTACTAATCAGGGCACGGCTGGACTAGCCCAGTGGGCACTTATCGGCCAGGCCTGGGCCGACAGGCACTAATCGGCCAGGCCTGGGCCGATTAGTGCCTGTCGGCTTAGCCTGGGCCGAGGCCGTATTATTTGTGTAATTTATGTAAAATGCGTAATATTTATCAAATTTCTGTAAAAAAATGTATTATTAAAAAAAAATTAGCACTGCTCAGCACCTGTATTGCGTTGAAGGCTCTCTTCTGACCTCAGTGTGCATTATCAGTGCTGATGTCTTTTTTCTTCCATGCTTTTCTATGTCAAATGTCTTCAATCAAAGCTAGATTACAACAAATTCAAGCTAACCGTGAGTATCGGCACAACACACCGTGCAAAGAGTCAATTGCGATGGGGAACCCTTCACATGTCGCACCACAAGAAGAAGTTAGTTATGTACCAAGAGGTTATCTGATATAAATTTATATCAAATTATCACAAAGATAGAATGTACCGACACATTTTTTTCCTTTCGAGCTATTTTTGCGTTAGAAAAGTAAAATTATTCTACATGGTCAATTAACTTTGATGTAAAAATTGGGTTGGGTCCACGTTTTTATCAAAACTTTTTTAACACCCTGTTGCGCAACGCACGGACACACTTGCTAATACTTTTATTATTAGGTAAGGATTATTATAGAAAGATTTCGTGTGTTATTTCCAAGGAAAAAAATAGCGTGCTATCAAAAATAGCGTGGTCCTCCTCCAAAAGCTATACAAGATATAGCGTGATATAGCGAAGTTACATGTAAAATAGCGTGATGAAAAAAATGTAAGAAATTGCCCAAATATTAAGGATTTCAGCAATAAAATTTTGTCATAAAGCAATACATGCATAACTAGGTAAGTATATTCAAATGCCAATGCTAAATCCATAGCACAAATACAAATATGAGACTTAAATCACGAAAAAGTAATAAACTAAAAGATAAAAGTTTTAAACTTTAATCAGAATAATTAACACGGTCTTCAGAATAATTAGAAGAACCACCAGATTGTCTGCCATCATCATCACCTAACGTTATTTTTAGGTATTTTGTTAGTATAGCTATAACATTACCACATTTAGTGTGGTTTGACGCGTATAAAACACAAATAGCGGCGTAGCGGTAACTTTAGGCCAAATATAGCGTAGCCTCTCCAAATATGCTATATCGTGCTATTAACGGGGAAATAGCGTGCTATTTTTTTCCATGGTTATTTCCCATTCCGCCTTTCCGGGTTTTCATCTGCGTGCCAAACGGGCCCGAGGATGGGCCGGGCCGGCACAGCACAGCGATGAAACTAATCCTTGCTCAGCCGACCTGATCACTTTCCCTTATCCAACCAAAGAGACCAAACAAATCCCAGAATCCATCCGCACCGTCGCCTGGTCTCCCCCTCTCCCTCGCTCCCTCCCCTGCCAATGGAGACCACCGGCCCGAGGTGAGCCTCGCGAGCAGCCCGGGCTCCTCAATGGCGTCCCTGGCGCCGCATTTCAAGTGGGCCCCGTCTCCTTCCGCCGTCATTCACGCGCACCTCCACCCTTCCACATCGTCTACGTCTTTCAGCTCCAGCAGGTGCACCGGCCGCAGCCCCTTCGGCGTCCAGTGCGCTCTCACCTCTGCCGCTGCAACAATCTTCGACGCTGACCGCGTCACTGCTGGGCCGCTACGCCTCGTTTATTCGTCTCCGCACACCGCGCCGGTTCTCCAGGTCACATCTTCTGCTTGGTTGTTTTTACATTCAACTTAACTGAAACTAGAAGGTTCGACTGACTGTAGCATTTGATATGAATGTGGCATATGACATAACTACATGTAGATGTAATTTCACATTACATATGTACAAGTTTGTAGCTAATTTTACTGCTAGCTAGTAGCATTCGTTGGCTTTCAGATGATGCAGTCAGTCGATAATTATAGGACATTGTAGCATTAGCAATTCTTAACATTAATATCAAGTTACGATTTTCATTATTTCATTTCTAACATTTGTCAACAGAGGAATTTCAAATCAGCTCTGGCATCAGAAACACTTCTGAACCAAGAGGCTGTTGTAACCGCTGCAGCTGCAGAGGCAGTTGCTCTTGCAAGAGCAGCTGCCGAAGCTGCCCAAGAAGTTGTTCACATGGTACAGAAAAATAGTTCCCCACCCGTCTTTAGACAAAAAAGGGAAGTGGAAAACTACTTGGCGAAAGAAATCCTTCGCACTGAAACATTATCTATCAGTCTAAATGAATATAGTGATGGTTTTGTGTTGAAGGATTTAGAACCATATGGCATTCTCAGTGATGAAGCTGACCTAGATGATGATACTGAGGACATTCAGAGCATAGCTGTCAAGTCTGCACGTCAATCCGAGAGAAGAGCTCGGAGAACAAGAGCAGCAATAAAGGCAGGTACAACAGTCCGTAGTTCACAAAAACTAGCAACATCGTCGAAGAAGAAGCGATCCAAAGGTCCCTCAACTAGCATGAATCCTTTAGGTTCCCTGTGGAAGATGACTGGCCGGAAACTTCTTACAGCAAAGGAAGAGGTTGAGCTCTCAAATGGTATTCAGGTGAGATAGACGAGCCCACCATATAACAAATAATTTGTAGAACTATTGGATCCTCTCATCTCAAAAGTTATCTTTGGCATTTGATGTATGTTGCCATGCTTCAGTTTCTACCTATGTAGTCACTTCCAAAACCATTATGAGAAAAACCATATGATCTTTGAGTTTGCATTTCAGTTTATGTTGCCAAGACGTTGAGGTTTACTCTGGACATATTCTTAGGTTCTATTGGGCCTTTTGCAAAAAGTGTGTATGCCTGGACATAGACTGCACTGTGGTTTCCAAATTCATCATCCAGCTAATGGATTAGTTAAAATTTGTTAAAAACTATTGTAGTTTAACTAGTTTTGCTACTCTGGATGACCATACATGTTCTAAACTTTTTGTTATTCTACATCATGCAATTGTCACCGGCGAGGGGTGGGTGAAATAAAGCAAATATGAGTGAATTGCCTGTGGCCTTTGCATGCTAATTTCTCTTGGGCACAATTGGCTCTTGGATACTGCACTTCATTGTCATTTAATGGAACATAATGCATAATACTGATTTGGATTTGTGAAATGAAGAAATTTGAGCATTTACTAAAAGACAGTTCGCATTTTGAATAACAGTATTTCAAATTATAGGGAATGGTTTAGAAGAAGACTGAACTCACTTCTTCATGAACTCACACATGCACATAGTTGGAGGGATCTACACATGTGTCTGTCTGTGTCATCTGTAGATTTGCATTTCGAATGTGGGGATGGGAATTATATTCAAGTGAAGTGTCGAGGGCCTGTTATGCCTTTATCAGGATATTGAAGCCTTGGATGAAAGGAACACCTCATTATGTATTTTCGCGCACATATGCTAATGCAATAGTCCTTGCAGAAGCTTATGTTTGGTGGGTCGGTAAATTAGTCATTGCGCACACTTATTGGATTTCCCAATGGTTTTGCTGTACTTTTCGGTGCAAGTGAAACATGCAGATCACTAACATTACTGAACTTGCAATTTTGTCTTGTCTGAATACTTTATTTTATGCGGTTGACCACAATTGATGTATACCCACTGCCACATCTTAACATCACCAGTCATGGAAATTAATTTTAGCATTAATTTTAATTCGAAAACCAAATTAACATCTATTTGGAAACTAAAACCAATATCCTAAAACATCATCTATTTGAACTGGATTTACTATATTGTTCTTTTCATCTAGACTATGTTTTCAAGCTTAATATGCAAGATTTCCTTGAATTGGTGCAGGATCTCTTGAAGCTGGAGGCAATCCAAGCTGAGCTTGCAGAATACAATGCTGGTCAGCCAACCTTCCCACAGTGGGCAGCTGCAGCTGGAACGGATGAGAGCACTTTGCGGAAACGTCTGGATCATGGTATTCATTGCAAGAACAGAATGGTAACGTCTAATGTGCGACTTGTGATCTCTATCGCCAGAGAGTTTGAAGGTCCAGGATTGGAGCTTTATGATCTTATTCAGGTATATGAATGTAATTTGTAGCTGTTGTGGTTGATAAGAGTGGTTACTGCTATGCTGTATTTAGCATTGGTATTTTATTTTTAGGTCTTCATTACAGGAAGGAATGCAGGGCCTTATGAGAGGTGCTGAAAAATTTGATGCATCAAAGGGTTTTAGGTTCTCTACGTATTCTCACTGGTGGATCAAACAAGCAATGCGAAAGTCTGTCTCCGAGCAAACCCAGATATTTCGTTTACCAGTATGTTTTCCATCCTTCTCCTTTCACCTGGTACCTACTGACTGTGACTTGGTGCCTAATGGTACTATCATATGCCTGGTGTGAGGAGAATTAAGTTAGACAACTGGTGAGAGTTTGTAATATGGGTGAATCCATACAAATTGGTGTCAGCTCTAGTTTGTCCAAAATGAGAGAACTATTTATTTCTTAGTACAATGCATCATGCCAGTTTCTTGATGCAGTAAGACATATGGTATGTGAACAGTTAGTGTGGACTTTTTCCTTACATATAATGAAAAACGTTGAACATTGCTACAATATTTCTCATGTTGAGTTTCTTGTCTAATATTCTATGTTCATTGACAATTCAGTTTAACTCTGATTCATGTTTGAGTCTTTGAGACCATCTCAGTTCATGTGCTTCAGTTTTGTACACAGTACAAATGGATAAGAATTTATATTTGATACTTGTATTTAGCTGGTCCTCTTAGCTCCAAAATTTCTTACACTGGATTATTCTGATTAGTAGGCTCACATGGTTGAGGCAAGCTATCGTGTCAAGGAGTGCACAAAACGACTTCGCCGTAAGCTTAAAAGAAGACCCTCTAACGAGGAAATAGCAGTGGACATTGGTATGCCTGTCAAACGAGTTGAGGCAGCAGTAAACCTCCCAAAGTATAGTGTATCTCTTGATAGCAAAATTGGTAGCACCGACATGACTTACCAGGTGCGGTCTTGTTTATATTTTGCATCTCGCATGCCCTACCCGTCCTAGAACTCAAACGAGAACTTGCTTCTATTTTCAGGAGGTCACAGCTGATCCCAGCGCTGAGACAGCTGAAGAAATGCTGAATAGAATGTCAATGAAGAAGGATGTGCATCAGGCACTGGATACCTTGAGCCCACGTGAGAGGCAAGTCGTCAAGCTGAGATTTGGAATAGATGATGGTAGGATAAGAACTTTGCAGGAGATCGGCAATATCATGGGTGTCAGCAGGGAGAGGATTCGGCAGATCGAGTCTGGTGCCTTTAGGAAACTGAGGGGCAAGAAAAAGGTCAAGTCTTTGAAGGATTATCTGGTACCTGTAGGCAATTGGTGAACTGTTTGTCTGCACAAAGCATTTTTTTTCTTTCGAATTTTTCAGTTTTGTTTTCGAGGATCCTTTACTTGTACCATCTACGTAGGTCCTCTTGTAAAATACATTATCAGACTATTTGTTTTACGAGAGAATTACAGTGTAGTTCAAATGAAGAAATCAATAAATTTTACCTACAGCAACCCCGTTTAAGATTATTATTGCTCTGATATTGCACCTGATCTGTTCAAGATTTCAGTAAGTACAAACAGATCGGTAAATGACGCTTTGCAAAATAATAACTTTTTTTTGAGGGAACGCAAAATAATAAGTGGTTGCTGGATCTTGCAAAGCATCTTAGCGTGGATCATTTACCACAGTTGATTGCCGTGTCCCAATTACTGGATGACGTTCATCTCAACAATGAGCCGGACCAGATTGCTTGGGCTTGGGAAATCTGATTCATATTCTGCCTCGTCGGCTTATTTGTTCCAATTTATCGGCGCTACCAAAACTGACTTAAAAAAAATCTGGAAACAATGGGCACCGGCGCGTTGCAAATTTTTCATATGGACCCTTTTGTTGGGAAGCGTGCTAACTGCGAATAAGCTTTTCTCCACCAATGGGAGAATAAAAAAAAATCCCCCTTGTACCGTCGCAAGTTAGAATACTTATCCCCCCCCCCCTCCCTTCTCTCCTCCCGAGCCGCTCCCGCGGGTGGACGGGGGGAAACCCTAGATCTCGCGCCACCGGTCAACCCTCCCCCGCCTCCCCTCCCCTCGCCGTCGCCGGAGGGCGTCGCCGGGCTTTGCCCGCGCGGTGTCGGCGGCGGCGGGGCTTTCTCTCTCCCTCGCGTGGCGGCGGCGGCGGCGGCGCGGGCGCTGCGGTCGGTGAGGGCACGGTGCTGTGTGCGGGGCGCCGTGGCGCGGCCGCCCTGCGGCGGCGCGGTGGCTGCACGGTCTTGGCGCATCGACGGCGATGGCGGTTCCCCTGGGGCGGCTGACGGCTTGGATGGCGCTGCTCGGTGGTCTGGTGGTTGGAGGAGGTCGGGAGCGCGGTTGAAGGCAGGCCTGCCGTCGCGGCCGTGGTGGGCACGGTCGGCGGCGGCGCTCCAGCCTGGCGGATCTGCGAGGAGGTCTTTGGCGGCTGCCGGTAGGGTTGTGCGGCCTTCGTGCCGCCTTGTGACTAGGACGGGGCAGGGGCCCCGGGCCTGTCCGAGCCCTCCGGCCCTCGCACCAGCTCGGTCGCCGGTAGCCATGGGGGCTGCTGGTCGCCGGCCTGGGGTGGAGCCTTTCTCCTCGGTGCTTTCCTCCATCCCAGCGGAGCGCAGAGCGTGGGCGCCGGGGCGGCGGCCCTGGACGGTGGGGGTCTTCTTGGTTGGCGGGCGTGCCAGAGACCCGTGTGCTGGCTGGTGACCGCGGCCGTGTGGGCGGCGTGGTGGTCGGTGAGCGGCTTGCTGTGACATTGGTGCGGGTGTTCCTACCTTGTGCCTGGTGTAGGAGGAGGTGTTGGGTGACCTAGGGGAAGCCCGTGCCCGGGATCTTCTCGGCCCGCGGCGGCGACGTTCACGGACGCCGTCTCCTTCTTGAAGGCGTCGCGGAGGCCCCTTGAGCTCTTTCTACCACTCCGGATGAAAATCCAAGATCTTCGGATCGGGCGGTGGCGGCACTCCGGTGTCGTGCTCTTCTTGAAGACGCCGCCTTGGAGTTCACGTTGAGTCACTCTCTGGAGGTGGCAAGGCGTCCTTCGTCTTGCTTTCTCTGGCAAAGCTTGTTCCTTGCTCTGTACCGCGGCGTTTCTTGTGCGGGGCTCCGGTTTGCCTGTCCTCAGCTTCGTGGACAGTGGCGGTGTTGTTCCAGGTGGTGCGGCCCCGGTGGTGCAGTTCGTCTTGATGGTGTGCCGTGTGTGTTGGTGTGCCCGTGCTTCCCCTGCTCCGGCCCGACTCATCTGCCCGTCCGGCGAGCGGCCTCCGGTGGTGTAGTTCGTCTCGACGGTGTGCCGTGTGTGTTGGTGTGCCCGTGTCCCCAGCTCTGGCCCGACGCCTCTGCCCGTCCTGCGTCCTCTTCGGTTCGGCCCCTGTGGTGTTCACATGTAATCTCTTCGGTAGCCTTGTGTCTTGTGTGCGTGTGCATTGTCGGGTTTTGCTGGGTTCAGCACTTTGTATCCTTCGCCGCTTTCGGCGTTATTAATTTAACGTTGGGCCTTTTGGCCTTATATTTAAAAAATACTTATCCCCCTTGTACCGTCGCAAGTTAGAAACGACAAAACATAGCCTTGTGTGTTCCTTCTTTTGCTCGGTGAATTTTGGAGCTGATTTCTGAGGCTTTCATGCAAGAGATGGAGTGGAGATTCTCTAAGCCTGACTGTTTGGGACGACGACGGGATAAAACTGATTGATTGGTATCACGGCCTTCAAGGTAATCAGGCGCCGCAAACAAAAACCCAAATGCCAACATCTCTTCTCTTATTTGTTGGGAACTTTGTAAGGAATGCAATCTCCGGATCAATCACAAACAAGGAGCTGTCCATCAAGGGACTGTTTGTGTAAATCATGGAGGAGGCCAGCTCGTGGCGTTCCACCGGCGCACCTATCCCTCTGGTTGCCTAACCTGAAAGCGCATCCTTTGATCCTGGTTAAGCTACCTAGACTTCATGTATATGCCCCCATCATTTTATATTTAATTTGTTCTCTAGTAGTACTAGAAGATACCCTGCGCGCGTTGTAGCGGAGATCACTTTAGAAACTATATTGTGTAAACAGAATGTATAAAAGGTATGACATATTGTGTTCTCTAAATGAATATGCAAAAATCAATTGGTCCTAGTCCATATACAAAATTTCATAGACATGAAATGCGTTTGTATTTTAATTATTAATGTGAACTATTAGATGGTTGGAGGAATGTATGATGTCTATCTTTCATGTGCATATTAACAAATATTAGTGGAGATGATATGGACAATTGATTGGATAATAGCTTGGATGATGTGAATAGATTACATGTGAGATAGGAAAATTATTAATGCATGTTAGTGTGATTTTGTTTTATAAGAGATATAGATTGCGGAAAAAGGAACACAACTGTTCACACGCGCGACACGCACCCCTGCATACATGCAAAAATCGGGCTGGTATCATGACACGATGTTTTCAAGTTGACTGCAACGACTATTCATTAGATCTCACTGGTGCTAAATATGTTTTCAATCCTTTTTGTACAGACCTCTCACTATCAAGCTGGACCGTGAGGTAAAAAGCTACTCTCTCCGTTCCAATTTAATTGACTTGGTATTCACCACATGTGTATGTATCTATACATGTAACATGTCCAGATATATCCACATTTGATGCATAACAAGTTAATTAAATTGGAACGGAGGGAGTATGCGCCAGAATGATAATTACCCGTCACTTTTAGCACTGTGTTATTCGCAAGATCTCTGTTTACTTTCTCTAACCACCAACGTGTTGGCTGGAGACCCTATTATCTTCTAAACCTTATGAGGCCGAGATTATGTAATTACTTACTCACTACTTCCACCTTTTCTCCAAATGAATTTTTTGCTACCATTTTTTAGATTATTGGGGGGTTTGAGCAGTATTCATATAATGTGGACATGAGACAGAGGCTATTAATAAACTTGCTCTAAGCCGCTGGAAGCAAGCAATCAATCACGATTATGTACTCCATGTGCAGGGTCACCTCGGTTCGGAATCACAGCATCAGATCCGATGGCACCGCACTTCCACTGCCCCTGCACTGGACTCTTATCTTACAGAGTGGACAAAGTGTAAAGAGAACGATGGAGCCGTGCTGCTGCCGTGTCAAAGATCTGCATACAGCGGCTGCGTAAGGAACGGAAAGAGGTAGTCACGTGCTGCGAACAAGATGGAGCAATTATTGTTCTGCTTAGATCTGATCCACCACAAGATTAGTAAACTCTAGGTTAGTACTTTCTTTTAGAGCTATATACACTAGTAGTCCCACAACTTGTCATGGATGTGCAAATTAGTCCCACAAGTTGTAGAATGGGGTCTGGTAGTCCCAAAACTTGTTTAGGATGTGCAAAGCTAGTCCAAATGAACCTGGTACTGACACGTGGCGACGTATTTTTTTTGCTAAAACGACCCTATATAATTTTTCCTAGCACGTATGACCTCAATAATTATTTACCGATGTGGCCCACCTTCCAGGCGGAGCTGAAAATTATAATTAGAAATGCGTGACACGTGGCGACGTATTTTTTTTGCTAAAACGACCCTATATAATTTTTCCTAGCACGTATGACCTCAATAATTATTTACCGATGTGGCCCACCTTCCAGGCGGAGCTGAAAATTATAATTAGAAATGCGCGCGTGAAGGTACTCGAACTCCCGACCTACTGGTTATAGCACGCAACAGCTAACCACTGCAACCCAGCTTCTTTTACGTTCACACTAGATCATTTGTGTTAATTAACCGCGTATAGTCTTTTCAAAGTGAGTACTTCGTTTGTGTAACAACTGCGTGCGTGCTGATTACTTTTGAAATATTCGTAAGGGTATTTCATTTCTGCTGTGAGCATAGACCGCATAGCTTTTTAGTAACAGCAGACACACTCCGGATTGCCAAGGCAATACCTCGTCTTCCGCAGCAGCATCCACGCCCATGTCTACCAAGTAAGCATGTACTTATCAAAAGAATTGTAGATGGCCTAGATTTCAAATTACTATCTATCCAAGGCTAGTACATTGTTTGACGAGATATATCTCGTAAATGGCTTATGTGTAGATATACCGCGGGAATAAGATCATGCTCTTCTGACTCACAGCGAGTCCGGCCGAGAGTGTTGCCTCGCCAAAATAAAAAAGTCTACCAAAAACTGCTATTTGTACTTCAGTATCAGTGCTCTCGCTTTAAAAAAAATAGTAAATGTTATCTCTGTGTTTCAATAAATACGGAAAAATAATACACAGCAACATATCGACATCTAGTTTAGTCTACACAAAAAATACGAACTTCGAAATAAAATTAGAGCATTTTTAATTTCCTTACACAGCCATATATTTGTTTTTTTTCTAAATCGCAAAATAGAATTTTTTTTTTCATTTTTTGCACGAAATCCCTCTCAAAATTCAGGTACTATCTCCGATCCATATTAGTGGGCACAACTTTGTCTAGATACACATGTATCTAGTCTAAATACTTAACTAGATACATATGAATTTAGACAAAGCTATGCCCACTAATATGGATCGGAGGGAGTACAAAATATCTATCGGTCAATTTCTGCTACTCAGGAAATAAAATACCCTTACGGATACTTCAAAAGTAATCAGCACGCACACACAAGCGATCTATCAAGTCGTCATCGATATATTTCATATTTAGAAGTGTTACTTATGTTATTTTACCTATTTTGCATGTTTGATGAATAATGGAGAATTGGACACCGGAGTCAGGATTCTGCTGGAAAAAGCACCGTCGAGATGCACTATTTCTGAAGATCAATAAATCGAAGGAGACATATGGAAGTTCCTATTTTACCAGAAGATGGAGGAGGCCAAAAGGGGGAGCTGAGATGGGCCATGGTGGGCCCTCCTCACCCCTTGGCGCGGTGGGGCCCCTGCCGCGCCGAGAGGTGGTTTGGGGGCCCTGGCCCACCTCAGCCGTCCCCCTTCGCGTACTTGACCCCCTCGGAACCCTAACACAGGAGGAGGACCATCGAAATATTCCGCCGCCTCCACGAGGCGGAAAACACCAGAGAGCGAAAAGCTCCCCTGCAGGAAGAAATCTGCCGGGGGAAATTCCCTCCCGGAGGGGAAATCGACGCCATCATCACCGTCATCGAGCTGGACTTCATCGGGATCATCATCATCATCTCCACCACCAATACCATCATCACCTCCGCTGCACTCCGTCTCCGCTATAACATCTAGGGCTGAATCTTGTCTATTTCATAGGGGAAACTCTCCCGGTGTTGATTACTCTTGTTATTGATGCTATTGGGTGAAACCATTGGACTAAGGTTTATGTTCAGATTGTTATTCATCATCATATCACCTCTGATCATGTTCCGTATGATGTCTTGTGAGTAGTTCGTTTAGTTCTTGAGGACATGGGAGAAGTCTTGATGTTAGTAGTGAACTATGTTGAGTAATATTTAATGGTTTGATGCTTAAGTTGTGGTGTTATTCTTCTAGTGGTGTCATGTGAACGTCGACTACATGATACTTCACCTTTATGGGCCTAGGGGAATGCATTGTGTATTCGTTTGCCAATTGTGGGGTTGCCGGAGTGACAGAAACCTGAACACCCGTTGGTATATCGATGCATGAGGGATAGCAGGATCTCAAAGTTTAAGGCTGTGGTTAGTTTAACTTAATTACTTTCTTGTATTTGCGGATGCTTGCAAGGGGTATAATCACAAGTATGTATTAGTCCTAGGAAGGGCGGTGCATTAGCATAGGTTCACCCACACAACACTTATCAAAACAATGAAGATTAATCAACTATATGAAGCGAAAGCACTTGACAATACTCCCGTGTGTCCTCAAGAACGTTTGGTCATTATAAGTACAACAACCGGCTTGTCCTTTGCTGTAGAAAGGATTGGGCCACTCGCTGCAACTATTACTACTGCATTTTATTTACTTGTACTTTATTTATCTGTCATATCAAAAACTCCTAAAAACTTGTCTGTGAGCATTTACAGTGAATCCTTCATCAAAACCGCTTGTCAACACCTTCTGCTCCTCGTTGGGTTCGACACTCTTATTTATCGAAAGTACTACGATACACCCCCTATACTTGTGGGTTATCAAGACTATTTTCTGGCGCCGTTGCCGGGGAGTGTAGCGCTATTGGTAAGTGGAATTGGTAAGGGAAACATTTATTGTACGTGCTGTTTTTATTTTTCCTGCTGCTATATCTCATTATGGAGGGGTCTTCTCTTGAATTCCTATTTGGGAAAACAACTACCACTGCTAAGGTAGTAGAGGAGGCGTCAGATGAGCAGGTAATACCGTTCAAAATTCCTATGAAAATTGTTGAACGTGTCACAAATAACCGCTATGCAGGAGATGGAACTGTCCATCCTGGAGATCATTTGTTATTTCTGCATGAATTGTGCGAGTTATTTAAGTGTGCAGGTATCTCGATGGGAGAAGTTAAGAAGAAATTATTCTCTCTATCACTGTCTGGTAAAGCTGCACATTGGTATAAACTGCTGAAGAATGGGTATTCTCTTGGATGGGAGGAAATTGTACCTCTCTTTTACTCCAAATTCTATCCTCCAAGTGAGATTCATAAGGATCGGAACCTCATATATAACTTCTGGCCCTATGATGGAGAGAGTATCGCTCAAGCGTGGGGGAGATTGAAGGCATTAATGCTCAAATGTCCCATTCATGAGCTTCCTGGTAATATTGTTATTGATAACTTTTATGCAAGACTCTCCTTTCAAGATAAAACTCTATTGGATACCACTTGTGCTGGATCGTTCACTCGTAATAAAGAAGAGTTTAAGTGGGACCTTCTTGATCGGATTCAGGAGAACACTGAAGGATGGGAGAATGACAAAGGTAGGGAGTCAGGTATAAACTATGACTTTGAGTGTGTTAAAATTTTATGGATACTGATGATTATCGCAAAATTAGCACTACTTATGGTCTTGACTCTCAAATTGTTGCAAACTTTTATAAAGCCTTTGCTTCCTATTTCGGTTTGCCGAAGGAGGGTTTTAAAAATTATCATGAACCATATAAAGATGAATCTGTTTCTCATATATCTAAAGGAGTTGAGGTTAATGTTGCTGATCGCATTATTCCAGAACCTTATATTGAAAAAGTTCCTTTTCCTAATAAGATTAAGGAACATACTATCATAACTGGTGTTGTTAGTAAAAGTAATAAGAAACTACCAAACCTGATGAGCAAATAACTGTTGAACCTGTTGTAGCATTGGTTAAAGATCTTGTCACTGAAAATTTAGAAGATAGACACATTATCTTTTGTGAGGATGCTTCTAATATTGTCTCACATCCTAAAAGTTCTAGGAAGTCTAGTGTTCCTGTGCTTTCTGTTGGATAGGTGATCATTGCTATTATGGTTTATGTGATATTGGTGCAAGTTCTAGTGCTATTCCTTATGAGCTTTACAGGGAAATTATGCACGAAATTGCTCCTTGTAAACTTGAAGAGATTGATGTGGTTATTCAGCTTGCTAATAGGGAAACTATCTCCCAATTGGTATCATTAGAGATGTCGAAGTCCTTTGTGGTAAGACTAAATACCCTGCTGATTTTCTTGTACTTGGGTCGGCTGCCAATGATAGTTGTCCTATTATTTTTGGTAGACCTTTTCTGAATACTTGTGGTGCTGTTATAGATTGTAAGAAAGAGAAAATCTTTACTAAATTTGCTGGTGAATCTTATGAATTCAATTTCTCTAAATTTGCTAAAGCACCTTATGAAACTGAATTGCCTAGTGAGGATTTTGAAATTGCTCAACTTGCATCTATTGTTCTTGCTCCTAACAATGCTTTGCAGCAACATATGGAGAATCATGAAAGTGAGAACTTCAGGGAAGAAAGGAATGAGCTTGATGAAGTATTCCTTCGTCAACCTATGCTCAAACACAATTTACCTGTGGAAGATTTGGGTACCACAATGCCACCCAAGGAGGATCCTGTTTTTGATTTGAAACCTCTGCCTGATAATCTTAAATATGCTTATATTGATGATAAGAAAATATATCCTGTTATTATCAGCTCTAAACTTTCAGGTACAGAGGAGGAAAGGTTATTGGGAGTGTTGAGGAAACACCGCGGAGCTATGGGATATACTCTTGATGACCTGAAGGGAATTTCTCCTACTATATGTCAGCACGCCATCAACATGGAACCTGATGCAAAGCCTGTTGTTGAGCATCAGCGTCGTTTAATACCCAAGATGAAAGAAGTGGTAAGAAATGAGGTATTAAAACTTCTTGAAGCTGGTATTATTTATCCTATTGCTGATAGTAGATGGGTAAGTCCTGTGCACTGCGTTCCTAAGAAAGGAGGAATTACCGTTGTTCCTAATGAAAATGATGAACTAATTCCTCAAAGAGTAGTAGTTGGTTATAGAATGTGCATTGATTTTAGAAAGGTTAACAAAGTAACTAAGAAAGATCATTATCCTTTGCCTTTTATTGATCAAATGCTTGAGAGGTTGTCCAAGAAAACTCACTTTTGTTTCCTTGATGGGTATTCTGGGTTTTCTCAAATTGCTGTGAGAGCGCAAGATCAAGAGAAAACTACTTTTACTTGTCCTTATGGAACTTATGCTTATAGACGTATGCCTTTTGGTTTATGTAATGCTCCTGCTACTTTTCAAAGATGCATGTCTGCTATTTTTCATGGCTTTTGTGAGGAAATTGTGGAAGTCTTCATGGACGATTTCTCCGTCTATGGAACTTCCTTTGATAATTGTTTGCACAACCTTGACAAAGTTTTGCAGAGATGTGAAGAAACTAGCCTTGTTCTTAATTGGGAGAAATGCCACTTTATGGTTAATGAAGGAATTGTTCTTGGACACAAAATTTCTGAAAGAGGTATTGAAGTTGATCGAGCTAAAGTGGAGGCAATTGAAAAGATGCCTTGTCCCAAAGATGTTAAAGGTATTCGTAGTATTCTTGGTCATGCTGGTTTTTATAGGAGGTTTATTAAAGATTTCTCTAAAATTTCCAAGCCTCTTACTAATCTTCTTCAAAAAGATGTACCCTTTGTTTTGATGATGATTGTAAGGAAGCTTTTGAAACTTTGAAAAAGGCTTTAATCACCGCTCCTGTAGTTGAACCACCTGATTGGAATTTACCTTTTGAAATTATGTGTGATGCTAGTGATTATGCTGTAGGCGCTGTTCTTGGGCAGCGAGTAGATAAAAAGTTAAATGTTATTCATTATGCTAGTAAAACTCTTGATTCTGCTCAAAAGAATTATGCCACTACTGAAAAAGAATTTCTAGCTGTAGTTTTTGCTTGTGACAAATTTCGACCCTACATAGTTGATTCGAAAGTCACTATTCATACTGGTCATGCACACACAAGCGATCTATCAAGTCGTCATCGATATATTTCATATTTAGAAGTGTTACTTATGTTATTTTACCTATTTTGCATGTTTGATGAATAATGGAGAATTGGACACCGGAGTCAGGATTCTGCTGGAAAAAGCACCGTCGAGATGCACTATTTCTGAAGATCAATAAATCGAAGGAGACATATGGAAGTTCCTATTTTACCAGAAGATGGAGGAGGCCAAAAGGGGAGCTGAGATGGGCCATGGTGGGCCCTCCTCACCCCTTGGCGCGGTGGGGCCCCCTGCCGCGCCGAGAGGTGGTTTGGGGGCCCTGGCCCACCTCAGCCGTCCCCCTTCGCGTACTTGACCCCCTCGGAACCCTAACACAGGAGGAGGCCATCGAAATATTCCGCCGCCTCCACGAGGCGGAAAACACCAGAGAGCGAAAAGCTCCCCTGCAGGAAGAAATCTGCCGGGGGAAATTCCCTCCCGGAGGGGGAAATCGTCGCCATCATCACCGTCATCGAGCTGGACTTCATCGGGATCATCATCATCATCTCCACCGCCAACACCATCATCACCGCCGCTGCACCCGTCTCCGCTATAACATCTAGGGCTGAATCTTGTCTATTTCATAGGGGAAACTCTCCCGGTGTTGATTACTCTTGTTATTGATGCTATTGGGTGAAACCATTGGACTAAGGTTTATGTTCAGATTGTTATTCATCATCATATCACCTCTGATCATGTTCCGTATGATGTCTTGTGAGTAGTTCGTTTAGTTCTTGAGGACATGGGAGAAGTCTTGATGTTAGTAGTGAACTATGTTGAGTAATATTTAATGGTTTGATGCTTAAGTTGTGGTGTTATTCTTCTAGTGGTGTCATGTGAACGTCGACTACATGATACTTCACCTTTATGGGCCTAGGGGAATGCATTGTGTATTCGTTTGCCAATTGTGGGGTTGCCGGAGTGACAGAAACCTGAACACCCGTTGGTATATCGATGCATGAGGGATAGCAGGATCTCAAAGTTTAAGGCTGTGGTTAGTTTACTTAATTACTTTCTTGTATTTGCGGATGCTTGCAAGGGGTATAATCACAAGTATGTATTAGTCCTAGGAAGGGCGGTGCATTAGCATAGGTTCACCCACACAACACTTATCAAAACAATGAAGATTAATCAACTATATGAAGCGAAAGCACTTGACAATATTCCCGTGTGTCCTCAAGAACGTTTGGTCATTATAAGTACAACAACCGGCTTGTCCTTTGCTGTAGAAAGGATTGGGCCACTCGCTGCAACTATTACTACTGCATTTTATTTACTTGTACTTTATTTATCTGTCATATCAAAAACTCCTAAAAACTTGTCTGTGAGCATTTACAGTGAATCCTTCATCAAAACCGCTTGTCAACACCTTCTGCTCCTCGTTGGGTTCGACACTCTTATTTATCGAAAGTACTACGATACACCCCCTATACTTGTGGGTTATCAAGACTATTTTCTGGCGCCGTTGCCGGGGAGTGTAGCGCTATTGGTAAGTGGAATTGGTAAGGGAAACATTTATTGTACGTGCTGTTTTTATTTTTGCCTGCTGCTATATCTCATTATGGAGGGGTCTTCTCTTGAATTCCTATTTGGGAAAACAACTACCACTGCTAAGGTAGTAGAGGAGGCGCCAGATGAGCAGGTAATACCGTTCAAAATTCCTATGAAAATTGTTGAACGTGTCACAAATAACCGCTATGCAGGAGATGGAACTGTCCATCCTGGAGATCATTTGTTATTTCTGCATGAATTGTGCGAGTTATTTAAGTGTGCAGGTATCTCGATGGGAGAAGTTAAGAAGAAATTATTCTCTCTATCACTGTCTGGTAAAGCTGCACATTGGTATAAACTGCTGAAGAATGGGTATTCTCTTGGATGGGAGGAAATTGTACCTCTCTTTTACTCCAAATTCTATCCTCCAAGTGAGATTCATAAGGATCGGAACCTCATATATAACTTCTGGCCCTATGATGGAGAGAGTATCGCTCAAGCGTGGGGGAGATTGAAGGCATTAATGCTCAAATGTCCCATTCATGAGCTTCCTGGTAATATTGTTATTGATAACTTTTATGCAAGACTCTCCTTTCAAGATAAAACTCTATTGGATACCACTTGTGCTGGATCGTTCACTCGTAATAAAGAAGAGTTTAAGTGGGACCTTCTTGATCGGATTCAGGAGAACACTGAAGGATGGGAGAATGACAAAGGTAGGGAGTCAGGTATAAACTATGACTTTGAGTGTGTTAAAAATTTTATGGATACTGATGATTATCGCAAAATTAGCACTACTTATGGTCTTGACTCTCAAATTGTTGCAAACTTTTATAAAGCCTTTGCTTCCTATTTCGGTTTGCCGAAGGAGGGTTTTAAAAATTATCATGAACCATATAAAGATGAATCTGTTTCTCATATATCTAAAGGTGTTGAGGTTAATGTTGCTGATCGCATTATTCCAGAACCTTATATTGAAAAAGTTCCTTTTCCTAATAAGATTAAGGAACATACTATCATAACTGGTGTTGTTAGTAAAAGTAATAAGAAAACTACCAAACCTGATGAGCAAATAACTGTTGAACCTGTTGTAGCATTGGTTAAAGATCTTGTCACTGAAAATTTAGAAGATAGACACATTATCTTTTGTGAGGATGCTTCTAATATTGTCTCACATCCTAAAAGTTCTAGGAAGTCTAGTGTTCCTGTGCTTTCTGTTGGATAGGTGATCATTGCTATTATGGTTTATGTGATATTGGTGCAAGTTCTAGTGCTATTCCTTATGAGCTTTACAGGGAAATTATGCACGAAATTGCTCCTTGTAAACTTGAAGAGATTGATGTGGTTATTCAGCTTGCTAATAGGGAAACTATCTCTCCAATTGGTATCATTAGAGATGTCGAAGTCCTTTGTGGTAAGACTAAATACCCTGCTGATTTTCTTGTACTTGGGTCGGCTGCCAATGATAGTTGTCCTATTATTTTTGGTAGACCTTTTCTGAATACTTGTGGTGCTGTTATAGATTGTAAGAAAGAGAAAATCTTTACTAAATTTGCTGGTGAATCTTATGAATTCAATTTCTCTAAATTTGCTAAAGCACCTTATGAAACTGAATTGCCTAGTGAGGATTTTGAAATTGCTCAACTTGCATCTATTGTTCTTGCTCCTAACAATGCTTTGCAGCAACATATGGAGAATCATGAAAGTGAGAACTTCAGGGAAGAAAGGAATGAGCTTGATGAAGTATTCCTTCGTCAACCTATGCTCAAACACAATTTACCTGTGGAAGATTTGGGTACCACAATGCCACCCAAGGAGGATCCTGTTTTTGATTTGAAACCTCTGCCTGATAATCTTAAATATGCTTATATTGATGATAAGAAAATATATCCTGTTATTATCAGCTCTAAACTTTCAGGTACAGAGGAGGAAAGGTTATTGGGAGTGTTGAGGAAACACCGCGGAGCTATGGGATATACTCTTGATGACCTGAAGGGAATTTCTCCTACTATATGTCAGCACGCCATCAACATGGAACCTGATGCAAAGCCTGTTGTTGAGCATCAGCGTCGTTTAATACCCAAGATGAAAGAAGTGGTAAGAAATGAGGTATTAAAACTTCTTGAAGCTGGTATTATTTATCCTATTGCTGATAGTAGATGGGTAAGTCCTGTGCATTGTGTTCCTAAGAAAGGAGGAATTACCGTTGTTCCTAATGAAAATGATGAACTAATTCCTCAAAGAGTAGTAGTTGGTTATAGGATGTGCATTGATTTTAGAAAGGTTAACAAAGTAACTAAGAAAGATCATTATCCTTTGCCTTTTATTGATCAAATGCTTGAGAGGTTGTCCAAGAAAACTCACTTTTGTTTCCTTGATGGGTATTCTGGGTTTTCTCAAATTGCTGTGAGAGCGCAAGATCAAGAGAAAACTACTTTTACTTGTCCTTATGGAACTTATGCTTATAGACGTATGCCTTTTGGTTTATGTAATGCTCCTGCTACTTTTCAAAGATGCATGTCTGCTATTTTTCATGGCTTTTGTGAGGAAATTGTGGAAGTCTTCATGGACGATTTCTCCGTCTATGGAACTTCCTTTGATAATTGTTTGCACAACCTTGACAAAGTTTTGCAGAGATGTGAAGAAACTAGCCTTGTTCTTAATTGGGAGAAATGCCACTTTATGGTTAATGAAGGAATTGTTCTTGGACATAAAATTTCTGAAAGAGGTATTGAAGTTGATCGAGCTAAAGTGGAGGCAATTGAAAAGATGCCTTGTCCCAAAGATGTTAAAGGTATTCGTAGTATTCTTGGTCATGCTGGTTTTTATAGGAGGTTTATTAAAGATTTCTCTAAAATTTCCAAGCCTCTTACTAATCTTCTTCAAAAAGATGTACCCTTTGTTTTTGATGATGATTGTAAGGAAGCTTTTGAAACTTTGAAAAAGGCTTTAATCACCGCTCCTGTAGTTGAACCACCTGATTGGAATTTACCTTTTGAAATTATGTGTGATGCTAGTGATTATGCTGTAGGCGCTGTTCTTGGGCAGCGAGTAGATAAAAAGTTAAATGTTATTCATTATGCTAGTAAAACTCTTGATTCTGCTCAAAAGAATTATGCCACTACTGAAAAAGAATTTCTAGCTGTAGTTTTTGCTTGTGACAAATTTCGACCCTACATAGTTGATTCGAAAGTCACTATTCATACTGATCATGCTGCAATTAGATACCTTATGGAAAAGAAAGATGCTAAGCCAAGGCTTATTAGATGGGTACTTCTTTTGCAAGAATTTGATTTGCATATCATAGATAGAAAAGGTGCTGAAAATCCTGTTGCTGATAATTTGTCTAGATTGGAAAGCATTCCTTATGATCCTATTCCTGTTAATGATAGCTTTCCAAATGAACAATTGGCTGCAATAAGTGTAAGTTCGCGAGATAGTCCTTGGTATGCTGATTATGCTAACTTTATTGTTTCCAAGTACTTGCCTCCAACCTTTTCAGCTCAGCAAAGAAGGAAATTCTTTTATGACTTGCGGCATTACTTTTGGGATGACCCACACTTATATAAAGAAGGAGTCGATGGTATTATGCGAAGATGTGTTCCTGAATATGAACAACAGGAAATACTGAGGAAATGCCATGGAAGTGCTTATGGAGGGCATCACGCTGGAGATAGAACTGCGCAGAAAGTTCTACAATCAGGTTTTTATTGGCCTACCCTCTTTAAGGATGCAAGAAAGTTTATTTTATCTTGTGATGAATGTCAAAGGGTTGGTAATATCTCTAGACGCAATGAAATGCCTATGAGTTATTCTCTTGTTATTGAACCATTTGATTGTTGGGGATTCGACTTCATGGGTCCTTTTCCTTCTTCACAAGGTAATACTCATATACTTGTTGCTGTTGATTATGTCACTAAATGGGTAGAAGCTATACCTACTAAAAGTGCTGATGGTGAGACCTCTTTAAAAATGCTTCAAGATGTCATTTTTCCTAGGTTTGGTGTACCTAGATATCTTATGACTGATGGAGGTTCTCATTTTATCCATGGTGGTTTTAGAAAGACTCTTGCTAAATATGGTGTTAATCATAGAATTGCTTCAGCCTATCATCCTCAAACTAGTGGACAAGTAGAATTGTCAAATAGGGAGATTAAATCTATCTTGCAAAAGACTGTTAATAAATCTAGAAAAAATTGGGCTAGTAAGTTAAATGATGCTTTATGGGCTTATAGAACTGCTTATAAGAACCCCATGGGCATGTCTCCTTATAAAATGGTTTATGGTAAAGCTTGTCACTTGCCTTTAGAATTAGAACACAAAGCTTATTGGGCAGTGAGAGAACTTAATAGAGATTTTAAACTTGCCGGTGAGAAAAGGTTGTTGCATTAAGTTCTTTAGATGAATGGAGAAGTGAGGCTTATGAAAATGCTAGACTCTTTAAAGAAAAAGTTAAGAGATGGCATGATAGGAGAATTCTTAAAAGAGAATTTAATGTTGGTGAGAAAGTTCTATTGTATAGGTCTCGTCTCAGATTTTTTGCAGGAAAGTTACTCTCAAAATGGGAAGGACCATTTGTTATTGTGGAGGTGTATCGTTCAGGTGCAATAAAAATTGCTTCATTGAAAGATAACTCTACACAAGTGGTAAATGGTCAAAGACTCAAGCATTATATTTCTGGAGATTCTATTAATGAAGAGGTTGATACAATTAAAGTGGTGACTCCGGAAACTTTCATTGAAGAACATTTTTCTGGGACTGCAGAATTCGATTCGAATAGGTAACAGTTTCGGTAAGAAAAGTTTCGCGAATAACTTTCTAGAAGATATTTTCGTCGTTTTTATTAAATATGGAAAAATAAGAGACCGAACCGGATGGGAGACGGCACCCGTGGTGCCCAAACCATAGGTCGGCGCGGTGGGCCCCCAGCCGCGCCGCCTGGTGGTTTGAGCACCCCGGAGCTCGTCTCCGATCAGGTTTCCTCCTGTACCTTCCTTATGTTGTAAAACTTTTTGCTATATAACTCACCCGAACCCCCGAGGTTCGTATCTCGCCTTTTCATCGTGTTTCGTTTCGAGCTGTTTCTGTCCAGATATTGTTTTCAGATCTAGAGCTGCCATGTCTTCATCGAAGCCTCCAAAGGACAGTTTCTTTGTGAACGTCGTCACCCCATACATGGATGAGCTGAAGATGCATCCCAAGGAGTCGCAGATGGTTGATGGAAAGCTGCAGACGGAAGACGTGCGAGGACCCAAAGGAGAAGGGAGCCTGGAAGCCAGGATGGAGAAGCTGGAGCAAGAGGTCTTCACATACAAAAAGCTGGCGGAACGTGAAGTGGGAGTCTTCCACTCAATGGTGTCCGCGCTGGTCGCTGAACATAAGAAGGAGACTGCACAACTCTGGGAAGACATATTTCACCTCATCAACACCACCAACAAACTGCAGGCGCAACTCTATGATGTCCAGAATCAAAACTGTGAGTATGAAACTCGGTTTAAAAACATAAGCGCTGCTGCTAGTTTCAGGATAATCGAATCCAAGTCGTCCTTTGTTGATGGGAAACCCCTTCCCTGGAAGTCTGATGATGAGGACAATTCACCACCACCACCGAAGGAGTAATTCATCATAAGTATTGGCATCCCCTTGGTTTGTTCCAAGCTTGGGGGAGTGCCGCGGTATCACATCATTATCTTTACCTTTTACTTTTCCATAAAGTCATATCGTGAGTAGGGAAGTTATCTTATATGATGGTTTGCAATGTGGAAGTATCTCTCTTTTAGTTGGTTATCTATGTATCCCTTGGTGTGAGTTGCCGTTATGAAATATTAATGAGAAGTTTTATCATTTACTTTCTGCATACTTTATTTTAGCTTGCAATTCTCTTTCATATTGATAACCTTGTTGTTAGTATAGGGATCACTTTTTAGAGCACCAAGTTAATCTTTTTGGTTTTGGCAAACTTAGCATTGGTCAGTAGTAGACAATACTTTGAGACTTAAGTAGAGAGAGGGAGTGCATGCAAATATATTATTCCATGATCTTTCTTTCTTTGTAGCTCATAAGCTTAGTATTCTTAAGTTAAACTATTTGTGCTTCTAAGGAAGATTGCATGATTATTCTTATCACTTGTATAATTGTTTGTATCCCTCAACTCTTATGCTTGCTACATAACCTTGCTAGCCAAAGACCTGTATCGAGAGGGAATGCTTCTCATACATCCAAACCTTGAGCCAAACCATTGCCATTCGAGTCCACCATAACTTCCTACTATATGGTATTTTGCGCCATTCCAAGTAAATACTTCATGTGCTACCTTTAAATTATTCAAAACTTATTACTCCTAGTTTTGTGTCACTGTTTATTAGCTCATGAGGGTTCTGTAGAGTTTCTCTAGCACTTTTGTCAAACAGACTTTCACCAATGGACTAGTGGCATATACACCGCTTATCCAACAATTTGCAAAAAGAGCTGGCAAATGGGGTGCCCAGTCCCAATTAACTACAACTTTCATTAATAATTCTCTTCACATGTTTTGCCCTGATTTATCAGTAAGCAACTTAATTTGCAAATAGACACTCCTCCATGGTATGTGAATGTTGGAAGGCACCCGAGGATTCGGTTAGCCATGGCTTGTGTAAGCAAAAGGTTGGGAGGAGTGTCAACTATAAAGAAACTAAAATACATGTGTAAACAAAAGAGAAGAGGGATGATCTACCTTGCTGGTAGAGATAACGTCCTTCATGGGAGCCGCTCTTGAAAGTCTGGTTGACAAGGGGTTAGTGTTCACTTTACTACGATTCGTTGACAACGACATACATAGCTCAAACAACTATTTTCATACTCTCTATATGCTTTGCAAAACTTAAAAGCTCTAGCACATGATTTAATCCCTGCTTCCCTCTGCGAAGGGCCTATCTTTTACATTATTGTTGAGTCAGTAAACCCATTCCTCTCTATCTCAAGCAAGCATTTGAGTTGTTGAGATCCAATTAGTTATATGTGTTGATACTTCTAATCATATCTCTCATTTCCTTGTTTCGCACAATAGCTTTTATCCGAATGAATATAACTTTGAAAGTTATCAATGACTGTAAGGAGACTGTTATGATTAAGGCATGTAAGTTCTGCTATATAAGCTCTGATATAAAGACTCTTCTCGAAAGATAAGTATGATCTGTTAATTGTTCTCTGACCAAGAGTTTAAGTTTGCCTTCACCAATCATGGTTCTCTTTATGCACTTCATCGTGGTTCCCTTTACTTATTTCAAGTTAGATTATATGAAGGGAAGTTGCTGTCTAGAATGACTTGTGTATCAATGAATGTGATGCTTCTTGTCCGTATTTTATTTATCGACACTTTGCTCCATAAACTTGTGGTCATGTTTACTGAGCTCAGTTTTCGCTTGGGGACAAGCGAGGTCTAAGCTTGGGGGGGTTGATACGTCCATTTTGCATCACTATTTTATATCATAATTTACTGCTATTCATCGATATATTTCATATTTAGAAGTGTTACTTATGTTATTTTACCTATTTTGCATGTTTGATGAATAATGGAGAATTGGACACCGGAGTCAGGATTCTGCTGGAAAAAGCACCGTCGAGATGCACTATTTCTGAAGATCAATAAATCGAAGGAGACATATGGAAGTTCCTATTTTACCAGAAGATGGAGGAGGCCAAAAGGGGAGCTGAGATGGGCCATGGTGGGCCCTCCTCACCCTTGGCGCGGTGGGGCCCCCTGCCGCGCCGAGAGGTGGTTTGGGGGCCCTGGCCCACCTCAGCCGTTCCCCCTTCGCGTACTTGACCCCCTCGGAACCCTAACACAGAGGAGGCCATCGAAATATTCCGCCGCCTCCACGAGGCGGAAAACACCAGAGAGCGAAAAGCTCCCCTGCAGGAAGAAATCTGCCGGGGGAAATTCCCTCCCGGAGGGGGAAATCGTCGCCATCATCACCGTCATCGAGCTGGACTTCATCGGGATCATCATCATCATCATCTCCACCGCCAACACCATCATCACCGCCGCTGCACCCGTCTCCGCTATAACATCTAGGGCTGAATCTTGTCTATTTCATAGGGGAAACTCTCCCGGTGTTGATTACTCTTGTTATTGATGCTATTGGGTGAAACCATTGGACTAAGGTTTATGTTCAGATTGTTATTCATCATCATATCACCTCTGATCATGTTCCGTATGATGTCTTGTGAGTAGTTCGTTTAGTTCTTGAGGACATGGGAGAAGTCTTGATGTTAGTAGTGAACTATGTTGAGTAATATTTAATGGTTTGATGCTTAAGTTGTGGTGTTATTCTTCTAGTGGTGTCATGTGAACGTCGACTACATGATACTTCACCTTTATGGGCCTAGGGGAATGCATTGTGTATTCGTTTGCCAATTGTGGGGTTGCCGGAGTGACAGAAACCTGAACACCCGTTGGTATATCGATGCATGAGGGATAGCAGGATCTCAAAGTTTAAGGCTGTGGTTAGTTTAACTTAATTACTTTCTTGTATTTGCGGATGCTTGCAAGGGGTATAATCACAAGTATGTATTAGTCCTAGGAAGGGCGGTGCATTAGCATAGGTTCACCCACACAACACTTATCAAAACAATGAAGATTAATCAACTATATGAAGCGAAAGCACTTGACAATATCCCGTGTGTCCTCAAGAACGTTTGGTCATTATAAGTACAACAACCGGCTTGTCCTTTGCTGTAGAAAGGATTGGGCCACTCGCTGCAACTATTACTACTGCATTTTATTTACTTGTACTTTATTTATCTGTCATATCAAAAACTCCTAAAAACTTGTCTGTGAGCATTTACAGTGAATCCTTCATCAAAACCGCTTGTCAACACCTTCTGCTCCTCGTTGGGTTCGACACTCTTATTTATCGAAAGTACTACGATACACCCCTATACTTGTGGGTTATCACTGGACAATAGCTGCAGTGATATTAAATATTTGGTAATTATTTTTTTGACAGAATTATAAAATCAATTGTTTGAGACATCTATATGAGAATATAAAATCAATTGTTTTTTTCTCAATGCATATATTATAGCATCTGCTTGAAAATAAATGTGACGTCCACAAGAAAGAAAGGCATACTTAGGGGGGGGGGGGGGGGGATGGGAAAGTGAACTCCTGGGTCTGCATGTAGATTTTGCAAACTTCCTGTGAAGTACTGTACTGTACTACATAATCTAGAGGCATGACAATACGATGTTAGGAATACTAATCCCTATGGACATCGGCACGATGTTATGTGCGTGTACGTCTAGGTCTCTTGTCGAGTAGGACTACCGAATGGTTCTTGTGTTGTGTCGCTTGCCAGGTATAAATACCCATGTACGATACCCTCTAAAGTACTACTCCCTCTGATCCATATTAGTGGGCATAGCTTTGTCTAAATTATATGTATCTAGTTAACTATTTAGACTAGATACATGTGTATCTAGACAAAGTGTGCCCACTAATATGGATCGAAGGGAGTACCGTGAATCAATCAAGCAAAAGGCACGACGAGGACCGTTGGCAATCAACTCGATTCTACAAAGCTCTGCAGTTTCCTGCAAACAAAAAAAAATCAACTCGATTCTGCGTGCGTACGTGTTGTGCTAGCAAT
This sequence comes from Poa pratensis, assembly GCA_947311845.1. NCBI lineage: Eukaryota > Viridiplantae > Streptophyta > Magnoliopsida > Poales > Poaceae > Poa > Poa pratensis. The sequence continues at coordinate 22,799,978 of CAMZMU010000045.1, forward strand.
CGATCAGCTGCTAGCTAGCCTAGCTGGTTTGTGCGAACACATCACCGTCGGAAGGATCGGAAGGAATCGTACATACGTTGCGCGTCTGGCTGGAAGCTCGTCGTTGTCATGTGAAAAAAAGTTAATTTAATAATCTTTTTTAATAAATCGATGTTAAGCTATGCCTACCAAATATTTAATATTACCGCAACTATTGTTCCGTACAGAATTTTGGTCACATTACGCACCAGGGGTATAAAGGTTTTTTATGCCTCTTTGATGAACAAAATGCACTAGAGTGTCATATAGGGAAGACATTTTGAGAAGAGGCCATATAGGGAAGAAAATTTTCACCGGTGTCAAATAAGGAATTTTCTCTTCCTTTTATGTTTTTTCAGTAACATTTTTTAATTTCTCATTTCGTGTTCCTTATTTTCCTTTTTAATTTTCCTCATCTTTGGTATACAAGAATACATTATTTTTCAGACCCCTGAACATTTTTTAAAAATATTTGATTTTTTCTTATGAACCCATTGATTGCGTTTTCACATCTTTCAGTGAGGTCTTGTCTACAAATGCCCGGGAGCTATGTGTAATTTCTTATTGTATGGGGTCCTTTGTTACGCTTTGTACTTCCACCGCTTGGATTTAATGTGATGCTTCCACCCCTTTGGGGGCAATCCTTGTTCAAAAAAAAAAGTATAGGAAGGGAGAAGGCAATATTGTAAAAAAGAATTATCAAAGGGAGAATATTTTCAGTTTTGTTTTCGAGGATCCTTTACTTTACCATCTACGTAGGTCCTCTTGTAAAATACATTATCAGACTGTTTGTTTTACGAGAGAATTACAGTGTACTTCAAATGAAGAAATCAATAAATTTTACCTACAGCAACCCCGTTTAAGATTATTATTGCTCTGATATTGCACCTGATCTGTTCAAGATTTCAGTAAGTACAAACAGATCGGTAAATGACGCTTTGCAAAATAATAACTTTTTTTTGAGGGAACGCAAAATAATAAGTTGTTGCTGGATCTTGCAAAGCATCTTAGCGTGGATCATTTACCACAGTTGATTGCCGTTGTCCCAATTACTGGATGACGTTCATCTCAACAATGAGCCGGACCAGATTGGTTGGGCTTGGGAAATCTGATTCATATTCTGCCTCGTCGGCTTATTTGTTCCAATTTATCGGCGCTACCAAAACTGACTTTAAAAAAAAATCTGGAAACAATTGCACCGGTGCGTTGCAAATTTTTCATATGGACCCTTTCATATGGACCCTTTTGTTGCGGATTTAATGTGATGCTTCCAGCCCCTTTGGGGGCAATCCTTGTTCAAAAAAAAAAGTATAGGAAGGAGAAGGCAATATTGTAAAAAAGAATTATCAAAGTGAACGTAGGAACAGGAAGGGCACAAACATGCAAAACAAATAATCTAAAAACCTCAAGAAACATATCCTTGAAAGAAAACCTCAAGAAACTATAGAAATGTGCGTTGGATTGCCGCAGGAGAAATGTGGGTTGGATTGCATCCGATACTAATCGCAATCCCGTGACTATGCTGTTTGGCCGAAACATGAATATTTTTTAATGAATATTTTCATCTGGCCACGAATGGCTAGTCAATCACGTTCAAGCTAGCGCCTCGCCTCGGTAGACCATTTTGAAATCCCTCCTGAATACTGTAGACCATTTTGAAATTCCTGCACAATTCGTACGAGGCGAACGGGGTAAATATAGCGGACTAGTGTTATACGCGCTCAGTCGACAGGTTAAGAAATTGGTAGGATGGAGGACCATGGACGCGGTTTTTTTTTTTTTTTGCGAAGAAGAAGGCAATTCATTGATACTCCGATCTTACAGAAAAGCCCAGACAACAAGCAATTTTACAAAGAGGTCCAGCTGAACTCCAGCATCGACGGCGACCAGAACGAGAGAGAGAGACGCGCCGCTGCCACTCTTCGTCTTCAAGCTCAGGATTGACGAAAACCCCAAGGCAGCCGGGAAGTCCCAGCTCACCGCCCCCGTAGGGGTAACGCCCCGGTCCATCGCCTCCACTGCGAAGCACCGAATTGCCGACTTCACCTTATTCAAAACACCGATCCAGAGCCACGCCAGATCGGTCGGGGAACACCACGATCCACGAATCCAGAGATCCGCGACCACGGAACAAGCAGGCGCACCATCGCAGAGCTCCGCCGAGCTCCGCCGTTGGAGGGGACGTCCACCTGCACCAAAAGCCGCATCAGCGCCGCCGCCGCCTCCGCAACGCCGCCCGCAGCAAACCCACACGACCCTACCCTATCTACAACCGCGTAACGGGGATCCCCCGCCCTCCCGCCGCCGCGGCGGCCGCCGGAGGACGAGAGATCCGGCAAAACCCCGTGGAAAGGTGGATTGGACGGGAGATTTCAGAAAATCGCCTCCGCTACAGTGACTGGGGAGGGGAGACGTCCTGGCTAGTCTGGAGTGTCGGTGAGGCCTATTGATTGATTCCTGGATCCATGCCGTCTGGACTCCGAAGCCGGAGAGGCGGGTCACTACATGCAAACAAACAAACAAATTTGTAGGTATGGATCGAGCAACAGGACAAAGTAGCGACCGAACAACGTTCTCACGTCGGTTGCAAGCGCTGCCAAATCAAGACTCAACGAGTTGAGGAAAATGAGAACATGGTGCTTGCTTTTTCTCGAGTGGGAGAAACATGGTGCGCCTGTCTGTCGGAACACATGTGAGGCATACTCTAGAAAGAAAAAAGATCAGATCTGAGGGCTCCTGGTCGATCTCCAGTCCTCCGCGCATACACACTCGCACAGCCTGGCGGAGAAAAAGGAGCAAAACGTGAACTGGTCTAGTGTGCTGCTTTGACTTAATCGGAATGTGGCCGAACTCTCCTTGTTTCTCGGGTTGGTTTAGAGCGAGGCACAGCCAGGAAAGAAATCCTCCTTCCCGTGGAACCTGTATAGTGCAGGAGATCAAATTGGGTCGACCAACCAAGGCGATCATTTTTGTTGTAATTTTGGTTGCGGCGTATATGGATGTTTGGTACAGTATGTACTACTTGTGACACTACATGGGCTGTTCTCGTCGTCAATAATAATTTAAGGAAACTAGCTAGGCTTCAAGCAGAGTAGTGGGGCTGATCGATGAAGGAGGAAAGACTAGAGCTTGCCAGCCAGAACGGGCGGTGCCAACCACTACAGCTGCCGAAGCAACATGTGCCGTGAGGACCAGCACAGAAATACTAGCAGCATTTTGGGACCAAAAGAAACCTGAGGCTGGGCGGAATAATTCAGCAGTAGTGAGTAGTGACCGGGCGGGAGAAGAGCTACGACGAGAGTCGCAACAAAGTACAGACCGCAAAGGTGTTTGGCACGGGGGGGTTCCCATCGCGATCCAGAGCGCCTAACCGCGTCGGCGACCCGATCGACCAAGACCCGGACAGCTGGCTCGGCCCAGCCAAACTGTGCACCGCAAATCGTGCTGCAGCCGCCTAACGAGTAGATTCGGTCGGTCGCCGCTTAGCCTAACCTTTCACCGTTTCACGTCACTGCTGCTACGGCGCACTAGTGTCAACGGTACGTTGACCCAGCCTACTGCCACTTACTCCTCATATTAGGTTTCTCTTAACTCTATTTTCAGTAGTACAAAGAAAGATTGCAAGTCAAACTCAAATTACTCATTATTTTCTGATGAGGGCATCCATTGTGCTACGACAATTGTCACCATATGTAAAAGTTTAAGGTTTTGTCAACGAGGTCTGCGTGCCACTTGTGTTTCGGTTGAGCCTTTATTAACATGCCAGCAAGGATTGCAGATGAAGAAGTGTGCCGGATTTCTAGATTTACGTCACACACGTTAGAGAAGACCTTCAAGCAGGGCCGGTCCTGACAATTCGGGGGCCCGGGGCGAAACCTGGACCAGGGCCCCAAGCATCAAAATAAAAATTTATATGTACCATATATCAAGAGTTAAAATAATTTAAAAAAATGTTGATATCAAACAATGTATACATATTAATATTATTTTTCCTAAATTACTAGATGTAAGTTAGTTATGATGTCATGTCAATATCAATTTTACCGATTATCACATCGACTATGTGACTCGGCAAATATAGTGTGGGCACGGTAGAATCTCCTCTCGACGATTCAGCTTCTCGCTTCTCAGTGTGGCCACCCACATGATGGCCGAGTTGTTGTTTCAAACTAATGTCCAAAATGGTCGAAGGAGAACGACGCATAGTAAGACACACAACATATGAAAAATTAGATTAGTAACTTGCGACGTCCTTGCGGTTATGTGTTTGCCAACAATAAGAAAAATCAATTTCTCAAAAAGAAAAGAAAAGGACGATAAGATATATGAAAGCTGATGAAGAGTCGTTGTTTTCCTTTTTAGTGTGCCACATTACTGGTTCGGTCATCTGGCCATGCATGTATACTACAGGCCTCTCACCCCATTTTTTTTATTTTTTATCAACATAGCCAACGGAAGGGAAGAAACCTAAAAAGCTAACAAAAGGAAAAAATGCCCAATCTAACCAAAGGACACGGCCCAAATTTATCGAACAAGAAAAGGCCCAAGTTACAGCCTATAACGCTTCGTCCTGTTCTCTCTGAATCGTACGAGAAAAGCTCCCGACCTGCTGTAATGGCGCCGCCAAGGAGTTCTTCACCATTTCGTTTAGCTTAGGTAGCTAGGACTTGGGGGCCCCTTGATTTCGGGGGCCCGGGGCGGCCGCCCCCCCGACCCCCCTCAGGGCCGGCCCTGCCTTCAAGCGTTGAAGACAATTCTTCCTATATAAAGGAGCCCACGACTTTAGGGAGGGTTAAAACTAGGTAGAACATTGTGTTTAGGTTTGTGAACCTAGCGTGGTGAAAACATCTCTGATGTTGAACTCTCGCACGCCGTTCCCCTCACTGCTACAGTGTCAAATCGGCGATTTTTGGGCTCCTCCTTGCCAATCCACCTCGCTCGCCGGCGAGCCGTGGGTTCCCTCTTCCTCCGCCGGCCGCTCCGGCGGCGGGAGGATGGGGGAACCCCGGATCCTGGCTTGTACATAGTGTAGGCTTGGTTAGGTTTCCTCCCGGCGGCGTTGTGGTGTGGGCGACGTGGTCGGCGAGGTTTCGGGTGTCGGCGTGCTCCTTCACCGGCGGCGGAGCTCTTCGGGTCTTCGGCGTCGCGCGTGCGGCCTCTGGAGGTTGGGGATCTTCGGATCCACTGACCTCGCCCGTCCCCGGGTATCGCGAGTGGTGGTGCTGCCGGCGAGCAAGGTTCAAGACGGTGGCTTCGCTGGGTTGTGGCTTCAAGGTGGGGATCTGCGGCGGCGGCCTCAGATCCGGAGCAGTTCGAGCTCGGGGGCCGCCCCCGGCCGATGGTGGTTCTTCGTCGTCTCTTCCAACTCCTCGGAGGTGGATACTCCTGCGGCTCGTCAACGCCTTCGGGCTAGGGGCTCTTCTGCTCCTTTGGAGGTCGTGCTGGGTGGCCGCTTCCTTCGTCGTCTCCGGCGGTGCAGGGTTCGTTCCCCAGTTGATCTCGTGGTTGAAGTTGGTGTGTGCGTTCGTCGTCGTCCTCTGTTTCTTTGCTTGTTTTGTTCAGTGTACTTGTTCGATCTTTGTTCTTCTTACTCGATGAATACAAGTATGTGAATTAGCAAAAAAAAAAAAACATCTCTGATGTTCGTCTAGTTATCCAATATATTGTGTTTGGCTGTTTGCATGAAGGTGCATGTTATTCAAGTATTGTCATGCTTTGACGTGAGGCTTGTTGTTCGTCATGAAGTTAGTCATTGGATTCATCTATTTGGCGTGAGGTTACATCAACGGGTTGCTCTCAGGATTGACATTCAGCTTCAGGCTACGTGTATAGTTAACGCGATTGGGAGATTGTATCAAATCAACCGGATCAGATTGTTCGTGAAAGATTGGGCCAAATCATATGTATTACCCTGCGCAAACATTCCTCTCCACCTTCCAGGACCGTTGTCCCATCTTGCACCGCCTGAAAACATGCTGCAGTGCCGCACAAGCCGACCACCACGTAGCCCAAGTTACATCGATCGACCGCTCGTAGGCCCCGACCATTACAACGAGATCTGGGGCCACCACCCCGACATCCACGCCAAGCCGACTCCGAAAGCCGTGCCAGCCAAGCCGACAATCTTGCTGACTGCGCAACACCGACGACTGCTCCAACAACACCCTGAAGTATCTTCACCTCTTAGAGCCGCCACAAACAGCGCCACTGTTGCCCCGGCATCCACATATCATCGACAAAGACTACTGCCACCCCTGAGCGCCACCAAAACGAGGTCCCATCTTGCTGGGACAAAGCGACGACACCTACGTAGCCGGCTCGAGTAGGAGGCTTCCCCAACTTCAGGGAGGGATAGGTATTGTAGATCTCAATAATTTTTTCCTATATATAAACTTGGTTAAACTTTATACATTTTGCTTAGCACGAATAAATGGACTATATTTTGACAAGGGTGGATAGTGACTTCTGTGATAATATCTACACCGACACTTTCTGCTTATAACCTTCCCAACAATTAATGCTTGGTTCAATATAATTGACTTGAATAAGCTATAAAAATGGTACGCATAGCAAGAACATCCTTACAATTGAAAAGAAAAGACAGTCATTGGTCATGAAAATAAAGTCCCATCATCGTTGATAGGCGACGATAAGACATGTTGTTCAATTACAAAAAACAACCAGTTTCCTATATATGAAAAGGTCCTCTTAATTAATCAAGAAAAGACAAAAATCTATTTTTCCTCTCTAATGCAATCCAACAAATATCCTCCTAGCACCCAAAGAAAGGTGATGTTATGCCTTTTTTATATTTTGAAGAGAAAAAACCTTTTGTTTTTAGAAGAAACGAAACATTACTCTATCAACATTGTTGTCTTTTGAACAAAACAAAACATTATTTATAGATACAATTATTTGGATTATCTATCACAAATTATCCAATTTTTATTTAAATCACTTCTATCAGCCTTTGAACAAAATTATAGTAGCCATTAAATTAAAGTGATAAATATCTCATGTAACCCCGTAAAAGAAAATAAACAATAAACTACAGGTTTTAGTCATCACATCTGGCAGAGACCATTTGATATTTTACTGTACGTCTTCTTCCTGCAGATAGATATTGTCACCGGGAGTAAATGTAAACGTATTCTTATCCGCCATTCAAACAAAAACTTTACTACTCCTACTAAAGATTTTCGTTTGTACACACGGTAGGCTAATAGTACCTCTCGCGCGCCGACAGGTCTCCCCAAATAAAATTTGGCCGTACCACAAAATTCAAGAGACATACGATCAATATAGACCAAAATTAAATAAACAAAATGTCGAAAAAGGAACATGACAGGAAAGAGAGCCAGGGAGGCGGGGCATCCATGGAGAAGAAAAAAGTCTTCTTCCTCCTGGAGCGCTATATATAACCCCCCTCATTCCCCAGCCCAAAACCACACCTCCTCCCACCGCCACCTCTACGAAACAGCCAGATCCAGGGCGCGAGATCCCGAGATCTAGGTAGCGGCAGCAATGGCGGGGACGGTGACTGTCCCTGGCTCGTCGGTGCCCTCGACGCCGCTGCTCAAGGACGAGCTGGACATCGTGATCCCGACGATCCGCAACCTCGACTTCCTCGAGATGTGGCGCCCCTTCTTCCAGCCGTACCACCTCATCATCGTGCAGGACGGCGATCCCAGCAAGGTCATCAAGGTGCCTGAGGGTTTCGACTACGAGCTCTACAACCGCAACGACATCAACCGCATCCTCGGCCCCAAGGCATCATGCATCTCCTTCAAGGACTCCGCGTGCCGCTGCTTCGGCTACATGGTCTCCAAGAAGAAGTACGTCTTCACCATCGACGACGACTGCTTCGTAAGTTCCTTTTTTTCCAGCTCTCGTGCTAACATGGTATGTATTACTAGCAATTGTTCGCATTATGCGCGGATCTGTGAGCAAGGACACAGATCTGGGTCGCGTTCGTTCTAATTTGACCAGATCTGTCATGATCAGATCTGGATCTAGTAGTAACGCGCGCGATCACTCACTTCGACCATGAGATCCAAATTTCATTAGGAGATAGCTGATTCTGGGGAACGAGCAAGTAGCCTCAGCCTTGCTTGCACTGGTTGGTCAATGGTCATAAAACTGACATTTTGGCATTCGTCTCTGACTCTCTGTGATCAGACTACAATTATTTTTTCCGTCTCATGCATGTGGCAGCTAGTGCGTTTGTTATGATTTTTCAGTTGTCTTTTCCATTAAGTTAGTAGTCTTATTTTATGGGATCCGTCTTGGAGCACGAGCTGGCAGATTCAGTTTCTCATGTATTAAACAAACAAAACGAATTCGTATGCTTTTGTATCACTAGATCTCGGGTCTTCTTTTCAGTTCTCCAGTCTACTAGTAAGATCCGATCCTGTAATTGACATGAAGATGATAATTTTTTTTGAAGTTTACATTGAACATGAACAACTTCGGGTCTACCTTGTGAGATCCGCACCCAATTAATATTGTTACTCGTCAACGACTAGATCATGCATTTGCAGTTCAACCAATAGCATCAATGTCTAGTACTGCACTCAAAATGGGCTAACTGTTGAATTCGTCAAAGTAATGGCTTATCTGTTGCTTCCAACTGAATTTATTTGCTCTCTTTGGAAATAGGTTGCCAAGGATCCAACTGGCAAGGACATCAATGCTCTCGAGCAGCACATCAAGAACCTCCTCAGCCCGTCCACCCCGTTTTTCTTCAACACCTTGTACGACCCCTACCGTGAAGGCGCGGACTTTGTCCGTGGATACCCCTTCAGCCTTAGGGAGGGTGCCCCCACTGCTGTTTCCCATGGCCTGTGGCTGAACATCCCTGACTACGATGCACCCACACAGATGGTCAAGCCTCGTGAGAGGAACAGCAGGTACTGCATTTTGTTCACAATGCTAATCTGCTATACACCAATAATTCTGTTGCATCAGGAATTTGTTGTTGATCTCTTTTACTTTGTTTAGGTATGTTGATGCTGTCCTGACTATTCCCAAGGGGACACTATTCCCCATGTGTGGGATGAACCTTGCCTTTGACCGTCAGCTCATCGGCCCTGCAATGTACTTTGGCCTCATGGGTGACGGCCAGCCCATTGGTCGCTACGACGACATGTGGGCTGGATGGTGTGTGAAGGTGTGTTTCTTACTACCTAGTGTCATTACAACTGAATTACTGCTTCTCTTATCAGCTTTCTGAAATTGAAACTTATCCAAATTGCATAAACTTCAGGTCATCTGCGACCACTTGAGCCTGGGAGTAAAGACTGGCCTGCCATACCTGTGGCACAGCAAAGCTAGCAACCCCTTTGTGAACCTGAAGAAGGAGTACAAGGGCATCTTCTGGCAGGAGGACATCATCCCCTTCTTCCAGAGCGCCACCCTCTCCAAGGAGTGTGACACAGTCCAGAAGTGCTACATCTCTCTCTCCGAGCAGGTCAGGGAGAAGCTTGGCAAGATTGACCCTTACTTCGTGAAGCTTGCTGATGCCATGGTCACCTGGATTGAGGCCTGGGATGAGCTGAACCCATCTGCTGATGCTGCTACTGAGAATGGGAAGGCAGCCAAGTAGGTTGGTCGGCCCACTTTGGAATTGAAGAGTGTATGGTTGGGGCTTACGCCCCCTAGATATAGCTCTTTTTGAGAAGGAAGAGATACTGAAGCAGCTTTATAATTCTTTGTTGTTATGCCGGTGGTTCTTTTGTAGCTGGAAGGATTTGTTATCATTTACATAATTCAAGACAATAATAATTTATCGTGTAATTTTGAGAAATCAAGCACCCTTGGTTGTTATAGTGAGTTATTCCGGTTGAATATGCATCACCATTTTATTCTTTGTCTATTCAGTTTTTTTGAATTTTAATTTTAATGTTTAGGTGCTGGGTGTCGGGTGACTTCGCCTTCGCCGAACCGCTCTGACTAGGCAAAGAATTATAATGCAGCAAAACAAAAAAGTTCAAAATGTCAAAATTGCATTTTGGAGAAACATCAATGCGAATCCTGATATCTATTTTTAAATTCAAACGATTTAAAAAATACGGATATATACATGTCTAGTACGTACATACTAAATTTTCACCAACACGGCTTTTCCTTTGTGATCTACACACCCAAAAAAAGGAGCAATAGCTTTTTGGGGCCTTTGAGTTTTGAGAGCCACATGTTTGTCTTTTATGCGTTTTACGGATCACACATCTGTTATCTATGAGAAGGATGATAACTGAATGACTCCTCGGGTGAAACCGTAGCCGCCGTCCCAACCTCCCCCCGCCGCTAGAGGGAGCCGATCGACAAAGCCATGGTTGGGCGGCAGTCATCGGGCTTTTTCGCGGCGGGGGATCTCCAGCCTAAGCTTAGACTCCGGGGCGACTGCCTCATTACGTGGTGGCTAGGTGGACGCGGCTTGGACTACGAAGGTTGCCTCGTTACGTGGTGGGTGGGCGGATGCGGCTACGAGCGCAGACATCGTGAGCCCGACGGAAGTGTCGAGGTTGTCGAGACTTGGTTCTTTGGGGGCATAGGGCTTACACTTTGGGGATGTGAAGACTGTCGAGGAGTGGTGCTGCGTGAGAGCATGGTTGCGTCTAGCGGCGGCGATTTTGGCCATGTCTGCTAGATGTGACATTAGCCGATGGTAGCGCAGGAATTTGGCGCCTGGGGCGGCGTCCCTGGATTTTTGACGGCAGACATTGTGATCATGCGGATGACGCGGTGGCCGGATCTTCGATTTGGTGATGGTCGTTGGCACTATGGGACGTCATGTTCTCTGACTGTGGAGTTTCGAGGCAGCGACGGTATGGGACACCCTACACTTCGAGATCGGGTTCAATTCGACTCAGCATTATCGACGAGGTGTCAAGTCATGCTTGGCCGACTGTGGGTATGCACCACGTCTCATATTATGGCGGCAAGTCATGCATGATCCTGGTAGGTGTTACACACGACGTCTTCTCCACGGTGTCAAGTCATGCTTGTTGCTGCTCGATCGTGCGACAGTGGTTGGAGGCGTGGCAATATGTGATATCACCGACTTCCAGTTTCTCCTCCAGCGGCATCCGATTAACGAGGAGTTGTTCGCCCGATGAGTGATGATGGTAGAAGCGTAGCTTGATGTTGGACTCGTCATCGTCGGCGCACGTGCGGTGATTCTTTTTTGAAGGCTTTTCGTCGGAGTTGTGTATTTTCTATTTCCTTATGTCTTTACCATAGCGTTACTCGTAGCCTGGTGGAGGAATTGTCAACGCATGAGACCTCGGGCTTGTTTCTTTTTTATCATTTTTGTTTTTTACGTTTGTGGGGCTTGCCTAACCTTTTATATTATAGAGTGAACTCCACTTTTAACGCACAATTATGCATTTGTGACACATATTACCCCATTTAGTGATATGTGAGTAAGGTATGGTACTGTACCAAGCAAGCAAAACCTTCGTATCATTCCGACACATTGTGTGCTTTCTCCCTTATTCACATGTTATAGCGAGTACTCGATGCCTATTTTATGCATAGCTTGTTTACTGTCGCCAGATATGCCTTTACCTTCCATTCCTAGTATCTTATGTTCTTTGCTTGTCGTTGCCATGTTTAGCGTTGCTTGTCGTAGTATGCATACTTAGGTTGTTGCTCGAGACATGTTATGTCTATCCATGGAAGCTTAATTATGGGTAGTTGTTAACCTGGCTCTAGCTCTCTGATACATTCTTGTTAATTGTTATGCTATGAAATGAAATGTGTTGGTAAGCTATGAAGGCAAAGGTGGGAGGCCATGCATGGTAAAGGCATAGGTGGTCTTGTTCCGAAAATACCATCAAACAAGTATCATCGCTCCCTTCCGAAGCGCTACAGACGGGACGAAATCCGGCAGCTAGTTGCTGGCTCTGAATAACCAGCCCAGTAAGAAGCTAATTCTTCCATAACATAACGGGGCAGGGTTGCGCGCGAGCCGAGTGACAGTAGGTGCACAAGAGTACTTCGCGCCAGCCACAACCTTCTCTTTTTTATAGGTTCTACGGACCGATGCCTCCTGCTTCATCTACCACTTCCGTTAGTTGACCGTTAAATCTCATATGGAAAGACTATTATGTCCTTTGTTGTATAGTATTGAGATTTTGATTAAATTAAAACAACATATTACTGAAAATCGCGTATGCAATCTTCTCACGTATACAATCACTAAAAAATCTACTGTATTAATTAGCTGCGGCAGGTGCTATGATTTTTGCTGGACCGGGTCAAGGATTCATGCTAGATGGTAAACAACATATTCTTAGTAGGAAAACGCTTGAAATCATCCGACCGATCGGCGCGCTCGCGTCGGTCGTTTCCGGAGCGCGCGTCAGCGCTCGCTATTTCCAGCCTTTTCTGCTTTTGCATGCGAGTGGTCCATGCACATGCATGCAAGCCACTGCGCTGTTTTTTTTTTATACAAGTTCCTGGATATATTAATCAAAACAGCAACAGTACATGAAACATCCAGAAACAGCACAGCTGTTCTGCAATTTACAGAAAGGCGCTGTTGTTACTTTGCCAGGTTGTGCACGTGGCCTAATTGTGTGCTGCTAAGTGCTAACTACCGAAATGGTGTGCCCCCTAACTACAGCAATGACTCCGTACCTATACACGGCTAGCCAGCAGCCACCAAGTAGTTCGCTCTTTTTTTTGTTTGCTGCTCGTCGTGGTGTTTGCTGGTTTGCCATGTCGTCGCTCCAGTATGCCGGGGATCGTCTTGATTAAGCTGGCACCTATTCGATTTGAAGACCGAGCCCTCTGAGTCTATAACCATGGCACAATCTGATGCTTCCTGACGGTTGTGAACTATCACAATCTTGAGGCGGACCATGGAGCAGTGGGAATGATCTCAAGGTCGCCAGATCTAGCGCTCGCGGGTCTTCGGGGAGCCGTGTTTTTGGTCGGCGATGCTGAATTGGCGAGTTCGGACCCGCCATGGATAATGGTTTGATGTTACTGATCTATGATGTTGCATAAGTTCGTCTGATATGTTTCGAACGCACACACCAAATGTTGTGAAATCACATGCCATATGTTGCAAGGTTTTATGGACATCCGCATCAATTGTATATTTCCCATTTTTTTATGTTGCATATGGGCATCCAAATTGTAACAAACTCGTATACATTATGTTGCAAAATCAAACGCAAGATGTTGCAAAATTTTCTAACCGTTTTGCAGTTTTGCTACATGTTTGTGTTTTCCCTTGATTTTTCGATGATGTTTATGTGTCTCCAATTTGTAACGAACTCGCACGTCTTTGGCTGCGAAACCTCACGCACTCGTATACATGCAGTTTTGCTACATGTCTGTTGCTTGATGGACTAGCTCAACCAAGGTGGCATATGGTTGGAATTCCACAATCTTCTTGATTAGATAGTTGAGGCCATTCATGAAGCGAGCCATGGATTGCTCCTCGGACTCCTCAATATTGGCTCTCATCATGGAAATTTCCATCTCCTTATAGTACGCATCAACCGATTTCAACCCTTGCTTCAACTCTTGCAACTTCTTGTACAAATCTCTAGTGTAGTGACTTGGCACAAAGCGCTTGTACATTGCTTCTTTCATCTCAACCCAAATGTTGATTGGTTGTTAGTGGTTGTCTAAGCGTGTATCTTGGAGTTGTTCCCACCACAAGAGAGCATAGTCCTCAAACTCCATTGAAGCTAGAGCAACCATCTTGTTGTCGGAATAGCGGCGAACTCGGAAGATCTTGTCAACCTTGAGTGCCCATGAAAGATAGGCTTCCGGGTCACTTGTTCCCTAGAACTTTGGCATGTCAAAACGAAGGTTGTTCAAGTTGTCATCTTCTTCTCGACGGTTTGGAGGTGAGAATGCACGTCCACGTCTCCTTCGATTGAGTCCATCACCATTATGTTGGCTTGACTCACTAGCACTTGATTCGATGTGGTGGTGGTGGTGACGATCATGTCGATGCTCTTGACGGGGACGAGGCTCATGGCGATGATGTTGCTCATGATGTGGAATTGGGTGCTCCTCATGGTTCCCATGGTCACGATTGTGGTGGCGCGGCCTTGGAGGATGGCGGTGTCGACGGCCTTGGTCACCAAAGTCATGCGCACCCGGAACACCGTTGTCATTGGCCAATGGGTCTCGACGATCTTGATGTTGAGGTGGTGGTGATGGTGTTCTTTCACGGCGTCCACCATTTCGGCGATGTTGCTCTTGATGCGCATTGTCATGGTGCGCTCGAGGAGAAGGTGGACGTTCCACTTCATGGCGATGTCGATCATGTTCGTCGTGCCTTGGTATTTCTTGGCGACCTTGTTGCAGTTATTCTTGATGAGGACCATGAAGCGCTTGCCTTGGTTGTGTCGACCTTGATGTGCTTCTTGTATGGCTTGAGCGTGACGAAGAAGAAGATCGACGTTGCGTAAGGTTGTTGAGAGCTTCGGTCATATTCGCCATTTGCGCATTGAAGTTTGCTTCTTGTGCTTGAAGACGACGCTCATAGCGGCCTAGCCCATCACGGACAAGGTGTCGAAGGCCCACGAACTCGTTATGTGTGACATAGCCATTGTCACCTTGAATTTCTCCATTGATATCATCATTTGAGCTTGAGCTTCCATTTGTACTTCCCCTAAACATGATCTCAAGAACAAGTGAAATGTATGGAAATGGAGAACCAAGAGAAACTATATCCAAAGAATAGAGTTGCTTGACGAAAGAGAACCCAGTTCTAACACCCAACACACACACTTATGAGGATAGGAAGGTATACTAGGTGGAAAGCAAATTGAATAAACCATAAACCAAGATATTGTAAAAGCAAGTAGAGAACCACAATGATCACAAAGCAAAACAAGTCAATCTCAAAAGATAGGAATGTAGCACGGAAACACACACACAAGGATAGGTAAATGGGACTCATGCAACCAAGAAGTGAGCTAAAGAACCAAATGATCCTAGCGAAGACTATAAGCTCGTGTTGCACAAGTACAAAGAGAGCCACTAGCTCGATTGCAATTTATTGGTGGGCTACAAGATTTGCACAAAATGCACCACCTACACGATGTTCATCGAGCTTGCGCACTTCCTACAAGAGATATGGCAAGTGGTGTTTCTTTCTCTTTTTTTCTTTTGATTTGGCTCTTTTTTGCTTCTTTACTCTTTTGATTCTTTTCTCTTTTGCACAACCACTTCCTTGATGCCACAACAAGATATATATATCAACTAGCGCACAACTTTTGCTCGGAAACTACACGGTGCAAATGTGCAAAGCCTAAGCAATCATCAAGGGCTAGCCTCAATAGGACATGGTAAACGCAAAGGTAAAGTGTGGCTCACAAATGAATGGCAAGGGGTAAAGATAGGCGATGTTATACCTCTCGTCGACGAACCTTACCCTTTGGTGTCAAAGTCTCGTGCTTGCCCACGAATTTTGGTGGAGTGGATGATGGATCAACCGCAATGGTGACGTAGAGCTTGTCCGTAGCTTCGAAATGAGCCAAAGAACACCAAAAACGGAGTCCGAAATCAAAAGATATGGCTAAAACCGTTTGCAAAATCATTAGTTTCTAGGGGTCGGCCTAGGCCGGGCTGGGACCGGCCTTGGGTTCGCGGAGGCAGGGCTAGGCCGGCCTGGCCGGGCTGGAGGCCGGCCTTGGTACGGAGGCTGGGCTGGTCGAATCTCGAGCCCAAGAACGCGAGATTTGCCAAAAAGACGGAAAAACGGGATAGGAAAACGCAAATCGGTGGCCAAAACGATGGAATTAGGCTATGGGAACGCAAAGGGAGATAGATCAACAAGTTTAGCAACGGATCTATGGATCAAAACCTACCAAAACGCACAAAATTCACAGATCAATCCAAAAGCAATTTGGGGCTATTTTTGGTGGAAATTTTCAATTTCTCAAAATCAAAGAAAAATTTGGGGAATTTGTGGGGGGAAACAAGGTCAAATCCGTGGCAACCTAGAACTCTGATACCATATGATGCGGGTTGGTCCCGATCTTCACGGATTTGGGACGGATTTGCGAAGAACACGAAGAACACAAAGGGGAAAAGGCACAAATCAAGATAACTAGCAAAACAACACGGATGAAATCAACCGGTAACCAATCTCCAAGGGTAGCCCCCGATTCTCAATCTCCAAGCAACTTTACTCTTAGGATTGTTTCCCTAAACGGTCAATCCAACCGATCCAATAGAGTCACCCAAGGATGAAAGATTGGCAAGTAGTCACAACTACAAGAAGAGGTCTTGGAATCCACTAGAGGGATCTTCTCCACAAGGGGAGGCCTTGATTCATCTCCACAAGGGGAGGCCTTGATTCATCTCCAAAGAGGCAACACCATCATGGGTGGTAAGGAGCGTAGCTCAACTCAAGTCTGTTCTTAGTCTGACCCTAGATCTGAGGTAGGAGACTCATATTTATAGTCTAGGACGAAGGGGTAGGTGAAGGAATAAGGTACATGACTTAAAAGTCAAGACAGCACGCAGGCTGGGCGTGCACGCCGGCCTGGCTGGGCTGGAGGCCGGCCTTGGCAGCTGAGGAGGCCGGCGGCTTCGGGTTGGTGGCCGGCCTAGGCCGGGCTCGGGTGGAGCCGGGGCCGGACACGTCGGGAGCAGGGCCGGCCTGGGTCGGCCTGGCCGGGCTGCCAGGCGCCTTCTTCTTCCTCGTCTTCTTCTTCTTCATCTTCTTGTCCATCTTGAGCAGCACTTCCTCGGAGGTCTTCCAGTCCATCATAGCTGAGCACACACAAGGTATCGGCATGAATTAGCAAACCATTCAAGGGAGTGTCAAGATCACACATAGATAAGAGTGAATTCACCTTAGCATGGATGGCTTTGACTCTTGCTCTTTCATTGGACCACTTGGCGTGTCATGTGTAGGACGCACTACATCAGGACGTGAGTAGTGGGCTGCTCTTCCTGTCTACTCCGCTCTGTGGGGAGTTCCCTATGGATCTGCGATGAACTTTGGAGTTCCTCAACGACGGCTTGTTGGTGTCGTTTCCTCTGGCCAAAAGGGCCACTCCGAGCCCGAGTGCCCCTGAAGACACTCGCGATGCTACTGCCTCCGATGGTAGATGATCTTCCTTGATCTCGAATGTTGCGGTGCTCATTAGCTCCGCCCCAAGTGGTGACGTCCCCGGTGGCATTGTCGGCACCAACGTCTTGAGGTCTCTTTAGTTCGTCGTTGAAGAACTTGGACCAGATCGAGTTTCTCTTTTCTATATCCTAAGGTTCCTTTGTGCAAATTTAGAAGACTATTGTATTTTGTATTTACTTTGGGGTCCTCTCTGTAATTGTTACACCGCTTCAATCGATTGAGATTCACTGACTCGGGCTGGCTGACTTTTTGGTGACTTGAGTCATTGACATGTGGGCCCTGCACAGGTGGGTCCAATATGTCAGTGACTCAAAGTCACGTGACTTTGTGCCTTGCAAAGTCAGCCTGTCCAGCTGTTGTGCAACTTGTCAAGTTTAGTGATTGCAAGTATAATTTTGTTGTGATTTTGTGTCTTGCAAAGTCAGTCAATCCAGCTGTTGTGCAACTTATCAAATTTACTGATTGCAAGTATAATTTTGTTGCTTGTATTAATGTTGTGTGTGGCTAAATCTCCATGCAATCTTGGTGATACAGATCACTTGGAAGTTCATGATACATATACAAAGTCTCGACTCATGGTTACGCTTGGGAGACCACCAATGAGGTTTCACAGTCAAGTAGAAAACAATTGCTACTGCCAGTGAAATACACAACACAATAATGCTTGAATCAATGTGTATGGCAAGATGGGATCAGAAGTACAAAGATTCCTTATTAGTCTAACCGGCTTTAGCCTCAATCTCTTCAACCACGTTCATTTCCAAAAGTTCAGAGTCTCCTTGCTCAACCAAATGTTCCCTGTAAATGCCAAAGTTAAGCAACGGCGATGAACTATAAAACTGAGGCCACAAAAGTTAATGCCTTATTTTTGGCTGTTCCAACAATTCAATCCTGGCAGGCTATGCACTTTAGTAGACATCATGTTTGTTTAGTTCTATTTTGTAAATTGGCTAACATTAAAATAGATTGTGCTGAAAGTCGCTTTTACCCCGCCCCAATTTGTGTTGGATTGCTGAACAAGATTGGATGGAAATTTAGCCACACAAAACATTAATACAAGCCACAAATTTATGTTCCGTACCTTAATTTCCCACACAGGCGTGCCAAAGCATCAGCCCCTGTCCGTGATGCAATATCTTCTATTAGCGGAGCATTCGACATATTTACAGTCTCTGCTAGCTTGAACTCACATAGTTCTTTCAAGGAGGATGCATCAGTTAACACAGCTGAATGGCCACCACCTGCAGCAAGTCTCCTCACCTCTCCAACACACCTAGATCACACAAAAGACAACTAAGACATCGCAAAATGTGCTAATGAACTTCAGACTAACAAGAGTAATTATTTCACACACAAAAAAGAGAGCTGGAAGCAAGCGACCTACCAATCTACTGGAGAGGGGTACCAAGCATAAGTAGATTTCTCATTAGCAGCCTGACCATAACTGTTATAGCCCCATCCATATATACGGCCATCTTTCATAGATATAAGTGTGTGGGAATGACCACAAGTAACAAGCCGTACATCTGACGGTATAACCAGGACTGGAATGTTACGAAGTAGCATGTCGGATCCATTAAGAGCGCATGAAAAGAAACCGCTCTGAGGTCCGAGCCCCAGCTGGCCCACATGTCCTCCACCCCAAGCGTAGAGGGCTCCACCTTCAGTTACAGCACAAGAGTGAACCCCACCACAAGACACATCCCTAGTTATTATTCCTTCAAGGGCAACAACTCGCCTTGGTATTAGCTCCTTGTCTCCAGACTGAAGGGAGCGATGTCCAAGCTGCCCCAGGCTTCCCAGTCCCCATGTATATCTGCAAAATCCAAAGGTATTTATAAATAAAAAGAATCATAATCCTGTTAGAAATGGGTCTGCGTGATAAAATGCTGAAGATCAGAAGCTGTTACAACAGATTGACTTCACATGAAGGCTTTGAAAAGAGCATGCTCAAAAAACTGTGACATACTTTAACCATATATATTTTTCCATTATAAGCCAGTAGAAGTTCAGAAATTAGATGGAGTAAAAACATTTTCATGACAAGTTTTCATGTCTCAAATCTATATCATATATCCAAGCATATTAATGGTTCAAGTTTGAAAGGTTTAGCCGCATGGTTGCTTAAACTAGGCCTAGCTTAAACTGTACGTATTTGGAAACGGAAGGATTACATGATAAAATCCAATATAGCAAACAAAGAACTCAGTAAATCAATCGACAGAGTCATGGCATTGTTACTTTCCATATTCTAACAGTAAAGCATATGACACATTCGTTTTGTTTTAAAATGTGGAGAAATACAGCGATTTTATTAGCGAAGCTGGTGCGGGCCAGAATCGATGCCACTCATTATTCACATGGCGCTAAGCTAAAATAAAACCATTGTGCATGTTTCTTCCACAGTTAACCCTATTCCTTAGTCATTGTTAGCCCATCATAGAACAAACTCTTCTATTTTGCCAACTGAAGAAACCACACTGCTTCCACTAACAGCAGAAACAGCATCCTTTGAGATGACTTACACCTCCCCATTTTGGGAAATAGCCGCTGCATGGTACTCTCCACATGATACTCTAACAATCTTCACTACCTCAGGTGCGTCATCAAGGAACCTTGCATAAGCATTTAATACACGAGCTCCCTGCAGTCCCTCAGAAGTACAACCTCTGCCAAGCTGACCATACTCATTGTAGCCTGGTTAGTACAGAAAATAGTACATATCTTGTTAATAGTTAGAAATGAAACAATTTAAAAACTGGGTGCTTCCTGTTGCTTGTTTCATAAAAAAGTATCAGTCACAGTAAGCTATCTTAATAGATTAAGATTTAACTTCTGGTCATTACTGATTGACAAAGCTAGCACCAAACCCCGAAGTTTCTCAGTCAAGTATGTAGGCCGGCAAGTAAAATACGTGAACAGAAGATGGACAAGACTTTTAGCGTGGCACATTACCCCATGCTTGCAGCAGGCCATCCTCTGATAGGGCCACCACATGAACAGCTCCACAAGAAACCTGCCGAATTACCTGTGAACATATGACTGATATTCAGTACCACGACATAACCTCGAAGACATACATTACAAACACACGAATGTGAAACCATATAAATTTGTCAACAGTTGCCATTATTCATTTGGGGTGGTATTAGCCATGCAAAGCTAAACATTATATCACAGTCTGTATATCTAAGATAAAGTACATGAGCAAAACCTTCAATCAGTAGCAAATCAGTGCTACTCCTGGAACGGTGTATAGAAGAACAGCGGAAAGGAATGGCACTAATATGATACATAACTATCCTGCTGGTCAACTTCTTAAGAGGCAACGTTTGGCATGGATCAAATATAGCAACATAACATTTTGATTTGCAACACCCAACATGCTTCTTCAGAAGTGTATACTGTATAAAGCTAGAACACCAAGAGGAGGTGCACCTAGGTTGAGATTGCAAAACCAAGAAAGCAAAAAACACAAGTCTATCTGACTACGGAGCATCTGGTCCATCTGTCATGTGGGGTATGACATATGGACGCAGGAGGTCCATGGCTGCACATGTGGACTACTCCTAAAACGTGAAACAACGAGACAACAAGTGCAGACGGGCTAGCACCCACAACACATCCCCTTGTAAACGCTAGACACGTGAGATACAACACCACATAACCCCTATCGACTAGCAGCAACTTGAGGGAGACAAATCAACAATGACGGCGACCACAACAAAATACATGCCAACAATCCAATAAGTTGAGAACCGTCGATCATGCAACCGTGAGCCTTCTTCTTGGTGCCGCCCTTTTGCTTTTGGTCTTGTTCAAACTCTCCACATTTTCAGATGCAGCCAAATGCCATGATCGATCAGGGCTACAACGAGGTCTTAAACTTGTCAATGAAGACGGCATGGGTCTTGTCATCAATTTTGCATTATCTTCCAAAAGGCCACAAATCCACGCTAGCAGCTCCTGTGTTGTGGTCTCACTGTAGTTTTTAGCCCCATCCTTCTGTTTCTGCTTCTCGATGCGACCACTCCGGCGAGGTGTATTGGCCACGCTAGTCTGCACAACCACCTCCTAAGAAACATGGTCTCACCTAGGAGCCGGAGTAGCAGGGATAGGCGAAGGCACTGGCCAAAAGATCTTGGCCAAGAAGTCGCTGAGCTTGCCATCCTTCATATCCATGCTCAGTCAACCTGAATGCCCTCGGTAGCCGAGGTAACAATACTAAGACACCTGCAACAGTCATATCCTCCTCCATGGGCTCTTGGGTACGCGACATGGGCGCTAAATTTTTCAAAGCCAATTTAGCCAGCAACCTCGGAATAGTTAGCAAATTACCCTTAGGGAGTGGGCGCCAACACACTGACCGCATCATCATCGTCAACCACAGGCACCACAGCCTAGTGGGCTCAAGCGAATAAGCATATAGAGATTCGATTTTCTTGGTTCTATAGTCAGTTGGGTTAGATAATTCCTTGATCTCAAGTTAGTATTTCGCATGTTGGTTTTGGCTTAGTCCCCAAAAAATCCTATCCCCCTAGGTTTGTAACGCAGGCTATACATTGCCTTCGCGTCCCAAGTCTCTTTATTTTCCTGGCAGTAGATTAATCTTAGGTTTTACCATCATCTATATTTCCCTAATTATAAGGTTTATTCGCAGAAATGATGACATGTAAGAATAAAAAAATACTTAGAATAGCATACAAGCATATTAACCTGCTAGGTGGCCAGTGGAAATTCTAATGGATGTTTTATTTGGCAAACTAGGTGAAGTTTTACCAGTCTACCATGATACTGGGCACACGGATAGTTCATGGAGAGTAGGTAACAAAGTATCAGCTCATAAGTATTGTTTAAACCTGTGGTGTTCAGCTTCATATAGGAACTTTGGAAGCAAGGCCATGTGGAGTTTGAATATATACATTCCCATAAGGCATTTATCTAATGCATACATTCCCCATATATTATTGTGCTTACTTTCCAGCCACTTGAAACAATAAGATAAACTAAAAGGAAACATTAATAAGCAGGACAACAAGAAAAAGAAGGCTGTTTGACTACACAAATATTTGGTCTCATGAATCTACTTGAAACATATGACACAAATAATCCAGTGTTACCCGCCAAAAACAAAAACTGATCCAGTTTAATGGAACTTTACCGTGTTTGGTGCAAAAGCACCCCAGAATAGGCGAGGGTAATCTGAGCCCTGAACAGATCATGCAAAAGCTGAGTATTTTTATCACACAAGTTGGTTCTCAATCTGCAAGGACATATTCAGAAGTATAAATATTTAGGTAAACCTGATTTTGTCCCCAAACCCAGAGCCTTTTCGATATTGTGCCATCATTTTCTCGAGGTTCAGCAACAGCAGCTGTACAATGTGCACCACAGGACACTGATTTCACAAACTCAGTCTCCAGTGCATTGACCTTTTTAGGTTCCTTTGCGCTCTCCTCTGTCCCATCTCCCAACTGGCCAAACTCATTTGCACCTGTAAGTTTGAAGTTGAACGTGAATTATTTGCTTCAGCAGAACAAATTCCTGTTTCATCCAACAAATGTATCTAATTTCATTTCCAGTATTGAAGCACGGAAATAAATTGATAAAAAGACCTTATGCACTAACTGAAACTGAGCTTGGCCTATATAAATCTTAGTGTAGAGCTTCTTTTGGAAAAATTATAATCATGTTCACAGATACTTGGTACCTTTTAGTTTTTACTAAATGATAAGCATAACGAGGCTAGATAAAAAAGTCAAACTGAAAAAGGATCAATTAATAACTATCAGAAGAGCAAATAACAAGCCAGTAAATTAAGGAGATAAATACAATAATAAAACTGGTCTTAGAAAGAATGCCTAGGTGGTGTGAATGTGCCAAGTATCCATGAATAGAGAGAATGGTCAGTTCAATACTAACTACTAAGGCAAGTACCTTTACTAGCATGTAACAATGACGGTGACAATCATGTAGAATAATAACTCAACTACGATATTTCAGATCCGAACATGACAGAGATGGCATAACATTAACTGCAACACTTGCATTTGATGGCTATCTAACACTCCTGTTGTAAAAAAGTTGATTAAAAAGGGACCTACCCCAGGTGAAGAGTGATCCGTCAGAAGCGACTGCAGCAGTGTGCTCACGGCCACAAGCAATATCAATCCATTTGAGATTCTCGCCATCCCTAAATTTGAATAGTTTGGGAGGTAGGCTCTTAGGGATCCTCAAGTGGCGCTCCTTGCCCTTCCGTGCAGTCTGGCCACTCTGGTTATACCCCCACATGTATATTGCACTTTTTGTTGGTAAGCCAACAACGCGCAGGTTGCAAAACACATCATCTATATCCATTCCTGTTTGTTTGGGAGTTAGCACACACAGAAAAACATCTTGATCAAATTTAAAGCAGTAAATGAACTGACACTGTGATGCAGAAGAATATATATACATGTTGCTGTTTTTTAGTCTACGGAGTGTTAAAATGGAGCACTTTGGCAAAAAGTGTCCAACTTTGATCATAGTTTCAGTTACCTGGCACATGAAGCGTCTAAATTCACGTCCTCTTTCAGGTGCTCACTTATGAAACAGTTCAATTCATTAATTTACAATCACTAGTTAGGAAGGCACTAGATTACACTATTGACTAGGAAGCTTTTACGGAAGTTCCTCGATAGCATCCATCAAATCAGTAACTGGATGCATGACACTGGTTAGAATGTGTAACCTTTGGCCTAGTTGACAATCAAATGATATCATCTTTCGAAGAGTTTTGAATCCCAATACCACACTGAGCATAAAGAGCAACTTTGAACTACAGATTTAACAACCCATATTTTTATTTTATTTTCGACGGAACCATCCCAAAGCTAAAAGGGTCTCAGCTTGCAGAAAAAATTGAGAACATGGTGACGAAACCAGCCCCCGCCCCGCAGTCTGCCCAACATAAGGCACTTTAGTTCGGGGGATTGAGCAAGAATTAACCCAGATAATCAGGGGAGCGGGGCATGGGGATTGTTCTGAACCCCAAAAAAGTAAACCTGTTCCTACTAATAGTATTACCAGTCCTTCAGGGTAATAGACAACAAAATACATTGGCGGATGCGGAAATGAGAGCGAAATGAACATCAATCCAAGAAAGGTAGGGCGTTCTTACCAACGACAGAAGGAACCGCGTCCAGACGGATCTTCGCTTCGAGGTAGCAGTCGTGCTTCTTGCGTGGACGGGGTGGCCGGCCGGAGGGGGGGGAGGGGAGGGTGGTGGTTCTCGAGTTCTCTAGAATAGATTCTGGATTCCCGAGTTCCGTGGGAGGAAGAAGAAGAAGACCAGAACGGTTTCACAATACGTCACGTGCCCAAACCGTAAGAGGATGAAACTGCTACAGCCACAGGCTAACAGGGTGGTTTTCTCTTTCGTGGGAAGAACGAGGGGGTGAAAAAAAATTGACACCTACGACGATTGGGTAAAGAGCATCTCCTTCTGCAACCCCCTATGGCCCTATGGCAGTATGGCTATAAGGATGACTCCAACGGGGCGACCCAAACGGACGCGTGTTTGGTCCGCGTTTTGTCCGTTTGGGTCGGGGAACGGACGCGCGTTCGGCCCATGTCCGCCCTTTCTGACCAGTGCCCCAACGGGACGATGCATCGAGTCCGCCCGCATGTTTTTTTTAGTTAAACAGGCCATATATGGGCCATTTTCATTCATATATAGGGGGGGTGGGCCGACGCATCGAGTCCGCCCGGCCAGGGTTTTGATCATTTTGATCTTTTTTATCAATCCATACAAAACAAGTACATAGGAAACAAAATAAATTCTACAATCCAAAAAATAATACAATCCAAATGGTTCATCACATAGTTATTACAATCTAAATAATTCAGCAAATAATACAAATTGTTTCACAAATAACAAATTGTTTCATGCATAGTCTTACAAACCAAATAAAAATAAGACCAATAGTTCATCATATGGAACTACTGGTTACCGTAGCGCTGCCAGACATGCTCCACCAAATCATTTTGGAGCTGGTTATGAGACACCATTGATCTCATAGGTCACCTGGGGTGCGAGGCCATTGGCGAGCCTGTTGAACACCGGAGACCGCTGCAGCACGTTGATGTCATTGTGCGAGCCGGCCATTGTGCGAGATCGGGTGGGGAATGGTATGACGTGCGGGCCAGGGGCGGACTAGGGCAGGACACGCTAGCGCTCCGCTCGTGTCCGCGCCCGACGCATCGGTGGCCCAAATTTGGGCCAAGAATGGGTCGCGGCGGAAAAAAAACGGACAGCGGTCCGTTTGCGTCGCCCCGTTGGGTCGTGTTTTTGGCCCCCGCGGACAGGAACGGAGGCCGCGGACTCGATGCGTCGCCCCGTTGGAGTCATCCTAACGGAGTCGAAAAACGGAAACAGACTTCCCGTGGCTCTGGCCGGTCAAAAAAAATTGACTAGCGGTTCTAAACATTTTGTCGGTGGAGCCGGTTCGGGTTTGCCGAACACGCCTGTCACGTACAACCCTTATCATCGGCACAGAGACTAGACAACGTTGTTTGATGGCGTCCACCTATCGATTTTAATTTTCCAGGTTAGCGCTGCAGTTTATCCTACGTGTCCCCAACATTAAATCGACGTCACAGGACCACCCACGTACCGCCCTTTTATCTAACCCATGCGGCAGCTACGTTACCCATTCTGCATGTGTCATCTCCACGCCACTCCCTTTCCCTCCTCATCAGACACCTTCGACGCACTCCTACGTTATGGTCACAACGGCGAGGCCGGTGGCTCTAGCTCATACTGCTGGAAACGAAGCATCCCCGTCGACCAGACGAGGGAGCTCGATGAGCTGCTTGACATCACCGCGCCGCCGGATATTCGGTTGCCGAGAGGTTGAAACCTAAGCTTGGGCGGCGTTCCCATGCGATGTCCCTCACCAGCGACGCCCGCAACGTGACTACCTACAAGCACTAATGTAGCCCAACCCACGGCCTTCACCATTACAAGAACTCTGACATATGACAAGTCGTCATATCCTGAGAACCCATCCCCTGCCCTCTTGGATGGTATATTACTTGAGCATCTATCCCTTTGCATTACTAGGTTTGTCACGACGAGGACAGACGCATGGGAGGATGACAAGAGAGCCAAAGGATCCAAGCCATCCAAGGTGGAAGCATGGAAGAGGAGGAAGAAGCGGGACTTGAAGATGAAAGCCGAAGAACCAATATTGGTTGGGGCGTCGGTTCAACCAACAAATATCGGTTCCAGCGTCAGTTTAGCCAACAGATACTGTTCTACCTGGGAAACTGGCACTAGATAAGCACTTATCAGTTGACGGGTTGGTTGAACCAATATATATCGGTTCCGGGGTCGGTTGGACCGACTTACCAGTCGACAACATGTTGACATGCGTGTCAAAGAGGGTTGAGGCCTTGTATCCCTTCCCGCACTCTTCTAGACTATAAATAGACCCTCACCCTGTTGTGTTCGAAGGTCACGAACACCGGAGGTCGGAGGACCCCCTTTTAGAGATTCGGCGAGGAGCGTGATAACCCACAAGTATAGGGGATCGCGTGTAGCCTTTTCGATAAGTAAGAGTGTCGAACCCAACGAGGAGCTAAAGGTAGGATAAGTATTCTCTCAAGTTCTATCAACCACTGATACAACTATACGCACACTAAACGTTTACTTTATCTAACAAATAATACTAGATTAATAGTACGGGTGTATGAGAGATAGCTTTGAGAGATAATAAATACAATAAAGTAAATGTTAGTGCTGCAGCAATAAAATACACTAAGTAACCATAAACTAACAGTACCATGAGTGTGAAAAGTGGTGGTAATTGTGATGGCTTTGTCCAAAATTAATTAGTGAAGATATCGGGTTCATTGTCTTCGATGCAGTTTTCTATGTGGGAGAGGCTAAATATACATGCACTCCACTAATTAGGATTACAAGTACTATATGATTGGATTGTTAGCAAACATCCGTATATACTAACAATGCATTAAGGTTTCCCCAACCATAGCCTTAAGTTTATGGTCCTCTTACTACCATACGTGTAACTAACCGGTTCGTGTTCTTAGGTTTCTGTCGCTCCGGCAGAACTCCCCCCTTCGTTTACAAATACTACCAACCCCGTGATGTTGATCCATGCGCGCACAGTATAATGGACACCAAAGGACAGTGCCATATCAACATACAACTCTAATGAACCAAAACATTCAACCAAGTAATCAAAAGACAAATAAACTACGCAAACATGACATAGATCATAGGATAATAACTTATAGCATCAAACACCATGTTTACATAGAGCGGTACAGAGGTTTGTGGGAGGATAACCACTGTATACAAGGAGGAGTTGGCGGTGGAGATGGCGGTGAAGACGGCGGAGAGGGCAGCGAGAGGGGCAGGGCAGCGCCGGCGCCGGCGGTGGCGCGGGAAGCTCCTCCCGCGCCGCCGGCAACAAGGGGGAGCGCCGCCCCTTAGCCCTCTTCCTTCATGGCTTCTTGGGAGCCCTCCCCCATGGAGATGAGATCCATGGGGGAGGCAAAAACGTGGCTTTGGTGGCTGGAAATTCGTGGGTATGGGGTGTCCTCCACGAGTTAGGTTTCCTCCCTTTATATACCTTCTCGGATTCCCGTCATCCCATCTAGGGTTTCGGTAAATCGGGCTTATCTCGGCCGTCCGGACTCGGATTGGGCCGAATTTTATGTCCAGATCCATTAGGAGAAAATTCCCTGCAACTTTCACGACTAGACTTTTTCCGTTTGACGTCGTCTTCTGTCCGGTACGTGACAATCTTCAAAAAGAGTTTTCAGACAGATTTCAGGAAAGTCTCAATTCGACTCCAACAAGGTTTCCTCTTGTATTTTTGATAATTCCTACACATCAAAGAGTAAAACAAAAACATTGTGCACTTTTGCAACTATTAATAGGTTAGTCCAAATAAATCATAAACTTAATATAAAAACAAGTGTCAAAGGCATAATATTAACATGAAACAATCAAAAATTATAGATACGTTTTGTACGTATCAGGACGCTAGGAAGATCTAGGCGAGTAAGAGAGTGTTGCAGGAAATAGAACACACAAGCAATTTACCCAGGTTCAGGCCGCTCGGAAGCGTAACATCCTACTCCTGCTTGTCTGGATATATGGTGGTGGTGGTATGCGTTTCCGGGTTACAGTGGTATGTTCCCAGGTAACTGGTGAAGTACGATCTTCCGTTGGTTGGACCGTGACACAAAGTTTTACCCTATGGCAAGTCAAGATGCGAGCGTTTGTTGGCGCAAGCCGATTATGAGGATGCACTGGGTAGTTTTTTCTGTTCAAGGTGGAGTTTGTTGGATTATATTTTGCTGGGAGATATTGTGGATGCAAATTTAAGATATTATATTGCTGCAATTATATGAAGAACACAATTCAGTTTTTTAAAAAAATAAGGGGGAGGTGATTATTAAGGCTGTTGGTAGCCAGCATATACTCTTTGCTCTCCAGAAATTTTTGCTGTTATGCATGTAAAGGTTTTGTTTTGTTCGTGATGAGGATCAGTTGAGGTGGAAGGAGATTTGTTATCTCCTAGACACTACAACTTTAGTATAGTTAAGTTTTCAGTACAATTCAATTGTCTTTGCTCTTTCAAGAGGGGTCTATTGCAGAGTTGATGCTCCATTGCATGTTGAGGAGTTCTTTCAACAGTTGTTCTACATGGACAGATTTTGACCATATCATGGATTTTTCATTAACCATTACAAGACGGCAGTTTTTGGTGTACGAGATGCCATCCGTACCAGATGCTCTTGCATGAGTATTGTTTGCCGAGGTTTGTGCTATCTGTTTTATAGCACGTTCAGATTCCGAAGAAATGTCATGTGCATCAAGATGATGCACTATGGGCTATGCGCTCGCTCAGGCACCACAAGAGATATGAGGACTTATGTCATTTGATTGATAATTGAGCAGTTTCAGGTTTTGAGGTCAGTGGCACAGACTCAGACTTTTATTGGGTTTTATGGGAGACCCAAATTTCGTTTGTCTGCTTTGTTGACAGCTGTGTTGTTTTCTGGACGGTCTACCGTTGATTTTCTCAATATGACTTCATGAGAAGTTTATTAGTCTATGGACGTTTGAAGACACAAGGTTTACTTGTGTTGAATTTAATTGAGAAGTTGATGCTATCTATGACTATTGTAAGGGATTTCGGCTCAAGGTGGAGTGTTGTTTTATTGTGTTCCGAATCTCATGACTTGTTGTAGTATGGATGGAGTCCTACCGGAATAAGGCATCCACCGGCGAAGCTTAGTTAGGGCCTAACTGGGCCATGGCCCGCCCAGTTTTTTTTGCAAAAGAAATAGACTAGTATGCATCGGCCAAACCCATGAGCACAGGGCCTGCAGTTCGCTACAGATCAGGGCCTGCAGTTCGTTTTCCAGTCTCCTTCTCCCACACTCACGACAGAAACCATGGGCGGCCATGGAGATTGGCTGGGTCGGCCGATTTATACAAGAAAGAAAGGGGGAATAGGAGGGAATCGGTGTAGGGCACAGGAAGCAGTGCCGCGACACCGCCCACAACCAGGGAGAGGCTACTGGAGTCACTGGACACGGTCGCATGGGCACGGCCGCTCGGCGCGGCGCAGCGGCCGGACTCTCTGCAGCCGGCAAGAGACGAGTTGCGCCGAATCGGTCCCTACTCTTCTCCAATTTCCCTTCCCAGATACTTCTCTTTCTATTCCCAAATTTGCAGCTAGCAATTTTATGGCAGCGGTGATTTCTAATCGAATTTGTCTTTTAATTCTGCACAATCATTAGCCATGGGAAACGCCACACAGAGAAGAATTGATTTTGTCCTAAAAGGAAAACGAGATGACATTTTTTTTGAGAATAAAAAAACGAGATGACATTGACAATGACATCAAAGTTGAAAAATCAGGGGGCATGGGAAAGGGCCAACGGTCTTTCACACTTGAAGATGAAATCTGAGAAAAAATGCTATTAAACCGCAACTAATAATTTGTGAAAAGAACAAAAATCGCACGTGCTAGTCTGCTAGACTATGAAGATACAGGAGCAAAGCTCCCGACAAAAGCAACGACATTTTTAAAGAAAAATCGATGACCCACCTTTTTTTTTTGCCCAAAAATTGTAGTAATGACTAATGACATGGTGGTCCGCCCATAATTTTTTTCAAACTCCGCACTGAAGGCATGTCTACAACTCTGATTCGTGTCCGCCAAGAAAGAGAGTTGTTTGCCTTCATATATAGTTAGAGGTAGTCATAGAATAGATTGAGAGAGAGTTCCACCAGATTGATAGCACGTAGAGGGTTTGTCCTCTCGTGTATTGTAATACTCCTCCAATTATAGTGATACGCCTTCATATGTACCGTGGTTTTTTCCTGCAAGGGTTTTCCACGTAAAAATATGTGTTCTCGTTCTTTGTTTGATCTACTTTTGCTGCGCTCGTTTTATAACACACACTGTGTGTCGAAATCTACTAACTTAGTGAGAAGAGATTCAAACATATCAGTGACATTACAAAAGAAATTAACAGAAAAAGATTAGTTTTGTAGGGTTCAAACATATCAGTGACATTATAGCCGAGGAATGTCATACTTCGTGAGAAGGAGAAGATCCTGGGAAAAGAACTACATGGCAGTGAAACTAGACATGAGCAAGGCGTACGACCGTGTGGAGTGGTCTTTTATGGAGGGCGCTGTGCATCGGTTGGGTTTTTGTGCACCTTATGTGGAGAATGTGATGAAATGTGTATGCCTGTTTCGTACAAGTTCAGAGTCAATGGTAACATTACTGAGACGGTAATCTCAGGGAGAGGACTACGGCAAGGTGACCCGATCTCGCCATATCTTTTGTTGCTGTGTGGAGAAGGTTTCTCAAGGCTCATTCATGATTCGGGAGAAAGGGGAAGAATATGGGGGATAAAACTCGCAGAAAATGCACCTAGTGTTAACCACCTATTCTTTGCGGATGACTCCCTTCTTCGCTATGGTAGAGAGTGTGGGTGCAATAAACGATATATGAAGAGACCTTAGGACATGTGATAACCGTGACAAATCTTCCATTTTGTTTAGTGCTAACACTTCAAGGAGGAAAAAGGAGGATATCATGAGCATCCTTGGACTACGAGTGGAAGCCCAAGGAGGCAAATATCTTGGCTTGCCTACGTATCTACTCCCTCTGTTCGGAAAAGGATGTCTTAGATATATCTAGATTTAAATGTATGTGGACATGTTTTAGTATACACATACATCCAAATCTAGATATATCCAAGACATCCTTTTCCGAACGAAGGGAGTAGGAAGGAACAGATCAAAGGTGTTCACCTATTTGAACGAGAAAATCCTAAAAAGAATATGGGGTGGAAGGAAAGGTTCCTCTCCAGAGCTGGTAAAGAGACCCTCATAAAAGTTGTTGCACAATCAATCCCGACGTACGCTATGGCATGTTTCGATCTCACTAAAACGCTATGTGATGACATCACACAACTAGTGTGTCGGTTCTGGTGGTCACAACAAGAAGATGAACACCGTGCACTCTGGATGGGGTGGGAGAAGATGATGCGTCCCAAAGAGGAGCGAGGTCTTGGTTTTAGGGATCTATATAAAACTTCAATCTTGCTAGCTGGAGACTGCTACAAGCCCTTGATTCCTTGTGTAACAGAGTGCTAAGAGCAAAATATTTTGCGGACGGGAACCTACTGGATGCAAAACCGAAGGTTGGCGTTAGTTATCTGTGGCGTAGCGCATTGATGTGCTGAAAAAGGGAATTACTTGGAGAATAGGAGATGGAAACAATGTGAAGATCTGGGAGTACCCGTGGGCGCCTAATGGTGATCC
This sequence comes from Poa pratensis, assembly GCA_947311845.1. NCBI lineage: Eukaryota > Viridiplantae > Streptophyta > Magnoliopsida > Poales > Poaceae > Poa > Poa pratensis. The sequence continues at coordinate 22,831,978 of CAMZMU010000045.1, forward strand.
TCGAAGTCGAAGGCCATGTAACCTGCAAGGAAATCAAATTATTACGAGAGTGTGTGAACTTATTGACCCTGTATGGGCACTTGGGATGCAACAGACATTCCTAGAGTCGGATGGAAAGTCATTATGTCAATCCTGATATATGAGCATGAGGAGGATCACATAGCCTGGCCCTATGATGGAAAGGGTCGCTTTACTGTCAAGTCTGCCTACCATGTCCAAGATGACGATACAAAGGATGACAGACAAGCAGGCCCATCGGAAGGGAGTCGAGGAAAAAGCTGGAGGAAAAATATTTGGCGACAGATTTGGAAACTTGACTACCCGGCCAAAGTTCACCATTTTATCTGCGTGCAACACTCTTTTTTTAACTGGTGGACATCTATTCACACGGTGCCCAGAACTGAAGAAAGTGTGGCCATTGGTTCTGCCTGATGAGCTACGGACACAACTGTACCAATGCAACTCGAGCCTGGAGTATGTTCATGAGGTACTGAAATTGCCGTAAGACCAAAAGATGAGATTAGTGCGCTGCTTTGGTGCTGATGGACTGAACGAAACAAGGCGAACCATGGAGAGCGCAGACCATCGCCTGATGAGCTGTGGCGCATGGTGTGTCGCCATGTCGGGGAGTGGTCAGAATTCTGAAAAAGAAACCAATTGAGAAGCAACAAGCGCGGCAGTCCAAGATAAACGTGGACGGAGCTTTCCACGCGGATACCGGAAGAGACCACGCAAGCAGTACTGTTTTTGCAGGTGCTGGAGCGGTGGCTCATGCAGTTGAGGCTGCTGCTACTGAAGCCTAAGCAATACTACAGGCGATCCATTTTGCTGAAGGTCTGGGCATCGGGCGAGCCATGTTCGTCACGGACTGCCATGTTCTACAAAAGGCTGTCACCTCATCGGAGTATGATGCTGCACCTCTGGGAGTCTGGGGCCCTTTTCAGAGAAATCAAGTTCCGCCTGAGTCTGAAACTTCATCGACTCAGGTGTGGTTTATGTAAGTCGTTACTGTAACCAGCCTGCACATGTTTTAGCTGCGCGTGGTGCTGTTGAACCTATAGGCTATAGGCACCTTTTGCTTGAGAGCTATCCTGATGATGTAATCCGGGCTGCAACCAAACATCAAATTAGCACTATGCGAACTCCAAAAATATCTTAACTGGCCAAGACATAGCAGGAGAATTATGTCCAGTGCATACAACTCATTCAACATTTCAGAATTATGATGTCAACACAGCACACATCTCTAAATGCCGCTAAAGGCAGTAAAGATTCAGATTACAATCAGTACACCAATCTCTTAATTCCAGTACAGCAAACAGAAGAAGTCATTTTGTCACTGACGCTGCAACGCTCTTCATCCAGGAAGAGGTAGCTGTTCATCATACGGTAGTCTACTAAGGTTGTGATAGTGTTTACTGATGATCCCTGCAACCTGTTGGAAATGCGCACTGGAGAAGAATGGCCTCAGGTCGACTCTTGGGCCTGCAGTCGACAGAACCATCAGCTCAGGAACAGACAACGAACTAAAGAAGTGGTGTTGCTCAGGCAAGTAAGAATCATAGGCAATGGTGTTACTTGCTCTTACCTTGTTCTTTAGGTCATCCACTTTAACCTCAATGTGGGTGAGGCGTGTGGTTGATCCCGACACGATTTCTTCAAAGTGCAGCGCATCCTTAACCAGGGTGCGCAGAAGGAGCAGAAGCAATTCATTATAATCCTTCTTGTAAGTCATGTATTTTCGGAAATTCTGTGGAGACAACAGAATGATGTTTAAATATAAAGACATTATGCAAGGAAAAACTGCACTAGCTAGCATACTGTGCAAACTAACATAATACTTTTAAGCAGTGTCTAGAAACCAGCAACAGTTCCAGTTCATCTATTCAGAAATTACCTTCTGAAGTGCTTTCTGGACACCAAACTTCTGGGTTGAAATAAACGAGTCAAGCAGCACACGGATGGCCATGTCGACATCTTCCTGAGACACGTAGCTTCTCAAATGCATCTTTGCATGTGCCTCAGACATTCGAATGATTGATTCGATATGCCTTACTGCAATGGGGACTCCTTGACCATGCTGTCAAATAATACAATTACAAACTATACTGCTTACTGGTTTTCAAGGATATCAATTTTCAAATGTTTTAAGCATAAAAAGTATTGTACAAGAGAAAAACAAGTGTTTGGCTTACAGATGATTCACGTCGAAGTTCAGCATAGACATGGCTGATCTTGTCCAGGTCGGCATCATGTATTTTGGGGAATACATTTAACTTGGCATACGTAATATACTTCTTCAACATGTCTTGAGAAAGGATCTGGCAATAGAGGATTTTGTTAAGACATAGGAATTAGAGTAGAAGATTAGCTTCTTACAGTGAAAGTACAAAGATAAATACATCTGGGTCAGCTTGTCTGGCAACAGTAAATGGATCATCTTCCTCGTCAACTGGAACTCTATCTTCAAGATTTGCACCCTTGGGTTGAGATCGGGCATGGCTATCTACGACAAACCTTGCAAGCATTTCATCCGTAAATGGATCAACGATATCCTGCATTGAGATAAGTAATCAATATTGACAGACAACTAAGCACTGGAAATATATTACACAAAGATCTACAAACCTTGACAACACAGAGGACATCAAAACGTGAAATAATCGGATCTGTCAGTTCAACGTTTTGAGTGAATGTCTTCGAAGAATCATACCTGCAAAGTAAGCATGCTGAGATTTGAAATGTTTCTCAACAAGCGTGCCAGATCTAGCATGCAAGTTATTGAAGTTACCTTCCTCCAACTGGGTTCGCTGCAGCAATAACACTGCACCGAGCTTGAAGGGATGTGACAATTCCTGCCTTTGATATGCTGATACTTTGTTGCTCCATGGCTTCATGAATACTCACCCTGGGAAAATAAGGGAAATATTAATTTTTATTACAATTTTACAACATGAAAAGGCTAGTTCATACCTATCTTGATCATTCATCTTATCAAATTCATCAATGAGGCATATGCCTCTATCAGCTAGAACCAGTGCACCTCCCTCAAGTGTCCACTCCCGTGTTACTGGATCCTTGTGAACTGCTGCAGTTAGTCCAACAGCAGAAGCTCCTTTTCCAGTTGTGTATACAGCTCGGTGTCCTGTTTTCTCAACATACCTACAGAACAGCAGTTAGTGGAGGATTATCCTATAAGGAACCAACGAAAAATTTGTTAATGTTGTTCTTACTTGAGAAACTGGGATTTTGCAGTGCCTGGATCACCTAAGAGGAGAACATTAATATCACCTCTTAAGCGATGCTTTCCCTTCACATTCTTTTCTTGCCCCCCAAACATAGCTAGTGCAATGGCAGTCTTGATATCTTCATGACCGTAAATGGATGGTGCAATTGATTTGACAATCTATAAACCCGAAGTTCTGGCGTTAAATAAGGCTGGATATAAACCATGTCTACTACAAGAGATTGAAGGATTCAGTGACAAACCCTTTCACTGATGCGTGGATCCTTTGACAACTTCTCAATCTCTGCCTTGTCCTCATCTGTTAATTTGTATGCAGAGAACAGATCCTGCTTCTTTGCCACATAGTTTGCCTCCACTACTGTGGCAAAAACTGGGAAACCATTCTTTGTATTTAAAGACAAGTCAAAATTGTTTGTGTATATCCCTGTAACCTCCTGAAAATGGATAAGCAGTAAAAATAAGTGTTATTTCTACTTGTAAGTTGTAACATACAAGAACAGATAAAAGGAGTGTGGTGAGCAATTACAATTTCCTCTCCTGGACGAGCACAGTCAATCAGATCATTCAGAAGTATTACTTCCTTGTATCTGGGAAGCCTACCAGCAGGAACAATTCCTGGGCTTTCCTGGAGAGTGAGTTTCTGGTAGTTCCTGTATATAGTCTTTAAGGGAAAGTAGTTCAATCATTAAATGGACCAAAAAGCATACTCATGCAGAAAGACCATTATATCATGCACCACACAACATGAAAAGAAACATTGAAGTTTTACTGTTTAAAGCCACTTACTTGCTCAATATTGACGGTAAATGGTCCTTTGGATTGACATTCAGGGCAAGATCCAACCCTCACTTCAGTGTACGAGTTTTGGAAGAAAGGACCCAGGATAGTTCCACATTTGCTGCAATCATACTTGACCTGCTGCAGCTGAGGGAACACGCCTGATCGTCGAGTAACAACACCCCCAATCCGGATCATTGTGTTGAGATGAATCTGCCTGAACAACGAGTAGGACATAAGGACATGATTTAATTTGAGTTCCAAGGGATAACATGATAAGGAAAAATACCTGATATTGCGTATTTGATCATAGACAGGAAGGTTGGTTATTCGGACATAAATTTTTTGATGGATGTTTCTATAATTCTTGTGGAGATCAAAAACAACATTTTTGCCAACTTCCTCCATAACTTCTAGCACTGATTGAGGTGCATCAGCCAACCAGATGGCAATGTTTGGGTGTATATAAATAAATTGCTTGTAGTCTATCTCTAGACTGCACTTATTAGCTGCAAAATATGCAAGTAAAGGTTATAAGCACACAATTATTATAAACCACTATAGTGCAGACCTCATTCAAACTCTCCTTGATCATTCTTAGGGAGGTAGATAAGAAACAGTACCTAAAACCATCTCATTAATTAGCCGGACGTACTCAAACTCTCCTTGATCATTCTTAGGGTTTACATAAGTAAGAAGAAATTCTTTAAATTTCTTTGCAATGAACCGCCTGACTTCATCTCTTGTGACCCACTCTCTGAGTGTTCCTTGAACACGATACATGTTCATCTCATCTTCTTCATCAAATTCATCCTGCAGAGAATATAATCATTTGTAAACTGGACAACTATCTATGGCCTAAAAACCATGAACTGCTCCACTCAATTAAAATGCATATTCCTAAAATTTGATTAAAACATCGAGATATGGAAAAAATGAATTGCAAATGCTAAGCAACAGCATAAGTTAATTTTCTTTCAAATGTAAATACCTCATATCCATCATCATCAGTCTGATCAGTCATAGGCACATCACCACCAGAATACATTCCTGGCTGAGATCTTCCAGGTGAACTAGGTGTGGCACCATCACCATCATCATCACTTCTTGGTGTTCTTGGCCCACTTGGCGGTCTAAAATTGGCCCTGTGCCTTTTAGGGCGCCTGAAGTTCATATCTTCATCTGTATCTGTGATATCAAAGAAATGAAGTTATGATAACTGGAATCTAAGCATTTGCTTTTTTATGTTATGCATCAAGGATATACACTGCTAAGGAAAACTCATAACCGTTCATAGGAGGATGATACAACTAATCCTCAAGCAACCAACTGGTGCAATTCTAATCAACCTGCGTTCAGTACGTTGAAATCACCAACAACACGTTTAATTATAAGAAATACCGGAAAATACCTAGTATGAATGTATGATTAGTCATCCTAATCTTTGAAGATCGTTACAGCAATTGATGAATGGAAAGAGTCAGATAACACATGATTTTAGAGTATGATACTAGATGTTGAAAATTTAAGAAAAAACAGAATTGCTATCTGGCCCTGCCACGTCATTTTTTATCAAACTTGAAACAACATAAAAATATATTCTCATTCCAAAAGAACAACAAAGAGAACATTTCACCACAACTAACAATGAGAAAAATCTCAAATGCCCAAGCGGCAAATCAAACAACAGGACTACAGGTACAGAGGCAACAATGTTAGGTTTGTCCTCATACTCCATGGAAAATAAGGACTTCGTGTGATGCAATTACCCTGATCATGAAGCATACGAGGCAATTTCCGATCAGCTGTTGCACCAGTTCTCACATCCCTTGCATGAAGTTCTGCTTCGGCAGCCCTTCGATCAGCCATGATCTCATCCAGGTTCCTCTCATCTTCTATCGAGTCATCTAACCCAACCGACTCATACTGATCCTGCTCATCCATCCTTCGGTAATCACTGCAAAATGACAAAAGAGGAATAGCATGAACTTTACGATGTAGTAAATGTTTGTGGTAGTTTGTGCTATGGCTTATTTTCATGAACACACCAAAATTGCAATCCGTTTATAGTTAGCTGAAATATTTTAAAAGCAAATAGTGAAATGTAGAGAATGAATTACCCAGTTACTAAAATAGCAAAAAGTCCAGAAAGTAGAAACTATATTAGCAAAACTGACCAACAATGCAACGAAACAGTTACTTTGCTACCTGTTCAGTACTGAAGAATAGTATGCATTTGGACAGCAAGCATCTGATCAAGACATGTTTTTCAAATAACGAACTCGTCAAAGAGGACTGGACACACCAGACACCAGTTACAAATCCACATAAGCGGCTAAAGTTGGTAAATAAAATGTAACACATCAAAATAACGAGCATGAACAATGGGCTATACTATTTAATTGATTTGGGAAAAAAAGTCAGAAGACATTTCACTACAATAGTGTGCTTGCTCAACAGTTCCACTGCAAAAAAATACATTATAAAGTTCAAGGAGCTAACAAAGCAACAATGATGACACAAACGGCACAATCCAGTGAAGTATTTAACTATTCCCTTATATCCATGTGTCACAATCTGCCTATTCCAGGAGTAAATCTAAGCCGGAAACCCTACATTCCTGAAGGCCAAAACTTGCAGAGTTATCTACTCTGCAACCAATTTATCAGATCTAACGAACTAAAGCTGTCTACTACTAGAAACTTGTGAACGCTGCGTTAAATCATCAGATCCCGAAAATCTCTGGCTCGGACATGTCAAGCTTACTTGAGGTAGTCATCGTTGAACAGGTCTTCGCCGTCCTCTTCCTCCTCGTCGGCGACGACAGCAGCACCATCGTCGTCGGGAAGAACGTTGGGGTCGACCTCTGCCTCGCCATCATCGTCCGAGTAGGAGGACGGGTCAGTGGCACCTCGGCTTGTGGTGGTGTTGGGTGGCAGCCGGTCGGTGCTGAACCCCGGGGAGCCCGGCGTCGACGGCGCGTTGTTCTCCGAGTCATCCTGGCAAAACAAATCAACCGACGAAAAACGTTAGATCCAGAGGCGGTGGCGGAAGCATGGCTCCTGGAGAGGCGAGAAAGGGATGGAGATCGCTTGCTCACCATGCGCGCCGGTCCAGAAGGTTCGCAGGGAGCAGACGTGTGGTGGTGGCTAGGGTTGCGGCGGGAAGTGGAATTGTGGGGAGACGCTGGTGATAATAGGGAGGTGAGCGCTGGGAGTCTGGGAGTGGCGGGAAAGTTGGCGCCAATTTTTTTTTTTTTTTTGACAACTTAAAATATATTCCATTAGAAATCAAGTACAAGATACAGATAGAAATGTGCAAAGCTGCACATTTTGGGTGCTTATAGCAGCAATAACAGGACATTGATCTACAGGATGATTATTACATGTGAGTTTTGTGCTTTGAAAGCTTCTTGCGCCAACTTGTGAGCAACATAGTTATTATCTCTTTTGATCTTGAAAATTTTGGCTTTAGTGCTTTGAGAAAACTCAAGAAATTTCTGAATATTAGGCCTTATAATCCAATGTCCTGGATGATTAGATGGATCCTCCTTCTTCAACGCCTGAGCCAGAATTAAGTTATCAGTGAGAAATTTTGGCTCTTGCACTTTCAAACATCTTCCTAAGTGGGAGGCAACTTCCATAGCTTGAGCTTCTGCTTGTAGTGCAGAATTTGCATGAGATACTGCTTGGATATAAATTGCTTTATGATCATCTTTATTCCATTCAAAATAGATACCTATGCCTGCCTTTTCTTTAAGATCAGATCCTTTGCAAAGAGTAAGATTGTTCCCGGAAAGTTGGCGCCAATGAGTAACCGTTCCCGCGCAGAAGCAAACCCGTGTTGGTGGAGCAGTGGGTTGGGCCGCTTGCCGCTTCGGCCTGGGTTTGGACTTTTCGTTTTAGGGAGCTGATTTTATGGGCATGTTCAGTTCGGATCTACTAGTTCTAGAGCCTTTTAATGGGGAGATGATGTACGTCGCCACAAGCGGCGCTTCGCGCTAGTGCCGCCTAAGAGCGCTGGATAATGGGCCCGCCCGTCTTCCTTTTTCCCCTTTTCTTTTATGTTTTTAATTATTATTATTTTGCTTGTTTATTTATTTTTTTGTACGTTTTACTTTCTTTTCTTTTATTTCAGTTTTCTGATGTTTTAAATGTTCAGATTTGAAAAATGTTTCAAACATTGTTTATATTTGAAAAGTGTTCTAAATTAAAAATGTTTAGATTTGAAAATTGTTCAAATTCTAAAATGGTTCACACTCCAAAATTATTCAAATTTAAAAATTGTTCACACACAAAAATTGTTTAAATTTGAAAAAAAAATCAAGTTCAAAAATTGTTCGAATTTTAAATTGTTTGGACTTGAAAATGTTCAAATACGAAATTTGTTCACTTTCAAATATTGTTCTAATTCGAAAGTGTTCACATTCGAATACTGTTCAAATTTCAAATTTTTATGTTCAAAAATTGTTGAGATTTAAAATATTCATATTTGAAACTATTCAAATTGGAAAACTTACATTCAAAAAATTGTACAACATTTTTCAAAATCACAAGAGGTGAAAGTACAAGATAAAAGTTTCAAAAAAAAAGTACAAGATAAAAGAAAAAGGAAAAAAGAAAACAGAAAATAAACAAATAAGAAGAAAAAAAGGAGAAAAAAGTAATTTGGCTGAAATGGGCCGGCCCATCATCCAAATGCTTCAATCGCCGCAACCATTTCGCACCGCTAACGTGAGATCTAAAGAGGTAAACCGGGAGACCTCAAGGAGCCTCCTCCTGCGTTTGGATTTCTGACCGTCGGATGGGGAAGTCACCGCGCGATCTGGGTCGTTCGTTCTCTGGCTTACAATTTGACTGATGTAATTTTTCGCTGACACTGGGGCCAAAAACCGTTGGGCCCTTTCCGCAGAGGCACAGCGTGTGGAGTCCTCGGTGTGCTTCGCAGCGTGCGGTTGCCCGCAACGGGGTAGCATCGACTTTTCCTCTTCGCAAGTGGACCGACCGTGCTGCCGTCTCCCCCGCTGTCGACTTCTTCATGGCCGCCGGGTACGCCTCTACAGTCATGGCCGCCCTATTCCTGGCCTCGATTGGGGGAGAGCAGCTCGCACGCCTCATTTCCCTGCTTCGCCGCTCTCTCGCCCCCTCGGTTTCGCCTCCTGCTCTCCTCTCACCTGTTGTTTCGTGCCCGAGCTCCAGTTTCAGATCCGCCGCCGCCTTGACGATCTCCGGCCAAATCTGGAGCTATGCAGGCATGGAGCTGTGGTTTAGGTTAAGGTGCGGCTCTGATTTTCTTTGCCTTTTTTCGTTCCTATCGCACGTTCTGTCCGGTTCGTTGGCATTTTCTGCTTCTTAGATGTTGTTCCTGGTTCGTCGCTGCTTCGCCGCCGACTTCCCTCGATCTACAAGTAAGCTATGCTCTCCTCCAGTGCGGAAATCGGCAGAGGACCACGGCCGCTGCTGCACCGGACTTCGAGATGAGATGAGCCGCTTCAGATCTAAGACAGGTCATGGCGTCTGCCTCCTCCTCTCCCGCTGCATCGGACAGGTGCTGTACAAAGAAGGGCAGACCGCTGGCGCTGCAGCGGCGCGACGGACACGCCGTTGCTGCTCTCCGACCCACTGTTCACCGGGGACGCAGCACCGTCCACCAACGGCCAGGTTCCACCCTCTCTCTCCCTCTGGATCCCCTTCTTTGTACAGCAGATCGCCAAATTATCAAGGCCTCTCCTCACGATTTAATTTTTGCTTGCTTTGCAGCACGTTGTGTCAATTCTCGGACCGCAGAGTCGTTCAGGCTGCCGCCGCCTTACTCGCGCTCAGCGTGCGGGCCTCCGCATCCCGTCGTCTTGGCCCGCAAAGGAGGAGGCGCTCGGGGAATCTGCTCCGATTCGTCGGGTAGGTCGACGGCCAGCACCAAAGTGACTGGCCTCCACCGCGTCTTCACCCATAGCAGCGCAAACATTGTTTTTGCAGGTGAGATTCTTTACATTTCTTTTCTTTTCCTCCTCTTCTTTCTCACAACGCCACTGCGGGAACCCCTCCCTTTTTGATTTAATCCCCACAATCTTATATCTTTATTTGTCCAGCTTACTTATGCGTGCAAGGTGTTCGATGGAAGGCAACTGGGCTGCAGGGGAACATTAATCTACGTAATATTCATTCTACTCAATAGCTTCTTTTCTGAAATTTAGCTACAGCCAGCATATTATATTACGTTTCTCAGTTTTGTGGCTTGCATATAAAATATATTGCTTATCTAAGTTATGCGAATTGATCGTGCAAGCTATTATTTCTAAATATAGCTAAAAGTGATTCGTGGGGAAATATAACTGTGCTAGAATATTTGAGACACACGTCAGCTAATAATTATTTGATTTAGAATCCACGTTGCTGTAAGGTTTGTACAGATTCAGCCTTTGTATGGTATCATTCTCAGTGTTGTGAATTTTGTACAGATATACCCAAGAGACAGAAGAGGTCACCAAAGCGGGGAGAGGAGCTGCCGATTCGCCACGCGTTTACTGCTGGAGAAGGCACATGAGGGCATGCTGAAGTAAGTGTTGGTGTTCCGGCCATGAGTGTTGAGTGGTCGACGATAAGGCGTCTCGCAGTATCCTCTTTAGCCATAGTAATCATTCCAATTTCGCTCAAATTTGTCTACTCGGTTTCTCCTACTACTACTCGCCTGAAATATCTATGGAAGTTAATGGTTTATGCACATCTTTATTTCTAGCCAGTTCAGAGTCATTATTATCATCAAACCACTGAATGTAATTTGTTCAGTGGAATGCATGCATATATTATTTAGACTAACATAAAAACACCAATTAGTTCTAATATTATGGGAATATAAACAAGGAATCATGCCATTTCTGAATATTTAGTCGATTCCCAGTTTCAGGCAATATTGCATCCCATCATTGATGTGTTCTGGTCTCTCCCCATGTTTCGCGACATTGGGGATAAACATTTTGGCATGATCATTTGATTGCAAGACAACATGCAGTGTTGTCCGCGCCTACTGGTTTGCCTCTTCACATGAATGGAATTGGTGATATGGATGAGCTGCTCATTTCTTTTATAGGTAAGCTAGTCCATTCAGAAGTCCTAAACTGAATACTACTCACGCTGCTGTTGTGCCTCTCTCCTCGAGGCCAAGGTAAAAGCGGAGGAAGAGTGTTCCTATTTGATTTAGCCCCTAAAGCTGTTTGATGAAAATCCTGCCTATATAATGTATGTAATATTTATGCTCCACCTAGCTGTTTGCAAGTTTGTAGTTTTCCTATTTGTAGGCTAAGTGTTTTAACAAATCTGAACATGGTTGTGTTTTTATGGATGAACCATTGATGTCATTACAGAAGCTTTCCCATGCAAAAAGGAGGATTGTTTGCTGTGCCTCGAAGAGGTTCCGAACATGCTTGGCAGAACTATCTTGACAAGGTCGACGACATGCCAGCATTGGCAACGTAAGAATTTTTTATATATTTCTTCCATGCATTCACAACTTGAACTCAGCTCCGATGGTACAATACTTAAGATTGTTTGGTGGATTTTGGATTCATGATTGATTGATGCGTGTTTCCTGCAATATGTTTATGTTTTCTTGGGACTTTCAGTGAAGGCAATTTTATTGTGCCAGCACAAACACTACATCAGGACTTATCTATATGGTCCTGATTTTCTAGGATTTTCTTTTTTGTTTCAAGTTAGCTTTTCTGAAAATTGATCCAACAAAGATGATGCACGAGGAGCAGCTCTACTTTGGTCATATATGTACTTCCTTACACTGAACCATTTGTCATATTTTATCTTTGTTTGTCCACTGGTAACCTGACAAATGGAAGCCAAGCTTATGTTGTCTTGATGGTTAATTAATGGATTGTAGTCAAGAACTTCAACCTAATATATCATAATTTCTATATATCTTTTGGTTCCCTTCCTATGAAAGTAAACACAATTCCACTAAAAATAATAGTGCATGTTGGTTGTTTGCTGTTTCTTTGCTAATGTAAACATACTGATAGAAGGTTGAATACTTGAATGAGTAACTACATTGACCAGTTGATCTCCTTTACTTTCTGTGATTGCCGTAGGATTTATTTTCTTTCTATTTTGTGATGTATGAAGGGGAGCCTTGGCGCAGCGGTAAAAGCTGTTGCCTTGTGACCATGAGGTCACGGGTTCAAGTCCTGGAAACAGCCTCTTGCAGAAATGCAGGGAAAGGCTGCGTACTAAAGACCCAAAGTGGTCGGACCCTTCCCCGGACCCTGCGCAAGCGGGAGCTACTGCACCGGGGCTGCCCTATTTTGTGATGTATGACCTTTGTATTTAATCTCATTTACTCTGTGCAGTTTTTGTTAAAACTATGTACCCTCTGTACACATCTGCCGAGAGGGTGTACATGCCCTCATTGACCACCACACATAAACCATACATTTTGCATATTTCGTCTTAATATATCTTGGATGGCTACACTTATGTTATGTGCTTGGCTATTCGATAATCAATGTATATCTTGGATGGCTACACTTATGTTATGTCGTAATGCTTCGCTTTGTTAGTTGTGTTGAAAACATCCTTTTTATTAATCTACTTTTATTTTTAATATCTCAAATAGTCTTAAGTGGGACATAAAGCTCACTTTTTCATAGTTACAGTTAAGGTCAATGCATACCGTAACATTTCAGTATTTACCCCTAATAGTTTCCAAGGTTAATATAAACATATGTTTTCTTATCATGCAGCAGGTTATTTTCACAACAGTATTGGAAGAATGAGATGCCTAGGATTAAAGAAAATAAAAAGCAGAACAACAAGGTATATATTTGCTGAGATGCTCTCTTCTTACTTTACTTCCTTGGGGCCTTCTACAATGATGACATTGTTGTTTAGAAGCAGTTCTCTCTTCCTTATATCAATGGTACTCATTTTTACTCAAAACAGTGGGATCATTCATGGTTTATTTCTTAGTTACAGTAGATTTATCTATTTTGTTGTCCTAAAAAAGCAGTTTGTTCAGACATAAATAGCACCATGTGATGATTCCCATTAGTCCTTACTAATTAGCACACCTCTATTTTATCTCCCCCTTCTGCTTATTTGATGTCAAACAACTAACCTTTCTTGGCTTGATATTGTTGGCATATTTATCCATTAATTTCATATTTTTATCAGCATATTTGTAAAGCGTCGTATTTCCTATAGGTATAGCCGTATGCATATGTCTAGCCTGATGTTCCTTTAAAGGTTATCATACTCTTGGTGATACTATAGCTACTGTGTAAGCATTTGTTTGTTTTCCGCATATGTCATTTTTGTCCTATTTTCATTTCGCTCCCCGCATATTAGCCATGTATTTGTGTTCCCACCCAACATCTTTCCGTTGGGCGGTGTTTCCTTGCTACGGTGTTTTTTTCCATGTCGTGAGTTGCTTATTTAGTTTCTAGCCAAACTTAAGAAGTAGGTAAAAGAACGAAAACATTTTACCTTTAAATTTACACTGCAATTAGGTGTGAAGATGCTATATTCCTGGGTGACGTAGGGTGGGCGTTGATCCTCACGCGATCTTCAGTTTTCACCTTTACCTTGCATACTTAAATTTACATTCGTTATCAATTGATTTTTCTAAAGTGAAGTTAATTGTTGCATATCACCTACCTTATGTACATAGACCAGCTGGTCACAATAAATTTATCACCTTTCTAAAGCTTGATGGTATTATTAGCCTTCTTTCTTATGTGATAACACTGTCACGGTTAGAACCCTACGTTGAATACATATCACGTATGACTGTCACTGTGGAACAAGGTTACACCCATTGTTACGATGTTAGCCCTGATACAGTTTACTTTACGTTGTTGCAGGCATTCAGATCGAAAAAGAGGAGCCATAAGGTGCAGAAACGAGATCAGTCACGGTTGGGATACAACTCAAATATGTGGAAATCAGTCCTAATGGAGAGAGTGCTTCTTCTTTGAGTTTTATTTGCTCGCCTGTCATAGGTATGAACTCATCTCCTTAACCCCATGTCTACCTTACCGTTGGATGGAACAATGTTACAAGGAGCAGCTTGATGCATCCCTGTTTGTATGATGCTGCCCCTGAATCCCTGATACAGTTTACTCTATGCAGTTGCAAATAATATCCATGTGTTAAAGCAATTGTGCATAATTGTCGATAGGACCTGAGTGTTCAACAATGGTATCGGTAGTATAGTCAATCAAACCTTGATAATGGTATCAGTTGGTGTTCTTTTACCCACTAATGTTCAGTTTGCTAATGGGTAGCTTTCGTATAGTCCTACTGTATACCCACTTTCCCTGGCCTGTTACTATTTATTTTATGCATCCCTGGCCTGTATGACATGGCCCTAGGAATAGAATCTTCCTTTAGAGTGGAGATTATCGGTCAGTACTATCTAAATCCACATGGAACTATACCTACCTATGCCACTGGTCTTTGTTACTAGGTATATTGATCTCTGAATATTTGAACATTAGCAGCTATGCGGTATAGTTTAGTTGCACGGCAAAAATATCTTTGCTGTGGATTAGTCTTCACGAGTTTTTCATCTGTTCCAGTTGTGTTTATCTGTCCCCGGAGGTCACTAGACGAACATGCTTTGTAGATGCTGTCTAGATAGACTTTGTCTCTAACTTCCAGGATTCCATGTATTTAAGCCAGCGAGCTATATTAGTGCTGACAAATGATTTAGCCAAGTAAATAAACAGTCATACCTACTGATGTTAGAGAGGACGTCGGCTCTCATTCTAAAGTTAGTCCTGTTGGTTCGGTTCAGGAAGTCAATCTATTTTACCCTCCTTAAGTTCTAAATGCAATCATGTGCCCAATTTCCCCAAACAAAGGCTGCTTTTAAAGAAGGGTTCTCTGATTGTGTTTCCGAGAAATATAAGTCAGTCTGCTGATCTGTGCAATGTCACACGTTTGATTAATCTTGAATCTTGCTGGTGTCCTGAAAGCCGGTGTAATGACAGGTTACATATGGGAGATGTGGTGTACATTCCTGGATTTGAAGTCAATGTTCTAAATTTTGTAATGACAGGATCACATATAATATATCTTATACTTAAAAGTAAATGTTGCTTAGAATTTTGTGCAGATTCAGACTTTTGTCTGATGGAAACTGTGGCCAGATTCGCTGATCCTCACCAGTCCACTGCCCTTCTCCCGTCACCACCATCTACAACATGGAAAATAGGTCCGTCTCCCTCTGCCTCTCTCACTGCGGTGTGTGCATGTCTCTGTTCTCTGATCCTCTTATTTCCTTAGTAACTTGGGTGAGGAGTACTGTCACGGCTTGGGAAGTAAACGGATGAAGCGATGCCGCTACTACTGACTGCTCACCTGTGCAGAAGACTTCCATGGCGGCTTCATGTGGTTCCAGGAACAACCCGACCTCCTAAATTTGGTGATCAACTGGTGAGCTTTCTCTATGACACAAATTGTTCACACGTGATGCATCCATTGGTAACTGATTCTGCCATAAGGTGTTTCTGTATTTTCGCACCTCTAATGTAATCTGTGGCTAAATATTTTTGTTTTTACAAAAGATATATCTTACTGTTGCTTCTTGCATAGGTTATTTTGGTTTGTGCGAGATGTATGATCAAAGATTTTGATCTAATCACTTATATTACTAGCAATTCTTACTGAAAATAGGGTAACCATTTTTTTCTAGCAATGTTAGCAGTTCTGATAACTTCATATACAGGGTACCATTAGTTGTTTTCTGAATTTTCAAATTTGTGGCTAACAATTGTTATGTTTTTGAAAGATATATCTTACTGTTGCTTCTTTCGTTGGTTAGTTTGGTTTGTGCTAGATGTATGACCAATTTTTTTGATCTAATGAATTATATTACTTATGAAAAGAATTACAAAAATAAAATTATTAAAAGGAAAATAGGTTAACCATTTTTTCTAGCAATGTTAGCAGTTCTGATAACTTCATATACAGGGTACCATTAGTTGGGTGTCTAGAACATATTCCACTTTTGCTAGGATTTTGATCTAATAATTACATTCTGTAAGATACTTTAAAATAAATAAAAGGCGAGTTCTTAATGGAAATAAATTTAGCATTTTCTTGAAGGAAGAAATGATGAGATGTTGAAATTATTTCTCTTACAGTACTCACCAATTTTGCTACCCTCCATTCTGGACGTCCTGCTAGCTCATATTCTTCTCTGAGTTTGTTTTCTGGCGAGCTATGACTGGAGGCTAATGGTGTGGATTTCATGGTGGTTAGTCAGAACCTCACACCCCATAGGGTGGATATTCTTGCCCAGAGCACGGTGTCAACAATGGCGATCGTTGTCTCTGCACCATTCTTAGGTAAACCAGGTTTCCCAAGGCTGATGTGGTCCCTACTTTTATTAATTTAAATTTCACAAATCTGTTTCCCTGACATCTAAGGTAGGAGATTTGTTGAATATCATTCATATGGAGAATCGTTTATCCATTTATCATTGCATCCAAGAATTAGCTATCTGGTTCTTGTTGTAAATTGATGTGAATTCCTAGGTTTGCATTTTCACACAATATTAGTTTTAGAATGTTGGCACCTGATTTGTAAAGCATCAACCATTGACTAAATCATAGACTGCCCATAGAAAACTAGAGTGCTTGCGCATGCAGATAATAGTTTGAAAAAACTCTCGAAATAATTTGGTTTTAGAATGTCACAGCCATAAATCCTAGTTTTATTCCATGTCTATTTACTACTCTGTTTATGTGCATGTTTTATTAGTTTAATACTACAAGTTTGATTGCATCAAATATTAATGGGTGGTGAACTCTTGATATCTTGAATACATTTATTTGTGGTTGTGTATGATTACTCTTTAGGTGTTCTGTGTCCCTCCTTGGTATTAATGTGACCTGGTATCCTACATATTTACAGCGCCATCGAAGATGTTAAGAATACATTCCTTCAAAGGGCTCTGTTACAAGATTAGCTTTCTTGGGATGGATCGGGAGATGTAAATAATTGAAAGATAGGTTTATTTTCTCAGCATTGTGTTTACTCAACCTGCTTATTTCCTGGGGATTTCTTAACTGTCGCATCGGTCATCATCTACGACGGTTTCAACATATAAGGCGTATGTTCTTTCTTGCCTGAAACTAGCTCGCATTATCAGTTTGTCCACGGTATCCGCAAACTCCTTTGCTGAACCATGTTCTATGAAAAATGTTTCTAGGTGCAGACAGACATCTCTGCGGACCGTTGGACAGAGAAAGAAGCAACCTAAACCAGGATTAGGCATGAAATCAGGAACAGACATTGCAATTCTTTTTATGTTCAGATTTTGAATAATGGTGCATATTTCAGTAAGGAATAGATAGTCAACCAAGTGTGGCTTCTGAGTAAGCAGTTGACCTATGGTTGTGATATTGAGTAGACAGTTAGCTTATGCCTTTTGTTATTGGTTTTCTCTATCATTGAGGTAGCGGCCTAAATTATACTTTGCTTTTCTAGGAGTGCCCTTTCGTAGTTTCCCTTGAAAAGCAATTTCTATGTTGTTTGTGTATACTTTATGAGATAGTGTTGCGCCTTTTCGTAGTTTCCCTTGAACTAAGTGTCCATTGTGACGATGCTCCTAAGGTGGATGCTACTTCTACTATTATGTCAGTGCTCGATGTATATAGCTACCTTCTGGATCGTATTGATACCAGTTATTTAGTTAATAACGTGGTTGGACTCTTGGTTCACTAGGATTATTCAGTTAACCGTAGACATGGAATTATGCTTGCCAAATGCAATGTTTTTAGGTCTTCAGTTCTCCTTTCGTGCTGTCATTTTTTGGAAAAAGAATTCTACTTTGCTTCTTCAGATATACAGGAGAAGAACAACAACCCTTTTGACTCGAATTTTCTTGAGGATCTCTGGTTTGTTGGCATACCAACCTATGGCATAGATTAATATCGATGAGTGTCATAAAATGTAAGATGTGTCAATAATAATAATGTTTTGCACTTGCCCATCCGTTAACAATGTGTAAGGCGTGTAATAGTTTGTGGATGTTGTAATAAAATAATTATCTATCATAAAGACCTATATATTCGGAAGACTCTCATGGCTGTAAACTTTATGTATGAATGTTGTGCTTTTGCTCTAACATTATACTTATCACTACTATGTATAGTAATTTTTTGCTGCCATGTCATATTAAGAATGTTTATCATAATGTTTCACAAATCGAATACCAGTGTCAACGGCGGGTGGCGCGCGGCAAGCCGCGCCAGGGGATCTAGTACATATGAATTGCCCTTTATGAAAGAGAGCGCGAGCATCACCTCACTCAGGTGGGACTATACATGGGCAAGGCCCAGCTAACGATCCGCGCGTCAACCGCCCAGCGCACGGAGATGCCCAGCAACGAGCACACGCTCTCTAGATTTATTTATTTATTTGCATTTTAGCATGAACCTTTTTATCTATTTTAGGAAAAAGTTTTCATAAATTATTTTTAGAATTGAACATATTTAAATCTGAATACTTTTAAAATTTTGAAATACTAAAAATTGAACATTTTCAAAAAAATTGAACATTTTCAAAAAAATTGAACATCTTTCAAAAATTAAAAAAATCACATCTGAACATTTTATAAAAAACTAAATTATCTTTAAAAAATGAACATTTCTAAAATCTAAACATTTTAAAAATCAAATCTGAACCATTGAAAAAATGGATATTTTTTAAAGCTTTTTAAAAATATGAACCAATTTAAAATATTGAACCATTATCAGAAAGCAACATTTCTCAAAATAAGCGAAAAGAAAAACTGAAACCGAAAAAAGGAAATAAGTGAAAGAAGAAAAAAAGATAAACCAAAAAAGGAAAAGGAGGAAGCACGAGTCAAATCTGATTTTTTTTAAAAGAAGAATAAAAACACACGAGTGAGTTTGATACGATTCACAAAAGGCGATATAGTGCTGACGCTTTTTACAGCGAGCACTATATCTCGCTCTAAGTGCGCATGGGCCGACCCTTTTTTTTATTTGTTTGTTTTTCTGATTCTTTTTTCTAATCTAGTTTTTTCTTTTTCTTTTTAATCTTATTTTCATGTTTCTTCGATCTTCATTTTTTTCATTATTTAGAAATGGTCCTTCGGAAAAATGACATTTTTAATAATTTATATTTGAAAATCGTTGAGATTTTGGAAGTTATTCATTTTTAAAAGGCTACGACTTTGAAAAAAATCATATTTATAAATGGTTCAGATGTTAAAAATGGTTTAATTTTAAAAGTCTACATATTTGAAAAAAAAATCGTTTCTTAAAATGGCGGGAGGGTGGGATTTTACTAGCACGACGTGGGTTCATCAAGGTTAACCTAGATCCAGCTTATCGCGAGGTCATTCCGGCAGATCCGAACTTTTTCCTTCTTTGGAATTACCAAATTTCTTTTGAAAAACGCTTGGAGCAAGAACTGTGCGTTGCGCGTGTTTTTTCACCTGTCCAACGAAAAAAATGATGGAATGAGGCCCCTTCTTCCCCACCTGCCCCTGATACGGTTGGGTGTCCCAATCTTCACGAATTTGACGGGGGGAAGCGAAGAACACGAAGAACACGAAGAGTACAATACGGTGAATCGGTGGCAAACGAGTGGGGAAACGAAATCAACACAAGGGGATAACTATCTACTCCTGCAAGGAAGAATCAACCGGCAACAACCCCCCGAGAGTCGCCTCCGGTTCTCTAAATCCAAGCCAAAGCAGATCTAATTGAAACTGTTTTCTCACACGGTCGGTCCACCGTACCAAAAGAACCACAAGAAAAGATTGGTTATGTTCCATTAGAATCTCAAGGAGTAAGAGTGGCTACATAGGGAGGTTTTGTACAACTCCATAGGAGGAATCATGGCCGCAAGAGGCAAAGACGAGCATATCACAAATCATGTATAACCCTATAAGTGGTGAGGATGGGTGCTATTATAGTCGAGGGGGTAAACGAGGGGAATACAAGGTTCAGCTCGCATCTGACTCACAGGTGAAAGAGTGGTCGGTTTCAAAGTTGGGCGACCGACGCTGGGACCGGCGGGGCTCCGACTGGTCGTTCGACTGATATTGAGTTTTATAAGAACGACCGTTCAGCCGACGCTGGAACCAGCGATGATCGGTCGAACCGGAGCCGTTCAGACCGGCGGTGGAACAGGCGCACATAATCTTCAGCCTTCCCTTCATCTTCTTGGTTCGCCTCTTGTCCATCTTCTACACCTCCTCGAGACTTTTCATGAGGGTCATACCTGAGCACACATAAGGTATCGAATGAAGTAGTAACCCATTCAAAGAGCGTCGAGATCACACATGGAGAGGAGCGAGTTGACCTTATCATCTAGGGCTTTGATTCTAGAATTTGTCATTGGTTCATTTGGATGACTTGGTGTAGTAGCGGTAGGTTGTGCTGCATCAGCGCCCCAATGGATACCTTTCTTCTCAATGAACAAAACAATATACAACAAATATGTCCTTACCTAGACATCCCAAACATACATCCATCCTAATCCAAAAGAATTTCTCCCTAGGAGGACGACGTCTACATCCCAGGAGAGAGACTTTCAAAGGACCGAGTACGACACCTGGGGGGGTGAATAGGTGCTACTTCAAATTTTACTTCTTTTCCAAATTACGCTTGACACAAAAGTTAAATTCTCTAGATATGCAACTAAGGTGAATTTACCTATATATGACAAGCAAGCAACTAGTGTTATGGGATGGCCCGATCTTCTCAATGAGCTTGTGGTAGATGGATGATAGATAACTTGTGTCTCGCTGTAAACTCTCCGGCTAATCCATGTTGCCAATGCAACAGCTTTCAACCCCTTGGATATTCGCAGCTCCACACACTTCCACACATAGCCACCGACTACGAAGTGGTCCTGTACCTTCTGATTCCCAATGGAACAACAGATAACACGCAGAATTTGCAATCGGAAATACTTCAAGATGAATGCTTCTCGCAGTTCAATCTAGAGGTTCTAGGGTTTATGTTTAACGTAGTCTAAACCTTCCAACTCGCAGGTTGGAGGTATTTATGGGGAGGGGGTGCGGCCACAAACAGCCCAAACGCACCACCTCCAAGTCTAGCTCGGTTTGGACTCAAACTTGGACTCAACTTGATATAAACCGACCCAAGATGGGTTCAGCTAAAAGGACACGCAGGTCCTTGTCCTGGTATGAATAGGACTCCTACTTCGGTGCATCAACATGGTGTTGTGCGCCACCCTCCTGCCTCCCTCTCCTCCCTCGAGCACTTGTAGTAGATGTTCTGAATTTTATCCTCCATGCATTCCCTCTTGTTCTTCATGTGATCCTCCATTCCTTGTTGCTCCTCTCCTCCATTAATGTTTGTGTTATCAACAAACCTGATCATACATAGATGCATAGACTTAGGTAGTATAAAATTCCCATAATCACAAACATCATATTCTAATAAGAGTGAGTTCACCTGTTGTTCTAATAACTTGGCTCTTGCTCTTGTCATTGGTCCGATCCTCACTTCATTGGTCTTCTCTTGAACAACAACATCTTCAATTGGAGAAAGTGATGAAGTGCTAGGGATGTCCTCATCATCCTCCCCCCCCCCCCTTGAAAAGGCGTCGTCCTCGACGCAGCAAGGTCATCTCCAAAGTATGGTGTCAAATCAGCAACATTGAATGAATTACTAACACCAAACTCATCCGAAGGAAGATCAATCTTATAGGCATTATCATTTATCCTTGCAAGCACTTTATATGGACCAGCTCCTCGTGGCATCAACTTGGACTTGCGCAATGTGGGAAATCTATCCTTGCGAAAATGAACCCACACCATATCGCCGGGCTGGAATATCACTTCCTTGCGCTTCTTGTTGACACGATCAGCGACATGTCTTCCTTTCTTCTCAATTGCCTGCTTGGTCTTCTCATGTATCTTTCTCACAAAATCAGCACGCTTCGAGGCCTCCATGTTAACTCTCTCTTGGATAGGAAGCGGCAGCAAATCAAGTGGTGTGATGGGTTTAAAACCATACGCCACCTCAAACGGACACAATTGAGTAGTTGAATGCACCGCTCTATTGTAAGCAAACTCCACATGCGGTAAGCAATCCTCCCACTCTCGTAGATTTTTCTTGATCATGGCTCGCAACAATGTAGATAATGTGCGATTCACCACCTCCGTTTGGCCATCAGTTTGGGGGTGACAAGTAGTACTAAACAGCAGCTTTGTTCCCAGCTTCCCCCACAATGTCTTCCAGAAATAGCTCATAAACTTCACGTCACGATCAGAAACAATAGTTCTTGGTACTCCATGTAAACGCACTATGTCCCTGAAAAACAGATTAGCAATATGCGACACATCGTCGCTCTTGTGGCATGCAATAAAATGTGACATCTTAGAAAATCTATCCACTACCACAAATATAGAATCATGTCCTCGTTTTGTTCTTGGTAATCCTAGCACAAAGTCCATACTAATATCCTCCCATGGAGTTGTAGGTGCAGGAAGAGGAGTATACAAACCATGATGCTGTAATTTGGATTTAGCCTTGTTGCAAGTGATGCAACGCCTCACAAACCTGTCCACATCATGCATGGCCAATAGAAGTGATCAGCCAACATGAGTAGCGTCTTCTCACGCCCAAAATGTCCCATCAAGCCACCACTATGTGATTCCTGCAACAAGAGCAAACGCATGGACGACTCGGGTACACATAATTTGTTAGCTCTAAACAGAAAACCATCGTGAATATGATATTTGTCCCATGCTTTCACCGAAGAACATTTAGCAAAAGGCATAGAAAACGCAATATCATTAGCATATAATTCACGTAAACTCTCTAAACCAGGAACTTGCACATCCAAATGTGTCAATAACATGTTTTTCCTAGAAAGAGCATCAGCTACCACATTGTCTTGGCCTTTCTTATACTTAACTATGTATGGGAAAGATTCGATGAATTCAACCCACTTAGCATGATGTTTATTAAGATTAGATTGGCTCTTTAAAAAATTCAATGCCTCATGATCAGAATGTATGATAAATTCTTTTGGCCACAAATAATGTTTCCAAACCTCAAGAACTCTAACAAGCGCATACAATTCTTTATCATAAACAGAATAATTCAATTGTGCACCACTCAATTTTTCCGAAAAATAGGCCACTGGTTTATTCTCTTGCATTAGCACTCCTCCAATTCCAATACCACTAGCATCACATTCAATTTCGAATTGCTTATTGAAATCAGGAAGTATTAACAATGGGGCAGAAATTAAACGACGTTTTAGCTCATCAAAAGCAATATCTTGTGCTACCCTCCACTCAAAAACAACACCTTTCTTAGTAAGATCATTCAAAGGTGCAGCAAGAGTACTAAAATCTTTCACAAAACGTCTATAGAATCCAGCAAGACCAAGAAAACTTCGTAATTGACTAATAGTCATGGGAATTGGCCAATTTTTAATAGCTTCAATTTTAGTTTCATCTACTTCAATTCCATGCTTAGAAACAACATATCCCAGAAATATGACCTTATCTTTGCAAAATGTGCACTTAGCAAGATTACCATAAAGTTTATTATCACGTAGCACATTCAACACGTGTCTAATATGATCAATATGTTCACCTTCATTGCGGCTGTAAATTAATATGTCATCAAAGTACACAACCACAAACTTTCCAATAAAATCTCTCAAAACATGGTTCATTAATCTCATGAAAGTACTAGGTGCATTAGTTAAACAAAAAGGTATGACTAACCACTCATATAAACCAAATTTTGTTTTAAAGGTTGTTTTCCACTCATCCCCCTCTTTCATCCTAATTTGATGATAACCACTACGCAAATCAATTTTAGAGAAAACAGCAGCACCGCTTAATTCATCTAACATGTCTTCCAAACGTGGAATAGGATGACGATAACGAATAGTGATGTTGTTAATTGCTCTACAATCTACACACATGCGCCAAGTACCATCTTTCTTAGGAACTAAAATAACAGGAACAACACAAGGGCTTAAGCTGATTCGAATATACCCTTTATCAAGAAGCTCTTGTACTTGTTTCTGAATTTCCTTCGTCTCTTGGGGATTTGTCCTATAGGGTGCTCGGTTTGGCAATGTAGCTCCCGGAATCAAATCAATTTGGTGCTCTATCCCATGCAATGGTGGCAAACCTGCGGGTACCTCCTCCGGAAAGACATCATCAAACTCCTGCAACACATTAGAAACACCAATAGAGAGAGGGGTCATGTCATTATAAACTAATATTTCCCCTTTGTGCATGAGCACAATAGGAACTAAAGTGGGATCCTCACGCAATTCTCTCAAGTCCTCTTTGGTGGCTAACATGCATAAGAGGTTCACTCCCTCACTTTTAGTTTTACCACTCGGCTTGGTTGTGCTATTTTCACTCACAGAATTATTATTCTCTCGTCTATCTACTCGCTCACTCGCCTTCTCAAGATTTACTTCAGTTTTTTTATGAGACTCGTTTACAATTTGCTGTGGTGTCATAGGCCTCAAAATTATGTCTCTCCCATGCCAATTCACTTGATAGGTATTTGCTCTTCCATTGTGCACAACATTCCTGTCAAATTGCCATGGTCTTCCCAACAATTAGTGGCAAACTGTCATAGGCACCACATCACACTCAATGGTATCTTTGTATGGCCCAATCTGAAATTCAACTCGCACCATGTAAGTCACCTTCATCTCTCCATTGTCACTCAGCCACTGTATATAATAAGGATGAGGGTGTGGTATGTATTTCAATTTCAGCTTTGCACATAGATCTTTGCTTGCTAAATTTCTGCAACTTCCTCCATCAATAATAACCCGACATGCCATTTGGGGACCAACAACGGCTTTGGTTTGAAACAAATTGCAACGCTGATTTTCAGGGCTGGGCATAACACTCAAAGATTTTTGTGTGCAAACAATGGAAGGATAGTGTGTAGCATATGCATCGAGTGGACCATCATCATCATCACACGCATCATCATCATCAGGATCAGTATCATCACCTGTTTCATACTCGTTGTCCTCATTAATCAGCATAACTTTCTTGTTAGGACACTCTCTCTTGAAATGCCCTTTTCCGCCACATGTATGACAGTTCATGTCTCTATTTCGTGTTGTTGACATACTAGAACCAGTAGCACTAGCGGCAGGTTGGGCAGATTTCTTTCCACTGGAAACACTTGATTCCTGTCTATTTGATGGGGTGATACGTCCATTTGCATCACTATTTTATATCACAATTTGTCATTATCTATCCTTATATTTCATATTAATACATGATACTTATGTTATTTTGCCTTATTTTGCATGTTTGATGATTATTGGGAATTATCCTTCCGGAGTCAGGTTTCTGCTGGAAAAAGCGTCGTCAAGTCAGCATATCAGCGGAACTCCAAAAATCACGAAACCAATTCTGGGGGTCTTATAATGTCAGATGCCGGAGGCAGCCAAAAGGAGGCAGCCAGGTGGGCCCCACGCCTGGGCGCGGCTGGCCTGTGGGCCGCGCCCAGCTATGGCGTGGCCACCTGGGTCCACCCCCCAGGTTGCCTCTTCGCGTATATCTGCCTCCCGAAAACCTAAGCACGGGGGGTACGTCCACGAAATATTCCGCCGCCTCCACGGGACGGAAACCACCGAGAGAGAAAGAGCTCTCTGGCAGGGAGATCCTGCCGGGGAAATTCCCTCCCGGAGAGGGGAAATCATCGCCATCGTCATCGTCATCACGCTGGACTTCATCGGGATCATCATCACCATCATCCACTGCGCCATCACCATCATCTCCACCGACTCCACATCCATCTTGCTGTAACATCTAGGGCTGTACCTTGTCTAGTTCATTGGGGAGACTCTCCCGGTGTTGATTACTCCTTGTTATTGATGCTATTGAGTTTGTTTGGTGGATTAGTGTTCATGTCCAGATTGTTATTCATTGCCATATCATCTCTGATCATGATCCATATGATGTCTTGTGAGTAGTTTGTAGTTCTTGAGGACATGGGGAAGTCATGTTGTTAGTAGTGAAATAATGCTGCGTTAATATTTAATGGTTTGATATTTAAGTTGTGGTGTCATTCTTCTAGTGGTGTCATGTGAACGTCGACTACATGACACTTCACCTTTATGGGCCTAGGGGAATGCATCGTGTACCTAGCTTGCTAGTTGAGGGGTTGCCGGAGTGACAGAAACCTGAACCCCCGTTAGTAAGATAGTGCACGAGGGAGCGTAGGGTCTCAGAGTTTAAAGCTGTGGTTAGATTTATCTTAATTACTTTTCTGCATTCGCGGATGCTTGCAGGGGGTATAATCACAAGTGCGTATTAGTCCTAGGAAGGGCGGTGCGTTAGCATAGATTCACCCACACAACACTTATCAAAACAATGAAGATTAACCAGTTGCACGAAGCGAAAGCACTTGACGAAATTCCCATGTGTCCTCAGGAACATTTGTCTCTTATAAGTAACACACTCGGCTTGTCCTTTGCACTCAAAAGGATTGGGCCACTCGCTGCATTTGTTGCCGCGCTCGTTTATTTACTTGCACTGTTTTTACCTGCTGTTTCGAATACTACTGAAAACCTGTCTGCTAGCTTTTACAGTGAATTCTTGATCAAAACTACTTGCCAGCACCTTCTGCTCCTCGTTGGGTTCGACACTCTTATTTATCGAAAGTACTGCGATACACCCCCTATACTTGTGGGTCATCAAGACTATTTTCTGGCGCCGTTGCCGGGGAGTGAAGCGCTATTGGTAAGGAAATTGGTAAGGAAATTATTTACTGTAATGACTGTTATGGAGTCAAATCCATTTGGTTCGCTGTTTGGGAGGACTACTACCACTGCTACGGTAGTAGATGATCCTCCATCTGCTGAGATTGTTCCATTTAAAATACCTACGAAAATTGTTGGACGTATTATGGATAACCGCTATGATGGAACTGTTCATCCTGGTAATCATTTGCTTTATATACATGAACTATGCGGTTTGTTCAAGTGTGCAGGTATTTCGATGGACATTATTAAAAGGAAATTATTTACTCTGTCGCTGGATGGCAGAGCTGCTGAATGGTATAGTCTGCTGAAGAATGGTCCTTCATTGAGCTGGGCTGAAATTGTCCCTCTCTTTTATTACAAGTTTTATCCTCCAAGTGAGATTCATAAGGATCGGAATTCTATATTCACTTTTTGGCCTTATGAGGGAGAAAGTATTGCCCAAGCTTGGGGGAGATTGAAATTATTAATGCTCAAATGCCCTGTTCATGGGATTCCAAGTAATATTGTCATCAATAACTTTTATGCAAGACTTTCCTATCATGATAAAGATTTATTGGACACTTCTTGTTCTTGGTCATTCACTCGTATGAAGGATGAAGATAAATGGGATCTTCTTGATCGTATCCAGGAAAATACTGAAGGATGGGAGAACGACAAAGGTAGGGAGTCAGGTATAAATTATGATTTCGAATGCATTAAATCCTTTATGGAGACTGATAGTTTTCGTAATTTTAATGCTACTTATGGTCTTGATTCTCAAGTTGTTGTTAATTACTTTAAGGCCTTTGCCTCGTATCTCGATATTCCTAGACAAGGTTGGGAAAAGTATCATGAACCTTATGAAGATAATGCTAATTTGCTCTTGCTAAAAATGTTGAAGTTCAAACTGTTGATCGCATTATACCAGAACCCTATATTGAAAAAATACCTTTTCCTGTTAAAGTAAAAGAACACTCTATTTTGGCTAGTGTGGTTAGCAAAAGTGAACGTAAACCTAGGGAACCTGATGAGCAAATTAGTGTAGAACATGAAGTAGCTATGGTTAAGGAACTTGTAACTGAAAATGTAGAAGGAGGTCATATTGTGTTTTGTGAAGAAGCTTCTAACATGGTTACACATCCTAAAAGAGCTCGAAAGCCTAGTGTTCCTGTGCTTTCTGTTAAAATAGGTGAGCATTGTTATTATGGTCTCTGTGATATTGGTGCTAGTTCCAGCGCTATCCCTTATGCTCTCTACAAGGAAATCAGGAAGGAAATTGATCCTTGCGAATTGGAAGATATTGATGTGGTTATTCAGCTTGCTAATAGGGAAACTATCTGTCCAGTTGGCATTGTCAGAGATGTTGAAGTTTTATGTGGTAAGACTAAATACCCTGCTGATTTCTTAGTTCTCGGTTCTGCTGCTAGTGACTCTTGTCCTATTATTTTTGGTAGACCTTTCCTGAATACTTGTGGTGCTATTATTGACTGTCAAAAAGAGAAATTTTTACTAGATTCGATGGAGAGTCTTATGAGTTTAATTTTTCAAAATTTGCTAAGAATCATTATGAACCTGAAATGCCTAATGAGAACTTTCAAGTTGAACAACTTGCTTCTATTGCTGTTGGTCCTAACAATGCTTTGCAGCAATTTTTGGAAGACCACGAAAGTGAAGTTTTTGCAGAAGAAAGAAGGGAGATTGACGACATCTTTCTGCGTCAACCTCAAATGCTTAGGCATGATTTACCTGTGGAGGACCTGGGAATTGCGCCCCCTCCTAAAGAAGACCCTGTTTTTGATCTTAAGCCTTTACCTGATAATCTTAAGTATGTTCATATTGATGATAAGAAAATATATCCTGTTATTATTAGTTCTAAACTTTCAGGAGATGAAGAAGCAAAATTATTGCAAGTTCTGAAGAAACATAGAGGCGCAATGGGCTATACTCTTGATGATTTAAAAGGGATTTCTCCTGCTATATGTCAGCATGCTATTAATATTGAGCCTGATGCCAAGCCTGTTGTTGAGCATCAACGTCGTTTAATTCCTAAGATGAAGGAAGTGGTAAGAAATGAGGTATTAAAACTTCTTGAAGCAGGTATAATTTATCCTATTGCTGATAGTAGATGGGTTAGTCCTGTTCATTGTGTTCCTAAGAAAGGAGGAATAACTGTTGTGCCTAATGAAAATGATGAGCTTATTCCTCAGAGAGTTGTAGTTGGTTATAGAATGTGCATTGATTTTCGTAAGGTCAATAAGGTTACTAAGAAAGATCATTATCCTTTGCCTTTTATTGATCAGATGTTAGAAAGGTTGTCTAAGAAAACTCATTTTTGTTTCCTTGATGGTTATTCTGGTTTTTCCCAAATAGCTGTTAGAAAGGAAGATCAGGAGAAAACCACTTTTACCTGTCCTTATGGTACTTATGCTTATAGACGTATGCCTTTTGGTTTATGTAATGCTCCTGCTACTTTTCAGAGATGCATGTCTGCTATTTTTCACGGTTTTTGTGAAGAAATTGTGGAAGTCTTCATGGACGATTTCTCCGTCTATGGAACTTCTTTTGATAACTGTTTGCACAATCTTGACAAAGTTTTGCAGAGATGTGAAGAAACCAATCTTGTTCTTAATTGGGAGAAATGCCATTTTATGGTTAATGAAGGCATTGTTCTTGGGCATAAAATTTCTGAAAGAGGTATTGAAGTTGATAGAGCTAAAGTGGAAGCAATTGAGAAAATGCCATGCCCCCGAGATGTGAAAGGTATTCGTAGTGTTCTTGGTCATGCTGGTTTTTATAGAAGGTTTATTAAAGATTTCTCTAAAATTTCAAAGCCACTTACCAATCTTCTTCAAAAGGATGTTCCATTTGTTTTTGATGACGAGTGTAAAGAGGCATTCGAAATTTTGAAGAAGGCTTTAATAACTGCTCCTATTGTTCAACCACCAGACTGGACTTTACCATTTGAAATTATGTGTGATGCTAGTGATTTTGCTGTAGGTGCTGTTTTAGGACAGCGAGTAGATAAAAAGTTAAATGTTATTCATTATGCTAGTAAGACTCTTGATGCAGCTCAAAAGAATTATGCTACTACTGAGAAGGAATTTTTAGCAGTAGTGTTTGCTTGTGATAAGTTTAGACCTTATATTGTTGATTCTAAGGTAACTATTCATACTGATCATGCTGCTATTAAATACCTTATGGATAAGAAGGATGCTAAGCCTAGACTTATTAGATGGGTTCTCCTGTTACAAGAGTTCGATTTGCATATTGTTGATAGAAAAGGTGCTGAAAATCCTGTTGCTGATAATCTGTCTAGATTAGAAAATATAATGCATGATCCTATTCCTGTTGATGACAATTTTCGAAATGAGCAGTTGGCTTCTATAAAGGTAAATTCGAATGATTGTCCCTGGTATGCTGATTATGCTAACTTTATTGTTGCCAAGTATTTGCCTCCAACTTTTACTTATCAGCAAAGGAGGAAATTCTTCTGTGACTTGAGGCATTATTTTTGGGATGACCCACATTTATATAGAGAAGGAGTTGATGGTATTATGAGAAGATGTGTTCCAGAGCATGAGCAGAAGGAAATATTGGATAAATGCCATGGTAGTGCTTATGGAGGACATCACGCCGGAGACAGAACTGCACAAAAGGTTCTACAATCAGGTTTTTATTGGCCTACTCTTTTTAAAGATGCAAGAAAATTTGTTTTGACCTGTGATCAATGTCAGAGAGTTGGGAATATTAGTAGACGTAATGAGATGCCTATGAATTATTCTCTTGTTATTGAACCTTTTGATTGTTGGGGATTTGACTTTATGGGTCCTTTTCCCGCTTCAGATGGTTATACTCATATTCTAGTTGCTGTTGATTATGTTACTAAGTGGGTAGAGGCTATACCAACCTCTAGTGCTGATGGTAAGACTTCCTTAAAAATGCTTAAGGATGTTATTTTCTCGAGGTTTGGTGTGCCTAGATATCTCATGACTGATGGTGGTTCACACTTTATTCATGGTGGTTTTAGAAAAACTCTTGCTAAATATGGTGTCAATCACAGAATTGCTTCACCGTATCATCCTCAAACTAGTGGTCAAGTAGAGTTATCAAATAGAGAAATTAAGTTGATTTTGCAAAAGACTGTCAATAGGTCTAGAAAGAATTGGGCTAGAAAGCTTAATGATGCTTTGTGGGCTTATAGAACAGCATATAAAAATCCTATGGGCATGTCTCCTTATAAAATGGTTTATGGAAAAGCTTGTCATTTACCTCTAGAATTAGAACACAAGGCCTATTGGGCAATCAAAGAGCTTAATAGAGATTTCAAATTAGCTGGTGAGAAAAGGTTGCTAGAGTTAAGCTCTCTAGATGAATGGAGAAGTGAAGCATATGAAAATGCTAAACTTTTCAAAGAGAAAGTTAAGAGATGGCATGACAAGAGAATTTTAAAAAGAGAATTTTGCATAGGTGATAAAGTTTTATTGTATAGGTCTCGTCTCAGATTTTTTGCAGGAAAATTACTCTCAAAATGGGAAGGACCTTACATTGTGGAAGAAGTTTATCGTTCTGGTGCAATAAAAATTAATTCACTTGACGGTGACAAACCTCAAGTTGTTAATGGGCAGAGACTTAAACATTATATTTCTGGAGAATCTTATAATGAAAATGTTGATATTATTCAAATGGTATCTCCGGAGGAATTTATTAAAACTCAGAAACAGGAAACTGCAGAGTCTGATTTGAAGTAGGTATGAATTTCGGTAAGAAAAAGTCCGCGTTTTACTTCGAAACTTTTATATTAGTTATATTTATACAATTTTGGAAATATCAAGACGAATAAGTGCCGGAGGAGGTGCCCGAGGGCACCACGCCACAGCAGGGCGCGGGCCCCACCTGGGCCGCGCCCAGCTATGGCGTGGTCGCCTCGGAGACCCCCTCCGACTCCGCTTCGCCCTGTGCTTTCCTTTTCACGCGTTATTTTCTGCTATATATTTACCCGGATCTCCCGAGGTCCGTATCTCGTGTTTTCGTCGCGTTTGTTTTCGAGCTGTTTCTGCCAGGGTTGTAGAAGTCTAGAGCACCATGGTCGCCTCCAACAACCCTGACAAGGAGGGCCTGAAGAAAGATCTGAAAGACCAAGATGCTGAGGAGGGAGAAGACTGAAGCTGTCGGTGAAGAAGAGGAAGATCCAAGTCCTATTCCCACCGCTACCGTTGCAAGCATCGGAGTGGTGCAGAACAAGCCCAGGGCCAGGCAGGGCGCGAGGATGAGCACTGGTGGGAGAGTTCCTCGTCGCTTCCTAGCTCCAAGAACACTTCCTTCAGATACCAAAAGGCCTTTTCACACTCTCATCCATAAGTATCCCTTTGAAAAAGTTCCAGAATCAGAATTGCCCAGTAGCTGGGATATGGATCGTTCTGACCATGCAGGAAAAGGGAGCTCCAAAGCTGAAGAGAAGTGGGGTAACAACTCCAAAAGCTGGGATTCACCCTCTGACAGGATGATGAACCGCATTGAGCAGAATTCAGAGCTTGTCCGCACCCTCATTGGTAGAGTTGATGAGTTAATGGAGCTTGCCGAGAAGCTCATTAGAGGGGCGCCACCACCATCACCGCCAAGGGAGTAATTCACCATGGGTAACAACACACTCCCAGCTTGTTTCAAGCTTGGGGGGGTGTTTTCAGTATCACCATCTTTATCTTTATATTTTTGCTTAGTACCATGAGTAGAGAAGTTATCATATGAGATAGTTTGCAATGTGGAGTATCACTCCTTAGTTGGTTATCGTTGTATCCGTTGGTGTGAGGTTTATTGTGATGGAATATTAATGAGAAGCTTTATCTTTACTTTCTGCACACTTTATTTTAGCCAGCAAGTCCTTTGTCATATGCTGATCTTGTTACATTAGTATTGGCATCACTTTGGGTGCAGCAAGTAAATTTAGTTGGTTGTGGCAAACTTAGACTGGTCAGTAGTATCAATACTTTTTACACTTAAGTAGAAAAGAGGGAACTGGTTGCAATAACATTATCCCTATTGTTTTCCTCTTTGTTGGCCAATGAGTTTATTATTCTTGAATTAAAGTGTTTTGTGCCCACAAAGTAGATAGCATGGTTGTTCTATTAGATCTATAAGTGTTTGTCTCTCTCAATTCTTGTGCTTGCTACTAAACCTTGCTAGCCTAAAACCTTGTACTGAGAGGAGATACTTCTCGTGCATCCAAAACCCTGAACCAAAGCACTCCATTCGTGTCCACCATAACTACCTATCATGTAGTGTTCGCACTACTCCAAGTACATTTTCTCGTGTGCTACCTTTAACTATTCAAAACTATTATTATATCCCTTTTTGTGTCACTGTTCACCAAGCTCATAAGGACGTGGTAGCAGATGTGTCATCTTCCATGCTAACTGATTTACAAGGATTGGCAGCTTCATCTGCTTCTCCACCTTTTATTTTGCATTAAAAGAGCTGGTTAGTCCACCCTATAAATAAATAAATAAATAAATAGACACTCCTCCACGGTGATTGTTGGTCGGCAACCGAGGATTCGGTCAAGCCATGGTTTGTGGAAAGAAATGGTTGGGAGGAGTGTCATCAATAAGTGCTTGTTACAAGTGCAGTTCTATAAACTCTCGGAACCGCTCTAAAAGTTAATTAGTATGGAAGATGACAAGGATTCTACCACTGATTTGTTGACCAATAGCATACACCTCTCAAAGCAATATTTTTACACTCTCTATGCCTTCGGGAACTAAAAAGCTCTAGCACACGTTTTAATCCCTGCTTCCCTCTGCGAAGGGCCTATCATTTATTTATTGTTGAGTCAGTAAACCTATTCCCTCTATCCCGAGCAAGCACTCGAATTGTTATAGATACAATCATTTATAGTTCATAATATTTCCTATCATGTTTTGTCTACTTTGCTTGAGCACATGAAGTTTTATCTTTGAGAATATGACTTTGACAGTTTTCTTTGGAATGTGAAAGGAACAGTGATGATTGAGCAACTCTATTTCTGCAATATAGCTCTAGTATAAAGACTCTTCTTGAAAGATAAGTTAGAATGTTGATTGTTCTCTGACCAAGAACACAGTTTGCCACATCCAATTGGTTTGCTTAATGTACCTTTATTTGTGGTTGTTCCATTACTTGTTCCAAGTTAAGTAGAATGTGTAGAGACTGCTGTTTAAAATGACTTGTTTAGCTGAGTAAATACTGATGCTTCTTGTCCGTATTCTTTATTATCGACACTTCACTCCATAAACATGTGGACTTGTTTACTGAGCTCAGTTTTCGCTTGGGGACAAGCGAGTCTAAGCTTGGGGGGAGTTGATACGTCCATTTTGCATCACTATTTTATATCATAATTTGTCATTATCTATCCTTATATTTCATATTAATACATGATACTTATGTTATTTTGCCTTATTTTGCATGTTTGATGATTATTGGGAATTATCCTTCCGGAGTCAGGTTTCTGCTGGAAAAAGCGTCGTCAAGTCAGCATATCAGCGGAACTCCAAAAATCACGAAACCAATTCTGGGGGTCTTATAATGTCAGATGCCGGAGGCAGCCAAAAGGAGGCAGCCAGGTGGGCCCCACGCCACACCTGGGCGCGGCTGGCCTGTGGGCCGCGCCCAGCTATGGCGTGGCCACCTGGGTCCACCCCCCAGGTTGCCTCTTCGCGTATATCTGCCTCCCGAAAACCTAAGCACGGGGGGTACGTCCACGAAATATTCCGCCGCCTCCACGGGACGGAAACCACCGAGAGAGAAAGAGCTCTCTGGCAGGGAGATCCTGCCGGGGAAATTCCCTCCCGGAGAGGGGAAATCATCGCCATCGTCATCGTCATCACGCTGGACTTCATCGGGATCATCATCACCATCATCCACTGCGCCATCACCATCATCTCCACCGACTCCACATCCATCTTGCTGTAACATCTAGGGCTGTACCTTGTCTAGTTCATTGGGGAGACTCTCCCGGTGTTGATTACTCCTTGTTATTGATGCTATTGAGTTTGTTTGGTGGATTAGTGTTCATGTCCAGATTGTTATTCATTGCCATATCATCTCTGATCATGATCCATATGATGTCTTGTGAGTAGTTTGTAGTTCTTGAGGACATGGGGAAGTCATGTTGTTAGTAGTGAAATAATGCTGCGTTAATATTTAATGGTTTGATATTTAAGTTGTGGTGTCATTCTTCTAGTGGTGTCATGTGAACGTCGACTACATGACACTTCACCTTTATGGGCCTAGGGGAATGCATCGTGTACCTAGCTTGCTAGTTGAGGGGTTGCCGGAGTGACAGAAACCTGAACCCCCGTTAGTAAGATAGTGCACGAGGGAGCGTAGGGTCTCAGAGTTTAAAGCTGTGGTTAGATTTATCTTAATTACTTTTCTGCATTCGCGGATGCTTGCAGGGGGTATAATCACAAGTGCGTATTAGTCCTAGGAAGGGCGGTGCGTTAGCATAGATTCACCCACACAACACTTATCAAAACAATGAAGATTAACCAGTTGCACGAAGCGAAAGCACTTGACGAAATTCCCATGTGTCCTCAGGAACATTTGTCTCTTATAAGTAACACACTCGGCTTGTCCTTTGCACTCAAAAGGATTGGGCCACTCGCTGCATTTGTTGCCGCGCTCGTTTATTTACTTGCACTGTTTTTACCTGCTGTTTCGAATACTACTGAAAACCTGTCTGCTAGCTTTTACAGTGAATTCTTGATCAAAACTACTTGCCAGCACCTTCTGCTCCTCGTTGGGTTCGACACTCTTATTTATCGAAAGTACTGCGATACACCCCCTATACTTGTGGGTCATCATGGGGTGCCACGAATAGCTGAATTGGGAGCTTGTGGAGACGGGGTAGATGGTGTTCTTGAAGGAAAACGACTCCTAGCTGCGTTGCGGGCTGCCATCCTCGCCTCCTCAGCCAATTGTGCTTCAGCTTCACGTGCATGATGTAAAAGCTCATTCATATCAAGATATTGGAGATGCCTAACAATGCTCTTGATTTTATATTGCAAACCTGAAAGGAAACATTGTATAGTCTGCTCAGGTTCCTCTCGCACACGGGCACGTTGTAGAATCAGCTCCATCTACTTAAAAGATGCATCAACTGACATAGTGCCTTGTTTCAATTGCTGCAATTGATCATAGAGAGTACGAATATAATTTTTTGGTACAAATCTGTCCCTCATGACTTGCTTCATAGTTCTCCAAGTAACAATAGCTGGATCACCATCTTCTTCTCTCTTGTGCACAATATTATCCCACCAAAGGAGAGCATAACCATCAAAACCCGACGAAGCAAGTTTAATTTTTCTATCTTCAGTATAGTCATGCAAACGCCATAGTTTTTCAATCTTGAGCTCCCACATGAGATACTCTTCCACATCATTGTCATCAAAGCTGAAAGAAGGGATAGAAAATTTTGGTTTGCCCAAACCATCATCCTCTTGGTTATTGTCATGGGGTCCAACTCGCCGTGCACCAAAGGCATGAAAGCCTCGGCCAGGAGCAGCAGCATGGCCTCGCTCTCGTCCACCTTCAAGATCAAACTCCTCATTGGCATGAGCATGCGCATTGCCACCATGGACATTTGCATTGTCATTAAATTGAGGACCTCGTTGGTTCACCAAAGTAGTCAAATCAGTAATCTGCCTTGTGAGGGCTGTCATAGATTCTTGCAAGGCTGTGACAGAATCTTGAGTAGCAGCACCGTCTACTTTCAATTCTACACGCTGCAAATCTTCTTGCAAATCCTCAGCGGACTTAGCAATTCTGGTCTTCAAGTAATCACGCAAAGCTTCATACTCATTCCACTTCACCACCTCATCAGGGTTCTTCTTTTGCTGCACAGAAGCATCACTAGCAGAAGCCATGATTAATAGGTTAGTGAAATAAAAATAAGTGCAGGTGATGTTCTCTCACAACTCACTGAAAACAGCAAATAAGATGTATCTTACCGTTCCAAAGTGAATAGAAATACTTACCAACCAAGTAGCAGCAACTAGTGTACGTGATGTGAAGAAGCGAATACCGGGGGTTTGAGCTATCACACGACAAAACAGGATATATGGTGGAGCTTGGTGGGAAAAACTAACAACACCAACTACAAATCCTATTTGCTGTTTGTGTGATACAAAAACTGACCAAGGAAAACACACACTTGTGGAGAAAAATGGGGCAAGCAACTATATGGATGAATTTGTTGCAATGCACTAGAAAGGCACTAGCAAGTAGCTCAATAAAAACAGGCACAAGATTGCTCAAAATACTAGTGCAACAGCGATGTAACACAGCTCCAAACTGCAGCTATCACAACTTCTAGGCCTCTTCTCTTTCCTTTTTTTTAATACGCTCTCTTTATATATTCTGATACTTCTCACGTATGCTGATACTTCTCACGTACAGTCAAAAAACTTTTTCTCTCTCCTCTTTCTCGTTCGACCACAATATGTCGCACCACGGAGCAATTTTTTTCAGAAAAACAAACGTCGTGCAAAAACCTATTGAGCAGCCTATGAGCACAATATTAGCTAGTCTTATGGGTAAGCTCCTAAATATATGTTGTAGATAGGCTGGAGCTAAGTCTCACAAAGATACGGATTGGAATTCCTAAGAAGGTTGCAAAAGAAACTAGTTCTATTTGAACTCGGACTCGCTGCAGAGAAATCCACGTTGTTGTGCCACGACAGGAAGTAATTCCGAGTTCGAGTTGGACTAGAGAGAAACGCAGCAGCCTTTAGATGATTGTTGTGCGGCGGCAGAACAAGGAAAAGGGACTCCGATTTCAATGAGGATGACCACGGCAGAAAATTTCCAACTCTGTGCCGCGGTAGAGATTACTACGAGGACTCGGATTCAACTGAAAAACCAACTCGGAAAGCAAATATTTTTGGGATTTTTTTATAGACTCCGAACAGAATTAAGACACAACTCGAAAAAGAAAAGAACCCTAACCCTAACCTAAACAACTAGACACAAATGAGAAAAGGGACGCAAAGATCAACACAAACAGCAAACTAGAGATGCAATCGATGCTATCTAGGCTAAGGCAAGATCTAAACCTAATCTTTTTGTGTGGCTTTTTCTGGATAGGACGAAAAAATAAACTACAATTACGGGGATGGATTGCTCACCGAGTAAACCTGGCTCTGATACCAAGATGATATGGGATGGCCCGATCTTCTCAATGAGCTCGTGGTAGATGGATGATAGATAACTTGTGTCTCGCTGTAAACTCTCCGGCTAATCCCTGTTGCCAATGCAACAGCTTTCAACCCCTTGGATATTCGCAGCTCCACACACTTGCACACGTAGCCACCGACTACGAAGTGGTCCTGTACCTTCTGATTCCCAATGGAACAACAGATAACACGCAGAATTTGCAATCGGAAATACTTCAAGATGAATGCTTCTCGCAGTTCAATCTAGAGGTTCTAGGGTTTATGTTTAACGTAGTTTAAACCTCCCAACTCGCAGGTTGGAGGTATTTATGGGGAGGGGGTGCGGCCACAAACAGCCCAAACGCACCACCTCCAAGTCTAGCTCGGTTTGGACTCAAACTTGGACTCAACTTGATACAAACCGACCCAAGATGGGTTCAGCCTAAAAGGACACGCAGGTCCTTGTCCTGGTATGACTAGGACTCCTACTTCGGTGCATCAACATGGTGTTGTGCGCCACCCTCCTGCATCTCTCCATGTGCTCCTGCCTCCCTCTCCTCCCTCGAGCACTTGTAGTAGATGTTCTGAATTTTATCCTCCATGCATTCCCTCTTGTTCTTCATGTGATCCTCCATTCCTTGTTGCTCCTCTCCTCCATTAATGTTCGTGTTATCAACAAACCTGATCATACATAGATGCATAGACTTAGGTAGTATAAAATTCCCATAATCACAAACATCATATTCTAATAAGAGTGAGTTCACCTATTGTTCTAATAACTTGGCTCTTGCTCTTGTCATTGGTCCTATCCTCACTTCATTGGTCTTCTCTTGAACAACAACATCTTCAATTGGAGAAAGTGATGAAGTGCTAGGGATGTCCTCATCAACTAGGAACTAGCAAGATACAAGTAACTGTGGTAAAGGATATGAGTAACTGAAGTGAAGCACTGATACGTCCAATACGTATCTACTTTCCTGAACACCTTTGCTATTGTTTTGCCTCTAATTTGTGTGACTTGGATAAAACTAATACGGACTAACGCTGTTTTCAGCAAAATTGCCTTGGTGTCTTGTTTTTGTGTAGAAACTCAAAGTTTCAGGAAAATTCCCGAAAAATTCCCGAAATTCTATTTTGCCGGAAGATTCACGGAGCCAGAAGACGAAGCGGAGGTGGGACCCACGGGCCCCACACCACACCTCGGCGCGGCAGAGGTGGGGCCGCGCCTAGGTCAGGTGTGGTTGCCTCGTGCAGCCACCCGCGACGCCCTTTCGACTACTTATTCCCCTCGACCTAAAAACGCCAGGGCAACATACGTTTTTCCCAAAAACACTCCCGAGCTCCGCCGCCACCGAAAACCCTAATACGGGGATCAGAAGTTCCGTTCTGGCACCCTGCCGGGACGGGGGTTTGGAGGAGATCGTCGCCATCATCATCGCCACCGCTTCTCCATCAACCATCCATGACTCCCCCATCCATGTGTGAGTAATTCCCCGTTGTAGGCTGAAGGGGATGGTACGGATTGGATGAGATCGTTCATGTAATAGATGTCAGATTGTTAGGGCATGGTGCCTATATCCGTTGGTAGTGCTATTTATCGTTGTTGCAACTTGTTGTGCCTAATGCTTGACACTTAGGGCCCGAGTGCTATGATTTCAGATCTGAACATGTTATTGTTTCATGAGTATAACTATTGTTTTAGATCATATCTGCAAGTTGTATACACCTGTCGTTGTCCGGAACCCGAGGCCCCAAAGTGACAGCAATTGGGATAACCGGAGGGGATGGTTTTGACTCGAGGATCACATGTGTTCGTGGAATGTTAATGCTTTGCTCCGGTACTTTATTAAAAGGAGTACCTTAATTATCAGAAGTTTCCTTTATTGGCCCCGCTGCAAACGGGCTGGTAGGACAAAAAATGTCGCGCAAGTTTCTCATTGCGAGCACGTACGACTAAATACGGAACACATGCCTATGATTGACAAGTACTGAGATACTTTATTATTGTTTACTTGCAATTGCCCTGCGTTATGACTATTATATGAGCTATCTTATCCATGCAACGCCCGTTCATCCATCCCTATGCCTACAGTATTTTTAATCCTGCTGTTTACCTCAATCACCACTGTTGTCTTTATTTCATTACTACTGTTATATTACTCTTGCTACTGATAAATTGTGTCGAGCAAGCTTGTTTACAGGTGCAGCTGAAGTGACAATTCATCTGTCAAGGCTTATAAATATTCTTTGGCTCGCCTTGTGTCGAATCAATAAATTTGGGTTTTTACTTCCCTTAAAGACTGTTGCGATCCCCTATACTTGTGAGTCATTAAGACTATTTTCTGGCGCCGTTGTCGGGGAGCATAGCTCTATTTATAAGCTCACCAAGGAGTCATATTGTTCGCTGCAATTAATTCAATATGGGGAAACCTCGTGATAAGAAGGTTACCATATTACCATCCACTACAAGGAAAGGTACAACTTTGAACACTTCTGCTGCTCTTGATTCACCATCTGTTATAAAGTCAACTTATCACACCACCACATACACATGTTTCACGTGCTACTACTGCTGAATCTGAAAATATTTCTGATGAATTTGATGATGCCTCCACTGTGCTTGATGAAAATGGTTCACTAGGTCCTTTTCTAGATGCAACTATTACTAAATCTAAACAAATTGAAAATGCTGAAACATCTGATGAAAATCTTATTACACCTGTTAATTCACCGGGGTCGAGAGAACATACTAGTGATGATCTCGAGGAAGCCTATGTTGAACTTGATGATGAGGTTCTTGAAGATTATATGAATTGTGAATCCTCCAAAGATGCTGATGTTATTAAAAATCTTATTGGAAAGCGTGTAGTTAATTATCATTTTTCTCCTGATCCTGAGTTTGCCACATCTCCAATAAAGATAGAGGATGAAGAATATGATTTTTCTGTGGACCTGTCACTTATACCTAATGTTGAAAAAGAATCTTTTCAAGGTACTGAAAATGAAAGTGCTATAGGACACATGAATAAGCTTTCTGCTTTGAGTAGCTTGTTCTCTAATAATGATAAGAAACGTAGTTACTATGTTACCAAATTGTTTCCTTTTTCATTAAAGGATGAAGCTAAAACTTGGTTTAACAATTTGCCTA
Source organism: Poa pratensis (assembly GCA_947311845.1). Classification (NCBI taxonomy): domain Eukaryota; kingdom Viridiplantae; phylum Streptophyta; class Magnoliopsida; order Poales; family Poaceae; genus Poa; species Poa pratensis. The sequence goes on from CAMZMU010000045.1 coordinate 22,873,105, forward strand.
CTAACAAAAGTGACGTGAAAGCAGTAGTAATTTGAGAACAATAGTAATAACAAAGTAGCCGCAGCAAAAGTAACAACATAAACAATAATGATTAAAGATGTACCGCGCTAGGCTGCGCCATAGTGCTAGCGCTAGAGCTGATGTTGATTTATCTACTCGTAGGGTGCTTAGGAAGTACAAGTATGTCACTTAAATCCATAGTTTTCTCTACTCGACTTCATGGATTGGGAGTTTGGTCCAGTTTGTTAATCAAGTGGATGCTAGCTGACCACATGGACAGAACACGTTGTACCACCTAAATAATTTAGGCCCTTTCCTCTTAAAACTATTTATTAAGACAATTTACCAAAGGATTGGAAGCTAGCTACAAGCTCTCAGACAGTTTGAAGGTCCATATAAATCAATTGCATGACTAACCATGTTCTACATGTCCATGATTGCTTGCTCTCATTTGATTGAGGTTTTTTTTATCGAGTTAATTAATAAGTTCATAATAAGGACATCAATGAAAGGTTTCATCTTATAGAACATTACAAAGATGATCTTGTTCAAATAAACATAATGCATCTGGGAGTTAAACAGGTATGATTTAATGTAAGATATTCGGCATATACACATTATAATTACTTATTAATTCTACTTTTTTTTACGGATATAGGCCCAGTCTAGAGTTTGGCACGACGCCCCTAGTTTTACCGGCCCGGCCCTGTCTTTGATAATGAGAAGAACTAGTAGGCCTTGGCGCGGCGTCACGCCGCGCCCGTGGCATTAAGTGTCTAAATTGTGTGCATGGAATAATAAGAAGATAATTATATTTGTTAGTGTATTTTTCAGACATAAAAATATATTCTTTAATCCTTTTTTATTTTAGTGACATAAAAATATATTCTTTAATCCTTTTTTGTAATTTTGTTTTGTGTATTTGTCATCGATATAGATTATAAACAAGCTTGGACCTATAAACAAGCTTGGACCTGTTATAGATGCAACCACTTGATGACCCACGAAGAAATTGTCAAACCAACTTATGTCACTAAAGTTTAGGCCCGTAATAATAAGGCAGTTGCGGTTTCACGTAAATTTTTACGAAGCTTATGTTTGGCCAAGCATTACTATTTTCAGATTGCCCTTGGTCTTACCGACATTTCCCTTTGACTGCATTCTTCCAAATCACCACGAGGATCGCCGTGAATTATAATTGTTTTGATGAAATACATCGGAGGAAGATCTTATTTCGCTAGTTTTAGCGGCCATCTTTTCAATTCGCAATGGTTGGTAAAATCCCCTTCCTTTTTATTTTTCTTAGTTTTATTTATCTGTGTTTTATTTGCTGGATCTACATCATTTTAATTTTTCGTAGGCGAGTGACGACGAGATGGGGGAGGGGGTGTGCTGGGCAGTAGCAGACGATCGGTAGCAGGAGCCCTGACGGCGGTAACAAACGGGTGGTATCTTGATGGTTGCCGGCGGTGGTAGGCAAGCGGCAAAAGGGTTGCGGACAAGGAAGAGTTGTAGGCGAGGGCAGGCGAGCAGGATTGCCGACGAGGGTAAATAGACGGCAACAAGATTATTGGTAGATTATCATACCGAGCATCAACAAGAGCATCAACTACTCGAGGCGCGCGTTTAAGCAACAAAAATAAATATCCGAAAATGAAATTACCCGCTAAGCTCTGGTCGTGGCAACGCTGTGCCTAACATGGAGGATAGAAGCGCCTCTGCTGCTCCGCCGACCAACTCGCGTACACCACCGAAATTGTCACTCAGCTCACCGCCCTTCTCTCTCGATGGATCTCGAGGTCTCGACTCCATGAATCCTCTCCCCCCAATCGAAACCCGGTGCGAATCGAAGCAACCGTGGCCAAGACGTGTGCTCTAGCACCTTCCTCCGCGCGCTGCATTTCGATTCCACCCCAAGGTGGTCGGCCCAATCGGATGTTGTGTTGTCTGCATCGGGCAGTTGAGCAGAGTGGCTTGTGGTGTTGGTGGCGTGCGCACGGCAGCGGCACACAGCGGCGGCGGATCGTCTTGTAGGGTCGGCTATTGGGATGTCGAGCTGGGGGGCGGGATGGGACAGGCGCGACGTAGCGCAGCTCCTCTCCTCCGCCTGCATCGTCACCTGCTCCGGGTGGATTCCCCCAACTCGTCAGCAGCTACGATTCACCTCCCCCTACTGCAGCTAAGGGATCAAGCTGAATGCGCCCCCAAGTCCAGCAAGACGGTCAGACTTCTCCTCGTTGATTCTCCTATGTTGCCTGGTTACTATTGTAGAACGATAGAGAGGGATATGCGGAATATGTTGGATGTTTCATTGAGCCTCGGGGGCGAGTATATATAGGCGTACATGGGGTCATCTTGGAGTGCAAGACAAGACACGAGATCTATCTCTATCCTAGACGTCCGTTTATACGTACACGGAATATATCTCTAACACTCCCCCGCAGTCGTAGCGGGAGCGTCGTGAACAACATGAACGACGTGGACGGTCAGACTGGAGATAAACCGAAGTAGACCCAGAAGGCTGACACCCCCCCCCCCCCCGCGCAGTCGTAGCGGGAGCGTCGTGGTCGATGTCGCGGCGCGGATGCTTGGACTGGAGAGGAAGCTGATGAGAGCTCAGGCGAGGTGGTAGCCCTTGTGCCGATGTCGAGGGAGCCGAGAGCGCGAGGCGGTGCCGAGGTCGAGGTAGCCGTTGCGAGGGGACGCCGTGGTCGATGTCGTGGTCGGAGATGCCGGTGTCGAGGTAGCCGCACGTGAAGCCGCGGGCGCAAAGAAGGCGCCATGGTGATGATGACGGAGACGCATCGAGGGCAGTCGTCGAGGATGTCAATGCCGAGGTCGATGTAGTTCGAACCGTCGAGGATGATGTGCAGCCATAGTTGTGCCAGAACTAGGCGCACACCGGGGGCGTAGGCATACTACGGTTTTGCCAGAACCGAGTATGCAAGAAGAATCGTCGTGGACGCGGTCGAGGCAGTCGTAGGGTCGATGCCGAAGAAGACGTTGTCGAGGCCGATGAAGACGAGGCGCCGATCCGAGCTTGCCAGGCACGGGGACGCGTCGGGGACGAAGGCATGCGGCGGTGTTGCCAGCACCGAGCATGCGTAGAGCGGGACCAGTACGGTGTCGTGCCATGTCGGTGATAGACTAGCAGAGAAGGCTCCAGGACGGTAGCGAGGCGCAGAGCGGCGAAGACGGGGAAGAGCCGATGTAGTCCGCGGTCGTCGGAGTAGCGTGAGGGAGGTTGGTGGCGATGCCGAGGAGGCGGCGTAGCCGGGGTGCAGGCGCTGCCGAGGAGGCGTTGCCAGGCGGTGGCGATTACGTTGGCGACGAAGTTGTACTGGACGAGGACGAAGGTGTAGGCGGCGAAACCAGCGGCGGCGAAGGCCGTGTAGGTTACGTGAGGAGGCGCGGCGGCGGTACACGAACACGGCGATGAAGAGCCGACAGCTTGACGAAGACCATGCGCGGACGGCGGCGACCCGCGTCGTGGGAGCGACGCGGTGGTAGCCTGAGACGTCGGTGCGCGGGGACGGCGAGGTAGACCGCGTGTAGCAGCACTACGGTCCGAGGGGACAACGTAGCTGCAGTACGCGAGTCGGTGCAGCGGCTTGATGCCACCGGCGACGTACGCACCAGGGAAGGCGCGCTCGAGGTCGACGGGTGGACCAAGGCGGCGGCGCGCGGCCCGAAGGGGCAGCGCTGCGGCAGCCTATTGCTTGATCGGTGATAGGCGCGTGCTCGGGGACGTGCTTGGCGGCGATGTGCGCATATCGGTTGATCAGACCGACGGAGGCGCAGGACGCGCCATGGCGTGGACGACGACGCGCAGATCGGAGTTGATGGCGACGTTGTCGGTGAAGTCCCGGGCGATGACGACGAAGACGGACCGGCGAAGAAGACTGCGCGGACGAGAACAGCCTGCCGCGACGCACGTAGGGGCTCCCCGTGTGCGGCGCGTGCGGCCGTGTCGAGCGGTTGATGAAGATGGCCGGTGCAGGTCGATGCCGTTGTCGGAGTAGAGGCGCAGGTTGACGACGGCGGTGGGCGACTCAATCCAATCTAAGATCGGTAAACCAAAAAAAGAAAACCGATCAAGAGATCGGAGAAGAGACTTACAGGGCAGCCGATCACGGATCAGCGGACGAGCCCTGCGTACGGGTTGCGCAGCCCCCGGCGGAGATCATGGAGATCGACCTCCCCGGGGGCAGCGCGGCGGAAGCGTGTCGACGGCGCCTAGCACGACGCCATGAGGGCGGCGGCGCTAGGGTTTGGGAGTAGCGGCGGCGGTGCTAGGGCTAGGTGGCGGCTCTAGGGTAGGATCTAATTAGTCTGATACCATGTAGAACGATAGAGAGGGATATGCGGAATATGTTGAATGTTTTATTGAGCCTCGGGGGCGAGTATATATAGGCGTACATGGGGTCATCTTGGAGTGCAAGACAAGACACGAGATCTATCTCTATCCTAGACGTCCGTTTATACGTACACGGAATATATCTCTAACAACTATATTAAACAGTTTGCTCTTTATAGAAACCCCATTGTTTCGTCCTCTGATTCTCTTCTGCTGCCTGGTTACCATGTTAATTCAACCAAAGCAACTACAACTGGAGACTGCTGTGTCAAGCTAATTCGTAAATAATGTGAGATACTACCTACAGATAGGTACACACATGCTCTACCCTTTCTAGCTTTATGTTGTTCTATTGGTCTACCTGGCATTCCAACTCCTGTGCAAATAATCGAACATGCTGGGTGGAAAAGTTGGTTAATCCGAGTGTCACACACAACTTAAAAACTATTCTTTATCTTACTGTCTTTAGCTATATATAAGTGATTAATCACTGTAGCATTTCTTTATTAGATCTATATTGGAGAAGAGAAAGTGAAATATTATTACATTGCAAATAAAGGATTATGTTTTTATGAAGTTGTTTGATTAACTACATGTTCCATTACACTCAGTGTATGCAAAAGAGAGAAAAATACTCATCATAAAATTCTCGACCCAATTGAAAAGCCTGCTAGTAAACTACAGACTCGAGAGGAAGCATTTCTGTTTGTCCACAATATAACTGAGAAATGGTACCTCTATTTTCCCTGCTGACCCGGCCCTTTGTTGCTGACTCACACTCAAGTCAGCCAATCATGATTTTTTATGTGTTGAACTGCATTTTAAAATAAAATATCTCTTTTGTATAGAATAATTGTTGGCATGGCTGAACTCTCTACGTGTACCTGTACTTTTGTTTTCAACTGACATGTACTTGTACTTGGAGATGATATAGATATCTTTCGTTACTTTGTATTTCCCTTTAGGTCTGATTTGCATTGCAATGATATTATGCCTAACTTCAACATTTCAGGGTTCCAACACTTCTGTAGCATTTTTTTTAGCTTCATAGGGTATAAATTATTTGCATAATCCCCATCCTATACATGTATATGACTTTGATTTTCCTCTTGGTCCAACACATTTTTTATCCATCAGCTCATCTTTCCATGAGGTTCAGCTACTAAAAAGAAGTTGACTTACCCGGGGCACAGTAAACAAAGTTTTAAAACTGTCATGTCAAAATAAAAAGGTTAGAAATTAATTTTGAATTTTTACCGTGCATTAATTCATACTTTGTTTGTTTGAATGGATAAGTTAGTTAGATCGGCAGCTCATCTGACTGAACAAACATCTATTTTTCTGTTGCATGCAGTGGCTCCTGCCCAGACATCTCCGATTTTCACGCCGTGTGCCGAAAAAATGCGTAGCGCTGAGTGACACCTGTTGTTTCCGGCGCCCGGGATTCAAGGCTGCAACTGCCGATCGGCTGGCGTCGGCATATTAGCGCCCCATTGTGGATGCTCTAAGCTGTTAAATCTAGGTAAGTTGGTCCTCAATGGTACGGGGAAGATTGTTCCTATGATATATAGAAACCATTCTATTTACTTTGGCTGAGGTTTTGGAATACTAAGATTAGGTAGACTGACATATATATTGGTAGATGTGAATTAACAGAAATATATTATTTTTAGACATTGTATAAATATTTTGAAGTAAATGTTAGGGATAATAGCATTATTTGCAGACAGATTATACGTTCTCCGAGCGTATTAAAAGGGAAATATATATTACATATACCAGAAGCTGCTGAATTACGCAGTTGCATTACATACTTCCTGAACACATACTAAGGAGAAATTATATTACATGTACCAGGATATTTTATTACTAACTTATTTAGGTAATTTAAACTAAAGCAGCATTACATAACTTCTACACTGCTCTGTACTACGAGGATTTTTTTTCTCTATTCTTCTGTAGTGTTTGGCTGAACAACATTAGTAATAATGTTGCTTAAGGCAAAAGCTAGCATTTCAGCTCTGGTTCTTGTCTTGGTGGAGCAGCCCTGCATAGGTAGTATCTTCAGATCTTGAATATATATAGGCAGAAAGTCTGAAGCCTGGTTACAAACAATTTTTAAAGCGTGCATTGTAGTAGCTCGCTGAATCTGTAATGTGCATACCCTTCTCCTTTGCACTCGCAGAGGAACGATCTTTGGTGTCAGTGGCACCTTCTATTCTGAGCCCGTGCCTCCGGGCTTTCTCTGTTCCTTACCGATGCGTTGACTGAAATCATAACGTAATGTGTCATTGTTAAAAGACGTTTTGCTACTGCAGAATTAACAAGGTACGGCAGTGAAGTGGATCATAGTTCGGGTATCTGGTCCGTCGTCATCATCTTCTGCAGGCTCTTTGTCACTGAACCATCTTGAGATCTTGCTGCCTCACTTAGGCTTTCTCATGCTTTCTTCTCTCTTGACTGGTGGTTGCATATGATATGAGGCGCAGCAATTGGCGCCTGGAAGGGGATAAGCTTAGCTGCTAGCTTTTCTTCTCGCGCCATGATTGCATGTTGCAGCGCTGGACTTTGTGAGTAAAAAAGAGCAAGCCCGGACGTACAAAGAAAACGCAAGGGCCAAACGTAGCAAAGGATAAGAATGTGAAATAGGGTCCAAAGCCTCGTAGAGAAAAAAAAAAGCCCAGCCGTATGGACAAAAGAAGGAAACGTAGGGACCAAGCTTATACCAAGAAAAGACAAGATGAACAAGCTTAGCAAAGGATAAGAATAGGGAAATATGATCCAAGCTCATGGAGAGAAAACAGCAGCCTCGGCCGTATGAGCCAGAGAGGTGCATGCACCATAATAAAATATATAGGGAAATATGATCCAAGCTTCATGGAGAGAAAACAACAGCCCCGGCCGTATGAACCAGAGAGGTGCATGCACCATAACAAAATATATGCAAAAACCACAGGCCAACCCACGATAAAACAAAAGATGCATGCACCATAATAGTAACAAAATATATACACGAAAACTACCAGAAGGCCAGCCTATGACACACTGGAAAAAAGAGAAAAACCGCAAGATCGGTAGTTTATCCTGTCAGAGCAAAGCTAAACATAAGGAGAAAAAAACTGAAACAGTCTGACCAAATGAGATCAACAAGAAATGAAAGTATGAATAAGTCAATAAACAACAGTTTGAAAAGAGGCAAAAACTGGAGAAAATTAGGAACCTTAAAATTTAGAGATGACCATTGAAAAAACAAATGTGCACATAAAAAGGAAACAAAAACACAATAAATATAGGAAGAAAGAGCAAACCAAAACAGAAAACACTAGCCTCTCTTCACGGGCATATGATTATCCTCTAGCGACCGACGTTTATGTCTATTACATGAGAAACTTTAGACAAATTAATCGGCAGCTACAAAAAAAGTGAAAGAAAACAGAAGTTCAAACAGCCAAACCAAAAGACACACACTACCGGCCAATTCAAGAGGTAAGAACGCATACCAAAGGAGCAGGCCGGAACACCGGCGTGACAGGAATATCTCCCGTTGGGCTGCGGAAACGTGCCGTTGGGGCTGCTGCGGCAAGAAAACATGGCGTCGGCGTGATTGCGGCATGAAAACCTGTTGTCGATGTTGCTGCGGCAAAAGAGAATCCCGATGTATCACTGAGTAAACTGTCATCCGAAGAAGTAGAACCAAGGGACGCAGATCGCGCAGCTGCCAGCCATCGGACCCGAAGAAGAAACATCTCTACATAAAAAACAATCATGCACTATTAGAGAAAATAGACAAAATCAACAAAAAGAACATGCAGACGCAAACCTTGCTCCATAAACGGACCTCTAAACAATGGCGATCAGCATGAGCATCAAGAAGGCGTCAGGAAGGTTGGAAGAAATGAACTGGTCAGCCGTGGCGAGGAAGGCGGAAAAGAGGAAGTGCAGACCGCATATATACAAGTAGAATATCAAAACAAACAACTTGGCTGCCAAGGAATAGATAACGCAAGGGCCAAGTTTCACCTCATAAAGAAGAGACAAACATCCCAGCCGTATAAGCCAAAAAATACAAACTTGAGAACCAAGTTTGCCCAAGAAAGTCAAGATGCATGCACATGTTTTTTTTTTGATAACAAAAAAGGCCACCGGGAAGGCACCTAATGACTGGCTGCAAAGGAGAAAAAAAAATGCCGTTGCCAAAGACTTGTGAAGCCAGTTGAGAGGAAAAGAAAAACAAACAAAGGAGATCAAAACTTGCTGGAACACAAAGGGAACCGGCTAGCCAAACCGGGAGGACAAAAGAGAAAACAATGAAGAAGCCAAACACCAATTCTCGGAACAAGCCTTACACGTGTCAACCAACAGGAGGCTGGAAATAGGCAAAAAACTGTAAAAATTAGAATTATCCTTCCTCCCTTATTATAGTTGTGTATATGAAAAAATAACACAAATCTCGCTCCATAACTGGAGGCTTGCCAAAACAGATTTCTGACGCCGGCGACCAATAATAGCATTATGAAGAACGGAATGAGAAATCACCTGCCATCGTAAAAGAAAAAAAATTAGACGGATAAGGAAACATAGGGGCCAAACTTTGTGGAAAAAGTAAATATATATGATTGAGGAGACCAAACGTAGAGGACAAACTTCCTAAATGGGAGAAAAGAAATATACATGAGTGAGAAGACCAAACGTAGAGGCCAAGTTTGCTAGATGGGAAAAAACACCAGCCAAATAATCAAGACAACAAACTTAGGGGCCAAGCTTCACAAAGGAAGATAAGAACAAATGAAAAATATAATGCATGCACCATAATAAAATAAGATAACTATTAGAAGACCAACTCATGACCGGCTCCAATAAAAATGCTATAAACAAAACAAGAAACGTACATGCCAAGTTTAGCAAAGAAAGAGATACGAACAAAAGAATGGTGCATGCACCATAATAAAATAGAAAGAAAACCACCGGAAGACTCACTCATGACCGGCTAGGAAACAAAAGGAAAATAAGAAAAATAATAGAAAGCCAACCATGACCGGTTACAAACAAAGAAAAAATAGTGCTTGACTCAATTCTAGCAAGTCAGAACAACAAGGAAAAGGAAAACCAACCGGCTGACCAAATGAGAGAGGAAAAAACAAGAAAGAAGAAGAAGTCAACCACCATAGGCCAAAATACTCTATCCAATCTAGCAAGGACACGTAGCACAATCGTGCATACGTGTCAACCAACGAGAGGTTGAAAATAGGCAAAAAAAGGAGAAAATTAGAATCCTTCCATCTTTATTATAGTAGTGTATATGACATGACCATCAGATTCTTTGACCATGAGTCACCCGTGCATACAATGTCCTTTGACCAAACCAAGTTTTTGGAATGAACCGAGTGACTAAGGATAGTCACCCACCCTACCTGAAAAGAAGGCTGAGTTACCCTAAAAAAAGAACTGAATCGAGGCCCAAAAGAAAATGCCACCAAACGGGCGGGAGAATTTCGAACCGAAACAGAAGACGGCGCGATCCTGCTGAAAATTGCTGAGGTACGCTGGAGCCAGGCAACGTGTCAGGATCGGGCGAGAAAGGAAAATAAAAGCGGATTGGATTCCGGGCTGGGGTCCGTCCATCCGGCGCAACCATTTTTCTTTTCTTAAAAAAGGAAAGGAAAAATAGACTCGGAAGGAATATTTCTCCTCTCGTCTCGCCCTCCTCAGTCAGGGAGGAAGGAAGGCCCTGGAGGGTGGCGACGCGACTCCACTCCCCCCCCCCCCGAATCACCGCTCGCCTCCAGGTAAAACGCCACCAACAAGCGCGAATTCCTCTGCTTGCTTGCTCGGGATCACTGGTGATGCACGCAGGACTGCCCTGCCAGGTTCGGTGCGCAGCGTGCTGTCTTCGGGGCTTGCTAGGGTTTGTGGAAATCTGTCTTGAGTTAGGGTTTTGTGGGGGATGAAGCGCTTCTTTGTCTGCTCTGCTCGCGGTAGGTTTGAGCTTAAGAGTGTGATTCGGTTAGCTTGGGAGGGGGTTCGGGAGCGGGAGGAGCTGTGAGCTCTCGATTTCGCTCGCCCAGATTAGGTTCGATCTGGCGCCCCAAAGGTGGCGTCTTTAGGGTTTTTGCCCGTACTAGCTCTGCGCTATACCTTCTGTTCCTCGCTCTGACTGATGGAATTTGGTGTGGACGCCCCGTACTCCCGTGCGGATGTGATTTTGGGGGTTTTGTGTAACTTAATTGTCAAATTGTTGTTTACGCTCATCTCTCTCTATTCGTCAGATGTCATTGGTTTTTGCTTGCATTGTCCTTTTGTTGTGCTACCACATGTACGAGTGTCCTGCTGTGGTAGCAGTCTAGCACTCTTGGCAGTAGGAACCAGATCTTATCTTATGGTTTATGTCCGGGTGAGGGATTTTTCGTGCATGTTTTGGATGAAAGCCACAAGCTTTACATCTTTACAGTGGTACCATAGCATACAGTTTATTCATTTTTCACTCAGTTTTCTCTTTTCTTTCGGCTTCTAACATGTTACCTTACTTTACCTGGCTAAACATTTTTCTGCAGCTAGAGCAATAAGTGAGGATGCCCGAGGCAGACCCAGCAGTAGTAATGGATGAGACGGCTGTGGCAAATGGAGGAGCATCCACTGATGTTGTTGCTTCTGATAAGAAGGACAACATCAAGAAGGAAGAGGCTGGTGAGAACAAGGATCTAGCAGTAGCGAATACGAATGCCGAAGAACAGAATAAAACCTCAGAAAATGGCAAAAAGGGCCTAACTGATGAAGATGCCAAGATGACTGAGGCCGAGGATGCAAAGAAAGATGATGCGGGTGCTGCAAAGCAGGCAGGTATTGAGGATGTCATATCGGGTAGTGTGGACACCAATGAAGGTAATGGTGCCAAGACAGGAGAACACGGGGATTCGAAAACAGGTGTTGTTGGGGATACAGATGCAAAGGAGGATGACAACGCCAAGGCAGCAGAACACGAGGATTCCAAAAGAGGTGATGTTGAGGATGCAGATGCAAAGGAAGAGGACAATGTCAATGCAGCAGAACATGAGGGTTCCAACACAGCTGGTGTCGATGATGCAGATGCGAAGGAAGCAGAACCCAAAGATCACAAAACGGATGGTGCGGAGCATTCAGATGCAAAGGAAGATGATGGTGCCAAGGCAGCAGAATGCAAGGATGTGAAAATGAATGCTGTGGAAGGTGTAGAGGTAAAGGAAGATAATGACGCCAAGGCAGTAGAACATGAGGATGTCAAAATGGCTGGCATAGATGATTCAGCTGCAAAAGATGATAATGGCACGAAGGCAATAGAACATGAGGATGTCAAAATGGGAGGCGTGGAGGATGTGGATGCAAATGAAGGTAATGACACCAAGGCAGCAGAACACGCCAATGTCAAAATGGGTGCTGTGGAGGATGTGGATGCAAAGGAAGATAACAACACCAATGCAGCAGAACACGAGGATGTCAAAATGAGCACACCAGAGGATGCTGATGTAATAGAAGATAACACCGCCAAGGTAGCAGAATGTGAAGATGTGAAGATGGCTGAGGCTGACACCAAGGCAGGAGATGCAGCGGTCGAAGATGAAGGGCTTAAGGAAGACAAAGGTGAGAACACGGAGGACGAGAAGGAACTGAAAGATGCAGAAAAAGGTGGTTCTGATAAGCAGGATGAATTGAATGAACATGGAAAGAATGGTCTGGGTGAGCAGGAGGAAAAGAAAGCAGAAGAAATGAGTGATGGTGATAGTCAAGGGGAAGAGGATGCAGAAAAGGGCTCTTCTGATAAGAAAGTTGGGAAGAAAAATGCGAATGAAGAAAAACTAGAAAAGCAAGGTGGAAAGAAGCGAGGAAAAGGTGGCAAAGTAGCAGAAGAGGAGGTCAGTGACGCAGACAAGAGTGTAGACGAGAATAAGGAGGAAACACCTAAGAACAAGAAGGCAAGAAGTGCCAGGGATAGAAGCCAGGGAAAGGATAAGAAACAGGATGGGTCCAAATCCAGGGAAGCCAAAAGCTTATTAAACACCCCCACCCCTTATGGTACTGATCGCCCTCAACGTGAGAGGAAAATAGTGGAGAGGTTGGTTGAATGATTGATAAGGAGCCAAACAGGAACTTCGTAGTTGAGAAGGTTCATTTCTTGCAGTCATGTTACCTTTATCTCACTTTTTTCTCTGGCAAAGCTATAACTTTTGGCAAATCCTTACATTTGCAGGGCCGTGGTACTCCTTTGAAGGATATACCAAGTGGTATAGCTCTATCTCAGACTTTTACTGTTTACTTGCATCTTTTTTTGGGACTGGATAATTGGTCCTCACAGCGGTTCTTACTTGGGGCTAAGATGTTCTTCTTTTGCATTGAACGTTCAAATGTCACCTAACCTGTCCTAGTGATATTACTGAATTTTGAGGGACGCCTAGTGTGAATTTAGGTTCCCGTTAGACTCCTTTTTCCCATGTATTCTCCAACTTCTATATTGGCCATGTGGTATCAGTAATGCAAGAAACCTTAATCTCATGATCAGTTTGTTCCTGATCGACCAGTCTAATCAACATGTGTTTATTTGGTTCTGTTTATGATGCATGTCTTCGATGTGTAATACCCACGTTTTCACAGTAACTTTATTTATGTCTATATTTATGATTTCAAACTGTAGGTGCAGATGTTCTGAGCTTAAGCCAGCACCCTTTCATAACCTAGTCCAAACTAGTATTCTGTCACTAGCATCTGTGTATGTGTGATCCTTACTTTGAGGAGCTTACTGGATGCTTTTGTTTTTTCCACTGAGAAGTGAGGATCTGTGTGAAATTAGGTGATTGCATATATTCGTTACCTAGAGTAGACTGGCAAATATTGCACAAATTGGTCCAATTAATGACAATCTACTGCAAACAATAGGTTTAGCTTCCAAGAGAAATAAAACAGCAAAATGTTGTCGAAGTCGTGGCCATAACTTTATAAGTGAACTGTATTAGATGCAAACTTTCTTGTGTACTCTAGTCTGGTTGAGTGTCCACCCGTAGTAAGAGGAGCCTAAAAGGCTCTAGTGATCCTAGCAAGTTCGATATTTTTTGTTATTGTCTCATTTCAAGTGCTAGAATTTTATACCCGTACACTATTGATCTTCTTTTGAAATTTGGACAAGACCCAACAATATATATTTGATTAGAACCTGTTGTTGTTAGTTGTGACGTGATTCATGTGTCTTGAACTCTTGATCTTGAGTCGATGAACAATATCTGACAACTGACAAGTAAATGTTGTTTTCTCTTCTCGTAGTGATTTCTTGTATTATCAAATATATAACTAACAATAAGCTACATTGTTCTCACTAACCCGGGGTCTGCCATGTATGATTTTTTCCTTTCCTAATGCGCTTCTATTGCTCGTTTGCTAATTTGCGTTTTTATACTTATTTACAGTGGCACAGAGGTTATCAAGGAAGAAACCTACTGATCTTAAATTTCTTCACAATGTTCTTTTTGGGAGGAAAGGCAAGGTAGGTATCTAGAATGTTGTGATCATGCAGGAATTTTCTGATGTCCTTTGCACTTTAGTTGCTTCCTGTTCAACAACAACAACAACAACAACAAAGCCTTTAATTCCCAAACAAGTTGGGGTAGGCTAGAGGTGAAACCCACAAGAACTCGAAAGTAACTCATGGTTCCGGCACATGAATAGGTAGCTTCCACGCACCCCTATCCATGGCTAGTTCTTTGGTGATATTCCAATCCTTCAGATCTCTCTTAACAGACTCCTCCCATGTCAAGTTTGGTCTACCACGACCCCTCTTAACATTCTCATCACGCTTTATTCGTCCGCTATGCACTGGCGCGTCCAGAGGCCTGTGTTGTATATACCCAAACCATCTTAGACGATGTTGGACAAGCTTCTCTTCAATCGGAGCTACCCCAACTCTCTCCCGTATATCATCATTCTGAACCCGGTCCTTTCTTGTGTGGCCACATATCCATCTCAACATGCGCATCTCTGCTACACCTAACTGTTGGATATGTCGCCTCTTGGTTGGCCAACATTCTGCCAGTTGCTTCCTGTTCAGCTGGATGAAAATTATTCAAGCAATCTTTGCACACTAAACTTCCCAAGAAGCACTAGTCTCTCTGAATAACTTATGGGCATATACATTGTACGATTTTAGACTGACAAAGGTGTGTATATTCCAATATTCCCCCAAAACAATGTATATCTCCAATATTATCACGTCCCTTGAGGTAGTCTGTGACTGCTGTATATGCTGTTTCACAATAGAAGGTAGTAAGAGAAACAAAGACAGAAAATTGTCAAATCAATAGTTTAATACACCTAATACAACACCTTCAGCAATTGGCAGTGTTATCTGGTCAAGTGAATTTTCTCACACTTATCACAAGGCCATATTTTCTTGAACACAAATCGAAATGCGCATCATTTTGTATTAGAAGATCGCTGAGAAGGCGCAGACGTTTACAAAGCCAAAACAGCTATGAAGCAGACAAAGCAAAGTAAAATAGCTACTCCTTCTGTCCCCATTTAGGTGGTGCACACACTTTCAAGGTCTAAATTTGACCAACGAACTATGGACTATATGTCAAGAGAGATAGAGGGAGCACAAAGCTAACAAGACTAAAGCAGAGTAGCAAAAGTCAGCAAGAATTTAATGCTGAGCGTCCAAGCTAACTTTCAAGAGGCCTGTCGTGCAAGGGTGAGCTCCTCAGCGCCTTAGCGCCAACTAGTTTCCACTGTTCAGCTTCCAAGGGGATAGCTTCTGCAACGCACCATGTAGAAGCAGCAATGCTAAGTTATGTTGCACCAGAAGGCTATCTGCACTATCAAGTTCAGTTTATATTTGCACAATGGATTTCCGTATTTCTGCACTGTTAGGTGGGTAAAACTTAAAAGGCATCTAGTTGTTCGTTTGGGTTGTTTAAGTAAAACATGGATGCATTATTTCCCAGTTCCATTTCCTTTGAAATACTACCTCCATTCCGTAAAATAAGGCGTATAAATTTTGTCAAAAGTCAAATATTGTAAGGTCTGACCAAATTTATAGAAAAAACCACCAAAAAATACAATACTATATAAATATAATATGAAAGAATATTTAATAATGTATCTAATAAGATTGATTTGACATTGTAGATGTTGATAGTTTTTTCAAAAAATTGGTTAAAATTGATATGCCTTATTTTATTTAACGGAGGGAGTAACTCAGAAGTCATAGTTGACTGATGTAATTTCTGGAGTTCTCATTAGCTTAGTTATCCTGACAATTGATTATGTTCCCAATGTTCCAG